>OZ020311.1:28866284-30066284 GCA_963971305.1 Arcuatula senhousia | reverse complement strand
ATGCTCGTTGTGGATTTGATATTTTAAATTGATTGCAATCGAATTTTTTGCGTATTCGATGTGATTTACAACTAGTTCGGACTATTACCTCATGAGGTAGTCTAGTTTACATCGATTCGGAATCGTTCTTATCAAAGCGTTTTCACTAAAACGTAAAAATAAAATCTAATGATTTCACCATTATATATGACAGAAATCTTCTAAGAAGTCTTATAATATAAAGGTTACGGGATTTCACAAGATGTATGTGTGTATAGCTGAAAACTCCTTAATAAAATGTATCTATTCTCTATAGGATACACAAAGTACTTATACGGCGAAAAAACTTCTAAAATTTACTGTAGGCCATATAGCTATCTGGATTTCTGGGGTTGAAAAGTATTTGCCCTATATTAGTCACAAGACTTCACAAAATACATGTATGACGGACAGCTTCTTGAAAATGTATAGAATTTGAACTATTTAGAATACAGGATTTCACAAAATTACCTTATATACAATTCTATTCTATTCAGATATCAAAATTGTGCAAGAATAAAAAAAGATCAGCATATTAAGATCTACCTGTGCTGAAATTTTGGAAAAGATCTGACTGCTGATGTGGGAGTTATTGCTCTTTTTCCTAAATTTTGCCAAATTTTGCACTTAATAAGCCCAATATCTTGAAAACTAACCAAGATATTTCAGAAATTTAAATCGCATATGGTTATGCACAATAATATCTACAAAATGTATGTGTCTGTGTAGTTCAGGTGACCGATTCAGGCCCCTGGGAGCCTCTTGTTTACTTAAGCCCCCGTCACACTGAAACACGACCTTACTACGATCTAGATTTGTTCCTAAATCGTGGAACATCGTAGTGTTGTCGTCTTGGGGTCGTGAAGATCGTTTTGTGATCGTACTAGGTCGTGGGTGACTACCACTGCGTAAATTTTGAACATGTTCAAAACATTCGTAGTGCAGTCATGGTGAAAATAGAGCGTACTAACAGCGTACTGAGATCGTAGAGCAGCCGGCTTCAGTCGTAGTAAAGTCGTGGGACAATCGTGGTAAGGACGTACCTTAATTAACAGCCGATTCCACTACGCTAGCGCTGCGCTCTCGTTACGATTATACCACAATTATAGTACGACCTATAAAATCATACCACGGTGATACTACGACGCTACCACGCCCTTGGCGTTCTGAGTACGATTCTACCAATATCTTTCTACAATTGTCTCTCTCACTGACAAAATCTAATGCAAAAAAGTATTTATCGGCATAGCCTTATACACATTTGCAGCAGCATTTCAGAAACCACATGTATAAACATAACAAAAATAAAAAAATATATTTTGAAGAGTCTTGATTTTGATGGTAATTAAAAGGCATTCATGCTCAGGCGTTTGGGTCTAGGATTTAATTATTTTATTTATTGTGTGTATATAAAAAAATATTACCCTAATTATAAGTTTATAACTTTATCAATGCAACTAGAGACTAGTACAGTCATGGCATACATTATAAAACAATGACAATGACATACATGAATAATAACAAATTGACATGGAGAATATGAAACAAACATATAGTCAGTAATATGAACATTTTATATTAAATATTGGAACTAACTAGGGTCTCCCTTCCTCAGTTCTAATGACCGATCTATAAAAGAGACAATAATTCCAATTTCTTCAGGTTTTGACGGGTTTAAAATTTTTATTTGTTTTTCATTATTGTTAAGAAGATCAAAATTTGATACCAATCTAAAAGGTTTTTAAGTAATGTATCCCTTTCTTTTTTGTTAATTGTACAGTTTAAAAAGAAATGTTGCTCATCATCTAAAGTATTACAGGTTTCACATAGTCTCAAATGCCTGGGAATTTTTAAATATCTACCAGTTTCAATAAATAATTTATTGTCACTAATTCTAAACTTTGTTATGTTTTGACGTACTTTTTATATCTCCCAAACACTATGTTTGGGAGATATATTGTTTTTACTCTGTTTCTTCTTCTTCTTGGTTTTGAAACTTATTTACAAGAAACAAAGAAATTTGAAATAAGAAAAGCTATTTGTAAACTTAGAATATCTTCACATAAATTAATGATTGAAGTTGGTAGACATAACAATATTCCTAGAACAGAACGTTATTGCAAAAAATGCAATACGGGTGAAATTGAAGATGAAACTCATTTTTTAATTGATTGTAACCATTTTCAGCAGGAAAGAGAAATTTTATTTTCATTTATTGAGAAAGAAAATAAAAATTTTGAAAATCTAAACTCTGAACAAAAACTTATTTTTTTACTTACTTCTGAAGATCCAATAGTTATAAATGCAGTGGGTGAATTTATTTTTAAATACTTATAAATTTATATAGAATCATCATGAATATTATGAAATCTGTCTTGCTACTCTGATATGTGATTGTAACTCTTTAATTATTGTTCTTTTCTCTTTAAATGTTATATGTATACCCATGCTGCCCCTTGTTGGGCCCTTGATTGGAAAATAAAATATGTTCTATGTTCTATGTTCTATTATTATTCTTTTTCTTCTTCCGGACATGAAAATGGCCGCCGTTTCCATGGAAACAGCAAAAGGTCATAATATGGGACATTGAGATATCTCGGT
This sequence comes from Arcuatula senhousia, assembly GCA_963971305.1. NCBI lineage: Eukaryota > Metazoa > Mollusca > Bivalvia > Mytilida > Mytilidae > Arcuatula > Arcuatula senhousia. The sequence continues at coordinate 30,063,665 of OZ020311.1, read as the reverse complement.
TACCTAGGTGCTCAGGGTTCTGAAATTTTGTAGGTCAATAGAGCAAAAGGAGCTCTTTAATAATACGAAAAAAAAAATTGAAGCGATATTTACGGTTTTCGAGTTATTCACGAAAATGTGATTTTACGGTCCCAAAAATGGGAAAATTGTCAAAATACTACGATTTCCACAAATTTGGTATCTAGAGGTTTCAAATGATAGGGAGTTTGGGTGCGATGTCAAAATTAATGCAAGAGTGACAATATGCGTACGTTTGGGAGATATTTTTGTGTTGGGCATCCCCAACACAGTCAACACTAGTTTATTTGGATGTTTTCAGTAAAACTCCGTTTGATTTTTTGTTACTTTAATACTTTTATATAAGAACAACTTATTGTTTATATGGCTTTAATTATTTCCACGTGGAAATAGTAATTTAGCGAGGTTCAGAATTTGTTATATGCACACATTAGATAAAATAACTGCCCTGTGCCCACTCGCTGTCACTGCATCACCGGAGAAATTAGCTATAGTTCCAAGTTTAGATTTAGATCGGTAGAAGAATAGCTTGATCAAATTAACAGTTTAAGCGGTTTTTTCTGAAATCTGTTATTAGTCTTTTTAATATACTCCAAGGTTAGTTCGAAAATTTGTCTAATTCCTCATCCGTAAGTAAACGATTTCCAAATAACAGAGTTTGATAGTCATAGTTTAGTTGCTTCCCGGTAGTATTTTGTCTTATAACAGAATAGTTATTGCACTCTTCGAAGAAGTGTTTAATATTTGCTTCAAGACCACAAGAACAGGAGTTTTTTTTTTAAAAAGATGATCATTTAAAAAACTACACTTCATTCTCAATCTTGAAAACATTATTTGGTCAGTACGTGAACCATAATGGAAATATTTTGGAACTTTGCAGATATCATTGTTCAGGTAAGTTTTCATGTGAGATTTTGAAGAGTTTAATGTAACTGTTTGGGAGAGGTTGTTCCAGGTTTGAATTGTTGAAGGTAGAAACGAGTTTTGATAGTAGGAAGTCCTAGTTCGTATTGTTCTAATATTTTCCGACTGTCGTGTCCTGTGGTCGTGTTATTATGGTTTTATTTTGGAACAAGTTTACTGAGATATTCAGGGGTCTCATTGAAATACATTTGGTGAAATTTTATAATATTTTGCTTATCTCTACGACTTTTCAGAGTTTCCCAACCCGATTCTTCGTACAAAAGCTGTCTCGAGGTAACATTCGTGACGCCAGTTACAATACAAGCAGCTTCATAGTTTAGCTTTTAAATACTCAGGGGCATTGTCCCATAATATGTTAGCATATTCCATCAATGGTCTAACAAATGAAAAGTAAATTTGCTCCAAAGATTTCCTTTTAAGTATGTATTTTAATTTTTTAATCATACCTAGTCTAGGAGAAACTTTCCGAGTGATAGCATCAATATGTTCATTCCAGGAGATATCTGTAGATATGATTAATCCTAAATGTTTGTGTTTTTCAACTTCTTTAGTTAAAACATTATTCATATAAACAGGGGGATGTTGAGGTTTTTAATTCTTTTTGGAAATAGTCATACATTCCGTTTTGTTGGGGTTAAAGTTGACTAACCATTGTTTTGACCATTTGTTGATTTTCTCTATTGGTGTCAAGAAAGAGTCGAAAAAAAGTGACGAAGATTTAACAACGAATTTAAACTTTTGAACGAAAATCCATGCAAACAAAAGGGCTATCGAATGTGTCATTCCGAAAAGCCAAAACATCAAACCAAAACAACATGCAAAAATACACACGTTACAACTAAACCGCTCTATGAAAACGCAACTCAAGTCGAAACTAGAGTGAACTCAAGTGCTGCGGAAGGGTAAATAGTTTAGAACCCAGAAAAATGCCTGTCAGACATCACATTTGTGGCACAGGTCTTTCGTTGAAAACAACAGAATTCTTTAAGGACATTCATTTTGGTATTTAGATGTACTCTTAGTCTATATATCGTCATATTTTTTGAATTATCCAAATGTCGAAATTCTAAATCGTTTCAAACACAAGGTTTGTTTCTTTGAACTGAAATTGGTCTATATCCCCGATTCTGGATTTTAAGTTATTGGGTTTTCTTGTTCCTATTCCCTATTCCGGTGTGTTTTACATGTTTTGTCTTTTCTCTTGGACATTGAGATTGATCCTTCAATTTCGGTAGTTGTTTTCAATCAATTTCTTAAGATTTTATTCAAATTTTGCTAGATAATCAAAAACAGTGAAATCTCTATAAACTTAGCTCCTTTTAAACTTAAGATTTTGTTATTGTTTTGGGATAGAACGATGCGTGGTTTATACAGATCAAACTACCCGGTATATAGAAATTGAAAAAGGTACCTTGAAAGCCAGTTGAAAAACACATTTTCTGTAAATTCAGGGTTTGGTTTACACAGGGTCACTTTACACTGTTTCTCTGATAAACCCGCTTTAGTTATTGCTCCTTTTTGTTATTATTGTTAGTTTTTTACTCAATTATCTCAAATAGTTTTACAAATAATGATGACAAGGTGCCGATTAATAACTATACTTAATGCCTTTTTGTAATATCGTAGTGAGTAATTCAATAAACTCGTTTGTACATAGCATATGTTTCAGTGTCTTACATTTTATAAGAAACATATCGTCTTATTCATTCATATAAGTTATGGACATACTGTTTTATTTTATTAGACAAATGTTGCCGTATATATGTATGTGATGGAAAGAAATCCTTCGCTGTTTCCTCAATCTGACGAGTTCATCCCAGACAGATTGAAAGGCAATGACCAAAAGATACGAAGATTTCCTAGGGACGTTGTGTTTGGATTCGGTCCTCGAATATGTTTGGGTATTATTACTATTTTTTAACATTTAACGAAATTACCGCGAAGTCCCGACAGACAAAAACTGTGTCTGTAACCCGGCCTGTAAACACTTCAATGTCTTCAATAATATGATAAACATAATCTATGCCAATATCTAGCGATGATCAAAGGCCAATTGAAATATGGATATTATGAATAGACTATATATATAGATAAAAAAAAGATTTCATGGGTATTGTAAAAAATGAACTTTTTGGACAAATTGAATTGAAAGAAAGAATGTTTTTCTTCTGTTTTCAGACAAATTAAAGATCTCAAGAACAGACCATTTTCAGCAATCAACGAAAATTTGGAACCCAAAAATAACAAGAGGCTCCCAGGAGCCTGAATCGCTCACCTGACATATGTGCCTGAAGTAAAGGTTATTTGGCAAAATCTATTTGACGTTGAAAGGGTCATAAGAATAATAAGGGGGTCATCTGACAATATGGTGGATCTTAAGGTGCTGATCACTTTTGTTCTCAATCAAAATCTAAAAATCTGTCACCCTTTTTGAGTTATTTGCGAAAAAATGCAGTTTAACCTAATGTTCTATTTTTAGCCACAGCGGCCATGTTTTACAATCAATCGAAAATCCCCACATCAGTTCTATATACCTATTGCTAATAAACAATAATACCAAGTTTGGTTCCAATTGGACTTAAAGTGTCAGAGGAGTTAACGTTTTCAATATAATGAGGAAATGCTTTTTAAATGCTCAATTTTGACGTTCTAAGGGCAATAACTCCTCAAAGGAAGGGTCCTACAAAGTTGACCCGATTACATATTTTGTAGATCTTGATGTGCTTAACAATATGCAATTTAAATTTCTCAAATATCTTGTATAGTTTTCAAGATCTTGAGCTAAACAGGTGCAAAATTTGAAAAAAAAAATCCACAAAAGGGCAATAACTCCTACATGGGTTGTTAGATTTTCTTCAAAATTTCAGAGCTGGTAGATCTTGAGGTGCTGATCACTTTTGTTCCAATCAAAATTTTGAAATCTGTCACCGTTTTAGAGTTATTTGCAAAAAACTGCCATTTACCCGTATGTTCTATTTTTAGCCACAGCGGCCATGTTTTACGACCAATCAAAAATCCCTATCTCAGTTCTATACACCTAATGCTAATAAAGAACTATACCAAGTTTGGTTCCATTTGGACTTAAAGTGTAAGAGGAGTTAACGTTTTCAATGTAATGAGGAAATGCTGTTAAAATGCTCGATTTCGACGTTCTAAGGGCAATAACTTCTAAAAGGAAAGGTCCTACAACGTTGACCCTATTACATATTTTGTAGATCTTGATGTGCTAAACAATATGCAATTTAAATTTCTCAAATATCTAGTATAGTTTTCAAGATATTGAGCTAAACAGGTGCAAAATTTGCAAAAAATCAACAAAAGGGCAATAACTCCTACATGGGTTGTTGGATTTTCTTCGAAATTTCAGGGTAGGTAGATCTTGAGGTGCTGATCACTTTACCTTGCCAGAATTTTGATAACTGTAGCCGTTTTTGAGTTATTTGCAAAAAACTGCATTTTACCCCTATGTTCTATTTTTACCCATGGCGGCCATGTTTTACGTTGAATCAAAAATCCCCACATCAGTTCTAAGCACCGAATGCTAATGAACAACCATACCAAGTTTGGTTGCAATTGGACTTATGGTGTCAGAGGAGTTAACGTTTTAAAAAGTTTACGGACGACGGACGACAGACGACGGACGCCAAGTGATGACAATAGCTCACATGACCCTTCGGGTCAGGTGAGCTAAAAAATGATGATAGTGTACATTGTGCATTTAACGTTTTCACACTTTATACAGCCATTAATGCTTTTTGAATATTTATAAACTATAGTAGTAAGGGAATACACAATGTAACTTTCACAAATCAACAGAACTCTAATAAACTGAACCTGCAAGCAGCTTAAGGGATTGGCTATATTCATTAAAATCATTTAATTATACATTGCTTGCTTGACAATGGCCATCCTCTCTTAAACTGCAATATCGATCAAATCAAAAGACATACGAATATCGAGATGTTCGAAACAAAAATAACAAGAAAAATTCCATACAGGAGATATTGCATACGCCTGGCGCGAGTTTCGTCAATAGTCAAGGCTCATCAAAGTCACTTTAAAAGGTTAAATATGCTTCAAACCATATGATTATGAAGAACATAAAACAATACCCCCCCAAACGCCAATTGATACCAGAATAAATCTTTGGAGTATCGAAACCATAAACAATGTGTCAAATCTTAGCAGACTAAGCAATGCTTGGAATGATTTTAATGATTTAATTTAATTCAACTTGGTTGAAGCGTCTTATATATGTTGATTTGCTAAATTCAGATAAAATTACAATTGAAAACCAACATCTACCAAAAATCATGTAAAAATATATTTATTATCACTTTTTTACAAAATTACTGCTACACATAAATTCAGTAAGTTGCCGTGGAATGTTATATAAGTCATCTTCATCACAAGAAAAATCTGAAAAAGGAAAGAATTCAATATTTTAGAAAATGTTTAATGAAAATATTACACTTAACAGCTCCAACTATAAAAAAAACTATAAAAACATATCTCCCAAAGGGACAGACCATTTAATTTGAAAGGGAGGGGGCTTGGTTTTTTGTTTTGGTCAGAAAAAATGTTTATTTTTCGAAGGCCTCACGACAGAATATTTTTTTCCCATTATTATCATTATTTCATATGGCAGAAATTCTTCTTCAGAATATTTTTTTCTTACCCTCTGTTGCCAAAATATTTTTTCCTTAAAAATTATTTTCACAGAATTTTTTTTTAGGAAAAAACCAAGGCCCCCCTTCAATTTAAATGGTCGGTCCCTAAACAAATCATATTGGTGATTAGTGTTTTTTTATGTGACTTTGCTAAACGAAACAAACATAACCAATGAATTATAAACTGGAGATTCTGACATTTCAGAGTCAGGTTACCAATGTATTTATCATTTGATTGGAACTTGGCATACATTGTTGTTGTAATTTTTTATTTGGTAATATATCCTTGATCAGAATTTTATCATCATGGTAAAATTTGGTCAGAAGCGTGTAGATGAACGTCTGAAGACTATTGTTGTATTTCTTAAGATTTGTAGTGACGAGTCCAGAGAGGAGAGTTCACGATGTAGGACCCCCTTTTTCTTCGCAAATAGTGTTATTTTTGTGAAGATTTTAACCAAACTAGTCTTGACCCCCTTTCCTCACCAGTGGTCTATAGGTCTTTAAAACCTTTTACGATCCACATCCGATTTGAATGTTGTCAAATTTATACATGCAGTTATGTATATATACCTGTTTTTGAATGGTTCTTAGACGTGATACAGTCTTTGTGGTGAACATCTATGGTTCTTCCGTGTAGGTTGGAGGTTCATCTTTAACGCCTAAAACAATGTACACAGTTATATTTTTGGATACTTACTGAAAAGTATGAGCTCGCCTATATAAAAGTTTCATAAATTTTCTGTAATTTTTTCTTCTTCAACGAATTGAGACTTCATCCAACAGGTATATTCTTGTTGTCGGGCTTATGTCCATACAACAGTATCTTAAATGTGTTGCAAGGCAAGTAATTCGTGGTGTTATTTATCTTGTGACAAGAAATAAATGTAACAAAACATATCAGAAAAATAAATAAAATCATTTAATATTTTAAACTACTCAAAATTTGAATCTTGGGTATACACTATATTTGCCAGCCCATTGATCTTTGAAATGTTTTCAGAGAAGAAACGCACAGGTAGCAATTGGACATTCGTGAAAATTTGTTGATACATTCTGATTTTTGTTTTGTTTTTACTCGAACAATAATTTACCTTCCTCGATGTCCAACTTCTCAGACTCTATAAGTATATCCTTATCTGTCGTTGATGTTGTATCAGTTTTTCTTTGTTTCTGCTTTCCTTTGACGGGCACATACACTGGATCACTAAAAAAATGATATTAATCAAAGTATACACTTTTTATATTAACATTATCTGGTTTTGTTTTACTTGTACATTTTGTAGATTCGCATAAAAAATTACATCAGAATAAGAATTGGTACGAAGAGTTAAAGTGCAAACTCTTAAATTCTATTTTGTTGTCCTTAAGATCGTGCCCAAGAATAAATAAAACAAAATTTCACTGCCATTAATGAAGAAAGGAGCAATCTTTTGATTTTTATTGGGAAAGGGCTATAATATTTTTTATTCTATTTGTTTTTCTGCATTTTTTTAAAATAAAAATCATATTACTTTCTTCATTACCTGCTGCCTTCGTAATTTCTGACAACTGAGTATCTTGATTTTTTTTCTATATGACACCATTCTGCATTTTTTTTTCAATTCTAATTTTTTTTAAGTGCTTTTATCATTTTATACCAAATTATAAACGGAGGTTGTCATTATCGCAACAGAACTAGTGGTTAAAGTTACAAAAATGATGGAATAATAAAAACATTTTTGGAATATAAGGACCAAAAGGTATGTATATTTGTATTTTTTTAGTAACAAAATATGATATTACTTACGATTTAATTATTTCTTGTCTTTTGGCATAAATTTCGTGAGCGAGAAATCCTATCAACATAATCAATAACAAACTAAGAGAAAGACCCATCCCTACAAATGAAAAAGAATCTATATTACTTTCATTATGAAAATTTCCTTTTCTTTGGCACACAATACTAGTAAATAGAATATGTGATAGGTTAGTAAAGTATTGCCCAGCTCATAGGCAGCGCAAATTCGGCTATACCAGTAAGATGAAACAAATGAACATGAAAGAATAATGAGATGACAATTGGAATGGGAAACAAAATCAGGGATATAAGCTCCACCAATGCCACCAATCTACGCTGTGAAAGGTGTTTCTGGAACACTATATAAGATTTAATCAACGAATCAAACATTGTATGGGAAACAATGTGTGCATGTTAACTTCTGGTAACATTCGTAGATATTCATGTATAATTGTTGAAAATATATCCCAAAAGTTAAATCTTTTAATGTACATCCTTAAAAAATTTACAAAGCACTCTTAATTATTAAAAAAAAACAAAAAAAGGCATACTCATGATTTTTAAAGGAAATATAAAAGAATTGTTAATTACTGCAGTAAATTGAAATATTTAACCTATAAAACTGTGGACCGAAAGGTAATTTTGATGTAACCTTTGTCTAGAAATATTTTATACTTACATGTCCAGTTTGTCTCACATTTACCATCAGAGCATCTAGTGAAAAAGCAAATTTATTTCATTATTATTGCATATATATATGCACCCAGGGGCGAAAAATAGACACAATCAACAAACAGTAATAAAAGTAATAAAAGTAATAAAACCAGTTAATCCTTATCTATGAAAATATTTTGCTGTTGAACTGTTAACAACATATGTTAAACTAAAATTATTAGACCTTAAAAGTGTTTGATTCAAACAGTCCTTAAAAAATGTTTGTTAAGTATAACCATATTCACTGATTGTGCACTAGTTTTGGTAATAGTTATTGTCAATAACTTAGCTTAAGTGCAAATGTTAACATATCATAATTCAGAAAAGGTATCATTTTTTTCTTCTTCTATGAAAATGTTTTAATATACTCACGCAGAACTTGTTCTGACTTTCTCTTTTATAGCTGTTAAAATGAAAAAAAGACACAAGACAATTAATATCTGCTCAACACTTATTTGCACATCTTGCACCGTTTTTAATTCTGTCTTATATTACCACTTTGCTCGTCTTTGAATGGGATAAAATTCTTTTACTTTTGCTACTGCCTTTGAAACAAAAAAATGTATGAGATAACAAAATTCATTTGGTTTTATTCTACATCTCATGTATTTATGCGATATCCAATAAGATTATGTATGACTCTGCGTGTTCACGATCCTCATTATAGACATTTACGAGGGAACGAATTAGACTGTATAAAATAAGTCTATCTTATGAATACCAAACGTATATCTTTTTCAAATATTTGTTATTCTATGCCAACTACCATGATAGTGGGTAGATAGTATTCGTTAGTCTGTTCACACTATGTCTTTTGGTCATATTTTTGCAAAACTTACGTTCACATTTTCTTCCTGGTTTTTCTTCTGTGTCTAGTGAGTTATCTTCATATTCACTAAAACAGGAGCACATAAAGCTCCCATATGTATTGATACACCATGCATTCTGAGAGCAATCATTGGCTTGACCATTCCAGTCCAAGCATTCATTGAAATCTGAAACAAAATGGAAACGCTAAGTACACTTCCGTTGTAACGAATGGACAATAGATGTCCCTAGTACATGTAATGAGGGTGCTTTTGAATATCTTTTTCTTTTTATTCTATAGTCAAGCAACATTTCATATCTTTAATGGGATGAAGAGACCAGCAATATGAAATTTCATATGAATATACTAGTAGACTGCTGCTTAAACGTAGGTTGAAATGTTTTCTTCGTTACGATTTTTATAACAACAATTTATTCCAAGCTCTCAATAACAATATTTTTGCAGCTAAAAGTTTAGAAGGAATTGTGAGCAGACAAGTCGATCACAAGTCTATGGTACATAAAAAGAAAAGTGCTTCCTGTGACACATTTTCTTTTCTTCGTTACCTTTTAACGTTTAAACTAAACGTAAACTTAAATCATAAACTTCTAGTATCAACTATTTAAAAGTAGATATAAAAAGTATAAGAATCTGGAATAACAAAACAATAATTTAATAGACATTAAGTGAAATCAAAATAGCTAGAGCTCTTTGGTTTTGACATTCATCTGTCTAACATTTTATACTTACCATCTACATATATGTTTTCTTTATATGGTTTACCAACTTTTAACAAACTTGTTCCTAGCACTCCGTTCTGCCTATAAAAAAGAAAAGGCAGTCATTAATGTCTGAAAAACTGTTTGAAATCAGACAAAATTAAAAAAAAAATGCTGAAATTAGTTACTTCAATATCAAAATACATGAACACTAAAAGTCTTTTACAAACAGTTTTGAAATATTTCTATATTTTATAATACAAATTAACAAAGCGGATATGAAAAATGGTCAAATTTGATATATTATATAATTTTATTGTCATATAAACATACAAAAAAAAAACAGTTTGTGACAGAACATATACATATCATATTTAAATTTAAACATGATATATATCAAATACAACAAATAAACATATAGCAAGTTACGAGACCTCTGCCCTCAGTTCTAATGACTGTTTAATAAAGAAGCCAAATATTCTTATATGTTTATGATTTGTTGGGGTAAGCAAATAGACCATTTTATCTTCATCCGACATATTAATAAAATTTAAATCATATGATGTATCCTGTCACAAGTCACATTTGATTTTGATCATTGTTTGATAGAAAAACAAAATTATTTTTGAAAATTGCTCAAACCAAAAACTTATGATATACAGTAAAAGGGAAGAAACTTGAAGTTTTTAACAAGAATCCTTTACTAAATAGTCAAACAAGTCTGACAATCAGGCTTGTTGTCATCCAAATAAACCTATGGTCCAGCAGTATCAGTTATCGACCATGAGATTTCACAAATCAAAACATTAAGGAGGGTTTTTTATGGTTTTGGTTATGATGTAAATAGGTAATCAAATCTTTTGAAAAGTAGATGAAATATGATACTTCAAACAACATATGAGATGAAGAACAAAAGAAAAAGGTGAATGGAGCTTGAGATTTCAAACATAATTGGAAACAATCTCACTTTAACTCTATAAATATGTACATGTACCTACCTTTCCAAGACTTTAACAAGTGCCTTTGATATATCCGATGCTTTAAATTTGTTATAATAGTCTTCTTTGATATTGATGAGAACTCCTACTTGTAGACCATCAGTAGATCTTGTCATGTTTATAAATGACGTCGAAACAAATCTGTACCATATTTCAGAGCTGTTGAATGCATTGTCAAACTGAAACAGCATTAGTAGTTGCAACAACCATGGAGATATGATATAGAAGGACCTTCTAGATCATAGCTCCATGCAACAACTAAATATTCTTATATAATGGAATTGTTAAATGGTGGCAATTTTCCCTGCTGTTATTTTTGTTTGTTTCTTAAAATAAGAAGAAAAGGCGTCCACTATCTATAAAGTATATTCATTTATTTCGGTTTTCAGGATATTGCTAATCGTTAAATGTAAGTTTTTTAGCTGAACGGATACATGAATTTCAAACAAAAAGATGGAAGGTTTCCATGCTAGTTTTTTTTTGTAAATCATCTGCAGCAATAAAAAACTTTCCAAGGAACCCCCTAAGTATCCTCTTCACCAACCACTGCTGAACAAATAAGCAGGTTTTTGTATAATTTATTAAGACAGGTTTATGTATGCAACTGTTGTCAAATAACATAACAGCATTTGATTTGCTTTAATTTGATTTCTTTTATTTATCCTTGTTTGTTTGTTAAAAGTTTAAAAGCCTTTGATAGTAAGTAAATGCCCTTGAAGTGACAACTAGCTATTTTTATGTGCATCTATTTCTTTAAATTGATTTTAAGACTAAAACTGTTTTGATGTATTTTTATGTGTTTCCTCTTAAAGAATAAGTTTGCTTTATAAATATGAAATGGAAGCACATCCCAAACATTAACCGTCGGATAAAGGTGTCGTAAATGAACATACACCTAATATCTGCAGTCTTAACTTCATATCTCTAAATTTCCTTGTGACGTTATTTGAGTATTGTTTGATGAACTCAAACGGAGAGAAAACATAGCACCTAGGCTGGTCGGAGTCTTTATTATAACATCCCAATTCTTCTGTAATGTTGACTCTGATAAAATATGATTGAATCTCTAAAATGAAAAGAAAGACTTTCTAAACGACAATTAGAATATAAAAAAATAAGCAACTTAGTAAATTTTTAGCACACTTCATTTTCTGTTTAATACAGTCATGACATTGCCATTTTAATCAAAATAGCATTTATACTATCAAACCTTAAGTGAGGTTGCAAACTGGAAAATATTTAAACTTATAAATCAAATAAATAAGAGAATATACCAGAAAAAGTACATTCATTCACAACAGGAAAATAGACGATTTGTTAAAAGCAGTTTTGGACTAGCGACATATAATAATTAACTTGTTTCAGGCAATACATTTCTTCAGGAGGTGACCTATCATCTTAAAGGTATCATATGCATACAAAGTTTCATTCTCGTTACGCCTTGAGTTCGAGTTGTTAATTGCTATTCAGTAGTTCTTGTATTTCTGTATTTTATGTTGCCTGTTTTTCTTGTTCTCGCTGGTGTTTACTGTTTTTGTCTCTGTTTTTCCCCGGACTTTTAACATTCGGATGCCCCATCGGTACACCCGCTTCTTTGATATATAATTTCAGTCATACCGTGACACTCTCCAGCATTGTACTCATTGGAGAACCCAGGTTTACACTGACATCTGTTGTTGACACGCCCATTTATACTAGCACACCATTGGCTGGTTATATTCCAGTTAGGACAAGGGTTTTCTTCATAGATATTGCATAGGGCACCAAGCCATATGTTGGTGGCTTGAGGGATATCTACTCTTTCTCCTTGAATTAAAAAAATACTTTGGTAACATAACAATATATACAATTTCCTTTAGTTTTTCAATTTCCAGTAAAAAACTTAACAAAAAACCTCAAAATGTTAAATGTGACAATTAAACTGGCCTACAGACATTGGTTTAAACACTTAAAAACCCCTTTCATGCCTTTTGGCGATTCTCATTCAACATATAAAACATGCTGTTTATATAGTAAAAGCTGAAAATATATGTCTATGCTACATAAATAAGTAAGAACCTTATTTTGATGCATATAGAATTCAGGTCTGTTCGTCTGTCCGTCTCAATTTACAAGGTGTGGCATGATGTCGAATGGACATATTCTTGTTTTCATTTATCTTTCACGTGTACACAATAAAAGCTTCTTCTAACTTACTTGGTAAACAGGACATTCTATCTGATGATGGGTGATATTTATATGTACATTCACAGGTTTGGTTGTAACAGTGAGTTCTGGGTAGATTTTGGCAATGATCATCATTGAGGCATCTTTCGTGAATATTTGTAGGGTCTGAAATAAAAATGTAAATGGAATAATGTACAATGTATATATATATTTCATCCTGTTTTTTATAGGGCGTCATGTACGATGATAAAACAAATGGACAATCTATTTTTTTTATGTAAAATTAAGCTATTAAATTGTAAAACCAACAAATGGCATCATGCAAATGTTGTCCTCAGTGAATTCTTAAAATAAACAATAGTATTGACGAAAATGATGGAAATGTGGAATAAATGTACGTTAAACATCCTACACAAACAAGCGACCATTAAAAGAAATCCTCAATTGAAGAGAGTCAGCAGTTTCATAATTTATCATTCTAGATTTATGCTTTTATGGGGTTACTTTTCCCCGGATTAATAAATGTTCTGACCTTTAAATAAATGTAACGACTATGATGTCACCTAGTCGTAAGTCTCGTCAGACAGGAGTTCATCAATAAAACGGTGAGAAGTTTTTTAACGCTTAATATTCAAAATTGTTAAAAACTTCAAGATTTTGTTTATTCTGTTTCATATCCTCAATTTTGGATTTGCCCTGTCTTTTTGAAATTCTACGAGTACTTTGATACTTTTTAAGTCGACAACATTAAAGTAGACTATAAAAAGCTAAACCTGCTAAAATTCTGGTTTTATTGGCAACAGCTTTATAACTTTGAGTTTTCAAACGATCTAAGCTTGCTTAGTAAAGGTTGTTGAGATACTGTTATTACATAAATCTTAATTCATTTGTAGCATGCTACTTTATCATCGTCAGGGCAGTGTGAATCTGGCTTCAGTTGTGTTGTTAGAACTTCTTTAATCTATGACAGAAATGGATGTGTCCCAACTCACATTTTCTACATTGGCTTCCGTTCCGGTCAGTGAAAAACATATCGTTACAAATACAAGTATCATCATGTCCACAGTGGCTGTTGCTGACTGCTGTTTCACATTGGTAATGCTTGGAACATTGCTCTCCAATAGTTTCTGGAACTTAAAAAACAAAAACACCAAAATTATTATGATCTCTTTGTAGCTCACAGTCCACAACATTACAAATGTTACCTCTCGTCCTGTTTGTAATTTGAAAAAAAAAGACTCCCCCATCTGTATGTAATTAGGTTTGTCACCTGTCCAAGGTCGGTGGTTTCCTCCACCATTAAAACTGGCCACCTTAAAAGGCCCATGTGCATCGAGGAGTGCATTAACCCCCACAGACACATTGCACATTTTGCGTAAACTATTCATATATTTATCTCGAATTCATTATAAACAAACACGAATAGACTTAAATCTATATCCCAACAAATAAAAAATTACTAGTAGTTGATACTACCACATCCCTGTACATTTTAATATACAGGAATATAAAACTACTTTAAAGGCATATTGTCTACGAAAAATTATTTTTTTGTAAAACCAAAAAATTGTCGTCAGACTTTTCGTTTCGTTTATTTAGAAAGATACAAACGTTCAAAATACCACTAGGGTACCTTATTACTTCAAAAATGGAAAAATATATAATATTTGTAAAGCTTTACAAAAATTCATATTCATGAGATGTAGATGAGCTGTAAGCATGCGCACTATACTTTCTTTGATTGAAAACTTCCATAGTTCTTGTACGTGGTGCATAATCTGTTTCTCGAAGTTTTAGCTCGGAAGAAAATTAAAACGGCAACCTAAAATTAAAGCTACTTAATGAATAAAATTGTTTATTATTATTGCCTGTATTAAGTTTTGAATGTGATTTAAAAGGTAAACACGAAAAATATTGGTATTTTTTTCAACATATCAACGTATTCGGGGACAAAACCCGAGATTCCGATTAGTGCCCGCGTTAAAATTACTCAGTCTAAATCTGTGTCAATGTGACGTAATGCAGGTAAATAAAATATCAATCAATATTGTCGAGCTATTTTGATCAAAATAAACTACTTTTGAGTCAAAATTTGTGGCAAATTTGTTTTTCAATATTCATTTTATTGCACTTCGGTCTAATTGACACCAAAAAATTGGGGGGTAAAAAAAATGAGTTTGCCGTAGACAATATGCCTTTAACCATATAAAATAAGCCTTAGACATGTACATTAGACTATACAGGTTTATAAAACTACTTACATCTTATGCAAGAATCCTTTTCCTTGGATTGGAAGAACTTGGATGGACATTGACAGACATCACTACATTCTGCTACAGGATCAACAAACATGCAGTGTGATGAATAATAACACCTATCACCAATATATCTAGGTCCTGCCATGGAGAATAAAGCAAACAATACAATAGTTTGTTACAGATATCGAATGAATATAACAACAACAAAACATTAACCTTCTCCCTAATATTTATGAATGTTATATAAAAAAAATTAAGTAGCAGACAGGTCCTAAATGTTAGTTGACCGAGGCCTAAGAAAATATCAAACCAGCAACTATGGAGAAAGACACACTGATATCCATTGTCAGACACAATAAGAATAAAAAAGCGATGTATGGACCACTTCCTAAGAATAGAACAGGTAATTAGAAACATCACTTCGAGGCATGCTCTGGACTAGAGATCACAAGTAAAGAGGAATAGAAGGTACCAAGTAAAACGTGGAGACGAATGCAGACAGCAAACGAAGGTCGTACAGATGTCATGATTGAGAGGCCAAGCTAAGAAAATTAGAACTAAAGTAAACTACGAGCAGTACATGAACGGGGCAGATGGTTAGCTATTGTTGTGGCATAATGCCCCACAAGGAGTTCAGAAGATTAATGACATCAAGTTTTTAGGCCAACGTTTCATAATTTCAATAAAAATCTTCATCCCAATTTTGTTAATCTGACTTACTTTTTACACAAGTTGTTCCGTTTCTGATGTCATCAAAGCCTTCAATGCATGAGCATGTTTGATTAGTGCACAAGCTATATCCAATAGCCGCAACACAGTCCTTATCTTCTAAACACGAATCTTCAATCTTCCCTTAAATAATACGTAAGAGTGGTAGATAAATGAAAAGTAACGTAAATGTTTTTTTAAGGTTTTTGCCATTTTTTATTTGCGGAAAACTTGTTGTGCTTTTATTTAAACAAATGTCATCCTATAACTTTCTTTCCGTATTGTCAGTTTCGCCCAATTTTTTTATCCAACGTTTCCTTTGAAAAACGTAAAATACCAAAGTTAGAATTCCTATTACATTTTAAGAATAGCATTTGTTAATACCTGCATCATGTAATCAATATAAAAAATCTGACATAAGGTAAGATACTACACAACCAGATTGCACGTTTGGTTTTTAAGTGTTTGAATTTGAGCCGACCCTTTTAACCAAGTACCTGCAAGTACCAAAGGGAGTCCTATAGCAAGCAAGAACTGTTTATTTTTTCCAGCCAGAGCACCCGATTTCACTCTCGTAACGACTTGAGTTCGCGTTGTTGATTGCTATTCAGTTGTATTTGTATTTTTGTGTTTTGTATGTTGTCTTTTTTTTTCGTCCTGCTCTCGTTGGTGTTTATTGGTTTTGTCTCTGCCCTCTCGGACTTTTGACGTTCCATTTATACCTCTGCTTCATTGTTAACTCTGCACCAAACCATGATTTAGTAAATTAGTTGTTGTCTGTTTTGGCAGAGAGTCATACTGCTTTAAATACAAACGTTTTAACTTACTTTTGATACAAAATCGTCCATCAGAAATTGACATGAAACCATCCAAACAAGTGCAAGAACTATTAGAACATGTTGAAAAATCAACAGCAAACGAACAATCAGAAATTTTTTGACAACCATCATCAATATTTCTCAGTCTGCAAACTGAATTTTCATTTTCTGCAATGTGTCCTAAACTGCATTGACAAATACCGCTCTCACATACACTGTTATTGATAGCTATGTTACAGTCAATGTCTGAAATGCATTTCTCGTTTATATGCTTCGGTTTACATAACGTCCCATTTTCATGTTCAGAATATCCAAGCTCACATGAGCAGGTTGCATTAAAACAGTAGGAATGATCGACAGCATTAACACAATCGTCATCTATGTCACAACTGCCGTGGTTGATTCGACGTCTTTTGCACGATGTTTTGTCCCGAGTGAAAAATCCTGGAAGGCAAGTGCATTGACTGTTTTCACAGTGACTATTTTCGATTGATAATGAACAGTCTAATGTTTCATTACAAACGTCATCAATCTCTCTAGGAACACATTCGATAATATCATTTGTAGTATCACTTTTATATCCTCCAAAACATGAACATTGCCCATTTAAGCAGAAGCTATCAGGGATGACCGAGGAACAGTCAAGAGTAACATCACAATCATCATTTATTTGTCTCATGTTACATGTAAAATTGTCAATTTTCATATAACCTATTCTGCACTCACAAAAACCGCCAAAACACGCGCCATTCAGTACAGAAGAGCAGTCGGCATCATCAAAGCACAAACCACCTAGAGGTCGCTCTATACAAGATTCCCCATTATATTCGAACCGTTGCAAGCAAGTGCAAGTACTATTGGCACAATGACTATTTTGAATGAAAGAGCAGTCTTCTGTTACGTCACATTCATCACCAATATGTCGTAATGAACACGTAGTATTTCCTGTTGGAATATACTGAGGTAAACATTGGCATGATGCGTTAAGACAGTCACTTCCATCTATCTGACTGCAGTCAATCGTAAAGTTACAACGATCGCTTAGTTTTCCTATAAAACATAAACAAAATTATAAAGAAAACCTCTCAATTATTTGTTTCAAGAAAGTAAAATCCGGAAAGCAATTTGTCGACTAGGTGGCTAATATGAGGAAAGAACGTCGTAGAGTTGGTATAATTGGTAAATTTTGAAAAAAATGTATTTCTCAATTAATTTATGACTATCTTTAATTAGATACTAATAGACTGCAGGTTAATTTTCCAAGTTTTATGCGCCCTTTACGTTTAAAGAGTATGCTGCTATTCTACCGTTGACTCTTTTTACAATTTTTGCTAAATTGTTTTTTATTGTTTTTGTTTGCCGAAAAATTTATGGTAAATTTTAAAAGAATAAAATTGCGCGCGCAATTTTTCCAAAAATTAAAAGACAGGAAGAAAAAACAACACCCATAGCCCCCCCCCATTAAAATCATTAGGTTTCTTACTTAAAAGACAAGTTGAATTGTCAAATTGTAGATAGCCATCATCACAAATACAGGACCCATTTATACAAATGGCGTTTTCTATATACTGCATGCATATCGTATCATTGTGGCAAGAATCACCAAGAAAAGTTTTGACACTATCAGAAACAACTGGTCCCAAAGACTGATTTACTGAATGATTCATTGTAGTTGAGCTCGAATTATTATCTGTGAAATTTAAAATCTCGGTAGTCAAACAGTTTTGGACAGTTTGTGTAAAATTCTTATGTTCATTCGAAATTTCTATTACAATACCCTCGACAGTTCCAACACTTGCTTCATAACAAGAATCTATACTTATCTCATTCTCTACAACACATTTACAGAAGAGCTTCTTATGATCTACTTTTCTAACGAAAAATATAGTTTGATTGATCTCATCTGTAATTATTTTGCAAAGTGTTATATCGAACCCATCTGCCTCTTTTAAGCTCGAGTTTCCCTCTGCGTTACACGTGCCTTTACAACCGTTTTCTGCAGAACAATTCATCATGGTGTAATTACACGAAGTATTATGAAACGAATTGCTTTTACAGAGGCATTCCATCGCAACAGCTTTGATATCAGTTAAATTGCCGATATCATTTACTGTACAGTTGGAATGTAGATTATATAATGTATGATATGTTTTGTTATTAGTATCTTCACTGCTTCCTGGTAGGTGTGACGTAATATTGTCGTTTGTCCGATTTGTGGTATCTTCACTGCTTCCTGGCAGGGGTGACGTAATATTGTCGTCCGTTCGATTTATGGTATCTTCACTGCTTCCCGGCAGAGGTGACGTAATATTGTCGTCTGTTCGATTTGTTGTTTCTTGAATGCGTTCTGGCAGGTGTGACGTAATATTGTGGTATGATCGATTTGTGATATCTTCAATGCGTTCTACCACACGTGACGTCACATTATCGTCTACTGGTGTAGTGTTATCTGTGACGATGCTAACATTTGATAATTCTTGAGACGTCTTATTGTTGCATGTAGCAAATGGTGCATCTGAAAGTATATATAAGAAAGACAAAAAGTTGAGTTTAAAGAGGTGTCCTTGTTGGTAGAGGAATCTTGGTCCGTGATTAATAAACATATATTGAAAAACAACATTGTTGGGAACTGAGCATATCTTCCTTAAAATTTGTCCAAAATAGCTTCAATGCTAGCTAAACATGCAAAATTACACCAAAAAGTTTTAACTTTTCTGCTATGATTATGATTGTAAGACTTTTTAGGCGTTCAATGAAAAAGTTGCAACGCTATAAAAATAAACTACATGTACTGTTATTCAAAAAGTTTTCAACAGATGAAATGAAAACTAATTAAATCTGCTGATCAATGCCTTGCCCCTGAATATAATTACAGGAACACCTTACTATCCCAGAGCAATCAGAAAACCTGTTACTGTAATCATTGCCTAGAAATGACGGATTATTATGTGGAATCTGTCAGCAGATTAATTATCCGTACAAAAATATATAATTGCTACGTCTACAATAGTTGTCATATCACGATTTACTGCAACTAAACGGTTTCTACTTTACATTCTTACTAAACAACTTAGGTGCAAATCTTCACCATAACAAACATGGGGCCCCGCCTCGCAACTTGTTTTCTTGAATGACTGAAGCACAAAGTTGATGCAAGAATAAAATCTTATTACGATTGTCCATACCCTGAAGTAACTCACATCTTGATATCAATGAATAGGTGAACGGGATTTGGGATGGACAGACAAATGAACCCGAACGAGTACTGTATACTAGTATGCCTCTCTAGTTTAAAGGAGTATTTTTTCTCTTCCATTTGATTTATGATTTGAAATTGCATTTGTCTCAACTCAATTACACTTATTTGTAAAGAACTTTTTTTTCAATACTTTCGGTTTCTGACCTTCCAATGTTTTGATTGAAATGCTCTCTGATGAAATAATAGTCCTTGACTATTGAAATACAGCATTACAAAATTAACCGTTTTTTAAAACGTTTTGGTACATTGTGACATCAAGTTGTAGTTGTTTTGTGTATTTTTGTGTGTTTTTTCTTCTTCTTGTTGTGTTTACTAGTTTTGTCTTTGTCCTGATCGACTTTTGACATTAGGATACCCTGTTAGTACCTTTCTGCTTCTTTAGATTTAGCTATTTTAGTACAATGTTATATTTAAATGACATTTTCTGTGACACTTAAGTTTCATATGATAATATGTTTTGTAGCTTTAAATTATCCGTCTAAATTTCAAACTTGTCCAAACCCTAAGGTTCTTCCTACCCCAGACATAGGTTGGATATCTTAGTTATAATTTGGTTCCCGAGTTTGGTACTTTTGGTTACACTGTTATATGCTCTTCATATTCATACAGTGTTTGGCGTTTTAAATATTTTTGGTAGAGCGCCTCTGATGAGTCTTGAATAGACGAAACGCGCGTCAGGCGTAGCGAAATTTATTGTCTGGAACTTTGTTGTCATTTGTATTTCAGATTGTTAAAATATGGTACCTGGAAAGCTTCGCTTGTAACTCTTTTATGACCTTCTATCAGGTGGAGGTCATGCATGATAGAATTAAGGTAACTAAACATCTTATCCTTTCTACATAAAATTGGTGCTCCATGTAGATTTTTATTAATGTATTTGCTTACCTTTAAAGAGCCATATTATCACCAACGAAACCAAGACATTGAAAAGTCCTAAATGGAAGCAGCGTAAAATCTTCAGAAACATTTATTTCGATAAAAAGGTTGATCCAGAAATTCAAATTGGGTCAATTGGAAAATGACAGAACAAATAATAATTTGAAAATATCACAATTAATTCCTAGTTACTCGTTTTTATAAGCATAATTGTCCAATAATCTAATTGCAACAAAGAAAAAAAAACACGTTCAACTATCTATTGAAATATTCCATAGGTGTTTCTATAAACATATCCAGATCTTTGAATTATGAAAATAAACAATGTTCAACGCAAATTCTCCGTAGTCTTTATCTAATACATACGCCTGATCTATCTATTACAAAACGATTCCTGTATATATTTTTGATTTCTTTAAAACGCACACAAAACTTGGCAGCTAATGAAAGATTTTAAATGCATAAAAGCGTTACTGGTTTAAAAAAGTACGGCGAATGAAGAAAACAGAGTGCTTCTATCTTCATGCCGTTCTACTTTGGGTAACATTGAGTAATGGTATCGATGAAAGTTGTTAATATTCAATTCCTTACATCAATATTATCTTAGTACTGTAATTAGTACAGCTTTTTCGCTGATGAGGAGGAAAGTAAACAAAATTATGTGATTGTGTCAAAGGGATTCCTCCATTTATCACATTATTTACTTCATGTATTTTCCAAAGTATTTTTGCACTATTTAATTTAAGTCACTTGGTCAATGTCATTATGGTTGTTTAGGGGTAGATAATAAGAAACAGATTTAACCTGAGGCGCTCCCGAAGTTAAAACGTATTTTTAATATTTGACAAGCAAAAAAAAAAATTTTTTATACGTGACATTTGCAATATGAGTTGTAACCTGGGATCCAGGGTAAAATCTTCGTATTATACGGTCGACCGGAAACCAATGTAACTTAGGATGCCAGGTTATATATATCAGATGAGGAAACAAAATATATTCGAAAATAAAAACAAACTAGCTTTTCTCGTGGGTCACATATGCGCTTAATAACGTTCGAAATTTGAAAATAAAAAAAATATTAAAAAGACGCCGAAAGATCGGGAAAACAAGCGTGCTTAACCGGACATTGAAGGAAAATTCAGCTCATAGTACAACTAAAATATTGATAATTCTACCATTACCGCTTCCTTCGGGAGCGTATTAAAGGGTATATACCCAACACATTTCTTAAGTTAGTGCAATTGCATGTGTTAAACTTTGTTAAGAGTTCTTGAAATTGTGTTCGTCAAATTCTTGATTATTTTGTTTAGAATAATAACTTTTTCCTGCAAGTTGATTTTGAATTACAAATTTTCACAGTTCATGATAGATGAATGTTGTACTTTTAAAGTTGGACGTTGACAAGTTTTATCCAAAATTTTGTATTTCCATCGTTTAAGTTGGCATTTATTGCTTCAAGTTGGAATTTTTGAGTTTCGATCTGACATCTCTCATCGCATTTTGACGTTTTCTTTTTTTGCGATTTTTAAAACTAAATATATATAACATAAATGAAATTGATATTTCAAAATATCATTCAAACAATAGGTTTCCATAAATATCTACCATATCCAGCTCTTTAAATAATGAAAATAAACGATGTTCAGGACAAATTCTCCATTCTCTTTCTTTTACATACGCATAAAATGATTCTATATATCTAAAACGCACACAAAACTTGGCAGCTGATGAAAGATTTTAAATGCATGAAAGCGTTACTGGTTTTCAAAAAGTACGGCGAATGAAGAAAACAGAGTGTTTCTATCTTCATGCCGTTAAACTTTGGGTAACATTGAGTAATGGTATCGATGAAAGTTATTAATATTCAATTCCTTACATCAATTATCTTAGTACTGTAATTAGTATTGCTTTTCTGCTAATGAGGAGGAAAGTAAAAAAAAATTATGTGATTCTGTCAAAAGAATTCCTCAATTTATCACAATGTTTACTTCATCTTACTTGCACCAAGAAAGTGTTTTTGCATTATTTTTGTCATTTGCTTTTTTTTGCGTCTGTTTTATTGACAAACGTTTTCAACAGGGCAGTCTTGGCTCAAAAGATGTTTTAACTGTTTACCCCAACACATTGTGTATCTAATACAAATGTATGTGTTAAACCTAGCTAAGAATCTTTACCATTGTCTATGTTTGTTGCTGTCATATTTTTTTAAATGACATTTTTCTTGGAATCTAATTAATAACCGATTGAAGATCGGTAAGTGGTCCAAATAATCATTTCGTTTTCGGAGCTCCTGATAGATTAGAGATAGTTCTACTTTCACAATTAAAAGTTGGTATATATATGACTTGCATTTGTATTTTCATCAAATTTTTTAAGCTGACATTTCTCCCTTCAAGTTAAAATTTCTATTTTCCCATTTGACATTACTGATCTCAAATTTTGACATTTTGCATCGTTAAAAAATATTTGTTCCAATGAACAGGTAAGTCCAGAAATTCAGATAAGGTCAAATAGAAAAAAACAGAACTGATAGTATGTAAAAAAAAATATCACAATAAATTCCTAGTTACTCATTTCGACGAGCATTCTTGTCCAAAGCTTTTTAATTCATTTAAAACATTAAACAGGTTCAGCAAGCTATAGCATTCATAATGAAATTGAAATCTCCCATAAAGATTTCAAACAAACGGTTTTCATAGACATCTATGTCTATATCTTTGACTTTGAATAATAAAAATAAAAAAGATTTAAGGCAAATTCTCCATAGTCCTTATCTAATATATACGCCTTATTTATCTATTACTAAACGATTCATGTATATATTATTGATTTCTTTAAGACGCAAACAAAACTTGGCAGCAGCTGATGAAAGATAATAAATGCATGAAATTAAAAAAAACGGCCAATTCTTCTATCTGCTTGCAGTTGTATTAAGGGTAACATTGAGTAATGGTATCGGTGAAAGTTATGAATATTCAATTCCTTACATCAATATTATCTTAGTACTGTTACAAGTACAGCCTTTTCGCTAATGAGCAGGAAAGTAAACAAATATCATGTGATTGTGTCAAAGGAATTCCTTAATTTATCACATTGTTTGCTTCACGTATCTTCCAAACGTGCACCAAGAAAGTGGTTTTCTACTATTTTAGTCACTTGCTTTTTTGCGTTTGTTTTATTGACAAACATTTTAAACAGGGCAGTCTGTAATCAAAAGATGTTAAACTGTATACCCCGACACATTTTGTATACTAGTGCAAATGTATGTGTTAAAGCTAGCTAAGACTTTTTGCCATTGTCTATGTTTATATCTGTCATATTCTTGAAAGAAGAAGATACCAATAGGGCATCCAAATGTCAAAGTCCGAAAGGGCAGAGACAAAACACAAACGGACGAAAGAACAGGCAACATATAAAACACCGAAACACAAATACTACTGAATATCAATAAACAACGTGAACTCTAGTCGAAATGAGCGAACTCGGGTGCTCCGAAGAAGAAAGCGCTTCCTGCCTGCTACATCACACACGTATATGAATATGTTTTCTTACTTAAAGAAAAATAACATTTTCTTGGAATTTAATTTTGAAATAAGGATTGAGGAACAGTAAGTGGTCCAAATGACCATTGCATTTTCGGAGCTTCTGATACATTAGAGATAGTTCTACTTTCACAATTAAAAGCTGGTATATATGACTTTCATTTGTACTTTCATCAACTTTAAATCTAACATTTCTCCTTTCAAGTTTAAATTTCTATTTTCAAATTTGAGATCTCTGTTCTCAAATTTTGACATTTTACATTTTAAAACATAATTATTCAGATGAACAGGTAAGTCCAGAAATTTAAATTGAGTAGAATAGAAAGGAAAAAAAAGCTACGCCAAGCGCAGCATGATACGACCGCAACAAGTTGAACCCTGTACGTTGGAGGCCTAGTATGGATAGTCTATTGCTTTGGTCACATGAAGCCCATGGTGGACTTACAAAGCTTTTTGACACATGCATCCTGTGGTGGACTTAAAAATGCATTTTGACACATTTATATTTACATCAACATCTTATACAAAAAGCCTTATTTGTATACATGTATTAATTTACAATTTTGGCCCTTTGACCCCTAATTTCTCAAAAACAGTAAAAATATTGCAATGCCGATTAAAAAATAAGGCAGACATATTCACAAGGAATCCAATGAAAAAAAGATTTTGAAAATCGGACCACAAATAAAAAAGTTGATTTTATGGGCGTGGCCTGTCTTTAGCCTCCCTGTAGCAATGTAATGGTGAAATACATATCAAAATCATTGACACATTAAGTAGATAGAATTTAATGATGAATTCAATAAAAAAAGAATTTTCAAAATCGAATGAATGATAAACATTCTACAACAGGTTTATCAATGCACCCGTTTTAGCCCTTTTTGGCCCTTTTTTCTAAAACAGAAGGGGCCACAAACCCCAAATACAAAACCAACATTCCTTTAGTGGATATAATTATCATATTATAACTTCATAACAATTGGCACGCCCACTACAACTTAATTTTTGGTTTAAATGACAAATCTTTAAAAACGGCGTTTTTTGCCCCTTTGACCCATAAATTCTCAAAAACGGTAAGAGATATTGCAAATCTGATTGAAAAACGCAGGCAGGGATTTTCACAAGGATTCCAATGAAAAAAAGATTTTGAAAATCGGACAAAAAATAAAAAAGTCAATTTTTTGGGTGTGGCCCCTTTTTGACCCCCAGTAGCAATGTAACGGTACAAGATACATCAAAGCCGTTGATACATTTTGTTGACAGAATTTATTGAGGAATACAATAAAAAAAGAATGATCAAAATCGGATGAAAATTAAACATTCTACAGAAGTTTTGTCAATATACCCATTTTTGCCCCTTTTGGCCCTTTTTTCTTAAACGGTAGGGGCCAGAAACCCCAAATGCAATACCAACCTTCCTTTAGTGGTTATAAACATTATATTAAAATTTTATAACCATTGGTCAACCACAACTCAAGTTATCGCACGGAAACCAAAGTGTCTACAGACGACGACAACGACAACGACGACGACGACGACAACGACGACATCGCCATAACATAATACGATCGCAAAAATTTTGCGGTCGTATAATGAAAAACAATATACAGGTCCAGCAAGCAATACCATTCATAATGAAATTGAAATCCAAAAATCTTTCAAACATATTGTTTCTTAAAACATCTATGTCCATATCTTTGACTTTGAAGAATGAAAATGAACAATTCTCAAGGCAAATTCTCTATAGTCTTTATCTAATACATACGCCTGATCTATCTATTACAAAACGATTCCTGTAAATATTTTGGATTTCTTTAAAACGCACACAAAACTTGGCAACTGATGAACGATTTTAAATGCATGAAAGCGTTGCTGGTTTTCAAAAAGTACGGCGAATGAAGAAAACAGAGTGCTTCTATCTTCATGCCGTTCTACTTTGCAATATATCAATGAAAGTTATGAATATTCAATTCCTTACATCAATTATCTTAGTACTGTAATAAGTACTGCTTATTTTGCTAATGAGGAGGAAAGTAAACCAAAATTATGTGATTGTGTCAAAGGAATTCCTCAATTTATCACATTGTGTCCTTCCAAACGTGCACCAAGAAAGTGATTTTGCACTATTTTAGTCACTTGCTTTTTTGCGTCTGTTTTATTGACAAACATTTTAAACAGGGCAGTCTGTACTCAACAGATGTTAAACTGTATAGCCCTTTTCAAAAAGTCACCCGGAATTCCGATTTTCATTTTTGCAAGAGTAGTTTCCCTTTGTGGGTCGGCCTCATGGTGTGAACAACGTTGAGCTAAGGAAAATCATCAATTTATCCCTTTCCGATTTTGGCGTAATTTTCCATTCCCGGTTCAAATAAACTGGTTTGGAGTGAAGTCTTGGATGTTAACGTATGTTTTAGTAATTTTAGACTTTGGCAATCAGATTTAAAATGTTTTAACAAGTTGACGAATTTAGTTAATTTCAACAGATTTTCAATGGAGGGGCCTACCCGGAAGTCGTTAACCTGTAGTGCATAAGTAAAAGATTTCTCAGATCTGCACGTCCGGAAAATACTTTCTAAAAAGGACTATACCCGTTTATACCCGCGTTTTGGTATTTGTAACCCCAAAACAATTTGTATACTAGTACAAATGTATGTGTTAAGTCTAGCTAAGATTTTTTTGCCATTTTCTATGTTAGTTGCTGTCATATTCTTAATTTTTTGTTGAGAAAATAACATTTTTTGAATTACCGACGGAAGAACGGTAAGTGGTCCAAATAACCATTGCATTTTCAGATCTAGAGTTCCTGTTAGATTAGAAATTATTCTACTTTCACAATACAAAGTTTGCATAACTGACTTTCATTTGTATTTTTATCAAATTTCTCCCTTCAAGTTAAAATTTCTATTTTCCAATTTGACGTTACAGTCATAGAGATAAAAGAATATGCGCTCTTTAGTAAATAAGGTAGAATTTGATTCGGGATGTTTACGTAGTAACTATGGGCATTACAAAGTTTATTAGAGCAACTTTTAAAATAAAATGTGATATAAAATATGTAAAATGAAAGTAAACAACAACAAATTTGCCTTGGTTTATTAAATATGCAGCGTGAAAAGAGCACATTTCTCATGTTAAGTGATATTATGGGGTCTGATTTCCTTTGTGACAAATAAAACATCATCTTCCTAAAAATCTTTAAAAAATATATATCCAACAGATAAGACTCCATTCTTTCTGATAGAAAATTCCTGAACCCGTCGCTATAGCGGTATTGATAAAAATGATTGTCAAAGTTGTGCTAATTTCATAAGTTATTTGTGAATCCCCCTTTCTAAATATAGAAATTTCATTCATAAAATAAATAAACATTGAGAGTATCTCATACCCAGCTAAAAATAGCAATGGTCTACTCGACTTCCTAAAATATTTTTTCTTTAATTCTGCAATATATAAGGCCTTTACTGGTGAAACTGTTTAAATTTTACTTTTTATTAATATAATCACAGTGTATAACCGGACAGTACGCGATCACGGAAGTTGATCACTGTCCGGTGGAAAAATCCTAGTTGTATGTTATTTTCCCCCCAGATTTTTGTGGTTTTTAGGCTGTATAAACACTCTATAATATCGATTAGGAACAAAGGTAAGATGAATTTATACCTTGCTCATTTATGGAACTTTTTAATGTTTCTTTTTGTATTCTGGACAATTTAAAATGTTAAAAATTTTCAATTGATCATCAGTGTGTGAACATTTTTTCCTTCACCGCTTAGCACATATTTGAAATTTACACACAAACTGCAATGATTTGATTATTAGTTTTATTATTATCTCAAAGGGCGATTGATAGACTCTCTACATTGGCAATGATGGTTAAGATAAAATAAACAATTTTGTTTAAAACATCAAGTTTTGTAGTTTTTGCATAATCGTTTACTGTCCGATTAATTGGTCATTTATCCTTTGTGGCTGTCCGATTAATTGCCTGCTTTGAATCCTCAGGGTTTTAATAAAAAAGGTATAATGTCAAATTACATGTATTCCCCATTCCTTTACAACTTAGATTTTTATGTTCTACAGGTGCTTATAAAAAGGCTTATGAATATATTTTCATATTTATATGATAATTCATTTCTTTATGTATTTGGTTCATTATTTATTTTACAGAATAAATGTGAGTACTCAAAATAGTCTCTACTGTTTGATTAAAAAAAATACATGCAGCAGTATTCATAACAAAATGGAAATTCATTCAACAAGATGATAAAAGGAAGGGCGATTAACAGCTATGAATATATTTAAAACCCTGGGCCTGCTTTTTGCATGTCACTTATGTATGACTTTTTAATGCAAATGTCAAAATGGTTCATAAGGACCTTTCCATTGACTTTTGAATCTTTTGAAACAATTTTTCTTATCACATTGGACAGCCAGTGTACTGAGATATTTGAGTAATTGAACAACATGCTCAACACAGTAAAAGTCACGTTAAAATGTGAAAACAATTTAGATCAAGATCATGAACGTAATGGAGCTGCCATCTGTTGGTTAATCATTTTTTCATATATAAAAAGCTGAACAATGATTTGAGTTAGTTTGTGATTGTAGATTATCACGAAAGGTTTATTTTACAGCCTCGAATCTATAAACTCACTCATAAACGGAACTATGCTGGTTATGGTTAATGCTGGAAATCAGATGGCAGTATAATTTTTTTTCTTGTTTTCTTCAATTAAAAATCGTACACCGTAAATTTATTGGACTGCCTTAATATGGGTCAATCATTGCTGGCTAGTTGTATGCACAGAGTCCATTCTAAATAAAAATTACAACAAAGTTACAGACACTACATTTTCCTATGTCTTTCGCGCGTTTCGTCTATTCAAGACTCATCAGGGTAGCTCTGTTACAGAGCTCTACCAAAAAATTGAAAATTCCAAACACAATACGAAAGTTAAGAGTTTGACCAAAAATACCGAACTGAAATACAATTCATGCCTATTTAAAGATCAAACTATGTTTGGGTTAGGGAGAACTTTAGTGTTTAGACAATTTTAAACTTTAAACGCATGAAGCTTTAAACTCATAAAATAGATAATTTATAGATTTGATGTGTTCTAAACAAGAAAAATATCAAATCAGAGTGGCATAAAAGCCGGAAATTTGGCAACGCTGTAAATATGCATATTTTCACGAGAAATCGCTCACAAGCAAGGTTTATATAAACAAATTGATTTAAGATAGACAAACCATAAGTATTGGAAGTAAAATACTTTAAACTTTAAAACGTTCGAACAGGGAAGCCAATCCAGCAATGTTCTAGGCTCTTATGATATCGACCTAGCATTCGTTAGTCTGCTCCATTCCAAAACCATTAAAACTGACCGCGTTGTGTAATTCGGTATGTGTCTTTAAAGAGAACACCTACACCATTCTGACTTTGTCCTTGAATTAATGTTAAGTTCATGCTTAGGCCGTATTCACTAGGTTTTAGTTGGATGCCTTCATATTTCAAGAATTAAAAGACTTAGAGAGATGAATATTCAAATTCAAATTCAAATTCTTTATTGCAGTTACACCCTTGTGAGTCAAAGCAATTACATATATACAAAACACTAACAAATACAGAATACATGGAATAGACATACAATTATAAATCAGTTTAATACCTTACAAGTTTGTTTTTTTTTAAACTTGCATGTACAATAGTATGTTTTAACCGATGTGGACCTTATTTTCACAGTTCTAGAGATCGCTTTATAAAGTCCATGACATAAATTAAAATTTCTAGTTGTGGTCAAAGGATATATTTAACTTTTTCGTTAGAAGTTAGATTTAAAAAGAATCATCTCTTTTTGAAATTTTCTTTGTTGTTTGTTAATTTGGCAGGATAAAAGAAAATGTTTTTCGTCCTCAACAATTTGGCATTTAGAGCAGACTCTTTGGCGTCTGGGGATTAATTATCACCCTAGTTGGTGTGTGACCCGGTGGTTTCTTTCCCCGAGAAAGTAAGGTCACCCGAGGGCTTGTGCCGAGGGTGACCTTACTTTTCGAGGGGAAAGAAATACCTGGTCACATATTATCTAGGGTGATAACTGTTATATTATATCGAATATTTAAATGAAACAATTTAATTTTAAATTTTAAATATATTTCGGGCATTTTAACCTTTTTTCATGGGAAAAAATACAGCCGATACATTATTGACGAAAAATCGTGCAAAATCTCACGAGAGGGTGACCTTACCATGCGACCCAACGATTACCGGTTGACCCAGCGAAATATCACATGTCACGTGAAAACCTCTAAGCGAATCACAATAAAGATTTTTGTATGAGTATATAATATATTATGATATCTCCCTTGTTCTATATTCAAGCTATGATCACTTACTCTCAGTTTGGTGATCATTTGCCCAGACTTAAAACTATTTTCATGAATTAAATAGTCTTCTATTTAGATGTCATTATTTAATTTGCCAAATAAATAAAGTTTGGAATCATCATTTAGACTATTTAATTTAAATTGCATCTTATTTTTATGTAATCAGATATAAAGGTTTGTATTGGTTTTTTTTCAGCTTGTTTTTTTTTAGTTTAAAAATGGGACATCAAAATGTTTCTGTCAATATCTTGTTCTGTGCATATCTTTGATACCATAGTGTACCAAGTATAATTCCCTCAGCATGTAGACATTTATTGACATTCTACCAAGTTCTGTTTTTGCTGCTATGTTGCAAGCAGTTTTTTCAATCCTTAGATGTTCTTACAATATCTTGTTTGTACTTTTTCTATGCTATTGCTATATTGCTATGCCAATGTTAATCAATTGATGACTAAATCTAAACCCCTCTTGGATTTAAGCCAAATACCAGTATATTTTTACATGAAGCAGCACACTTGAAGTGGTGTGGCCACCTGAAGTTCATCTAATTTGAGCAATTTTTAATGTTTTATCAGTTTGTCAATCTTAACTATTTGTAACAAAAATGAGGCATATACATGTATATAAAACCTTTAACAGTATATTAACTCTAGATACATATTTTCATTTGCAAAGTTTGAAAAGTCAGCTAGATTTTAAGAGAAAGGCCAACTTTTGCTATAGCTGTATAATGGCTTGTAAGGATATTGGTCTTGTTATTGCTACATTCAACCCAACAATTAACCGGACAGATAGATATAACTTTCTAACAATTAATGATTGTGTACAGTGGCAATTAGTCGGACAGAGACGGAGTGAGCAGTGCTCTTACAAATCCTATTATTATAAACAATCAAAGCCATTTTCGTCAAATAATTTGACACCAAAGGATTTCCTATTTAAACAGCTTTAAATGGAGATGCAATGCACTATTTCAATGTAAGTGGTTCACTAATAATTTGTTGTTTCTTTCACCGCAATGAGTTTCCATTGTCAAAAATACCAATGATTAAACCACTTTTTTCGAAAATTTAAATCATCTACATTATATATTGATAATTTAAATAGTGATGAATAACAATGTTAACTAATTGTACGCTTCAATTTTTCTTAAAATTTAGTTTCTGCTGAATAAGGGCTTAAATTCATGGCCAAATCATACATTTTTATTAAATCAACTAGGATTTTACCACCGGACAGTGATCAACTTCCGTGATCGCTTACTGTCCGGTTATACACTGTGATAATGCATGTCTTTATAATAAGATGATAATAAGCAAATGTAAAATGACGTTTTAGTGTAAAGCAAAATAGTGTCCTATGAAATTTTGTCCACCAAGTCAAGTCAAGTAATATTTATTTATAAAATTAAAAACGAAAGAATATGGAATATGTGCCAGAAAGACACAATCCACAAATTATAAAGTCGGTACAGTTACAAAACAAATAACACAAGCTCTAATGAGCTTTTAAAACCGACACTACATCACAAACATTACACACATATACAACAATGACATAATGAACACAATTAAAGACAGCACTAGGTTGAAGCACATGGAAACAGTATACATTTATACCCCATACACCCTGCCATACTTAACACTGAAAAATCTAGAGGACAAAATTTCATATCTCTTAAGCGTTTTATTCCGTCCTTGGACTTCATCATAGGAGTGAATGCCACTCAAGACAATATTTCACAGGCGGACACTATTTTATGTTACATTAGAAGGGGGAGGTCTATTAAGTGAGGTTTGTTCGATTTGTAAAACTCCAATCGTCTCCCTTCATTTTCCTAGCAATGTTTTAGACTTGCTTGTGACAAAAAAAACCAAACATTTTTCTCCGATTTCCTTAAAATTTTGTCAACAAAAAAAGCATAAGATTGGTCGTCATCTGTCAAAGTATGTAACCCGTCGCACTTACCATTATTTTTTTAAATTCAACATGTTTATCACCTTTATAGAGTTCCGGTTATTCCTTAGAGATGATAAATTCCTTTTTTGTCACAAATTATTATTATATGCGTAAAACATCCTAAGTAAGAACAATATTTTGTCCATTCACTTGTACCCGAACTTGAAAATAACCATGACCTACTTTTTATTAATCAAAAGATTAAGTTGGTGATTTCAGCTCATCGCGTCATTCAAAATGATGTGTTTTTCGAATCAGTTACACATACAAATTATTTACAAGGGAGATGATATTTTGTCACCACCTTTCTGACTGATTACTGATCTCAAATTTTGACATTTTGCATCGTTAAAAAATATTTGTTCCAATGAACAGGTAAGTCCAGAAATTCAGATAAGGTATATATAAGTAAAAAAAAATATCACAATCAATTCCTAGTTACTCGTTTCTATAAACATTCTTGTCCACGGCTTTTTAGTTCTCTTAAAACATTAAACAGCTTTAGCAACCTATAGCATTTATAATGCAATTGAAATCTTCCATAAAGCTTTCCAACAAACGGTTTTATAGACATCTATGTCCATATTTTTGACTTTGAATATCTTTGACTTTGAATAATAAAAATAAATGTTTTTAAGGCAAATTCTCCATAGTATTTATCTAATATGTACACCTCATTTATCTATAACAAAAAATTTTGATTTCTTTATAACGCAAACAAAACTTGGCAGCAGGTGATGAAAAAGATAATAAATGCATGAAATTCAAAAAAGTACGGCCAATTCTTCTATCTGCTTGCAGTTGTATTAAGGGTAACATTGAGTAATGGTATCGGTGAAAGTTATGAATATTCAATTCCTTACATCAATATCATCTTAGTACTGTTTACTAGTACTGCCTTTTTGCTAATGAGCAGGAAAGTAAACAAATATCATGTGATTGTGTCAAAGGGATTCCTTAATTTATCACATTATTTGCTTCACGTATCTTCTTAACTTGCACCAAGAAAGTGCTTTTGCACTGTTTTAGTAACAAGCTGTTATATTTTGTTTCAATACCATCATGGTTGTTATATTGACAAACATTTTCAACAGGGACAAGCTGGGCTCAAAAGATATAAACGATATATACCCAACACATTTTGCACAATGTATACTAGTACAAATGAAAATGTTAAACTTATCCTTTCATGTGTTTATGCTTGTCTAAAAAAATAACATTTTCTCTGGAATTTGCCCGATTTTAAATTACCAATTGAAGAACGGTTAGTTCACAGTTAAAAGTTGACGTAGTTGGCATATATAACTATTGTTTTCTTATTTTTTTAAATCGGTTTAAACATTTCTCAATTCAAGTTAAAATGTCTATTTGTTTTTCAATTTGACATGTCTCACCTCAAATTTGACATTTTGCATCTTCAGAAACATTTGTTCCGATGAACAAGCAAGTCCAGAAATTAAAAGCTCAAATAGAAAAGTCACACATAACAAATAATATTTTAAAATATCAAAATAAAAAGTAAAAATTTGTTTCTATAAACATATCATGATCTTTGATTTATGAAAACAAACAATGTTCAACGCAAATCCTCCGTAGTCTTTATCTAATACATACGCCTAATCTATCTTTTACAAAACGATTCCTGTATATACTTTTGATTTCTTTAAAACGCACACAAAACTTGGCAACTGATGAAAGATTTTAAATGCATGAAAGCGTTACTGGTTTTCAAAAAGTACGGCGAATAAAGAAAACAGAGTGCTTTTATCTTCAAGCTGCTGTAGTAAGGGTAACATTGAGTAATGGTATCAATGAAAGTTATGAATATTCAATTCCTTACATCAATATTATCTTAGTACTGTTACTAGTACTGCCTTTTTGCTAATGAGGAGGAAAGTAAACAAAAATTATGTGATTGTGTCAAAGAAATTCCTCTATTTATCACATTGTTTCCTTCACGTATCTACCTAACTTGCACCAAAAAAGTGGTTTTGTACTCTTTAAGTTACTTGCTTTTTTGCGTCTATTTTATTGACAAACATTTTCAACAGGGCAGTCTGGGCTAAAAAGATGTTATACTGTATACCCCAACACATTTTGTATACTAGTACAATTGAATGTGTTAAACCTAGCTAAGAATCTTTACCATTGTCTATGTTTGTTGCTGTCATATTTGTTTTAAATGACATTTTTCTTGGAATCTAATTAATAACCGATTGAAGATCGGTAAGTGGTCCAAATAATCATTTCGTTTTCGGAGCTCCTGATAGATTAGAGATAGTTCTACTTTCACAATTAAAAGTTGGTATATATATGACTTGCATTTGTATTGTCATCAAATTATTTAAGCTGACATTTCTCCCTTCAAGTTAAAATTTCTATTTTCCCATTTGACATTACTGATCTCAAATTTTGACATTTTGCATCGTTAAAAAATATTTGTTCCAATGAACAGGTAAGTCCAGAAATTCAGATAAGGTCAAATAGAAAAAAACAGAACTGATAGTATGTAAAAAAAATATCGCAATAAATTCCTAGTTACTCATTTCGACGAGCATTCGTGTCCAAAGCTTTTTAATTCATTTAAAACATTCAACAGGTTCAGCAAGCTATAGCATTCATAATGAAATTGAAATGTCCCATAAAGATTTCAAACAAACGGTTTTTATAGACATCTATGTCCATATCTTTGACTTTGAATAATAAAAATAAAAAAAAAGGTTTAAGGCAAATTCTCCACAGTCTTTATCTAATATATACGCCTTATTTATCTATTACAAAACGATTCATGTATACATTATTGATTTCTTTAAAACGCAAACAAAACTTGGCAGCAGCTGATGAAAGATAATAAATGCATGAAACTCAAAAAGTACGACCAATTCTTCTATCTTCTTGCAGTTGTATTAAGGGTAACATTGAGTAATGGTATCGGTGAAAGTTATGAATATTCAATTCCTTACATCAATATTATCTTAGTACTGTTACTAGTACTGCCTTTTTGCTAATGAGCAGGAAAGTAAACAAATATCACGTGATTGTGTCAAAGGGATTCCTAAATTTATCACATTGTTTGCTTCAGGTATCTACCTAACTTGCACAAAGAAAGTGTTTTTGCACTGTTTTAGTAACAAGCTGTTATATTTTGTTTCAAAACCATCATGGTTGTTCTATTGACAAACATTTTCAACAGGGACAAGCTGGGCTCAAAAGACATAAACATTATATACCCAACACATTTTGTACAATGTATACTAGTACAAATTAAAATGTTAAACTTATCCTTGCAAGTTTTTATGTTTGTCTAGAAAAAAATATAACATTTTCTTTGGAATTTGCCCGATTTCCAAAGAAAAATTACCAATTCAAAAACGATACGTTCACAGTTAAAAGTTGACATAGTTGGCAAAAATAACTTTTGTTTTTTTAAATCGGTTTTAACATTTCTCAATTCAAGTTAAAATATCTATTTTTTTTCAATTTGACATGTCTCACCTCAAATTTGACATTTTGCATCTGCAGAAACATTTGTTCTGATGAACAAGCAAGTCCAGAAATTAAAAGCTCAAATAGAAAAGTCACACATAACAAATAATATTTTAAAATATCAAAATAAAAAGTAAAAATTTGTTTCTATAAACATATCATGATCTTTGATTTATGAAAATAAACAATCCTCCGTAATCTTTATCTAATACATACGCCTGATCTATCTTTTACAAAACGATTCTTGTTTATATTTTCGATTTCTCTAAAACGCACACAAAACTTGGCAGCTAATGAAAGATTTTAAATGCATAAAAGCGTTGCTGGTTTTCAAAAAGTACGGCGAATAAAGAAAACAGAGTGCTTTTATCTTCAAGCTACTGTAGTAAGGGTAACATTGATTAATGGTATCAATGAAAGTTATGGATATTCAATTCCTTACATCAATATTATCTTAGTATAACTAGTACTGCCTTTTTGCCAATGAACAGGAAAGTAAACAAATATCATGTGATTATGTCAAAGGAATTCCTTGATTTATCACATAGTTTGCTTCACGTATTTGCACTGTTTTAGTAACAATCTGATATATTTTGTTTCAATACCATCATGGTTGTTATATTGACAAACATTTTCAACAGGGACAAGTTGGGCTCAAATATACCAAACACATTTTGTACAAGTATAGTAGTACAACTTATCCGTGCAAGTGTTTATATTTGTCTAGAAAAAATAACATTTTCTCTGGAATTTGCCCGATTTCCAAAGAAAAATTACCAATTGAAAAACGGTAAGTTCACAGTTAATACGTATTGGCATATATAACTTTTTTTAAAAATCGGTTTTAACATTTCTCAATTCAAGTTAAAATATCTATTTGTTTTTCAATTTGACATTTCTCACCTCAAATTACATTTTGCATCTTCAGAAACATTTGTTCCGATGAACAAGCAAGTCCAGAAATTAAAAGGTCAAATAGAAAAGTCACACATAACAAATAATATTTTAAAATATTAAAATAAAAAGTAAAAATTTGTTTCTATAAACATATCATGATCTTTGATTTATGAAAATAAACAATGTTCAACGCAATTCCTCCGTATTTTTTTTTATCTAATAAATACGCCTGATCTATCTTTTATAAAACGATTCTAGTATATATTTTTGATTTCTTAAAAACGCACACAAAACTTGGCAGCAGCTGATGAAAGATTTTAAATGCTTGAAAGCGTTGCTGGTTTTCAAAAAGTACGGCGAATAAAGAAAACAGAGTGCTTTTATCTTCAAGCTGCTGTAGTAAGGGTAACATTGATTAATGGTATCAATGAAAGTTATGAATATTCAATTCCTTACATCAATATTATCTTAGTACTGTTACTAGTACTGCCTTTTTGCTAATGAGGAGGAAAGTAAACAAAAATTATGTGATTGTGTCAAAGAAATTCCTCTATTTATCACATTGTTTCCTTCACGTATCTACCTAACTTGCACCAAGAAAGTGTTTTTGCACTGTTTTAGTAACAAGCTGTTATATTTTGTTTCAATACCATCATGGTTGTTCTATTGACAAACATTTTCAACAGGGACAAGCTGGGCTCAAAAGATATATCCAACACATTTTGTACAATGTATACTAGTACAAATTAAGTGTAAAGCTTATCCTTGCAAGTGCTTATGTTTGTCCAGAAAAAAATAACATTTTCTCTGGAATTTGCCCGATTTCGAATTACTAATTGAAGAACGGTAAGTTCACAGTTAAAAGTTGACGTAGTTGGCATATTACCTTTGGGTTTTTTTTTTAAAATCGGTTTTAACATTTCTCAATTCAAGTTAAAATATCTATTTGTTTTTCAATTTGACATGTCTCACCTCAAATTTGACATTTTGCATCTTCAGAAACATTTGTTCCGATGAACAAGCATGTCCCGAAATTAAAAGGAAAAATAGAAAAGTCACACATAACAAATAATATTTTAAAATATCAAAATAAAAAGTAAAAATTTGTTTCTATAAACATACCATGATCTTTGATTTATGAAAATAAACAATGTTCAACACAAATTCTCCATTCTCTTTCTTTTACATACGCCTGATTTATCTATTCCTGTATATATTTTTGATTTCTTTTAAACGCACACAAAACTTGGCAGCTGATGAAAGATTTTAAATGCATGAAAGCGTTACTGGTTTTCAAAAAGTACGGCGAATGAAGAAAACAAAGTGCTTCTATCTTCATACCGTTCTACTTTGGGTAACATTGAGTAATGGTATCGATGAAAGTTGTTAATATTCAATTTCTTACATCAATATTATCTTAGTACTGTAATTAGTACAGCTTTTTCGCTAATGAGGAGGAAAGTAAACAAAATTATGTGATTGTGTCAAAGGAATTCCTCAATTTATCACATTGTTTCCTCAACGTGTCCTCCTAACGTGCACCAAGAAAGTGGTTTTGTAGTATTTTAGTCACTTGCTTTTTTACGTCTGATTTATTGACAAACGTTTTCAACAGGGCAGTCTGTGCTCAAAAGATGTTAAACTGTATACCCCAACACATTTTGTATACTAGTACAATTGTATGTGTTAAAGCTAGCTAAGAATCTTTGCCATTGTCTATGTTTGCTGCTGTTATATTCTTGATTATGTATTTTAGAAAAATAACTTTTTCGAGGAATTTTATTTTGAATAATTGATTGAAGACCTTTAAGTGTTCCAAATGACCATTGCGATTTTAGAGCTCCTAATAGATTAGAGCAAGTTCTACTTTCACAATTAAAAGTTGGTATATTATTACTTTCAATTGCATTTTTATCAATTTATAAGCTGACATTTCTCTCTTCAAAGTT
The DNA here is from genome assembly GCA_963971305.1 of Arcuatula senhousia. Taxonomy (NCBI): domain Eukaryota; kingdom Metazoa; phylum Mollusca; class Bivalvia; order Mytilida; family Mytilidae; genus Arcuatula; species Arcuatula senhousia. Next base: position 30,024,732 of record OZ020311.1, on the reverse strand, counting down.
AAAATTTTTACTTTCCAATAAGACATTACTTATCTTTATTTTTTTACATTTTGCATCTTCAGAAACATATTTGTTCTAAAGAACAGGTAAGTTCAGAAGTTCAGATAAGGTCGAATAGAAAAAAAACCAGAACGAACAATATTGAAAATATCACAATAAATTCCTAGTTACTCGTTTCTATAAACATTCTTACCCACGGGTTTTTAATTCTTTTAAAACATTAAACAGCTTCAGCAACCTATAGCATTCATAATGCAATTGAAATCTTCCATAAATCTTTCCAACAAACGGTTTTTATAGACATCTATGTCCATATCTTTGAAATGCCTGTACCAAGTCAGGACCATTGCAATCCACCAATTCTCCGGTATGACTGATTCGTTTTTGTCATTTTCTCTGGACTATGAGATTGATCATTCAAGTTCGGTAGTTTTGTTATTACCTTTATTTGACTTTGAATAATAAAAATAAAAAAAATTAGGGCAAATTCCCCATAGTCTTTATCTAATATAAACGCCTTATTTATCTATTACAAAACGATTCATGTATATATTTTTGATTTCTTTAAAACGCAAACAAAACTTGGCAGCAGCTGAAAGATAATAAATGCATGAAATTCAAAAAAGTACGGCCAGTTCTTCTATCTTCTTTCAGTTGTATTAAGGGTAACATTGAGTAATTGTATCGGTGAAAGTTATGAATATTCAATTCGTTACATCAATAATATCTTAGTACTGTTACTAGTACTGCCTTTTTGCTAATGAGCAGAAAAGTAAACAAATATCATGTGATTGTGTCAGAGGAATTCCTTGATTTATCACATTGTTTGCTTCACGTATCTACCTAACTTGCACTGTTTTAGTAATAAGCTTTTATATTTTGTTTCAATACCATCATGGTTGTTATATTGACAAACATTTTCAATAGGGACATTCTGGGCTCAAAAGATGTAAACGTTATATACCCAACACATTTTGTACAATGCATACTAGTACAAATTAAAATGTTAAACTTATCTTTTCAAGTGTCTATGTTTGTTTAGAAAAAAATAACATTTTCTCTGGAATTTGCCAGATTTGAAATTACCAATTGAAGAATGGTAAGTGTCCAAAATATTTTTTTTTCAATTTGACATATATCTCACATTTTTTATCTCCAGACACATATTTGCTCCGATTAACAAGCAAGTCAAGAAATTAATTGGTTAAATGGAAAAGTCATACATAACAATTAATATTTTAAAATATCAAAATAAATAATAAAATGTTTCTATCAACATATCATGATCTTTGAATTATGAAAATAAACAATGTTCAATAGACAGATTTTCCATTTTTTAATATATCTTTTACATACGCCTAATTTATCTATTACAAAAAGATTCCTGTACATATTTCTGATTTCTTTTAAACGACACAAAACTTTGCAGCTGATGAAAGAAAGCGTTACTGGTTTTCAAAAAGCACGGCGAATGAAGAAAACAGAGTGCATCTATCTTCATACCGTTCTACTTTGGGTAATATTGAGTAATGATATCTATGAAAGTTATTAATATTCAATTCCTTACATCAATATATCCTCCAGATTTGGAGAATAAAGAGACCACCGAATCAAATTGCTTCACGTCTTTCTTGGGTTTGCACCTCGAATTTGACCCAAATGGTCATCTCAGCACAAAAATTTACGATAAAAGACACGATTTTAATTTTCAAATTATTAATTTTCCTAATCTACAGAGCAATATACCTACTTTCCCTGCATACGGTGTTTGTATTTCACAACTTATTCGATATGCCAGATCTTGCACACATTTCACAGATTTTTTGATCAGACACCGATTTCTTCGTGACCGACTTTTGGAGCAGGGCTATAAGAAAAATTCAAAATACGTCTCATACGATCCCTAAAAAATCATTTCTTCGTTATCAGCCACTAGTAGAAAAGTTCAAAATTGAGTTAAAAGATATGGTGGTTAATTGTTTTAATTAGTGTTTGACTGGTCTGCTGTATTGAGATGATCATCTCAATATCCCTATTGTGTCTCACGACTGTGTTGTGTTCTATGGTCATTACCGGATCCTAAGATCGCAATGGAAGAGGGAGGTTTGGCGCCATAAACCTGGTTTAACCCACCATTTCGTTTGAAATGCCTGTACCAAGTCAGACCCATTGCGATCCACCAATTCTTCGGTATGACTGATTCGTTTTTGTCAATTTCTCTGGACTATGCGATTGATCATTCAAGTTCGGTAGTTTTGTTATTACCTTTAATTCCTTACATCAATATTATCTTAGTACTGTAATTAGTACTGCTTTTTCGCTAATGAGGAGGAAAGTAAACAAAAATTATGTGATTGTGTCAAAGGAATTCCTCAAATTATCACATTGTTTCCTTCACGTATCTTCCAAACGTGCACCAAGAAAGTGGTTTTGTACTATTTTAGTCACTTGCTTTTTTTGCGTCTGTTTTATTGACAAACGTTTTCAACAGGGCAGTCTAGGCTCAAAAGATGTTAAACTGTATACTCAAACACATTTTGTATACTAGTACAAACGTATGTGTTAAATAAAAATGACAACAAAGGTCCAGACAATAAATTTTGCTACGCCTGACACGTGTTTCGTCTATTCAAGACTCAACAGAGGCGCTCTACTAAAAAAATATTGAAAATGCCAAACAATATATGATTATGAAGAGCATAGAACAATAAAACCAAAAATACCAACATGGTGAACCAAACTATTACTAAGATGATCAACCTATGTCTGGGGTAGGAAGACCCTTAGGGTTACCCAATTTTGAAATTTAAACGGATAATTTGAAGCTAGCTAAGAATCTTTGCCATTGTCTATGTTTAATGCTGTCATATCTTGAAAGAAGCGGGGATACCAATGGGGCATCCGAATGTCAAAATCAGAAAGGGCAATGACAAAACCAGTAAACAAAAACAGGACGAAAGAACATAAACATATAAAACACGAAACACAAACAACTACTGAATATCAATTAACAACGCGGACTCTAGTCGTAATGATAGTGAACTCATGTGCTCTGGAGAATTAAGCGGTTCCAGTCTGCTACAGCACACACGTCTATGAGTTTTAGAAAAGAACAATTGATTGGAATTCAATTTTGAAATACGGATTAAGGAACGGTAAGTGGTCCAAATGACCATTGCATTTTAAGAGCTTCTGATAGCTTAGAGATAGTTCTACTTTCAATTAAAAGTTTGTATACCGGTATATGACTTTCATTTGTATTTTCATCAACTTTTAAGCTGACATTTCTCCCTTCAAGTTACAATTTCTATTTTCCAATTTGATATCTGTTTTCAAATTTTGACATTTTACATTTTAAAACACAGTTATTCCGATAAACAGGTAAGTCCAAAAATTCAAATTGAGTCAAATAGACAGAAAAAAGAACTTATGATATTTGAAAATATCACAATAAATTTAAGCTACTCATTTCTATAAGCATTCTTATCCAGAGCTTCTGATTGCGCGAGAGTCGGAAAACTGTTCATGAAATTTTCACACCGGACGAGGATCGAACCAAGAATCTTCCATAAATCTTTCAAACAAATGGTTTCTACGTCCATATCTTTGAATAATGAAAATAAAACAATTTTCGTGGCAAATTCTCCATTGTCTTTATCTAATACAATCTCCTGATCTTTCTGTTACAAAACGATTCCTGTATATATTTTTGATTTCTTTAAAACGCAAACAAAATTTGGCAGAAGCTGGTGAAAGATAATAAATGCATGAAAGCGTTACTGGTTTTCAAAAAGTACAGCGAATGAAGAAAACAGAGTTGGGTAATGGTATCGATAAATATTCAATTCCTTACATTAGTATTATCTTAGTACTGTAATTATTACTGCTTATTTTGCTAATGAGGAGGAAAGTAAACACAAATTATGTGATTGTGTCAAAGGAATTCCTGAATTCATCACATTGTTTACTTCATGTACATGTATCTTTCAAAGTATTTTTGCTCTATTTTAGTCACTTGCTTTTATATTTTGTGTCAATGGCACACAGGCCCTTGTTTCTATCAATAATGGGGGGTCCAGTATATATAATATTATTTTTCTATATGTACTCGACCCCCTTTATTGATAGAAACAAGTGTCTGTAATAGCATTATTGTTGCTTTAATCGACAAATATATTAACCATGGGTAGGTTGGGCATAAAATATAATATGAGGCAGGTTTAACCTGTGGCGCTTCCGAAGTTAAATTTGACAACCAAAAATTTTTTTTGGTTATACAATTGCGATATGAGTTGTATTTTGGGATCCTGGGTAAAATCTTCATATCTTCATATTCAACGATCGACCGGAAGCCTAGGCTACGAAGTGTATTGACCAGGATGCCAGGTTATATATACTTGGACACAAGTTAGGGACCACCTGAAAATCAACAACTTTTTCAAAATCATGAATTCATATCTTAAACATATAAAATAAAATCATCCAAGCGCTAAAAAGGTTTTTCATTAACCAAACTTTGAATTTAATCAAGAAAAAATAAAATCATTCTAACTAAAGACTGGAAGTATGCAATTGATTTGACAAGGTGAAAATATTTTTGGCAAAAATAGCGGGTATCATTTTTTCACAATATGTAAAAAATTGAAAGATATCGCACCTAAAAACTTTATTTTATTGTTTACAAATGGTAATTCTTTAAGTTGAGGTAATTTTTGACGCAATCAAGAGCAATTTCTTAATTACAGACAATTTAAGCTGCAAACTTTTTTTTGATTTTTTTCTTTGTAATTTTCCCATGTTAAAAAACAACTACCTGTTGGTCACAATGGTTTCATGGGAGAATAGCGGACATATTAGTCTTTTATTACCATGCAGGTTTTTGCTCAAATTGATTTGCTTCTTTACGAAAATAAGTAAACAAAACTAATGAAAATTTTTAAAATCGGTAGTCCTTAACTTATGTCCAAGTGTATATATATGAGTTGAGGAAACAAAATTTATTTGAAAATAAAAACAAACGAGCTTTTCTTGTTGGTCACATGTGCGCTTAATGACGTTAAAAAGACGCCGAAAGTTCGGAAAAACAAGCGTGCTAAACCGGACATTGAAGGAAAATTCAGCTCATAGTACAACTACAATATTGACATTTCTACCATGTTCGCTTCCTTCGGGAGCGTATTAAAGGATATATACCCAACACATTTCTTAAATTAGTACAATTACATGTGTAAAACTTTGTTAAGAGTTCTTAAAATTGTGTTTGTTGTCGTCAAATTCTTGGGTATTTTGTTTAGAATAATAACTTTTTCCTGCAAGTTGATTTTGAATAGCCGATTTTTACAGTTCATGATAGATGAATGTTGTACTTTCACAGTTGGACGTTGGCAAGTTTTAGACAAGTTTGTATTTCCATCAAATTTTAAGTTGACATTTATCACTTCAAATTGGAATTTCTGAGTTCCAATATGACATTGTTTTGACGTTTAGATTTTTATGCGATTTTTTAACTAAAGTTATTTATATAAATGTAATTGATATTTCAAAAAACTTTCAAACAATTGGTTTCCATAAACTTCCACCATGTCCAGCTCTTTAAATAATGAAAATAAACTACATGGTGTATGTTCAATACAGATTCTCCATTTTACATCTTTTGCATACGCCTTACTACTCCTTTACATAATTTTTCGGTTCTTTAAAACGCACACAAAACTTGGCATCTAATGCACGAAAACGTTCGTAATAAAGTACAGCGAATGAAGAAAACAGAGTGCTTCTATCTTCATGCCGTTCTACTTTGGGTAACATTGAGTAATGGTATCGATGAAAGTTATTAATATTCAATTCCTACATCAATGCTATCTTAATACTATTAATTAGTACTGCCTTTTCAGAAAGGGGAGGAAAGTAAACACATATTATGTGATTGTGCAAAGAGATTTCTCAATTTATCACATTGTGTCCTTCACACGTCTACCCTACTGACAAGAAGATAGTGTTTTTGCACTAATTTAGTCAAAAGGTTTCATATATACTATTTTTATGCCATCATGGCTGCAACATTGACACACATCTTCAACAGGAACAGGTTGGGCTCAAGATGCCACCACTTTAGTATATGTGTAACTTTGTCTAACGCTCATACGATCACTAAAAAAATTCTTTCTTCGTTATCAGCCACTAGTAGAAAAGTTCAAAATTGAGTTTAAAGATATGATAGTGAATTGTTTTAATTAGTGTTTGACTGGTCTGCTGTACTGAGATGATCACCTCAATATCCCTATTTTGTCTCACAACTATGTTGTGTTTTATGGTCATTACCGGATCCTAAGATCGCAATCGTTTGAAATGCCTGTACCAAGTCAGGACCATTGCGATCCATCAATTCTCCGGTATGACTGATTCATTTTTGTCATTTCCTCTGGACTATGAGATTGATCATTCAAGTTCGGTAGTTTTGTTATTACCTTTATTTGGCAAATAATCCTTGCCGGGGTCTATGTTTGTTGCTGTGATATTCTTGATTTCTTTAAATATTTTTTCCTGGAAGTGGATTACTAGTATGAAATACCAGTTAAAGAATGGTAAGCAGTCTAAAGACATTAAACAGATATCCATAGATGAGAATTAAACTTTCACGGTTGAAAGTTGGCATATTTTACTTTCAAGTAAAAATTTGCATTTCTATACAGTTGACATAATTCACTTTAAGCTGGATATTCGGAGTTTCACTTTGCCTTAATCTCTCCCCAATTATTTACATTTTGTATTTTAGCTTTTTGTTTCACTTTGTGAGTTTTCTTTTTGTCTAATATGACATTTGAATTAAAACAAATAACTTTGAAACCTTACAAAAGTTGCAGTGTGATTGGGATGTATGAAGTTATTTGTCACCAGTTGTTGATTTCTAAAATTTCTTGTTTTTATTAGTGTATAGATTCACTCTCTTTTTTTCTTTAGATTGTAACTTGTAAATTTCTGTTAATATGTAACATTATTTTTTTTCCTTTTCTTTCAGCATAAACTATTAACTGACCAATAGATCTGCATAATTTTTATAATTATTATACCAGGTATGTATATAAATTTATTTTTATGAAAAATTAACTATACAATTTCATTACCGCATTTCAAGTGTTGATGAGAAAAATAACATTGTGTTTCTTTTATTTCATTTTGAACCAACCAAAATAAATTTTTTTATCTTTTTAAATATTTTATCCGAACAGGTATACATGTACACAAAAATGTTTACAAAACATTTACTATGAAAATTCGAAATTGTCAATTTTTTGTCTTGATCGATTTTCAAGTTACATGAACTCGTTCTTATGCTTTGTATTGATCCATTCCTGTATAATCCCCACAGCCTTGTCGACGTCCGTGACGTACTCCACTCCAGTTGAATCTAGGGCGGGTAACATCACATACCCATTCTTGTCTATTCTAGACTGGATCACTACGCGTAAACATGTAGTCATGTCTGTTGACGACTTTGTCTTTTCATCTGAAAAATAAAAGATGTTCTGATTAAATTATTGTGTTGCGCATAAGTCATAAAATGTATTACCAAATATCATTTAAATTAGATGTAAGTCTTCGAACAATTGCTAACCCTATTTGTCTTCTTTAATCGGCATTTGTTTTAAAAATACGTTCAGGGACCGACCATTTAACTTGAAGGGGGTGGCCTAGGTTTTTTTTTTTAAAAGATATTTTAAATAGGATTTTTTGAAAAAAAAAAGTATTTTAGCAGCGAGGGTAAGAAAAAATATTTTGAAGAAGGATTCTGCGTGGAAAAAAAAATTAAAACAAAAAATCAAGACCCCCTCTTAAATGGTCTGTCACTAAGAGATATTAATTTTTTTCTTTAACTCATCGCCAATTTCATGTTCATTTTATCAACTTCGTCATGTTCATCTTTGACCCTGCTATATTTTATGTGTTTCAAAGACACTCCCATTTGCTCAATATCACCAGAGTGAAAGCTTTCTTATACAGATGTTCAGGAAAAATAAAAGCAATTTACCAATCTATATAGTATTGTACAACAAATTGTGTAAACATTTTTGAAAGAAAGTGTAAGGCAACAAAAACTGTTTTGGCATATTTTTGGTCAATAAAACACGCATTAAAGAGGTTTTTGTCAGATACGAAGATGAACAGCATTTAGTAGAAAGCTAATTTAAAAATATTAAGACTTTTGTGTGCATCAAGTTGAATGATTTTAGTCGAAAATTAATTACATATATCTCTTTATTCTACCATGTCGTAATATTTAACAATTAACTTTTCACTCTTAAGAAAATTCATCCGAAGAATACACTACTCAAAATGATCTTTGATATTTAAATTTTTGGCAACACAGTGTGTCAGGTGAGTCTGATGATGATGGATCGACAAGGAGGAATATCCTTTTGTAAAATCATTTTAACGCATTAATTAAAATGAAAAGGGTTCAAAGTTTAGTCAAAAATGCACTTTTATCAGACAGATAAAGGTAAAAGTATTTAGACTTAAAGTAAAAATCTCAAGAGCTCTGACCTACGAAGCAATTAACCGAACGGTAAACTTATTCTTCTTCAATTAGTGCTGGCCAAGTTTCTGACAAATATTCGTTTACAAATATAGGAACTGTGAATGAACATTCATAATATTTTTATTATCATTCTATAATACTAGTAACTTTGATCGTATTTCATATATTAAGGTGAAATTATTTCTTTATTGTTTTAATTCTACAAATATTCCACTCCTTTGCATAGAATACGATTAGTCTTTTGTACTGGTAGATCATGATTTATATATTATACTACACTTACCACATAACTGTATACTTTTGACTATTACATGTATTATATCAAATGCAAAAAGTCAGTTATCATGTATATAAGAATCGAACATGAGCCAAATGAATTTTGAAATTATTTCTCCTGATTTTGTTGTAGTTACATGTTCTTTTTAAATCTTTTTTTTCTGATGTAAAATGCACTGAAACATGTTCATGTTTAAATACATTACATTTACCCATCAAAGTCCAGGCTTCAGTTCCTTGAATAATTGGTCTTATCCACCTTGACCTTCGTACGTGTGCAAGGTCAGCAGCTGGTGGTGGATACAAGGTCCACAACACTTCCATGCATTCTGGGCAGTTCAATGGTCGACATATTCCACTGTCCCAACCAAGTAGGGATTTGTCGGTATTTCCTATAATGATATTTAAAAATATTTCATTCATTGTGCACAGACCTCCTTTAAAAATTGATAAAAGTTGATAAAAGAATACTTTTCTGAGTGTAATACGGCTAGCTCATACATATCTTTGTATGGTGAGAAATATAAGAGAGTGTTGTTATTCTAGAAATTATGTCGATCAAATGTGGATCCTGAAGAGTTCGAAAGAACTGATGGATATTCTTAATTCAAAATCAGTTTCATTTTGCAACAGCATCAAAACTTTCGATTTATCCACCCTTTATACTTCTATTCCGGGTGAAAAACCCAAATCACGATTGGCACAGCTGATCAAACGCAGCTGTTTAAAAAATGGAGAGCGTAGGTACAAATATCTGGTAGTCGATTATATTAAGACGTGTTTTTTTCACCATGAGTATAAGAAACAGAACAGATTCACAGAAGGTCAAATTATTGACATAAACAGAGGAACCAATGGGGTATCCGAATGTCAAAAGTCCGAAAGGGCAGAGACAAAACCAGTAAACACCAACAAGAACGGGACAAAAACAGACATGTAAACCATGGAAACACAAAATAACTGAATGTCAATCAACAACGCGAACTCCAGTCGAAACAAGAGTGAACTCATGTGCTCCAGAAGATTAAGCAGTTCCTGCTTGCTATAGCACACCCGTCGCGTTGCCAATAGTCTATTCAGCGTGTCAAATTCGGTAAAGGAAAACAAAACAAAACCCTATGACAAACCAACATCTGCACTCATCTGAGAGATCAAAATCCCATATTAGTCAATAAGTGCATGATGTCTTCCGTAAAATTTCTTAAGTAAAGACAGCAACCGAGGAGCAACATAACCCTGTGTGAGCAATTTTTGCGTCAGACGTGTCGCTCTGCTAAGGAAATCGATTAAATCCCGCACGCTCTGGAGTAACGAATCAATTGAGAAACGTAAACTCCATAAGCTGAAGCGGACGGAATGTTGCTACACAAGGAGGGAAAGTTGACGATTGGAAAGTTGAAGTCATCACGTTTGTCATAGAGCCTTGTTGAAAGTCTTCCTTGAGAGTCAATTTCGAGATGTAGATCTAAATATGAAGCAGACTTCCTAGAATCCGTTGTGTCCTTTATCTCAAGCTCCTGGGGATATATGAGATGGAGAAAGTCACCAAATCGAGAATTGATCATCAACGGAACGTGAGGTTGAAAGAGAGAGCTAGTCTACGGTCTTTTTTGTCTAGAAGAGATTGTAAGAAGTCTGCTTCATATGAATGAAGAAACAAATCAGCAAGCAAAGGTGCACAATTAGTGCCCATTGGAATCCCTTTTGTTTGATAAAGGACACAACGGATTCTAGGAAGTCTGTTTCAAATTTAGATTCAAAAATACAAATACCAAAACGCGGGTATGAACGGTTAATTTGGATATGCTATATATCGATATTTTAAGGAGTATCCTCTCATCAGTAGCATTTAAATCAAAACATTGGAAGGTCAAATTCCAAAACTTTTGAAAACGAAAAGTACTCAAAAGCCAAATCCAGCACCGAGGATATCGACCATGTGCATTACAAGGAAAGAAACCTGGTGTTTTAAACAATTTTGAATTTAAAAACCGGAAATTTCAGCGACAAAAATATTAGAAATTTTATGGTAAATCGTGTCAGACAAGTCTGACTACCAGGCTTGTGATTACCCTCGGGGACCTCTGGTCCACCAGCAGCGGTTATCGCCCATTGGTTTCAAAATTACAAATACCAAAACGCGGTTATGAACGGTTAATTTGGATATGCTATATATCAATATTTCAAGGAGTAACCTCTCAAATCTCGAAATAGACTATCAAAGAAAACTTTCAACAAAGTCTATGAGTAACGTGATTACTTCAATTTTCCAATCGTCAACTTTCCCTTCTTAAGCAGCAACATTCTGTCCGCTTCATCTTATGAAGTTTTCGTATTACAATTGATTCTTTACTCCAGAGCATGCGGGTATTAAATCGATTTCCTTGGCAGAGCGTCACGTTTGACACAGAAATTGCTGCTCCTTGGTTGCCATCTTCACTAAAGAAATTTTACGGTAGACACCATGCACTGGAATTCAAATATTGGATTTATATTTCTCAGATGAGTGCAGATGTTGGATTGTCATAGAGTTGTGTTTTGTCTTCCTTTACCGAATTTGACACACTGAAATGGAAGCACCTGAGTTCACAATTGTTATTTGAGTTCGCGTCGTTGACTTCTGTTCGGTTGATTTTGTGTTTTGTGTTTCCTCGTGCTGTTCTTGTTCGAGTTTACCGGTTTTATCGTTGCCCTTTCGGACTCTAGACACTCGGGTGCCCTATCCGGGGTGCCCAATTGCACAAGTGTCTTCTTTTTTGCTTCTTATAACCTTAATAGTTTCTGTATGCTTTCAATATATGGTGCACTTTCAAACAACAAGTTAGCCCTAATCACAATGGATTATTATTTCACTTAAAAACTTAAGATTGGATGATCTACATGACTTGAGTTCGCGTTGTTGATTTCTGTTCGGTTGTTTTTATGTTTTGTGTTTCCCTGTGCTGTTCTTGTTCATGTTTACCGGTTTTGTCGTTGCCTTTTCGGACTTTTGACACTCGAATGCCCCTTTGGTGCCTCTGCTTATATCTTACTACACTCTTTAGTTTCTCAGTAAAGCCAGAAAGTAAATTAGTACTATTGCATCGTTGCAGAAGCGGATCCAGAAATTAGAAAAAGGAGATTACACCAATAATACACGTGAAACTGAAGAAGAAGATGGGGTCCGGACAAATTTTGCTTAAATTCTACAAACAAAAAATATCAACATTTTCAAAGTAAAGAGAGTTCATTCTAACATCAGAAACACATTCCTGAATCAGACAGTGTTTTACAGACTTAGACATATCTAACAAAACAAAACATAAACAAAAATGAGGAAGAGTTGTGTGATACCTATGATAACTTTAGACACTTTGTCAGTTATATCAATTAATTTGTTGTAGTCCTTTACATTGAATACATTGCTTTGGTGTGCCGCTAATGTCTGTAACTCTTCCATGTCAACATGGTCACCTACACCTAAACAGGAAATAAATATTCATTTAAAGATAAAACTGAGTATGATATAAGAATTTTAATTCTAACAGCATTATCTTTAATTCTAGTTCTTAAGTTGGTTGCAAAAAAGCATTGAATTTGTTCCTCAGCAGTAATCTCAGGAAATTCAGAAAAGCATATTTTCCTTTAATAAAGCAAACCGTACTGTTAATACTACTAGACACCTACAGCATTGGCTAAATTCCTCTTCTTGTGTTCTTTTAGTCCTTATCCCAGAAATGTATAGAATCTGGGGTACAGAAATTAAGCATAGACTATATTCCCCTTATCTATACCTTTATCTACTATATCAGTGTAGAGCTTCAGACTAATAACCAGATTCCATCTCCTACAGCATTCAAATACCTTACTACAGTATTCCCCTTCTCTCTATGTGCTTTTAAGCATCAGACTCAGTACATACATGTCAACATACAATTAGGATACATAATATTCCCCTCTTAGTAGGATCCTTCAGTTTCTCACTCTAAGCACAAGGTTCTAGGGAATACATACCTTTAGCCTAGAAATTTCCCCCTCTTGGATCCTCTTGCTCAGATCCAGATTTCTACATACCTATAGCATAGACTATGTTTCCTTCTTTGTGTGCTCTTTTAGCTTCTGATTCCGTAAATCCAGGTTCTGAAGACTTTCCATCTGTAATCACTATTCCTACTTTTCTTACGCCAGGCCGTGAGTTCTGAGAATAATGAAGTATTTGTATACACAAAATTGGCCTAAAAGGTTACATTTTGGTCTTTAGACTAGATGAGCTATAGGGTTTTACCAAGTACAACAGTGTGATATATATATAGGATCCTACACATGGACAACGCCTGGTAAAAGAGGCATAGGACGCCCATAGGTGAAGTTGGGTCGGTCTGTAGAACAGAAGACAGAAGATGAAAGATTGACGTGGGGCATGCTAAAAATAATCTGAAATGGTAGTCCTAGGCTAAGACCTTATATGGTCCAAGGACGAAGAGGACTTAGTAAGTAGGTAAGTAATTAGGTTAATGTAAGTACTCTTTTGACACACAATTAAAAATTTCAATGAATCTACGCAAAAAAACACAAACAGTGATTTTCATTTTAAATCTATAGTGAAGGTGAACAGTGCAATTTGCACATATTAATCAATTTCTTATTTTAAACAACGACTGTTCTTAATGAATTTAAGATGAAAACATACCGAAAGCATGTTAGTCATTTCCTTAATTGCAAGATGAGTTCTTGTTAAACCATGCTTCAGCTGAATCGTGTCTATAAAACAAATGTTAAAAACAATATACTAAAAATTTGAAAATGTTTATTGATAAAACATGTCAAAAGAAGAAGCTAACAGTAAATCCAAAATGGAAACTAGTCTAAACCATAGAACAGTTCTATATATCGCAGTATCAAAGTGTGTTTAATTAATAAAGTAATTGACACAAGCAATATCAAAAGCACAAACAAAATACCACATACCACAATGCTAAACGCATATAAATTTACAAGTTAATATTTTCATTTAACAAACATTAATTTTACATTTCAATATACATATATTTAATAAAGGTTTTTTTTATAACGTAGACTGCATTTGTGTTGATAAAACTTTTTCAATGAACAGAGAAAGCCTTGTTACAATGATTCTGCAAAACTGAAATATGAAATGCAGAATTGACACAATGAAATATATTAAATGTAGAATAATGCATGAAAATTAAAGAATAGAAAATAAAGAGATGTGGAATAAGTGTACGCGACACAGCCCACAATTAAAACTATAAAATAAATTATAATAGAATATGAAATATGAAATAAAAATTATGAGTGAGTGAGTTGATGTTTTACGCCCATGGAACGCTGTTATATGTTATTTAAAGGTGATGAACATGAAAGGATGATAAAATGAACATGAAATAATGACGATAAATGAAATATGGGGTAGGTGAAAGGTGGGGAAAAATGGGACAGTAAATTTTGAAGAACCACAGAAAAAGGAGTGAGGTGGGTAGGGGTGGAAAATTTAACCTATGTGGTGCACTACTTGGTGGTCCACAAAGGGGTCTTTTACATGCATGAAGTGTGGCACTCTCCACACACGTCCGCCCACTATGGTCAGCGGTCATTGTTTTCGTATTATAGACCTGACATCTCCTGCGGACGAGGGCCACCCTATTCAGCCACCTAGGGTACGCACTTGGTCGCTCAATAATAAAATATGAAATTGTCATACATCAAAATACGAAATCTAGAATAAGGAATAAAGAAGAAAACATAAAATCAATGTTTGAATATTATTGTTTTTTTTGTTAGCGAAAAATTCTTTCTAAAAATTGTAACTTACCTACTGCATTTAAAATATCATGCTTGTTGGTATATGTAAATATACTGAAGGACTGGAAAATATCTTCATTAAATGGCAAAACTCCAACTCGGACCTTATCTGGGCCGATTTCAAACGAACAAATAAGGTCCTTTACAAACTGAATCAGTCGCCTGAATCCTAGGGTTCCAACGCTCGTCGAACAATCTAATACAAGCACGACCTCAGCTGTTGTTCCATCACCTACAAACACCATAGGTAAATAACATTTTTGGATGAAATGAATTGAACCATCTAAGTACGATTTTACAGAAATATATATTGTTGAATGTTTTTAATTTACCTTTAAAAATTTTGCTTCACCTACCTTTATAAATTTTGTTGAATGTTATAACTACCTTGATAAATTTTGTTGAATTTTGCAACCTACTTGATGGATTTTAGTAATGATGAAATAGAAAATAATGAGATGTGGAATAAGTGTACGCGACACAACCCACAATTAAACGGCAATTTAGAAAAACCACAATGGACAACCGCCAGCAGCCTTCAACGATGCCATTTGGCACTGCTCGCGGTTCTGCAATTGGCCCATGGTCTAAATAAAATGAATATAATTCAAATCCAGCCCTGAAATAGTCACAGATAGACCCCCTTCTTAAACAAGGAACAGAAAACATCAAAAATACAAGTACAAACGAAAGCTTTGTCAAAGATTCCTGGCTTAGGACAGACACATGTAATATGTGGCGGGTTAAACTAGTTTTTTGGGCCCAACCTTCCCCCTATCAATATTCAAAGACAAAGCACAAAAACTAAACACACAATAAAAATCAAATCGATCAAAACTTTCCTTGATGCGTTTATATTCACCAATGTACATTGTATGGTATCAGTAAATGTTCATAATTTTGTTGAATGTGACAATTTTAGCTGTTACATTTTTGTTATTTTTGTCTATTTTACAATGTAACATTTTGTTAAATGTAAGTGTTTGCCTTAAAAAGTTTGTTGGATGTATCAACCAATAATGTTATAAAATTTGTTGAATGGTACAATTTACCTTGTTTATTTTAACTATTTTGAATGGTTATGATTTAACTCAGTAAAATTTGATAACCGTTACACCTTATACACAGGCGTTTGGGTCCAGGATTTTATTTTTACTATTTTTATTTATTGTGTTTCAATAAAAAAAAATCTGACCCTTGCTATAATACTAGAAATAGTATAGAGACGAGATGAATTTTTTTGTATACATGTACACGTTATTTATAATAAAATAAATCTTGGACCCAAACACCTGTGACCTTAAACAATTATCACCCTAGTTGGTGTGTGACCCGGTGGTTTCTTTCCCCCGAGAAAGTAAGGTCACCCGAGGGCTTGTCCCGAGGGTGACCTTACTTTTCGAGGGGAAAGAAATGCCGGGTCACATATCATCTAGGGTGATAACTGATATATTATATCGAATATTTCAATGAAACAATTTAATATTAATTTTTTAACATATTTCGGACATTTTAACCTTTTTCCACAAGAAAATAATACCCTGTCTTCAACCCATACAATGTTGAAGAAAACTCGTGGGGCTCATGTGCGAATTCTCACGAGAGGGTGACCTTACCATGCGACCCAACGATTACCGGTTGACCCAGCGAATTATCACATGTCACGTGACAACGTCTCAGCGAATCACAATAAAGATTTCTATATGAGTATATAATATTATACATGTGTACTTTGATAAATCTAGTTGACTGTTACAGGTTTAAGCAGGACAGATTCATTTGTATGTTCACTTTGTAAATGTTAAAATGTTGAACATACAAGACTTTGTTTATATAATTTGTTGAATGTAAAATGTTACCTTGATAAATTTTGTTGAACGTTGTAATGATATCGTTGTCAGTAGGATGAAGGTTGCAGTTCTTCAGAAACCGAGACAGGTCTTCTTTGTTCAGTTTGCCTTTTGTTGCTGTTCGGTCAAATTCACGTTCATACTCTTTAATATGATGGTAAACAAAAATTAGATTGGTGTTGAAGACAAAAGAAAAAGTACCCCCCCCCCCCAAAAAAAAAATAATAATAATAAATAAATCCTGTTGTTTTTCTTTTTAACAAATCAAGTTCATTAAATTTAAGTAGAATGATGTGAATAAAAGGTAAACCTTCCTACACCGGTATTCAAAAATGTATAGAGACTAAGAGGATTATAAATAAGTAAAATACCAACAAAATGTCGCTAATTAGTAATCATTTCTATCACCTATTTGCTTATATAATTCATACGTGATCTATTAAGCGAATAAATTTATTTCAAAAAAGTTTCATGATTAAATTTATAAAGTCTTGTCACATTATTCAAGTTTGACTCCTTCCTTAGATATATTGGCATTTTAATTGTGCGTAAGTGTTATGCATTTTTAAACTAGACCAGTTTATTTGGGTCATTTTATGGCTTTAAAAAATAAACTACACAGAGACCATAGGCTGATGCTGGATCATCAGAACTTTACACTGCTCATTCAACTTACTATATTTGGTGTCCATAAAGCTTTCCACCTGAGAGAGAACGATGGGACAGGAGTTTTTCATCATCCCATACCGAGATCTGACCCGGGATATCAACTCCTTGTAGTCTTTGATAAAATTCTTCCAAGATCGCCCATGGTCCAGGACAACCTGATATAAAATATATAATATTTTGTTAGAGTTATTGTGCTACACACGAAAAAGCATATAGGTGCGCAAGCTTGAAGGTAAAATAAAACCGAACTTAATAAGAAAATCTGTCAGCAGTAATTGTATCTGAAAAGCCATTGTAATTTATAAACACTGAATACAAATGCAACAAGAGGAGTCAAAAACCTACTATCTCAATAGTGAAAACAAGTCAATGTAAGTAGTAAGCTATGTCAAGATACTGTCGTTTCTGAACGACTATTATAATAAAGAACAAAATAATGTTCGTAAGAATTCATGAAACTTTCTTCTTAAATAAGATATAAATCATTCCCTTTTACCTTTCGTTTCAGTCTATCTATTTGATGTCTGACTGTGTATCCTTTAAACACAGACTGGATTCTGATGGCAGCAGCTCTTCTTTCCTGTTTGTTTAATCGGTAGGCGTTGTAGTGACTGGAATTATATACAGAAGATAACAAACAAATACACAAGAGAAGATCCTTTCTTTCCTTAGTACGGACTTAAATAAATTTTAATTGATATTTTTTTCATCTCTAATCATAAAATTGCCAAAATCAATTTGCCTTCTTAGAAACCATAGAGGTTAGATTTAAGACTTACAAGAATTTATTTAGTTGTCCAATCTACCTATTAGAATCACATGAGTGAACATTTGGTCACATGATAAAAGTCAGAACGAGGTTACCTTTTGATATGCAAAGTTGGATTAATTATTGTTGAGGAAAAATAGTGTTTTAACTTAAAATTTGGGATTAGATTAACAGGAAAAACGTGTAAGATTAATGATATAGTGTTTGGATTAAAATTACACCGTTTTTTCCGGATTGTGAGTAAAACTTTAATAATTTTCTTTGTTTAATTGAAGTCGAGACTCACTTCACAAATTTTCACACGTGTGTTTGAAAATTGTTACATTTTCGTAATATGGCTGATGAGAGCCATATTATCGTAGACAATGCTGTTATTGAACAGGGAAATGTTTTGGAAAACGTTTCGGTGTTTGTTAAAGACGATGGAACTCTTCATTTAATTGAAAATGGAGTTCCCAAACACGTTGAAACAAAGGAAAAAGGGGCGGAGTCAGCAGGGTCGAGTGCCGCCATCAACGTGGCTAGCACATTAGGTTTTCCACAATCCAAAATGTTCAATTTGTATAAAGACCAGATAATTAACAATCAAAAATTGTTACTTGAACAACAAAAGACGATTAAAAAGTTGTCAAAATCGGTTAATGAAATCAAAAACCGAGTGGTAGAAAACAAAACAAAGCCTGCCGCGCATGCGCATGATTATTATGATAATATTTCATCTTCCGAGGAGGAATCTGATTATGATTCTGACACACAAAGTGAAGAGAATGATGCCGGTGAGGAAGAAGAGCCTCCTGTTAAGAAACAAAAGATTTCAAAAATTGAAAAGCTTAAAAAAGTGGAGGCAGTTATCACGAAGCAGAAAAACTTCGGGGCCGCCGTGCACGAAGAAATTGCGAAAATTGTAAATTCTGGGGCGGAAGCGGCGGTGGACCACAAGAGTAAACCGGTCGCAGATTTGTTAGAAAAATATGAGCGGCCAGAAAACTGTGAATATTTGGAGGTGCCAAAAAGTAAATAGGCTTTATGGACATCAAAAGAAACCCATAAGAACTTAAAAGATAACGACCGTGGGTTACAACGAACCCAAAACTATTTGGTTAAAGGGATGATCCCGGTAGTCAAGTTAATGAACAATGCTTTAAAGAGCAATTCTGAAGAGTCAGAGGAGGTGTTTGAAACCTCTTTGGACGCATTAAATTTACTATTATATGCCCATAGAGATCTGTCAAGTCAGAGACGAAAATTCTTAATTCCAGCACTTGATAGGCGTTATGTAGCTTTGGGAAATGATGGTGAGAAAATGTCTCCAAATTTTCTATTCGGGGAGCAGGAAGACCTAGAAAAGCGAATGAAGGAGATAGATGATAATACTAAACTTGGCAAGAAAATTGCAAAAGTTGACAATCGAGAACCTAGACCTGGAAGTAGCAAAGACACAAGTGAGAGCTATTCAGGGAACTATTCACACAAACATGATAAGAGTGATTCAAGACCAAGTAGTTTTAAGAAGCATTTTTTAGCCAAAAAGGCCCAGTTCAGTCCAAGGAACAAACACAAGTCCAAGAAACCGAAAGGAGGACTGGGCCACCAGAAGTAGAAAATGTTATTATTATTGACAGTGATAGTGACACTGATAATGTAAGTAATTTAAAAAATAGTTTTCCTAAATTACAAAATACACCAGACAATTTTATTGCTGGAAAAATACGAGACAATCTTGATGTGGGGAAGTCAATCACAAATGATAAAGACCTCTTGAGCATTGTTTCTCAAGGTATTCAATTGTGTTTTGACAGTGAGCCTTGTAAAAGTTGCTCGCGGAAAGAGTTAACATTTAATGAGGAGGAAGTATTAATTATTGATAATTTACTTCAGAAGTTCCTCAATAAAAATATTATTGAGCAAGCTTGTCATGTACCAGGAGAGGTTTTATCTAATATTTTTATAAGACCTAAACCTGATGGATCATACAGATTAATTTTAAATCTTAGTAATTTAAATGAACATATTGAATACAAACATTTTAAAATGGAAACATTTAAGTCTGCTTTAGAGTTAATAAAACCTAATGCTTATTGTGCTAAACTTGACATTAAAGATGCTTATTATAGTGTACAAATGAATGAAAATGACAAGAAATTCATGAGGTTTACTTGGAAAGATGAATTATATCAATTTAATTGTATGGCTATGGGGTTGTCTCCTGCTCCACGTTATTTCACTAAGTTGTTGAAACCTATGTTATCCAACTTAAGAAAACAGGGACATGTGAATTGTGCATATATAGATGACATATTATTGTACGGCGATTCATATGAAGAGTGTTATAAAAATATTATTGACACTATGAAACTGATAGACAATTTAGGTTTTACAATTAATGTTGAAAAATCTGAGTTCATACCAAAACAGGAGATAGAATTTTTAGGGTTTAAAATAAATACCATAAAAATGTGCGTTACTTTAACTGAAAAGAAAAGAGATAATATTGTTGATCTTTGTAAAACAATAATTAACAAGAAAAGCATTAGTATCAGAGAAGTTTCAAAACTGATTGGGAAATTATTAGCTAGTGAACATGGGGTGTTATATTCACCATTATTTTATAAACCTTTGGAAATTCAAAAAGATTTAGAACTGAAGTTGAAAAAAGGAAATTTTGACGCATTTATGTGTATTTCTAAAGAGTGTCAGGAATGCATTCAATGGTGGATTGATAATTTACATAACTGTTTTAAACCTATTATTTTTAAAAAACCTGATAGGAAAATAGAATCAGATAGTAGCTTAATTGGTTATGGAGCTCATGATGTAACAAATGATTGTAACATTTCTGGTGTTTGGAATGCTGTAGAGGCAAAAAATCATATAAACTATCTTGAACTCAAAGCAGCATTTTTAGCCTTAAAAGCATTTTGTGATGAAGCAGTTAATGAACATGTGCAATTATATTTGGATAATACTACAGCAATTAAATATTTAGATAAAATGGGAGGACGAAAATACTCTTTAAATAAACTTACTAAAGAAATTTGGTTATGGTGTAAAAAGAGAAACATTTGGTTAAGTGTTTTCTTTATTGCCGGAAAATTAAATTCAAAAGCAGATGCACTCAGTAGATTTAAGCTTAATGCAGATATGGAATGGATGGTATCTGACTGTGTTTTTAAGAAAATCATGGATAAATTAGGGCAGTGTGACATTGACTTATTCGCATCAAAATGGAACCATAAATTAGACAGATATGTGTCGTATGGTCCGGATGTGAAAGCTTATGCGGTTAATGCTTTTTCGTTGACATGGGAAAAATTTTATGCATATATTTTTCCACCTTTCAGCGTTCTGAGTGCTGTGTTACAGAAAATTTGTCAGGAAAAAGCAACAGCAGTGATTATAGCTCCCCTTTTTTCGACCCAACCTTGGTTTCCGCAGTTACTTCAGTTGATTTGCGACCAACCGTACATCCTGCCAAAAGTGGAGGTAACATTGTCAAATCCAAAATCAAAACAAAATCATCCTCTTACAAAAATGAGACTTGCTGTTTTCAAGATCTCAGGGCAAAAATGTGTCAGGGAGGTTTATCAGAAAGTACTGCCAACATCATTATCAATTCTTGGAGACCAAGTACTAAAAAACAATATGGGTCATATATCAAAAAATGGATGCTTTTTTGTGACAAAGAACAAATTGATAAATTTGCACCATCTGTAAATAGTATCTTAAAATTCTTGATGGATTTATTTGAGACTGGTCTGGGATACAGTGGGATAAACACTGCTAAATCAGCCATATCAAGTTTCATTTATTTAATTTCCAAAGTACAAATTGGAAGTGATATATTAGTGAAACAATTTATGAAAGGAGTTTTTAACAAAAAACCAGTTTTACCAAAGTATAACTGTACATGGAATGTAGAATTAGTTATTACATTATTGAAATCCTGGTCACCTGTTCAGGATTTGTCATTGAAATTAGTTACTTTTAAGCTAGTGATGTTGTTAGCGTTAACAACAGGACAAAGAATGCAAAGTTTATTTTTATTGGATGTTCGAAATATTAAATTGGAGTTTAGATCTATAAAAATTAGATTTGGAGATTTACTGAAACAAACTAGACCAGGAAAACATTTATCAGAAATCTTCATAGAAGCATTTAAACCAGATTTCCGGTTATGTGTAGTGCTCACGTTAGAGGAATATTTACAAAGAACAGCAAATTTGAGAAAAACAAGTTAATTGTTTATTAGTTATCAAAAACCTTATAAGGCAGTGAAAAAATGTACTATAGCTAATTGGATTAAAACAGTGTTAATTATGGCGGGCATAGATATGAAAACGTTTACACCACATAGCACCAGGGGGGCAGTAACATCTAAAGTTAGTGACAGAGTACCAATTGGCACTATTTTGAAAACTGCAGGTTGGAGTAAAGATTGTGTATTTCGAAAATACTACAAAAGACCCATTACTAATGACAGTTCGTTTAGTAATGAAGTGCTTACGATTGAAAAATAGTTCATATTATCCTATATAGATAGCTGTATATATTACATTATTTACTGGAGATATGTAGATTTAGAAATAGATTAATTTGTACATAATTGATTATTATGGGACATGTGTTAGTTCAAAATGAATCAACTTTGATTTAATTATTGGTTATAAAGTTCAGAAACGGACTCTGAAAACTCATGTGATTCTAATAGGTAGATTGGACAACTAAATTAACAAATTAAACAAAACTTACCTAAGTTGTAGTTTGATGTTAATTTGGTTGTTCCAATCTACCAGAATCACATGCCCGCCCGAATGTGATTAATTGTACCCGCCCTGGTGCTTCCGTTATTCCGGTTCCTGAACTTTTCCTCTGAAGTCTGACTTTTATCATGTGACCAAATGTTCACTCATGTGATTCTGGTAGATTGGAACAACCAAATTAACATCAAACTACAACTTAGGTAAGTTTTGTTTAATTTGTTAATTTGATTGGAATATACTTAACATTCTAAAAGAATGCATTGATTGACGTGAATTTAAGCATTACGTACGCAAATAATTCTGCATTCGGTCTGTCAGTTATACTCTGTCCCAGGCGGGAATCTCCCGGTTCACTTCTAGGCGTGGACAGAGTTGACGACGGACGTTTGGTAACAATATTACAATACCCATCGGCTGCCCTGGTCGTGTGGTGACCTACACTGATACCCTTTGTGGTCGTTGGGGTCGATTTGTATGTTGGACCAACAGGTTTCGATCTGAAAATGAAGTAAAGAACAATGGACCATAATCGAAACAGTAAATCAATACTTTACATGATGTATTTGAGTCTGCTAAGTTAAATCTATATTCTCTGTTTTATATATGTTCATGTATACGTTTTATCTTTTATCTTTTATAATTTTTTGGGGGTTTGTCACAACCTTTGTATAAGAAGTTTTAGTCTACGATTACAACAAAAATGATTGATTGATAGATTGATTGTAGTTAATGCAAATGAAAATGAGCAATCTCTAAAATAACAAAGTACTGAAAACGTTGTATTTTTTAGTCATTCAAACAACAACAACAAAAATTTCCCAACGTCTTAACCACAACCATATATTTTTTTCCAAACCAATGAAAACTGATACCAATTAACAAAACATCTCCGCAGTATCATGACCATGCACCATTTTTAGCAAAACTTGTGGCAAAAAAATGTCTAAAACAATTATTTCATTTTTTTTATTACAGTTTCTTTATTCCTAAAACGTAAGTTTACACTGGATTTGGGAAACAAGATTTACGCTTATGCGAGTCCCTTTTTAGCTTGCAATTTGCGATAATGGCTGTTGTAGCTGCCCGCATTCTTATCTACTTCTCTCTACAGAGTGGTCTAACTCTTTAACCTGTAGAGTTTTGCTCTTTTGACAGGTTTTAATTTCTATAATTTGTATTTTTTAATATATTCCGGCTAAAACATATTTCCCAGAACTGTAGTTTTAAAAAGGTTATGAAAAATATCGAGAATGCTATATCATCATTTAAAATGAAATATAAAAACACATCAGATAATCTGTAGGGGCTATAAAAATATAGACTAGAAGGCTCGTTTACCAAAAAGAATAAACACACTTCTACCGGAGAGCGAATGTACAATAGGATATGTTGTACGTCGGTCTCGGGGAAAAACGAGACGCGGATGGATTTCCGAAATCATTACTATACTTTGGAAGTCCTTGACTTCCAAGTAAAAATCACAACGGAAACCAGCCAGCAGTCTTCAACATGACTAAAGGTCGCATGACTATTCTTGTTTCGTGAGACAATCCTCGACAACAACCGGAAAATTGGGCCATGAAGTTTCATCCCTAGAGCGGATCGAACCAGAAACATAAATACAAGCTGATATACTACCGGCTGCTTTAAACAATCATCTTGCTTACCTTCCAGCAAGAGTCCTTTGGTTGTCCCCTATCCAGACATTGTAATCTTTCTCCCACATCCACGTCTGTGGTTCTTCTTCCTTCTCCTCTTCTGATTTCTTCTTTGTATTATATCTAAACATGTAACAAACAATTATAAACAAAAATAAGCTGTTAGCATTATATTGCATGTTAATAAAAAATTGAAACACGATTTTGGCTTACTTCGACCGGCAAATCTATGACTTGCAAGTTATAAAACTTGATCTTCAAAGCCCTTTCGTATATGATATGTCTAGGTTCCTTGTCGCGAATATCTTTTATTATTTCAATATTTTTATTTTTTGACATTTGTTTTTCAAAACATTATGTTTTGAAGGATAATAAATTTGAATTGTTATCAATTTGACATTAATAGAAAAGTAAATCAAAAGAGAGGAACTTTAAGCCAAATACGCGTGAAAACAATATTGTGTTGATTTCTTGTTTTATTTTTTATGCCCTTTTCATTTTATTTTGTCTTGAAAATCATACCTTATTTGATATATGTTTCCATATTTTGTATTTGCGACGTATTTTCTCGAGTTTTTCTTTAATTCATCTAAGTCTACACCTGGGGGCAGACAATTCTCATAGTAGGTTTCTAAAATGGAAAAGAAAAAAATCATTGCAGAACTTTTATGTACTGATTTGAAGATTATCGCAAATGTAACTTAATTGTTTTTTTTGTAGCTCTGTTTGGTATCTTTTTGATGTTGTCATATTCTGTTAAAGTTAAAGTTACAGATAAATATATCACTCTTTTACAGATCAAAGATAAGCAATTTCGAACTGAGAATCATTGAAGCCAAAATAACTATAAATGTAAAACATTTAGAATACACATTAAAAACTATACAAAGTCACAGTAGGTTTTAATATAATTTCTAAAAAGATAAGATAATTGGATCAATCAATTATTCATAAAAACGGGGGTTTATTCCTATTAGTTTATTTCATTTATTCGTTTCTTAATTCTAATTTATAACTTATTCATAGCAAAGCAAATTGCAAAACCGGAACCTCGTCAAGGTGTGTCCTTTTAAATTTTCAAATGTATATACTAGAATTTTTGAACCGGTGTTTTTCAGAGAATAGTCTAGTACTGTTGTAAAAAGTACTTTCTATACTTTCTTATATAGATTTTTTAATCAAGGATACACGCTTTTTCTTAAACTGACTTCCCCTCCCAAATTTGGTATTCTAAGGACAATGTACACTAAGTGGTTTATCAACAGGTTATAATTATGTTTAATTTCACCGAGGTCGTTCTGTTTCCTTGGCCGATCCGTTCGATATTCGTGAAATTAATTCACTGCATAGATTTTTAAAACGTCAGAAACGCCAACCTCAATAAACCTTTGAAAGAAGCAAAGCTATGTAACAAAGGGACATTCAAATGTAAAAAAAATCCAAAAACTTGGAGGATACTTGTACAAGAATACCACAACTAAACTTCAAGCAGCAAACTCCTAAAAACATAACTGAATCAATCCACAGTGAAAATAATAAATGCATGTATATTTTTTAAAACTTAAAGTGAAACAAAGGGAAAAAACACAAATAAACTGCAACAGACTAGCAAACCACAGGGACTTGCTCCCTTCTATCAATATTTTGTCAGAGTTTAGTTTAAACATATTTTATTCGCTAATACATATGAATACATATAATTAACAAAAAGGATGAGACACAAGTTATACCAACTTACGTGGTCTTCTCCTAATTAATGAGTATAACATATATTGTATAAACATGCGACATATATAATAATTCTTTTTTTAGCTAACAGTCAAGATAAAGAAAATCAATGTATATATAGATAAGAAAGGATATCAACAATAATACAATGTTTTGTTTTGTTCTGAGCCACACAAACGATGTCTGCTCGCTTTCTTTACACTAATTGAAATCTTTCTGTCTTTTTAATATATTCAAAGACATGTTTGAAGATTTTTTTATTTACATCCTCAGAAAGCAGTTCACTTCCAGAAGTTATTAATTCTATATCTATGTCAATGTTGTAGGAATTCAAGTGTTCGAAGAGAATATTTCTAACGCCATGATAAAAGGGGCAACCAAAAAAGTAGTGTATCCTGTCTTCCTTTTCAGAACCACATCGACATTTAGGGTTTGCGACCAAGTTTACTTTGAATAAATCATAATTGAGAGAGGAAGCAGAACATCTAAGTTGGGTCATAATTATGTTTAGCTTTCGCTGACCATAATAGTAGTGTTTTGGAACTTTGTCCTTAAAGGATGAAGTTCTTTTCAACTCATTTTTGAATTTAGATAATGAATCTAGGTTTCTAACGGAGTAGTCTAAATGGTTCCATTGCCGAATAGTAGACGGAAAGAAAGATTCATACGAAGTTTGTAGTCTACAGAATGGTAAGATCAAGTCGTTCCCGTTTCGAAGCGGATAGGTGCTCATGCTTTGAATAGTGCAAGGCTTCACATCCAATAAGTATTTTGGAGCATTATCGTTCATGATATTATGCATAAGACAAAGTTTTTTTCTTTTACGACGATCTTGTAATTTTTCCCATCGTAATTCTTTATATATGGTTTCCAATTTTGTATAAATTGGAAGTCCTCTGACGATTCTAGCTGCTTCGAGCTGAAGACCTTCCAATCGTTGGCAATTTACTACACCGCAGTTATCCCAGACTTCTGATGCGTACTCAAATAATGGTCTGATAAATGTTAGATAGAGAGTTTCGAGATTTCTTCTACTTAGTGAAAATTTAAGCTTTCTTAAAACGTTAATATGTTTAGAAATACTCTTTATCATGTTATCAATGTGACTATTCCACTTAGCATCATTAGAAAAGGTTACTCCTAGATGCTTATGAGTAGTGCTTATTGGAATATCAGTTCCATTCAGTGAAAAACTAACCGGTTCAAAATCTCTATTACTGATCATAAGTATTTCTGTCTTTTGCGGGTTAAAGTTCATAAGCCATTTACTCGACCATTCATTTAGCTCTCTAAGATCATGATTAATAGTTCTTTCAATTGAATATTCATCAGAACTCGAAAAACCAATTGAAGTGTCATCGGCAAATAGTCTAGTAAGGGATAACAATTTATCAGCAATATCGTTTATATAAATTATAAAAAGCAACGGGCCTAAGACTGAACCTTGTGGAACTCCGGCAGAAATTGGAAGAAGATTCGAAGAAGATTGTTTAAGAACAACTCGCTGTTGTCTCATAAATAAGTAGTTTTTTAGCCATTTAAGAATATTTCCCTGAATTCCAAGCGAAGACATTTTATGTATTAAACCTTTATGCCAAACCCTGTCAAACGCCTTAGAAAAATCACAAAAGACGAAGCAACTTATTTCACGATTTTCCAAGGCATTTATGATAGAGTTGTGCATTTCTATAAGTTGGTGGACCGTTGAAAATTTTGGAAGAAAACCCGACTGCATCTTATATATCAGATTATTATCTCTTAAATGGTTGAATATATACTTATAGACACATCTCTCCATGGTTTTTCCAACACAGCTTATCAGTGAGATGGGTCTATAATTCGAAGGTGAAGAGTTATCGCCCTTTTTGAACAGCGCGATTACGTTAGCAATTTTCCATTCACTTGGAAATTTGCATTGATTCAAGGATTTGTTAAAAAAGAATTTGTAAGGGAACTGCTATCTGTTCTGGACATATTTTAAGCATTCTGTGACTGATTGAATCAGGACCAGATGCCTTTTGTGGATTTAAAGTTTTAATAATATCAATGATGTCAGTCTGACTAATCTCAATATTATTAATCGAATTAAGGTAATTTGCTTGTATGTTCGGAAGCGGTACGTTTTCATCGTTTAATGTTGATATACTGGTAAAATACGTATTTAAAACTGAACACTTCTCATCATCATCATGAACGATTTCGCTAAATCCATCTAAATTTACTATGTTTTGAAGTGGTGGAATATTACTGTTATTTTTATTTGATTTAATCAGCATTTTCATTATTTTCCAATAAGATTTTGGATTGGCTGATTGTTCTAGAATAAAGCTATCTAGGTTTTTTTCAAAATTTTCCTTAGCGATCTTTTTCATATTGTTAACGCGATTTCGTTGTTTTTTATATTTATTAACGTCAGATTCTTTCTTTGTTTTAACACATGTTTTTCTAAATCTATCGCGCTTTCTTATTTCTCTTCTTAATTCTGATGTGAACCAAGGTTTATCATTATCGCGTATTGTCACCTTTCTTGTAGGGATGCATTCCCTCGCAAAGTTGATAAGTTTTTCCGTAAATATAGTGCACATATCGTCAATATCTAATTCGTCTCGTAACTCCGAGCCATTATGCGGTAACGCGCATTGACTCCAACAAAATATTGATAGTTCTAAGGGAGCAAGTACCTGAGAGCAAACCTATTGATATGGAAATGAGGAAACCATTTTATGCTATTTATAAAGATATGTCAGAAATAGCCGTATCATAAGAAAGTCAATTTCGACATACCGACGTAAATGTTTTTGTTGTTCTTCAGCTTGGGTTTCTCAGTCCAAGGTTTCTGACGAGATGCTCTTAGTTCTCTTCTGTAGTCCAGCATTTGTATTGGTGTGCTAGGTGTCTTTTTCTTGACAGGTCTTGTCATACTGGCTCTGCTTGAGGGTCGACTGGGAAGTGTATTGTTATGTTCTGGTGATGTTGACTGTAAATGAAATTGGTTTCTTAGAGCATATAGCCACTACTTCTACACAGTTTTTTTTAAGAAGGAAAACATTACAAAATTATATTTTTATGATACAAGCCTTGGTTCTTTGAGTTATTCACATACAATTAAGAATATCCAACATAACTAAATTCTACCTTATATTGATGCCCTCAAGGGTATAAAAGTAAGTTTTAACTTTTGTATTGAAGATTATTATAGTATTAATAAATGGGTGTTTTTATAATGGCCCTGTTATATGTTCAAGGTCTGCAATAATGGCCCTGAGGTGTTTGTAATGGCCCGAGGCAACGCCGAGGGCCATTACAGACTCCGAGGGCCATTATTGCAGATCGAGAACATATAACAGGGCCATTCTCAAATCACCCATTTCTTAATTCTTTTATTAACCAACTAGAAAAAAAAACAAATTAAACTGAGTGGAGAAGTGAGGTGTAACTTGTAAAATCTGCTTTTGCCCAATATTTCTTTGCAATGCATGTCTAATAGTTCATGACCATTTTGTTGAAGGCTGCATTATTTAATCACGTACATTTGTCTTAGATTGATAATAGAATTTTTTTTTAAAAAATTTATCATTGTGATCTGCTCTTTTCATTTTTTTTTTTGGGGGGGGGTTCTTACTATTAAAACTGTTTTGCAAAATATCTGATTTATTTCAGAAATAATTGTGCAAAGTAAAAAATATTTAACTAATAAAACTACGGTTCATATGATGTGTCAAATAATAACAATTTTAGTAATTCAGTATTTTTAGGGACAACATTTTAAGGGGATGAATTGAAGTACCAAATTACAACCCATTTCTTTCCCCAAACAAGAATCCCCCTTTAGCAGACAGCAAACTCAGAAACTGACATCTTTAAATTTGTCAGGTTTTTGCTTATTTTCTGTATATCAATATTTTATTCAAACTATTGACATTCAGAAGGTTGTTTTAGAAACCTGACAGAAACAGACAGGATCTCAGACTCTGTATATAGGTTTATCTTCAGGTAGGAACCATTTACTTAGTTTATTTTAGTTATTTGTGAATTAACAGTGCAGCAAAGTTTTAAGGGATGTTAGTTTGTTTGATCTTTTAAATAAAACGTATAAAATAAATCAAGGTAAAAAAAGATAGCCTATTATTTAAAGGAAACTAAAAGGGTATAAAACATCTAAATGTGAAATGACTAATGAGTTACATGCAGTATCAGCCATCTACAACAAAATAAATTGATTCAGAGAAAATCAAATGGTAGTTTAACCCTCTTTCCAACATGTATCATTGGACATCATTTGATACTTTTTTAATTCAATTTCCTAAAACATCTGAAGTAAAATGATGTCGGCCATCTTGTTTCAAATCCATAATGGCCCTGTTTTCTGTCATAATGGCCCTGTCATAATGCCCTGTTTTTTCATAATGGCCCTGTTTGGCATTTCATTAAGTAAGGGCAGATAGACTAATAATCTACTTAGTTGGTTAATAAAATATGATATCTACCATTATCCGTTATAAATTAAAGCCAGGCGTATTGCATAGCTAGGTTGTACTTTACATCAATATGACATTTATTTTCTAAATAAAGCAGTGGCGGGTCCTGAGGATGTCCGGGGATAAGAAACCACATTTTTCTTCGTCAACTTGTTACTTTCGTGTAGATGTTCGACAATTTTTTCTGCAATCTCCATTTGTCCATATTGGGCTATAGGTGGACTCCCTTTTAACAAATCTGGATTCCCCCTGCAGAGGCAAATCAAGAGTTCCATGGAAGAGGGGGTGTAATTGCTGAAAATGTTATACTGTTTGTAAGGAAAATTTGAAGTTGCTTGGTCAATATCATACAAAAAAATAAAAATTTCTCAATTTAAGGGGAGCGTACGCCCCCTCCTCCCTCTCTTGATCCGCCACTGCCCTGAGTCCTAAAAGATGTGTTTACCTTCGACCCTCTTACTGGTGAGTTGTTCCGCCTAAACTGTGGTGAGGTTGACCTTGTCGGTTTAGGTTGGAGTTTGACATGAGTACACGTGAACCCATCTGTCCAGCTTGTCTGGTACTTCCAGTGGTTTCTCAAAATGTCGTTCGACATTTCTACTGGTCACTGCTACTGAACCTTCACAAATCAAGACATTTACGTTATTGTTCAAGAAAAAGAAACGGATTTGTAATTCACAAAACATTTTGATTTAGGGAGCGACCATTCGATTTTTAAGGGGGGGCTATGGTGTTATTTGAAATAAAAAGGCAGGATGGCAAAAATCAAGAACTAAAAAGGCAGGACAGTGCATTGAGTAAAAAAAGGCAGGATGGTATTTTTGGCTAAAAAAAATTAAGTTGCTTTAAAAAAAATCCAGGCTCAACTTTTTCCGAAAATAAAAAGGCAGGACGAAGAAAATATCCATAGCCCCCTCCCCTAAAAATCAAATGGTTGCTCCCTTGGTGTCATTTATGGATTTCAATTTTACTCAGTGTCATGATAAACAAAATCAAAATTTTATAAACAGGAATTTTATATTTTATATTTTAAAACCAATTCAATATGATAATATACTTGGAATTTGAAAGATAAAGTCTTAGTATGAAGAACACTTAATGAAAAGCTCTGTTAATTTGCATTGTTGATAGAAATATTAATTGATTATTCTATATCGTTCTATCTTTTTCAATTTTATGAAAAGCTATTTAAATAACGATAAAAACAGGGAAATAAATAAATAATTTATACTTTTATAGCACTCGTGGATTCTTCTTCAAAATTCTTTCATTCATGAAAACCAAGCCGTAAAGAGTTACAACAATGTGTAACACAAAATTATATTTTGGAAGGTTAAATAATTTAAAATTTGGTCGCAAATATGATTTTTTCAAAGATATTCCAACAAAACCTTGATACAATACCTACTCATATTGCAAAGACAATGATAATATCATAAAACTTAATATAAGAAGTTACCGTGTTTTCTTCTTCTGTTGTCGTATTTTATTACGATCCTATGTGTTTTGTTTTGTGTCGACCCTGTGCCGTATGTCACCAAAGTAACTTTATTATAACCAGTAATTACTTTATCATTATGTGGTTATTAATTATTAATAATCATATTTTATACTTTTATACTTCCGAGACCAGCTCGTTAATTTTCATCTCATGGTTCACTCAGTTTTCAATTTTATTGTTTCTCTAGGGTTTTGATGGGTTTGGTTTTTATCAAGTTTTTTATAACAGGATTTAGAATATGAGATTAATTTACTCTCAAAGAATATCATAATAACTCTTCCGATTAGGGTAAAGTGTAATGTTCATAAATACTCAAATTAAAAATTAAAAACAAATAAGTTTAGAACAATTTTCTATAGAAATTAAGTCCTACGCACTCACTTTCAATTTGTATTCAATTTAGGGAGACATGAATGCGTTCTTAAGCTATTAACGAGGACTTCTTACTTCCGGACCCTACGATCGCAATGCATCAGGCTGGTTGGACGACCTAGTCTAACCGGCCATTTCTTTTAAAATGCGGCCTGCATAGTCAGTGCCATAGCGATCTATTTCTTTGTCGTTGTTTTGTTTTTTCTTCTTGGATAGTCCATTTGACGACGGTTTACCAAGGGATTATTCAAAATTAAAAGAAAAGTATTTAACTAAAGCATGCCTTTGGTATGTCTATCAAAATTTTATATGTATACATAATTAGTTTCAATTTTCCGAGAGAATTGCGTTTAGAACAAAAAAGTTTCTCATGTACCTTAATGATAAGATTTTTCCAATTTGAGACACTATTTTAGCGGGAGTAAACAAACAGCCTAACATATGCTATTTGTTTATAAATATAGAGTCATCTGACCATTTAATTTACATAATAGAAACATAACATGTGCTTTTTTATTTATAAATATAAAGACACCTGACCATTTGATTTGCATAGTATTAATAACAATAATATTGTGTTAAGAACCTGTATGAAAACAATTTAAGTCCATTGTAAATTTAAATGCAAAAATATAGTAAATTTCATATTATACTTTTATTGATCAATTGTCAGTATCATAATCGCTATCACTGCTTTCGCAGTCACTGTCTAAATTAATAACAATTTTAGGAACAGGTTCTTTAATATTATCCAATTTCCAATACTTTGGTTCAGTTTTTTCCTCAACGTGTCGACAAAAATTTGCCCACTTCTCCGGAGTAATTGTCTCAAACCCTTTTAAAATTAATTCTTTTACGTCACAAGTTTTGAATGTACTATTTTCCCTTCCAACATATCCTTTTACAGTACCCCACACCATCTCAATGGGGTTGAATTCGCAATGGTATGGGGGTAGGCGCAACACGTACGTCATGTCCGTTTTCTCTAAGAAATTCGTCCGTTTTGTAAACTGGTCCTGGCTTGTGCATTTTGATTATTTCATAAAGTTCGGGCTTTTTTAATTTTGGATCAAAATTTATGTGGTTATCTCTTAGCCACTGCTGCATATCGCCCTTTTTAGTGGCAGTCGTTGGGGCTTTAGTTCCTTCTTTAATAACACTATGGTATGATGCATTGTCCATAACTATCAAACTTTTAGGTGGCAATGCAGGGAGAAGTTGTTCTTTTACCCACTTATTAAAAATTAAACCATTCATTTCTGAATGATAATCTCGACCGTCAGCGTGAAGGGATTTGAAAACAAGTTCGCAACCTGGTAGAAATCCTGACTTTGAGCCTGCATGAAGAACGACAAAACGTTGCCCCTTTCCGATAGGGATTTTCCTTCCATCTATAGGATCTGGTGGACACCACTGATGTGAAGAAGACTTAGTGTGGTTAGTATCGACCCACGTCTCGTCCAAATATATTATGTTGTACCCAGCCTCTCGTTTTTTCTTGATTTGTCGAAGAAAGTTAATACGTTTTTCTACCAAGTCTTTTCTTTCTACCAAAACTTTTTTATTTCCGTCAATTTTAGAGTACTTAAAGCCAAGTTCATGTAGTGTTTTCCACGTCCTATATTTACTTAGTTTAAGAGCATGCTCTTTTTCTAGAAAGGAACAGAGCTTTTTAATCGAAATGAATTCATTTTTCTAAAAAAATTGCATAACAACACGACGAATAAGTTCTTTGTCAAAATCGTCTAACGTGTCCTTTTTAATAGGCCGTTGTTTTGGAGGGGGGTCTTGATCACATTCAATTGGATTTTTAATAATGTTGTGCAGTGTTTTTCGAGATATTCCAGTTGCGTGAATCACTCTGTCCGATACTTTATTCCATGAATAAAACGGCGCTTTTCTGTTTTTCTCAAATTCAAAATACTTGTAAATCTTTAAAATTAGAGCTTTCTTTTCGTCTGTTAGTTTAGCCGGCATTTTCCAAATGTATACAAATATAAATACCAGAACACTAAAATTATGGAGCAAACCAGCGCTAAACTTTTTTTGTAGCTATTTTCTTTTCTAGCGAAAAATTTTAACTTGAATAAAGAATAAAAATTCTGTTTTTTTCTTAACTTTGATAATAGACAAGACGTTTTTATTTTTATTAATGAAAGATTGTTTTTGAGCTAAGGTATCAAATAAATATGCATTCACCTTTTAGGTTCTTTGGTAACTTTTTGGAACCTGTTTTGCAGGTAAGATAATGAGTTTATTATGCAAATAAGACAACAGGTATACAAGTTCATAATTTAGATAACAGTAGAAGTGGGTTTCAAAGAAGGCTATTTAATGAATTGATTTTCTCACCGACATAGAAATGACAAAAATTACCATTAAGGGTAATGTAAAACTTTTTTATTTGTTAGATTTTAAAATCGGGAAAGTTGGACAAGATATGTATATGTTGTGTACAAGTTGTAATTTTGTACAAGTTATAACCTGTACAAAATTTTTGTACATGTTATAACTTGTACGACACAAAAATACAAGTTATAACCTGTACAATTTTTACCTGTACATGTTATAACTTGTACAAAATTAGACTAAAAATCGTGTTTAACTTGTACAAAATTTCATAATAGCCAAAGATATAGAAAATAGTAAAATAATAATATTTATTACCTTCTAATTCTTGAAATATAACCCATAGATTATATGTCTATGTTCTAATGAATGCAAATCATGCAATTTCCGTATTGTAAAGTTATATTTAAGTTACTTATTCCTATAAATATTCAACAATATTGTAGTTTTACAACTTTTTTTAATTTGTACACAAGTTATAAATACTTATTAGGGCTAGGTATTTGTCCTGCATTTCAATAATAATTCACTCGTCACCTTCCTCATCTACAATCACCATAGATCAAAACATCAGAAACTTTGATATATTTGTAGACTTCATGACGCTAGAAGTTGAACTACTAAAACAGTCTTTATTTTCCTAACCTTTAATTGTTGTGGAATCCCCACAAAGTTCACTCTTGATGTGATTTCAATTGGCATTGCTGATTGCTGTTTTTTGTACTAATTTGTTTGTTCAGTCTTCGTGTTGTTGTTTGTGTTCTTGATTTTGTCTGTGCCATTTCAGAGTTCTGAACTATTTCAGGCTGAAATTGGTATGCCCCGTTAGTAACTTAATGCTTCTTCATGTCTCACAATATGAACCAATTATGTTCACCAGTAAGATCCCTTTCTTCAGACAGAATATACAAATTTATCATTAATTGCCTTATTCAGAACAAACTTTTTTGTTTTGCTGTTGTTTAAGTGTCAAAATCAACTCACTTGCAGAAAATCTGGTTAAGATGTATTTCCTTAGTGATATAAAAAGTAACTGGTTCCATTGTAAACAGGGGTGGGTCCTGAGCAATTTCCGAGAGGGGACTGGGATCTATATACTAACCACCAAAGCTGGGGTTCCAGACTGATTTTGCTGAAAATCTACATAAACATTATAAATTTTTCAGGTTCCACAATGGTTTAAAATGCTTGTTGCCGGTTGATGTACCGTTTTTTTAATGGTTTTTTTTTTGTGTGCATGTGTTTTCTGTTTTCTGTTTGTGCTTGTTATTTGTTTTGTGTTTGCCGATTTTGCCGTTGTTCTAATGTTGCCTCTTGCTTCCTTCTGAAACATGTGTAGGTGTAGTAGATTCCATTAGTTCTGAAATACATACTTTGTAATTTTGAAATATAATAAATGTTTAAATAATATATCTAGTATTTACTTTATTTTACGAAAAAAAATTGTTCTATACTAGTTAAAAATATGGTTTATTTTAAATATTTTGTATAGCATTTGTTATAGTAAAATTTTGTACAAGTTAAACACGATTTTTAGCATAATTTTGTACAAGTTATAACATGTACAGGCAAAAATTGTACAGGTTATAACTTGTATTTTTGTGTCATACAAGTTATAACATGTACAAAAATTTTGTACAGGTTATAACTTGTACAAAATTACAACTTGTACACAACATATACACATATCTAATATTTGTTTATGCAATTGTTTTATGTATAAATTGAAATTCTGATTTTTCGCGATTTATTTTCCCTTGGTAAACCGCTGTCAAACTGACTATACTATTATATGAGATTGACCATCCAACTCCACCCCACCACCCATTATCTTGTGGTATTTGCACCACACTATCCTCTGTGTTTTCTCAGCAATAAAACAAAACACCTAACTCATGTTATCATACAGAAACTATCATAGCAGTACCATAAAGTGTTAACCCAAGTAACGGTCGTCTGCTCGTAAACCCTTCATGTTAGCTGTTTAAGATTCAGGCGAAACAAAAGTAAGCAAAGAAACACTTACTGGTTATTGTTCTCAGTTTTAAAGCTAAACAAATGTATGCGTCTTCATTTAGTTTGTTGAGAGAACGATATTCTAGAATTAGTTTGTTCATATACTAGGAGGTTTTCTTTCGAACATATATATGAGCTTATAACTTAGTAAAAATCCAACATGACCCGTTTTTATGCTCCACCTACCCCAGACCAAATTGTAGCATCGCTACAAGAAAACAGTGGAACTAATTTTCAGCTAAAATCATGCTAAAATTGCACTGTGAATTAGACAGCGTAAATTAGCAGCTAGACAAAGTCCACTAATTTACCACTATATTTTAGCGGAATAATCAGTTCCACTAAACTTCCGCTAAATCTGCCACTGATACCTACTGTAACTGACAGTGTAAAATTAGCATCTAATTCTAAATACTACTAAAATACACTAATAAATTTAGCGGTTTCTAGTGGTCCACTAATTTTCCACTACATAAAGATAAAATAATTTATGAGAAATCGACGGAAAATAATCAGTACTAAATTCCTACTAGAAAAACTCTGTTAGAAAGTTTAAACAAATATGAACTGCTAAAATACGCTACAAAAACTCAATACATTTATAGGCCTAGCTAAAGTACGCTAAATAAACATTAATAATTTTGAATAAGAAATCAGTAGACAATGAGCGGTACTAAATTCCTACTAGGAAAACTCTGTTAGAAAGTTTAAAAAAAATATGAACTGCTAAAATAAGCTACCAAAACTGAATATATTTAAAGGCTTAACTAAAGTGCCCTTAATAAAGTTACCAAAATATTAACTGCATGCTATGGAACGCCGTAACTGCCTTATGGTACTTTATTCTTTATCATGATGAGGTTTTTCTTTATTATGATGAGGTTTTTCTCTATTATGATGAGCTTTTTCTCTATTATGATGAGGTTTTTCTCTATTATGATGAGCTTTTTCTTTATTATGATGAGGTTTTTCTTTATTATGATGAGTTTTTTCTCTATCATGATGAGCTTTTTCTCTATTATGATGAGCTTTTTCTTTATTATGATGAGCTTTTTCTCTATTATGATGAGCTTTTTCTCTATCATGATGAGGTTTTTCTCTATTATGATGAGGTTTTTCTTTAATATGAGGTTTTTCTCTATTATGATGAGCTGTTAGAAGGGAATCATGGGAAATTAAAAGAATTATGGGAAATTAAGAGAATTAAGATAAACAAAAAGAAAAAATGGCAGAATCAGAAATGTTGAAAGTTCTTCGGAAAGTTGGCTTGCTTCATGTGCGGGAAATGTTTGATAAAGAAAAAATAACACCAAATATTGTCAGCATGCTTTCAAAACATGAACTGGAATATCTGGGAGTTTCCATTCCAGCCCATATGATGACCCTGCGAATGGAATGCATCAAGTACGGAAGCATGAAACCTGTGAAAACTGATAGTTTGGATGGCCATCCAAAATATCATGTCGACATAAATGTACTGGAATCGTTGTTGGATTGTGACTTTAAGATATCGGCCATTGGAAATCTCTTACAACTCTCGGAGAGAACAATCTATCGACGGATGGCTCGATCATTTTGGGCTACAGAAAAGAGATTTTTCTGACATTTATGAAGACAACCTTGACAATATACTTTCCGGCATTGTCGTAGACTTCCCTCGTTGTGGCGAACGCATGTTGCGGGAAAATACTGAAAGGACAAGGAATTAAAATACAAAGATGGAGGTTAAGAGATGCCATTCATAGAATAGACTATGCTGGTACTCAAGAAAGAAAGACCGGTCGACTACACAGGCGTGTATACAACGTGATGGCACCGAACCACTTATGGCACATAGACAGTAATCATAAATTAGTAAGATGGAGATTCATTATACTGGGTGGAGTTGATGGGTTCAGTAGGCTGATTATGTTCCTGCATTGTCGTGACAACAACACTTCCGCCACCGTATTGAATAGCTTTCTCTCTGGAGTGGCGAATTTTGGTATACCCTTAAGGGTTCGGTCAGATAAGGGACTAGAAAATGTATCTGTGGCGGATTTCATGTTGACAAAACATGGTGACGGCAGTATGATTACAGGCCCAAGCACGCACAATCAGAGAATAGAGAGATTATGGAGGGACGTTTACGAGGGTGTTTTGAGCTATTTCTACAACTTATTCTATCATTTGGAAGACCAGGGAATTCTAGATCCACTAAACGAACTGCATTTAGTAGGCCTGCACTACATTTACATGGATGAAATAAACAGAAGACTTGATATTTGGACTCAAGCTTGGGCAAGCCATAGAATGAGAACAACAAAATCATCTCCTATCAATATTTGGATTGCCGGTCAAATACAGAATCCAGTTGGTACACAACTCAGTGAACGAGATTTAGTTGATTATGGATTAGAGGGAAACGTTGATGCGGCTAATCTTACGGACGACGGAAGGCCAATTTTTGAGCCAATGAACATTGCAATTAATGACAAACTAATGAGAGAAAATTTCAATAGGACAGGTACCAACTTTGGCATTGATGACTTTGTGAATTGTGTTGAAATCCTTTCTGCACAAGCCTGATTGAACTTTTCAGTGATCGTTTTTGCATACAATAACAAGTAATATTTTACATGATCATTGTCTATTTCTTCGCCTGTTTTAGTTTTGTTTTTAGTTTTCCAACTAAATTTAACAACTGTACACTGTAGGTCACCTCACGGTATTCAACAATGAGCAAATCACATACAGCATAGACCACAATAAAAGGCCCTGAAATGACAATGTAAAACCATTCAAACGAAAAAACTCATTTATGTACAAAATATTAAAGAAAAACAAATATGTAACACATAAAAAAACAACAACCACTGAATTACTGACTCCTGATTTTGGACATGCCGTTACATACAGAATGTCATGGTGTTAATATATACTGAACATGTTATCTGGATCCCCAACTCTCCCACTAACCTGGGACAGTGGTGTAGCAGTACAACTTAAGAACGAACTATAAAAAATCATTTAAAAAGGCTAAACTCATCAGATGGATAAACATACAAATACTGCTAATACAAGTGCACATCATGCACATGGCGGGGTGCGTACTTCTACATCCTTACAAAAGAAAACTAATAAAAAAATATCATGCATCTAAGACTAAATTATCAATCAGTACACATCAAACATCCAATGGATTTAGTGTAAAGACGTCAATAAAAAGCAAGAGAAAAGCATGACCTTGTGCTATGCGAGGGTGAAGGTTTGGTACCATTTAAACCCGCTGCAATTGTTTGCACCTGTCCGGTCAGGAATTTGGTGTTTAGTAGTTGTCAGTTTCATGTAGTTCATAGGTGTTACCTGTTTCTAGTTTTTTTATATAGATTAAGACATTTGTTTCTTGTTTGAATGGTTAAACACTAGTAATCTATTGGGACCCTTTATAGCTTGATGTTCGGTGTGAGCCAAGGTGTTGAAGACCGTATCTTGACCTATAATGATCTATAATGGTTTACTTTCATGAATTGTGATTTTAGTGTGGTTGTCTCATTAGTACTCATAACACATTTTTCTATATCTATCAACCAACTTGATACAAGAAATATCCATAAAATGACCTTGAACCTTATTTATTTTGAAGGTCATGCATCAAAGGTCAAGGTCGTTAATGGACTTCAAATTTTCAGCAGAAACCCTTACGATGCCATACACAGTTTCGTATAAAATACTAGTGGTGGTAGCCCAATATATTGACCAATGAGTGGAGGGAATCCTGTCTATTTTTATACCGGAAGTAAGAATGACCATTTATTTTGCACTCTTGTGAATGTTTACATGCTTCTCTGCACAGAAAACTTTAAATCAGGTCTGCTTTTGCAAAATAAATTATTTTTATGTTGATATTTGTATGAAGGGGGATAACTACAAAAAGCACAATTTTTTCCATGTGACAAACTGCCACATTTTATGCAAACAAAAATATTTCTGAAAAATGCAACATAATGTACCCCAATATTTTCACAGTTAAAACTATGAGACATGCTCTTTTAGATATTCTGTGTTCAGGTTTTGGCATATTTATAGAAATGATCAAATTCAGGTCTTAGAAATGAGATGGCACCTATGAATTTTTCATTAAAATAGCCCCCTCTTTGTCAGATTTTGGCACTTTTTTAAACAATATCTGTGTTAAATATGTTTATAAGATCAGGAACACCAGAAAGAGGGTAGTTTTATCTTTTTATTGATATACAATTGTCCATAGTACAAGTGATATCCAGATTTTCTTCCTTGAATGGAAGTGACATTGCTTTTGTCCAATGACGTCATTTTGAATAACTATGTCTTGCACCCTTTAAAAGCATATATTTAAATTTTGTATGCTTTATCAATCCCAGCACACTTCATTTTAGTCTTGCATTCAATTGTGAATTTGTTTATACACACAATACCAATGTAATGGTCCATTTATGACTTTCTGAGATTCATATTCTATGCAAAAACACCATAGCAACCAATTAAGTATGCAAAGTCAGTATGCTTTATTTGACGTCATTTGTGACGTTCCATATTGTTTTCGCCTTCTTATTGTGAAGTCATGTGGTTTCGAAACCAAATGTAGTACATGAAATTGGAAAATATCAATTGGCTCGGTGTAAATTTTTTTTTTCATCTTCATACATTAAAACAAAGTTTAATTAAAAGCTAAATATAAATGTTCTTTACATACAAGTATATGTCATCTGTTAAAACTGTTACTTAAAAGACTCAGATATGGCCATATTATAGGAAAATCAGAGAGTAAAACCAAAAATTTACCTTAAGGAAAGAAGGATTTACCATAATATTGCAATAAAAGTACTGCAAAAATGATGAAAATAATGTAAAAGTATAGGAAAACCATTGAAAAGTTCCAAAATCAAAGAATCTGGTTAAAGGATACCAACATAGGCAAAAAGGGCCAAAAAACTATTGCAAGGTCTTGTATAAGAATCGCAATGTTTTCACTATTTTTAAAGCAAACGACAAAAATAAGGTACCATTTTGTTCGCAATTAGATAGCGAACAAGAAAAAATAAGAAAAAGGTATATATTTTACAACTTATTTGTCTTTAAAAGCATATATTTAAATTTTGTATGCTTTATCAATCCCAGCACACTTCATTTTAGTCTTGCATTCAATTGTGAATTTGTTTATACACACAATACCAATGTAATGGTCCATTTATGACTTTCTGAGATTCATATTCTATGCAAAAACACCATAGCAACCAATTAAGTATGCAAAGTCAGTATGCTTTATTTGACGTCATTTGTGACGTTCCATATTGTTTTCGCCTTCTTATTGTGAAGTCATGTGGTTTCGAAACCAAATGTAGTACATGAAATTGGAAAATATCAATTGGCTCGGTGTAAATTTTTTTTTTCATCTTCATACATTAAAACAAAGTTTAATTAAAAGCTAAATATAAATGTTCTTTACATACAAGTATATGTCATCTGTTAAAACTGTTACTTAAAAGACTCAGATATGGCCATATTATAGGAAAATCAGAGAGTAAAACCAAAAATTTACCTTAAGGAAAGAAGGATTTACCATAATATTGCAATAAAAGTACTGCAAAAATGATGAAAATAATGTAAAAGTATAGGAAAACCATTGAAAAGTTCCAAAATCAAAGAATCTGGTTAAAGGATACCAACATAGGCAAAAAGGGCCAAAAAACTATTGCAAGGTCTTGTATAAGAATCGCAATGTTTTCACTATTTTTAAAGCAAACGACAAAAATAAGGTACCATTTTGTTCGCAATTAGATAGCGAACAAGAAAAAATAAGAAAAAGGTATATATTTTACAACTTATTTGTCTTAAAAGCATATATTTAAATTTTGTATGCTTTATCAATCCCAGCACACTTCATTTTAGTCTTGCATTCAATTGTGAATTTGTTTATACACACAATACCAATGTAATGGTCCATTTATGACTTTCTGAGATTCATATTCTATGCAAAAACACCATAGCAACCAATTAAGTATGCAAAGTCAGTATGCTTTATTTGACGTCATTTGTGACGTTCCATATTGTTTTCGCCTTCTTATTGTGAAGTCATGTGGTTTCGAAACCAAATGTAGTACATGAAATTGGAAAATATCAATTGGCTCGGTGTAAATTTTTTTTTTCATCTTCATACATTAAAACAAAGTTTAATTAAAAGCTAAATATAAATGTTCTTTACATACAAGTATATGTCATCTGTTAAAACTGTTACTTAAAAGACTCAGATATGGCCATATTATAGGAAAATCAGAGAGTAAAACCAAAAATTTACCTTAAGGAAAGAAGGATTTACCATAATATTGCAATAAAAGTACTGCAAAAATGATGAAAATAATGTAAAAGTATAGGAAAACCATTGAAAAGTTCCAAAATCAAAGAATCTGGTTAAAGGATACCAACATAGGCAAAAAGGGCCAAAAAACTATTGCAAGGTCTTGTATAAGAATCGCAATGTTTTCACTATTTTTAAAGCAAACGACAAAAATAAGGTACCATTTTGTTCGCAATTAGATAGCGAACAAGAAAAAATAAGAAAAAGGTATATATTTTACAACTTATTTGTCTTAAACGATGCCATACACAGTTTCGTATAAAATACTAGTGGTGGTAGCCCAATATATTGACCAATGAGTGGAGGGAATCCTGTCTATTTTTATACCGGAAGTAAGAATGACCATTTATTTTGCACTCTTGTGAATGTTTACATGCTTCTCTGCACAGAAAACTTTAAATCAGGTCTGCTTTTGCAAAATAAATTATTTTTATGTTGATATTTGTATGAAGGGGGATAACTACAAAAAGCACAATTTTTTCCATGTGACAAACTGCCACATTTTATGCAAACAAAAATATTTCTGAAAAATGCAACATAATGTACCCCAATATTTTCACAGTTAAAACTATGAGACATGCTCTTTTAGATATTCTGTGTTCAGGTTTTGGCATATTTATAGAAATGATCAAATTCAGGTCTTAGAAATGAGATGGCACCTATGAATTTTTCATTAAAATAGCCCCCTCTTTGTCAGATTTTGGCACTTTTTTAAACAATATCTGTGTTAAATATGTTTATAAGATCAGGAACACCAGAAAGAGGGTAGTTTTATCTTTTTATTGATATACAATTGTCCATAGTACAAGTGATATCCAGATTTTCTTCCTTGAATGGAAGTGACATTGCTTTTGTCCAATGACGTCATTTTGAATAACTATGTCT
Organism: Arcuatula senhousia; assembly: GCA_963971305.1. Taxonomy (NCBI): domain Eukaryota; kingdom Metazoa; phylum Mollusca; class Bivalvia; order Mytilida; family Mytilidae; genus Arcuatula; species Arcuatula senhousia. The sequence goes on along the minus strand of OZ020311.1, from coordinate 29,980,704 downwards.
TGCACCCTTATGAACACTCACCCGAGAATCAAAATATTTCAATGAATGTCAAGAAAGCGTAGAACAATGGATGTTGATAGCAAGACCTTGAACCCTTGAATATTCTCAAGGTCATTGGTCAATGTCATTTGATAATTCTTCATCCAATATTATCATTGTGAACACTATAGAATTAACATTACTAAATGGATATTAACCATTTTGGTACAATGAAAATCCATAATAGAGGGACTAAAGATACCAGAGGGATGGTCAAACTCATAAATCGAAAATAAACTGACAACACCTGGCTAAAAATGAAAAAAGACAAAGCAAAGAAAACTTAATAATAAGCAACACAAACCCCACCAAAAACTAGGGGTGATCTCAGGTGCTCAGGAAGGGTAAGCAGATCCTGCTCCACATTTGGCACCTGTCGTGTTGCTTATGTCATAAAAAGACCTTGAACCCTATTGATTGACAAGGCAATGCGTCAAAGGTCTTAATGGGACTGAAATTTTCAGCAGAAAAGCTTATGATCACTACAATCTAAATATGTCAATGGATTTCAATTAAATGTAGTACAATGGATTTCCATATCCAGACCTTGATCCCTACTTGAATTGATTTTCAAGGTCATTTCAGTACTTAAAATTTTATTTTAGCATTTTGGGTATATTTAAATATCTGTGTAGCTTGACAACTAAGATTACATCAGAATCATTTGATATAGGATAAAAAGAGTTGGTTGAGGAATACAAAACATACAGATAAAATATTTTTATTGAACAAATTAAAAGAAAAATGGTAACAAATACTAAGATACTCAAGTTTATTTTATGACTAGATGAACACTAAATATGTCTTTGATATCTACATGGGAAGTCCCTCCCATTATTAAGATAGAACAAAACGTTTCTAAATATAACTAAATGCAAGCAAATGAAGGGCTAGTGAAACAGGATCATACAACCACAGCATGTTGAATAAGTAAACATTAAAAGAGAATGTGAACACAACATTAGGTTAAGACTTTTTTTTAACAAATAACTTCATCTTTCCAGTGATTACAAAAATTTGGTAAATTATTTTAGTTTAATTTTCATTGTGTTGCTTACAACTGCTGGCTTCACTGAACGCATTTGTTTTAAATATAAGACTTTGCTAGGTTTTTTTTCTACAAATGAAATCATAACAATCAATATTGCTTAATTGAAAAATCAAATATATGGTGCCCTGCCATGTGCAACTTGTGTTGTAGACGAGTAAAAAACCCCGCAACATTGAACATTGCCTTAGGGCTATTCCAAAAACAATGTAGGGGGGGGTTGGAAGGCAGTTTTTGTCAGCACCCAGACAATTGTAATTGAGAATTATAGTGCACTATAGTGTGAAAAGTTGCTCTTATACCCATCACCCATTTATTATTAATACAAAGTGCCTTCCAACCCCCCATACATTTTTTTCTGGAATAGCCCTTATGTGATTCTACAATTAAGAGCCTGAATCGCTAACCTGTATAAATACTATTAGATCATGTTCAGTATTCAGAGAGAGATAACTTTTAAAGAGGACATCTGACAAATAAGGGTTTAGATTTTAACCATTTCCAATTATAATTTTGGCTCTAAAAGTGTTAAAAATACATGCAAAGTATGTGAAAATCCTCAAATTTGGGTATTTAAAGGGAAATAACTCTTAGTTTTTAATATAAAATCTGACAATTTAGCCACGGGCGTTATAGTATCGGGGAGTGCAACGACATAGGCATTGCTTGTATATTAAGCTCATCATAATAAAGAAAAACCTTATCATAATAGAGAAAAAGCTCATCATAATAGAGAAAAAGCTCATCATAATAAAGAAAATGTTCATCATAATAGAGAAAAAGCTCATCATAATAGAGAAAAAGCTCATCATAATAGAGAAAAAGCTCATCATAATAGAGAAAAAGCTCATCATAATAAAGAAAAAGCTCATCATAATAGAGAAAAACCTCATCATAATAAAGAAAAAGCTCATCATAATAGAGAAAAACCTCATCATAATAGAGAAAAAGCTCATCATAATAGAGAAAACCCTCATCATAATAAAGAAAAACCTCATCATGATAAAGAATAAAGTACCATAAGGCAGTTACGGCGTTCCATAGCATGCTTTAACACAAAAGAATAAAAATATTGTTTATGAAGCTGTAATTTACCGAAAGTGTGCTAAAGTTACAAATTATAGAATATACAAAAAAAAAGCAAGATATGCTAAAATCATATATATTCGCTTCTCGAGATTGACTTTGTTGCATGATTTTAGAACAAAAACATCATTCTTTTAATTAAAAAATAATTTGTTATAAAAATAGTATTTAATTGTTTATCTGTTCTCCAATATTAATTCTGTGCATCACTTATCATTTTAATAAATACATGTACATGTTAATTATATGATTATAGCTACATAAAATTATCAGATAAGTTTATCAGATAAACAGCATGAAGTCCATCTGGATGTGGTCAAGGAATCTGTAATACTTGTAATCTAATTGACTTAATTATTGTCTAGCCAATCAAATGTTTCAACGGTTTTTGAAAATTATAACATAGGCCTTTGTCCCGAGGTCTTTGTGAAGGCAAGCGATTTCTCTTTGTTTTTAAAATGAATAGATGTGGATACTGGAAATAGAATGTATCATATTTAACATGTTGAAAGAATGAAATGTCTCGAAATATCTTATTAGTGACTTTAGCAAAAATGTGTTTTAAAGTGTAGATTCAACGGATACTTGAAAATCGAATGTAGCATATTCAACATGTTGAAAGAATGAAATGTCTCGAAAAATCTTATTAGTCACTTTAGCAAAAATGTGTTTTAAAGTGTAGATTCAATGGGACAAAATTGGAATTGATTAGTATTGTGGTTGTATGGAATATTAAAAAAACATTCAACTTGACATGGAAAATATACTTAGCTATACTTTGTGATATTTGAATAAAACAGCGTGTATCAGCAATATTTTCAATATTTAAAGTGTGCACTGGATCTGTAATTTTTGCATAGTTTGCCTGGACTTTTTTTGCGACAGTTTAGATGTACAGTTCAATAAAAGATATTAATACAAAATCTTCCACTGAATATGTTTTGGAGGACCACTAAAAGCCTGCTAAAATACCACTGATTTTTGCTAGAAGTACCACTAAAACCTGCTAAAATACTACTGATTTTGGCTAGAATTAACCACTAAAAGCCTGCTAAAATACCACTGATTTTTGCTAGGAGTACCACTAAAAGTCTGCTAAAATACCACTGATTTTTGCTAAATAAACCACTACACAACTGCTAGAAATACCACTGTTTAATGCAAATATACCACTAGAACCATGCTACATATTTCTCAATATCACCATATACAGCATTTAATCTATCCACTACATCCTGCTACTTTTTTCACTAATTAGTGCTAGTAACTAATTTGCATAATACGCTAGATTCATACTAATACAATCCACTACATTCTGCTGTCAAACTAATTTAAATAATTGAAACGCTAAAAACATGCTAGAAACTCCACTAATTATATACTGTCAGTAAATTTTAGCTTCGATTGGCTAAGAAATATGCAAATGAGACACACGACAGTAGTAATCTAGCAAGAGTCTTACTATACATGTAGTGGAACTTTAGTGGTACTGACTATTGCTAATATTCCTGCTCAATTCATGCTAGACTACCACTATAGTCCATTTCAGTTCTATAAATCAACGAAAATTCTTTTAAATTTTTTGGTCTCTCAAATAAAATTTATTTTTTAAACACAAATAAACTTTTTATTGGTATACGAACTCTGATAACAAAAACCAAGATGTTATATTCTAAAACAAAAAAGTTTTCCATATGGTCTAATGCTAAATATTTCACCAATTTTAATAATACCTAAAATGATGTGTTTATCTGACGGAACAGCCAGGTGTTGAGCCCACCTGAACATAATTGAAAGGACTAACAATAAGAGATTAGGTGACCAACTAGCTTCACAAAGGATTTTAAAAGGTATAGGGAGCAAATGCTGTTACTGGTCACTAGGTTGTACTCCCATGGATTTCTATGAATTTTTGGTCCATTTTTACTAATAAGGTCTATGGAAAACATTTTTATTAATCATGCTAAAATTTTGAAATTTTTTGCCTGAGTTCGTAGGCCATTAAAAAGTCATGGCATACTAATTTAGTTTAAATATTTTGCAAGACGTAAATTTACAAGCCATTTTTCGATGATTTATAAAACTCAAACGGACTATACAAGGTTTAAATATTTTCCACTAAAAATATACTAAAACTCAACTACGATACTACTACAAAAGGGTCTGGGACGGGCCCGTCCGTGTTTCAAATCAGGTTTTACATGTACATTTATGTAGAAGTTACTTTTCCATGTTGCAAGGTAGATTTTCATGTCCATTGGACATATTCTTGTTATGAATTAAAACACCATTGACATCGGTAGCACCAAAAATCGGGGAATAACAGACCCATACCGGCCAATTTCGGAGCTACTAACATTAGATCTCTTGGATTTAAGAATCCATCAGTAATTAATTTTAAAACTGACCAAACCCCAATAATTATCATCTTAATAACAAAATCAGTATTTATGTGTAATATTTTGTATCCAATAAATTTCTTATTTATTATTCAAATGCAATTACTTGACATGAAATCTAATTGATGATAATCTGATGGGAATATTGTCTGAGGATTTCAATCTTTTAGTGAATCTTAAAATAAAGTATATTTTCTCCCCAAAGAAAATAAAATAAGTATATTTATATTTTTTTAAACTTACAAAAAAACCCCCAAAACATAGCAACAAGAAAGTAAAACATGACTTTCAACCAATAGATATTCACAATAAAAAGAAGTTTTCCAATGGATCATTGATACAAAGAATTTCTCTAAGAAATAGTTAATGTTTTTGAAAAAAAAAGTTGAAAATCTTATTTCCATTAGTAAAGTTTACAAGTCAGAGATCAAACAATAATTCTATAAAAGTTGAAAGAAATTTTGAATATATGAAATGATTAACAATGATGTTTTTCTCCAATTTATTTTTGTTTTCTGTTTCAAAGGTTTAGTTTCATTAAAATTAGACTTGTTTATATTCATTGTATTTTGCTGTGGGATGTTTTACTTTGTGGGGGCGTTAATTTTTGTGTTCTTTTGCCATTCCTTTATTTGCGAACCTTTTCTCTCCATACATTTAATGCATCCTATTGTAAAATGTATGGTTCCATATTCCATAAAGATGGTGGGGCCGTGGGGAATTTTCATGATGAATGAATTATTAGTTCATTTTTTATTTTTCATAAACTGTGATTCAAAGAATTATTTTACAGTGAGCTTTAATGAAGACATTTTTCTTGAATTGAAATTTGTGATTTCGAATTTCCCATTTTCCGTGTACTGTGATAGTTGAAATTCATATTTAAAATTCTGAAAACAATATCAGAACCCTTAAGTATGGTCAAGTATGAACTTAGTTGTTTCCAATCCATTACGAAACTTATCATTTTTTAAAAATGTTGTTTCAACCTTTGACATAAGCTTTTTCACAGCCAAAAAAAAATAATTCAATCATATTTTTTACTCCTTAATTAAGTATAAACTCAACACATAGTGGTGTCCTCTAAAATATTGAGACAACAAGGCACATTCTGCACAAGTCATTAGTGTAAAAGACAAGAGGCTCCCAGGAACCAGAACCCCTCACCTGTTTTCAATGACTTAATGTAACAGTATTTCACTTTGCAAATACCCCATCATGACAACGAAACCATTGGAACGCTCTATTGTACAATCTACTTTTTTTTGTCATTTAACGGGCCATAACTCCTATGAGGGTCATCTGATAATTCAGGTCTAATGGACAATTTTGTAGATCTCAATTAGCTGAAAATTTAAGCAAGCAACAGCTTTTCTCTATCTGCAATAGTTTCATTCAATAGGCAAAAAACATGATAAAATGCTGATTTAGGGACTGTAACCCCATAAAAGGGGTCATCAGACAAATTTGACCCTATAGAGACCTTGAAAAGCTCAATTAGCTGAACATTTAAGCAAGCAAAGCATTTTATTTATCTACTAACGTTTTTTGGCGTTTAAGGGACCATACCCCCTATAAGAGGTCATCTGACAATTTCGACCTAATGGTCAATTTGTAGATCTCAATTAGCTGAACGTTTAAGCAAGCAAAACCTCTTCACAATCTTTAAGGCTAAAACCACTATTTTTTTGTGTTATAAGGGGCCATAACCCCCATAAGGAGTCATTTGAAAATTTCAACTTAATGGACAATTTTGTAGATCTCAATTAGCTGAACATTTAAGCAAGCAAAACCTTTTCTCTATCTATAAGGCTAAAACCATTATTTTTGGCGTTTGAGGGGCCGTAACTCCTATAAGGGGTCACCTGACAATGTCGACATAACAGACAATTTTGTAGAGCTTAATTAGCTGAATTCAAATTACTTCAATATCTGATATAGTTCTTGAGATATAAGACAAAATAAGTGCAAAAAGCAGAAAAAATTAAGAAAAGGGACAAAACTTCTATAGGGTTTGTTGGAATTTCTTCAAAATTTAGGAGTAGGTAGTGATATTATCTCGACCATGCAATCCCAAGTATCTTTATACATTTGTAGTTTCGTATTTTTTTTTAAGCAAAATAAGTCTTCCGCAGAAAACTTTGGATTTACCAACCATGTCCATTGAAAAATTACTCGGCAGAATCAGTGTAATTTTCATTACTCTAGAAGGGAAGCACTTGTTTTATCTGTGTTGCTTGAACTTTGACTAGCCTCAATTGGCAGTTTGTCATTTTAATGCAAGAAGCAAGGGAGTCAAATATCAAATGGAATAGCAAATATCAGATAAAGAATAAATAAAATATTTCTCAGACAAAGTCTTTATACCAAAGATCTATTGGAAAGCTTGTTTTTGTGTGAATATTTAAACACTGTGGACTACAAGAGTCTCACATTCAAAACCGCATGTTTTTCATCATGTTGCAGCAAATAAATTGCATTGCCAAATCACAAAAGGATGTTTCTGACATCTAAATCAAAACTCAAATAGCAGATTTATATTTTTATTTTCTGAATGAAATACTCTCAAATATAAGATATTATAAATAATTTTAATAAACTTTGTCAGGGAAACCAAAATATAGGGCTCATCCACCAAATATTCTTATCAACTGGATCACTTTTTGAAATTCTTTTAAAGGTTCCATGTCACAAATCAGAGAAAGGCTTCTTATTAAGCATTTTAACCACTTTTTAAATTAATATTTGCAAACATAACTAAAAACTAAAGTTACGTGTAACCTGTTATAATGCATATACATGTAGTTGTATTGAAGCATTTGACATTTTGTGTTTTTTGTTAGGTTAAAGTGTAAGTTCGCGATTTTTGAGTTATTAGTTTATTTGATTTATTATAATGAGAGTAGGCATCACACCGGGTTTGGGCATTGAAAACGATATATTAAGAAAGATATTCGTAATTTTATTCCAATACACAAGACCATATGGGCGCGTCCATGCTATGAACAATGATGAATTATGGGATAGCTCAATTGGAGATGTGACGTCACATCTCCAATGATAAATACATTAACCAATTGACGATATTTGTAACATAAGACCAATTTTGTCGATCTAAATAATGATTTGAAATATAAATAATTTGGCATTGATATTTTTTTTTATCCGCGCTTTTTTTTATCGAAATAGCTAGATAATAGTTTACTTAAATCTTAAATCATTTTAAAATAATTAATTATAATTCCAAATAGTAAAAAATCTGAAATATTTATTGACACGGTAGCCCTAGTTTTCAATTTTTTTTTCAAATATTTAAGACAATAAATTCAGTTCTTCGTGAATACACATGTGTCAATTAAAATCATTAACCTTAACGATCATTAACCATGGACGATCTGCTACGCCCGTTGGTTAATTACAGGTATAATTGACAGATATCATAGATCAATTAAGGTGCTCCTCCAATCAAAGACTTCCTTGCAGCACTCAACCCGCTTAAGACACACCCACCACAGCTCGATTTTAAGAATTTCGACCGGCACATCTTTTAATAATTTCTTAATCAGTATACGATATAATTAATCAGCAGGTGTCAATATCACCTGTCCACTCCATTGACTACCTTTCTCTAACAATTATCAATCAGCCAAAGCGTGGTGCTACATCGTGCATGGTTTGTGTAATACTAGTACCCAAATTAAAAATGTGTTTAAAGAGTTTCAGTTCCCACTTTTTTTCGCTTTTGAAGTGTTGGAAAAACAATTAATTAACTACATAATTATTTGCAAGATAAAAAAAAAGATTCCTACAGTTTATTGTTTTTATATGTTTTTATTTAGAAAGGGTGTTTTATTAACATTTTCGCACTTCAATGTTCAAACGACACTGGCGGACCAAAGGGGTTGATTTTCGTTAAAAGAAAGTGTTCAAGAGCCCATTCCAACCAGGTAAATGTCAACTTCTAATACACAGGAAACAATATTAAACCCCTGTGGTGCCAATAGTTTGCACGGGGGTACTGAACATACACAGGAAACGGCAGGTGAACCCCTGGTGTGCCAGTGGTTTGTAGAAGGGAATAAAGTCTTATACACAGAAAACGATAAGTAAACCCCTGTGGTGGGATGGTTTGCACGGAAGGACTAATTATCATAATATCACTTCAAACGAATCATGCAACGTAATCCCAGTAGGGTGTCAGGGAACCATGAATTTTAAACAGAATGTATAAAAGAAATAGTATAGGGCAATTCTACATACTGAAAATTGAAATATATATTTTCCGAAAATGTCTGTACAGCGAATAAAAAAAAATATTTAAAATTTCTATATTTTTCTACGAATTAAATCTGAACTTAATGATTGGTACCATTATTAAACGTCTCACAATCAATCATTAGACTGACTTTTATTTTATCATTCCCGACTTAATTATAATTATTTCAAATTGTCCGTTGTGGTACACATCGGTAAATACCACATGGGTATAGGATGCAACATTCAGCCTTTGAGCAGCGCCATCTAGTACAAATCACGTGACCCTCCATGGATAGAATTTTTTCACTTTCAAAAGCCAGTTTTATCCTAACTATGCATATTTGAACACTAGGAATTTCACCAAAGTTATTTTTATATGATAGTCTTTCAATGTACAAATTTTGAAAAAATCGCGAACTTACACTTTAAAACAGAAATCCAAAGACCATGTTTAACAATATTTTTACATGCATGCTTGTTTTTTTGGCTAGGAAAGATGCATGCTACAATTTATGTTGAAGTAAGATGGCAAATTGCATTTGTCTCAAAGTTAAATTCTTCTCTTCTAAACACGTTTTATAGATAAAAAGTTAAACATATTACACATATAGGCCAAAGTCAAATAGTTCCTAGATTCTCATTTAATTTCTTGATTATATTGGTTTGAAGGAGTGAATCTTACTTTAAATTTTTTTTCCCATATTTTTTATACATTTTGATAAAATGTTCTGCATTTGAAAAGGAATATATCAAAATTACTGAAAAATCAAAATATTTTTTTTCCCCAACAGCTGAAAAAAATTGGGTGCGAGTGAACGAGAATCTAGGTTATTTTCTATATTGGCCTTATCAGGACATAGAAGAATTCTACATGGCACAGATCCTGTACACGTTTTTCTACATAACACACATCATTTGAAATATTTTCATATTTTTGAAAAATATAAATATATCATTAGCAATTGCATCACATACACATATTTTTTTATACATACACATTTTGTACATTGCCGTTAAACCTTAAATATTGGTATATAACATCAAAATAAACTTAAAAAAACAAAACAGACTTAATAAAAATTTATAATAATAAAAATAAATCTCACCAACAGAGTACAAAAATGATAAAAAAAAATCCTACACCAATGACTTAGATACAATAACACCACAGTGATGGGACTAAATAAAGAGCTATTGTTTATGTTAATGCTGTAATGAAATCGTTTTAATTGAAATACATTATGGCTAGAAGCTTTTCTTTATAATTATTTCATTGTTTTAAATGAAAAAAAAGAAGTTTCCCTTAAAAAGGCAAGAGTCTCCTTAAACACTGATATCTTATTGGGTAGAATAAAACAAACTGATAGACAGACAGATAAAAAAAATATGTTCTAAACTTTTTTGATCACTCATACAAATCACTATGTTGATAAGAAAAGCACTTTAATAAACTGAAATAATAAAATTCATAAAGTGCATTATTGTTTTTCAATTTCTATTGCTCTATTTCTTTTTTAAACTTCCAAAGAGTTTGTGCATTCATTAATGCTGAAAGTAGTAGGCAGCCTCTAAATGAATTTGACAAACTACTGTAAAATGGGATACTACTGTGTGGTGTAGATTTGACATTTTTGGTTTTGAAATGAATTCAAAATTTTTGTTATTTTTGTTATAGGCATCACATATAGAAAGTAATCTTCACATGTTTTTTTTCATGAATATGACAATACATGTAAAATGAAATTTAAAAAGGGCCTCATGAAAAGGATCCCCTCCTGCAGAATTAAATTTTAATTTTATATGGTTATCAGACACAAGCTTGTATTATAAGAAAAGCAAATTTACATGCTCACACATTTAATTTTATACCCCACTTTAAACATAATAGCACCACTAACAGAAAAAAATATATTATGAAATAAAGAACTAGTTTTATTGTCCATTTATAAAATCAGGACAATTTAAACTACTTTTACGTGAATATCCTAGACGATGTGCTAAATTCATATCACAAGCTTTTATACAGAGAAAACTTTTTTATATACTTGTAATAGTGCTTAAAATAATAGTTTCGCTGTTAAACATAATAATTTTGAATTTCTTTTTAAAGTGACTAATAGGTCCAAAGGGCCGGGTGTTCTGTAATTTGATTTTATATCTATATGTATTATACACTGTCTATAATAAACAATTTAGTTAGTTAGTTATAATGACCTTGGTCACTTGACTGAAGCAACAGCTAATTCAATCTTCGATAGGATAACACAACTTGGTCATCTAAATCTATCAATTGATACAATATAAACTGCCTCTCGCCTAGATTTTTTTACTTTGAATGTTGAGCAATTGGATTGAGTACATGGTTCTAAAGGACTTTACCCAAATGTTTCACCATCAAGGTTAAAAAGATGCAGGTGAGAGTAAGTTTAATATTACACTAGTTAACAGAGTGAAACGACAACTTTTACACCAGTTGACAGATTGAAATGGCAATGTTGAATTGTCATATTGACAATTGAATCAGCTATTGCTTCAGTCACATGACCAATGTCATAATAAATGGACAATAATAGGTGACATATCACATTTATAAGCACTATCAGAAAAATCGAAGTTGAAAAAATAAAATCGCTAAAGTTTGACAACCAATCTAATACAATCACTTACACATACATATAAACAAATCATGGTTTTGAACAGTTTCAGAGTAACAATAGACTAAGCAGCAGATTTAACAAGAGGTTTTTCCTTTTTCAATATCATTTGTTTTCCAAAATAATCATCTCATCTATCACAATTTTCTCCTTTTTTTCAATCTTAAAAAAATGTAAAGCTTGATTGCTTAACAAGCTCTCCGCCTAATTTTTGAAGAAAATTACCAACTCATAAAACAAAAGTGGGAGGAGTGTGAATCTATGAGACTCACTTCCTGTTTACATCTGCCACCGATATTGATAACATGAACAAAAAAATTATAAATCTTATAGATATAAAATCATTTGCCTACTTATACAATATCTAAGAGAAACATTTATATATGGGAAAGAACAATTAAGAACAGTTTCACATATTGCACAGCAACCTGAAACTTCTTCATAAAATGTACATTTACACTCATTTTCAGAAATATGGTATCAATTCTAACTAGGTACAGCGGCATGTATGACTTATAAGAAAATAGTAAACATTTTAACTGTCAAAACAACCTTTTATAGCTATTGCAGAGCTATAAGAGTATAGAAAATGAAATTCAAATAGAGAGAAAATTTACATAAACTGATGATAATAAAATAAAGTTAAAAAGTTTGTGTTATTCTAAAACCTCTAAATATGTGTTTGGAACTTTTCCCTTCTGTGAGCCCCTCTCTGCCATCAACCAATCAGGATCCAGGCCTGGGACTTTGTACACTGTTATTAGCTGAAAGGAGAAATTATAGCACAAGTAAATTCAACTGTTAAATTACGATTCAAAAGAGAAAAGTAAGGGGTATCTATGACTATGGGAAAAATATACATATGAAAATAGATATAATTCTATCTCTAAATGGAATAAAAAAATATATGTATATATAATTCAGTTAACACTACATATTAAACAAGAAATACTATGAGGGAACCCCTCTCTTTATTTTTTTTAATTGGCTATACCAAGACCCCAAACTCTGATGTATGTTTTTCTGATTTGTTTGTTTGTTTTCTATTCTTTTGAAAGAAATTCTCCTTGTTTTGTATTAACGTTTTTATCTTTATTGACAATTATTTTGTCCTGTGTTGGTAGTAGTATGTATAGTTTTTTTAGCCACCTGTCTAGCAAATGAAGATTTTAAAAATGAATACTGGAATTTAATGATAGAACTGTAAAGTTCTCATTTACAGGAATACTCAATATCTGTTTGTTTCAGAAAAAGGTTAAGTTTTTCTGAGAGAAAGAGTGTAAATTTTCTAAAAACCTAATTCATGAAAGTTCCTATCACTTCAATTAATTTCTTTGGAGATCAATTGTGATTTAGGACCAAAAATATCCCAAAGATATGATGCCCCCCTAAATGCAATATGCCAAATTTTATCCACTACATGTATTACCAAACCATGAAGTTGTTGTGGGAAAGGGTGGATTTAATGATGTGTTTTTATTTTTTCACATCCTGTTGCATAGCTTTATACATTTTTTTATATAATATCATTCTCCATTTCTTTGATCCAGAGGTTAACTTCATTGAACCTTAAAACTATTGTCCCTTTAAGTTTAAAATAAGACTTTATCAATCAGTCATTCTAAAGATCGAAACCATGAAACAGTCCAAACAATGGATAAAAAAGCTATTTATAATTGCTTAAAAGTACACATATATACAGGGGCAGATCCAGAAATTGTTGGGGGGGCTCCACCTGTTGTCTACTGAAGACAAAAAAGGCAGTTCTACGCCATTTTTGCCTAACATACATTGACATATGCACAAAAATTATAAAATTTTCCAAGGAAAGTGAGGGTTCCGACCTCTGGACCCTCCCATCAGGATCTGCCCCTGGTTTAGGCCTTGATAAAATAATTCATAGATTCTCATCCAAATTCTTGAAAATATTTTGATCAAATTTTCTGCTATTTTAAAGGAAATTTATTAAAATTGAAAAAAAAAATGCCAAAAAATCAAAATATTTTTTTTTTCAGGCGGCTGAAAATATTGGGGCAGGAGGGGATGAGAATATAGTATATTTTTTTTAATTGGCCTTAACAAAATAAAGAAATTCTATATATAGTAAGAAATGCATGCATACAACTAACATGACATAAAATGAAAGGAAAAATAAACAGAGAAAAGAGAATTAAATACATTGTTGCCTGAGAAACAAAAGTGCCTAATTACATGTACACAGGGTGATAGATATAATTTCTTTATAGTCACAAGACTAAAAGGAATTAACTAATAAAACTTTGAATCATTTCATATGGTGATTTCAATCATTTCTCACTCGTCAAGGCTAAAGTACTAACAAATTTAGAATTTTGCACTTTATTGGATTTTGAAATTAACTCATAAAATAATCATCACAGTGAAATGCAATAAGGAAAATAATTTTCATTACCAGAGGGAAATTTTGAATGAATTATGTTAAAATACCTAAAAATAATGGCTCACTAGGGATTTGAAAAAAAAACCCAACAAAACAGGAAGTTTTAATTATCTAACACTCCCATATAAAAACACTATTTTTGAATAATTATATAATAATTTAAGTCAGACACTTGTTTTTTGTAGAAAATTGATGAAATGAATATGCAGATATACTGTAGTGTGAAAACAATTTAAATTATTAAGTAGCAGGCTAGTCTATGAATAAAATTGGTCTTTAAACTCCATAAAATATGCATATATAACAAATAACTTGTGTTAAGGTAACAGAACATTTGTCAGTTAATACAATTTGTGTCTAGCTTATGTTGCATTACATAACACTTTTGATACTGTGAGAATATTAATTTTTGTGGGTGACCAATTTTTGTTTTTCTCGAAGGGTGTCTGGCAAATCATGAAATTAGACTTCCAACAAAAAGAAAAATTAAAATTGAAGAACAGCATTAAAATCACTCTTCCTCTAAATTGTTTCATTTCAAAGGTTATAATGTGATTTTGTGCCATGCACACATACTCCATATTCTTTCATTTTAGATTTTAATAATGAATTTGTTAAAACAAAAAACATTTTGAATCCAAGAATAACGTTTTATTCCCAATCCTAGAAAATTTATGCCCACAAAGAAGTAGAGCTGTGAAGGCCTAAAATTGTTCCTGTATTTTTATTAATTTTTAAACTACTTCAACTATTCTTAAATTTAACCAAAAATGGTTTTGGTATATTTGAACTTTTTTAAATCTGTAAATTTTAACATAATATTTACATCACAGGTCATGGCATTTCAAACACATCATAAATTGTAAAATTGTTGATTTTTTTACATGTTTTTACTGTTTTCAGGTAGAATTTTGTCAAAACTAGTATTTGCCACATTTGTCTAACCATTGTAATTTTTTTTTATATATTTCATATTTAAATAAAGGAAGAATGTGTCCATGGGCCACAGATGCCCCCGCTAAAAGATATGTATGTCTTTTTTTATAGATTAAATCGTAGGAGTTGAACATCTTATTTTTGGTTTTATACCAGATACACTTATTTGTGTTCTTTATATTGGCAACTTTTTCAGTTTTGAAGAAGTGTCCAAAGGCTGGAATCTTTGTATCTATTATTTGGGGTTTTTTTTATGCACAAGAGGGGGAACATTTTTTTTTTAATTTTAGTATTAGTTTTAAATGATTGTGTTTTTGATTTAGAACCAACTTCTGAGTGCCAAGCAGCAACAACTGATCACATTGAAGTCTGTTGGCTGTTTGTCATTGAGGATTTTGAAATTGCTGCTCGATTACATAGTTTCTGTCATGTACACTTACCTCAAATATTACTATTATCTATGCTGTGTTTATACAAAAAATTGTTGAAATACTGGGGTATACTATCTTCAATCACAAAACATATACAGAAGAAATCAATAGTTCACAAGTAGTCTTTATAAACATGATAAATAGTTTTTTGTCAAGCTGGCTTAGTGGTATATTTTAATCATCAGAATTTTCTAGTAGGTAGCAGACTATTTTGTGGTCAGAATAATAGTTAGCAAAAGTACACACAGATTCCATTTCCTTTGAGTTGGAGAAAACCAAATCAATCATTGTCCCATATATTGTGGTAGGCTTATGAATCAGCTGCTTGTAACATTTATCTGTAAAAAACTCAATCATTTTATTGAAAGGAACTGTCATGTTATCAGGGTCAATGTTGAAATCACCTATAAGTAAGCCATTAACTGCTGTACTGGGCATTATATCAGGAAGGCTATCCAAAAACTTTGCTACACTGCTAGATGGGGACCGGTAGAGAAAAGCCATTTCATACAAATTTGGATGTTCTACAGTTATATGGATACTTTCAGCTGTTTTAGAGGGAGATTCCTGAATCAGCTCTGTCTCTAAGTGAAGTTTTGAGTAGATGGCAAGTCCATGATTGTCTTTGTTACATGGGAGAAAGTGGACTTTATATCCTGGGATCTGGTATTGGTCTAGAGCATCTTGCAGAAAATGTGTTTCAGACAAACACAATATATCTGCACCAATAAGTGCTGGATCTACTAAAATATCCTGGAAGTGAAGCCTTGCTGACCTAGCATTTAACACTACAACCTTCAGAGATACGTCTGTTCTTAGTAAGAATTCATATGGATTGCACATAGTCATAGTTGCTTTCATTCTCTTCATTTCCCTTGCTACAGGTTTACTACATCTTATTTTTGACACATCAAAGGATGTTAAATGCAGTCCATCTAGCTTTCTGGCTCTACTTAAAGCTACATAGGCTTGACCATCCCGGAAAGTTTTATCAAACGAAACAACAATGCTATCCAATGACTGGCCTTGAATTTTGTGGATGGTGGTTGCCCATGCTAGTCTGAGTGGAAATTGGGATCTTATTATATGCACATTTTGCTTCGACTTGGACAATGAAAATTTAGTTTCGGTTTGACAAACTGGGACAACAGATGAATCATATCCTGACAGATCATATTTACTTAGAATCCTTGCATTCTGTCCAACCTTTTTATTATCAAATTTTATCAATACAGCAACTGGCTTCTGATGTAGTGAAAATTTGAAACCAACAATTGTTCCCTGTGCACCATTTGTGAGTCCATCACTTACATCTACATTTCTGATAAGCATTATTCGTGCTCCAATGGCAAGGGCAATGGTGTAAGGAAGACCACCAGTGTATCTTGGGTCGGTAGGGATGGTCTTATCTTTCAATGTTTCTGGAACCTTGTCTATAGCCTGAACAGTAACAATTTCTGTGTCGAGTTGGTTTAACATTGTACAGTTATGGGCATCAACCTGTTCATTCCATGCATACACATGCAAAGTGTCATTTGGATAAACATCATTACTAACACTTACACATCTTGATTTTAGCGTTTGGACATCTTCCTCAGTGATTTTAGCTTCTCGAACTCTATTAAGCAGACGAGCAAATTCTGCATCATCCTTCTGCCTCATAATCTGTTTTAGCTCAAACAACTGGAAATTATCCCATAAATTTACAGTCAACCTAGCATATTCATCTGATGGTTGTTGAAAAACAAACCCTTGACCAACAGGTGGCAATTGATACATGTCTCCAAATGCTAGTACAGATATTCCACCAAAATCATGTGGGCTTTGGAAAAGTTCATCAAATCTCCTATGAATCTGAAGCAAAAGATCGGCACCTACCATGGATATTTCATCAATAATGATTAAGTGTACACTGGCCAGTTTATTACGGAGTAAGTTTCTCTTTTCATCAGACAACTTTCCATAGCTATTGTACTTTTTTGATTGTCCAATCTGAATCTGAAGAGCAGAGTGAATGGTGTTTCCTTCTATATTATGTGCTGCTGCACCAGTTGGAGCCAACAGTAATGTCTTGATTGCAGATGGTGAATCTCCTTCAATCCTCATTGTTCTTTGAATCATCTGGTAGATTGCCTTTATCAAGTGCGATTTGCCTGTACCTGCACCTCCAGACACAAAAAAGTGGATTGGATTTGGACTTTTTCCTTCACGTTTTGCATTAACAGCTTCATAACACCAATCTGTTACTCTCTGGAAGAGTTGTCTTTGTTCGAAGTTCAAAGATCTGACATGTGATGAATACTCTTCATTAGTCCATATTGTGGAAACTGTCTCTAAGTGGACTGTTGTCAAATTTGGTAATGGGATTGTGTCTTGTTGTTGTGATGCTGTATTTTCTCCTGGGTCTAAATAAGAATACTCTGGATCTAGCTGTTCTCCTTCTGCATGCTCTTCTGCGTGAGCTTGTTGTGTAACTGGATCAAGGATGTCCCATGTATCTGTTTGAGGACCATTCTCAGTAAAGTCTGTAAGTACAGCATCTATCAATTCAGCATGCTTCTGAAACAATTGCTTTGTGGCTTGCAGAAGTGGAAGATTGATTCTATAACTTTCAGCAAATGACTCACATCCAGACAAAAGGCTAGCCTCATTTCTCCATGGCTTAAAGAGATACAGTTCAGAATGATAGTATGATTCTGGTTCCCGATCTAAGCTAAACACATGGTATCTAATCAAGGCCTGCTTTGATCTTTTCTTCATGGTAATATCTTCAGTCTTGGTTGAAATTACTATTTCATTTGGAAGTTCGAATATTTCTAATGTGTCTGCATCAGATGGATCAACACTATCATCTAGTACTTCTGCTTCAATGTCATTGTGTTCTTTACTGCCAGAAGATGATGGAGCATACCAGGAGGCAAACAAAGCCAGACAGCAGCTGTCTAGTTCCTTAGGTCGCAGAGCATATTTCTCATCCAAAGAAACAGAAAAAATATTCTCATCATCATCATCCATATCCTGAAGAACTGCTTTAGGTTTCAAAAGACGAACTCTTTGGTGTGGTAACCCTGTTGGTATCCATACTGTGGTAAAATCAGACTTATTAAGTGGAAGACCTAATAGTCGGTAAGCTGCCTCCTGTGCGCTAATAGTTCTACTATTGGTGAAGGCTTGTGCACATTTCTTCATCTGTTGACGAACACCTTGATTTGAGTTTTCCTTACTGACAGCTTGCAATAGTAATCCCATTTCACGCTCTTCCTTTGTTATATAAGATACTAAGTACTGAATACAGGCATATGCATTTGACACATACTGGATATCCATATTGGCTTGCCAAGATTTTAAAACTGTTGGGTTGTAGTTATTAACTAAAATATCCATGGGTGATCTCTTCATAAACACTGTTGGATTTTTTACAGAAGTGGATAGAAAGTTCATGTACTCTTCTTCTGTCAAATTACATTTAGTCAATACTTCTTCTATTGACAACATTTCATTTTCTGTTGAATTGTGAAGAAACTCTTTCACATTAGCCAACATTGTTATGGCTAATTTGCGTTGTGCATTTCTTTCAATAGGGTTATCATTATCATCATCATCTATTGGTCTTACAAATACTGTTTGTGATGATATTGGTTTTGGGTAATGGAAACGGCACATTTTACCAGTTTTCACACAGGTTGAGGTGTGGGTGTGCTTCTGCAAAGTATTCACTAGTTGGTAGAGATTGGGATCATCTTCTTCTAATGGTAGAGTGGATTGAACATACT
Organism: Arcuatula senhousia; assembly: GCA_963971305.1. Taxonomy (NCBI): domain Eukaryota; kingdom Metazoa; phylum Mollusca; class Bivalvia; order Mytilida; family Mytilidae; genus Arcuatula; species Arcuatula senhousia. The sequence continues at coordinate 29,961,662 of OZ020311.1, read as the reverse complement.
TGTTGATGAATACCTGTATCAACTCTGGGTCACTCTTCTCTGGATGTGGTGCATCTTTTATCCACAAAACTCCATGGCAATGAGGAGATCCCCTTTGTTGGAATTCAATCCGATAAAAGTAATGAAGTACTTCTCCTAATGGGTTAGCTTTAGAAAGTATAACATCTTTGAACAAGCAATCAAGTCTATATTGGAAATGGCGAGCTGCTGTGACAGGGTTAGACCTCAATAGTGAACATCTATCATTCCATGAGAGATTTTGTATTTCATCATCTGTCAATGATTGTATACCTCTTTGTCTACTTATTGCTTGAATAGTATCATTCCATTTCAGATCTGCAGCAGACAATGTGAAAAACCAGGTGAAAATTCCAAGCTGTTTGATGGCAGATAGAAGCTTGTACTGTACCTTTTGCCAATATGGTGGAGATCCCCTAATCTGTAACCTTGATCTCTGAACAAGTAGCCAGTCATTGCAGAAATACTTTTAGCTTTGCCTGCAGTCAACACTTCATCAGGCGTTATTCCTGAGAATGATTTACGCATAGCAATATTCATGCTATCAAGAACTTGTTTCGTCTCTGTAATGCACTGTGCTACATATAGATATTCTACATCTGATGCAAATGTTTGGTCTTCATCTAGAATTCTCTTTTGGAAATACTTTTTGGCTGAAAGTTTAACAGGACGCTCATGCTTCCATCCAAATTTGCCATTTGGGAGTAGGTGTGGAAATGCTAGCTCCTCAAAATTGTCATCCATTAAGAAATTGATAGGGCGCTTCCCTTCTCCAGGGGCTATGCTTACAATTTTGTCTGCATCAATGGCTGGGTCAGAAGGCTGAATGCAAACATCAAACTTAACACCTCTTAATCTGGATACAGGGTCCTCTGTATAGTCATCTTCACTCTCAGAGTCATCTTTTCTACCTGTATCATTAGTGCAGTCAGTTTCTGTTATAGACTGGACTGATTGTTCAGAATTATGATCTGCCTGGTTTACTTGAACAGAAGTATGTTCAGTAGATTCCATTACTTCAACATCATTTTCATTGTGAATGGTGGAATTAGTCAGACTAGCCCATGTTTCCTGGTCTTCAGCTTCACATCTATCCTCCCAATCATTGCATTCTTCAATATTTCTGTAATGGAAATTATTTTCTCTCAGCCATTTGAGGGCTGCTTGAACTTTTACTGGTCTAATGTACTGAAACTGAACATGTCCCTTATACACAATCTTTCTTTTAAGTTTTAATGGTATGAATCCTGCCTCATTGGGTGTCCTTGGTAATGATGAACATACAGTATCCTCGTTGACAGGAACATTGACAACTGATCCTTTAATACCACTTTGTTGTCCTTTAGGCAAGGCTATCAACTTCATAAAAGGGTATCTTCTAGAGATGAGACGTCGTTCTAATGGTGTCAATTCTGATAACTCAGGAGGTTGCGGAGTTACTTCTAAGTCATTGCAGTTTGCTTGTGGTGGAATTCTGTCCTTTTTAATGTGTTTCATACAGGTACTGCACAACCATTCCTTGTTATCCATAGACTTTTTACCAGTTATACATTGAGTTATAATGTCAGCTTGGACATTGACAAATTTGATGTTTCCAACTTCAGAGACACTTCTGTGGTATAACAATCTCCTGCAACAAGTACAAACATACTCAGGATATTGTTGAATGGAAGATTTAAATTTCTCAATCACACCTTCTAATGTTCCTGGACTCTTACTACCACGCCTTTGTTTCCTGTTTTTAGCCTCTTTTGATAAAATACTAGTTAATTCGCTGGAAGATATGGTACGCCTGCTATTTCCCCGATCTGTCTTCTTTCTTTCAGCTTCCTGTCTATTTTGTTGTTGTTTCTCTTGAGGAGAAAGTGTCTGATTGACCAATTCCCTATTATCCTTCTTTCTTTTAGCTTCCTGTCTATTTTGTTGTTCTATTTCTTCGGGAATCAGTGTTTTATTCACTTGTTCTCTATAATCTTTTATTCTCTTAGCTTCCTGTCTATTTTGTTGTTCTCTCTCTTCAGGAATCAATGTTTTATTCAATTGTTCTCTAAAATCCTTTTTTCTTTTAGCTTCCTGTCTATTTTGTTGTTCTCTTTCTTCAGGAATCAATGTTTTATTCAATTGATCTCTATAATCCTTTTTTCTTTTAGCTTCCTGTCTATTTTGTTGTTCTCTTTCTTCAGGAATCAATGTTTTATTCAATTGATCTCTATAATCCTTTTTTCTTTTAGCTTCCTGTCTATTTTGTTGTTCTCTTTCTTCAGGAATCAATGTTTTATTCAATTGTTCTCTATAATCCTTTTTTCTTTTAGCTTCCTGTCTATTTTGTTGTTCTCTTTCTTCAGGAATCAATGTTTTATTCAATTGTTCTCTATAATCCTTTATTCTCTTAGCTTCCTGTCTATTTTGTTGCTGCTTTTCCTCAGGACTGAGTGTATTAATGATTCTTTCCCGTTCGGCTCTCTTTCTCTCAGCTTCCTGTTTGTTTTTATTTTGAACATCTTCAGAACTTAGTGTTCTTCTAGTTCTATCTCGATACATCCTAATCCTTAATGATTCTTGCTTTTTCTTCTCTTGTAAAGGTGAAAGACATGGCTTTTCAAATGTATTTTCTTGCTGTTTTTTCTTTTTTGATTCCTGGTATTTGAGCTCTTTCTCCAATTGAGTACTCATTAAAATTTCACTTGTGTGTTTTTGAACACCACTGTTTCTTTCATTATTTTTCTCTTCTCCCTCTGAATGAATAGTTTCCCTCTGAGTATTGTGAACTTGACATTGTGACAGAGTAATTTCTTGTTGTAAATCATTGTCTCTTGATTGTTGAGTCATTAGCTCACTGTCTGAACTATTACCATCCTTTTCTAATATTTCAGTCTCTATCACATTTTCCTCTGCTTGTGTCTTCTGTTGTTCTTTTCTATCTTGCTGCTCTTTCAGTCTCCTTTCTTTTATTTTTTGACTTGCAGATTTCTTTCGTTGCATGGAAGATGTTTCTTTCGCTTTATTATCTTGCAGTTGCTTATGTGTGGAATCATACTTCAGCTTTTTTTCTGTCTGACTGTTAATTAATGTCTCACTTTTACGTTTTCTAGATGATGTGTCACTATTTAAAATAAAAGAAACCTTTTTCTGTGAATGTGGATTCAATGTGTCTGTAATAGTCTCTTTCCCTATATTTTCTCTTTTTGTCCAACATTTCACTTGAGGAAAATCTATAACACCACTGTTTCTTTCTGTTTTTTTCGCTTCTCCTCCCAAATGAATAGTTTCCCTCTGAGTATTGTGAACTTGACATTGTGAAAGAGTAATTTCTGGTTGTAAAGCATTGTCTCTTGATTGTTGAGTCATTAGCTCACTGTCTGAACTATTTTCATCCTTTTCTAATATTTCAGTCTCTATCACATTTTCCTCTGCTTGTGTCTTCTGTTGTTCTTTTCTATCTTGCTGCTCTTTCAGTCTCCTTTCTTTTATTTTTTGACTTGCTGATTTCTTTCATGGCATGGTTTACACACTGTAAAAGAAGAAACTTGATAACATTTTATCATCATGTTATCACATCAAACTTCCAGCTTTCATATCAGTTAAATATCTTTTAGTCAAGAAATTAGTTATTTTAAGTATTACATTATTATTCATTCCACTTATAATAAGAAAATGGAAAATAGTCCTAATGTTGAAGAAAGTGTTAATCAATAAAATTAAAGCTATTAAACAAATGAAACAAGGCAGCTAGAAGTGATATGATAACAATTTAAAATCTTTGCTTCTTATGGGAGTAACATCCAGGATCATCTGAAAATAAAAAATAAAAATTATGAAAGAAATGGACTCTAGATAAAACATCATAGAAATTAATAACAAATAACTTATTTGAAGGCCCACTACCTAACAAGATGTAGTTGTCCGGCGAGTCTGAAAGTCGCTAAGGACTTGTCATACTGAACCATCCTACCAAGTTTCAAATCATTCTGGTATACAGTTCCTGAGAAAAGCTTGACGGAAATTTTCATAGTCATGTTCATATATTTTAGCATTGGCCTAAGTCCCAAACAGGAAGTAGATGTCCGACAGGTCTCAAAGTAGCTTAGGACGTAAAGTTTGTCATACTGAACCATCCTATAAAGTTTCAAATCATTCTCATGTACAGTTCCTGAGAAAAGCTTGACGGAAATTTTCATAGTCATGTTCATATATTTTAAAATTGGCCGAAGTCCCAAACAGGAAGTAGATGTCCGACAGGTTTCAAAGTTGCTTAGCACGTATAGTTTGTCATACTGAACCATACTACCAAGTTTCAAATCATTCTCTTGTACAGTTCCTGAGAAAAGCTTGACGGAAATTTACATAGTCATGTTCATATATTTTAAAATTGGCCTAAGTCCCCCAAAAAAGTAAATGTCGGACAGGTCTCAAAATCACTTAGGACGTACAGTTTGCCATACTAAACCATCCTACCAAGTTTCAAATCATTCTGGTATACAGTTCCTGAGAAAAGCTTGACGGAAATTTTCATAGCCATGTTCATGTATTTTAGCATTGGCCTAAGTCCCTAACAGGAAGTAGATGTCCGACAGGTCTCAAAGTCGCTTAGGACGTATAGTTTGTCATACTGCACCATCCTTCCAAGTTTCAAATCATTCTGGTATACAGTTCCGGAGAAAAGCTTGACGGAAATTTTCATAGTCATGTACATATATTTTAGCATTGGCCTAAGTCCCAAACAGGAAGTAGATGTCCGACAGGTCTCAAAGTCGCTTAGGACGTATAGTTTGTCATACTAAACCATCCTACCAAGTTTCAAATCATTCTGGTATACAGTTCCTGAGAAAAGCTTGACAGAAATTTTCATAGCCATGTTCATGTATTTTAGCATTGGCCTAAGTCCCTAACAGGAAGTAGATGTCCGACAGGTCTCAAAGTCGCTTAGGACGTATAGTTTGTCATACTGAACCATCCTACCAAGTTTCAAATCATTCTGGTATACAGTTCCTGAGAAAAGCTTGACGGAAATTTTCATAGTCATGTACATATATTTTAGCATTGGCCTAAGTCCCAAACAGGAAGTAGATGTCTGACAGGTCTCAAAGTAGCTTAGGACGTATAGTTTGTCATACTGAACCATCCTACCAAGTTTCAAATCATTCTGGTATACAGTTCCTGAGAAAAGCTTGACGGAAATTTTCATAGTCATGTTCATATATTTTAGCATTGGCCTAAGTCCCAAACAGGAAGTAGATGTCCGACAGGTCTCAAAGTCGCTTAGGACGTATAGTTTGTCATACTAAACCATCCTACCAAGTTTCAAATCATTCTGGTATACAGTTCCTGAGAAAAGCTTGACAGAAATTTTCATAGTCATGTACATATATTTTAGCATTGGCCTAAGTCCCAAACAGGAAGTAGATGTCCGACAGGTCTCAAAGTAGCTTAGGACGTATAGTTTGTCATACTGAACCATCCTACCAAGTTTCAAATCATTCTGGTATACAGTTCCTGAGAAAAGCTTGACGGAAATTTTCATAGTCATGTTCATATATTTTAGCATTGGCCTAAGTCCCAAACAGGAAGTAGATGTCCGACAGGTCTCAAAGTAGCTTAGGACGTATAGTTTGTCACACTGAACCATCCTATAAAGTTTCAAATCATTCTCATGTACAGTTCCTGAGAAAAGCTTGACAGAAATTCGTACGGACGGACGGACGGACGTACGGACGGACGGACATGAGTAAAACTTAATGCCCCCCCGACATGTCGTCGCGGGGGCATAAAAAAAAAATATACACTTTTCTTTTGGTCCACTATCATATTCATCTAAAAGCAGCAGTTTCAAGCATGTAAATCAAAGTTTGATTTTTGGGGGCCTACTTTGCTCTACTCCTAAAGTACTTTCAAAGTTACATATAATTTAATTGATCTTACAGTCTATACTGCTATTCATTTGAAAAGCAAATTGGCAATCATATATATAGTTAAAAATAAAAAAAATATTTATCTTTCAGCCTTTGATACCTTGACAAGTGAGCGTGATTAGGAGTGCTTGGCCTGGGCGCCACAAAACCGGAAAAATGACTTAATTCTGAGAATATTCTCAACTCATTGTGACATCATCAAATTAGAAAATTATGATTGAGGTCTCCATGGAAAATAAGAATATTCTCAGACTTAAGTATTTTTTAAGTTTTGTGGCGCCCAGGCCTGGTGTTTTATAACACAGAATTCTATGCTAACCTCATCTGCTAAGAGAGATAACTCTGAATTATCTGCAGCATCATAATCATATAAAACTCTAGCTTGTTTTTTCTCCGTACTAGGCGTGGCCGCTGTAATATGTATCATAGGGGGTGCACTTGGTTGGACAGGGAGGGTTGAATTGGGGATACCTGATCCTATAGAATTGGACGAACTGTTCCCACTACCAACAGAATAACTGAAAAACAGTAGAAAAAAACTCCACTCAAGCAATTTACATGCACAGCAAAAAAAGGAGTAAAAAATTAACCCCAACAAATATTTAAACTGAACAGAATTATCTCTCATTTCCATATTCATCTACATTTGCTTTAAGCTAAAAGTAACATTTTAAAAACTTTAAAGGCATACTATATAAAGTCTCTGTATGGTTTAATCAAAATATGACAGTACATTAAATAGAAATTAGGTCCAAAACTACAAAAAAATATTTTTTTAAATGAGTTAAAATAATAAGAAAAGTTAGGGAAATAAATATACAGGTAAATAATTTATGGAGAAAGTAAAAGAAAATCATAAAATTAATCTAAAAGAAAGGTTAAAGGATTTCAGTGCTACTTGTATTTTTTTCTAAACTAAAACTGGGTAAAATATTGATAGAAAAAAAAAATCTTATTGTTTACATTTCACAAAGAAACCTTTAAAAAAATCAGAATTCAGAAATTTAGCTTATCATTGGAGTCATTCATATATGTAGTTTATTGTAAAGTAAGCAAGAGCAGAATTAAGGACCAATTGATGGATAACCAAATACCAAATATGCTGAAAGTCCCCTAGAAAACTCAAAAATTTAAGCTCTTTACTTATTAACTTTTTAATTACCTAGCTAAGAACTAGCACAACCATTTACCAGAGTCCTGTAAAACAGTTTTCATCCAATTTTCATTCAAATTTATTCATATGCCTTTAAACATGTCAAAAGATTTAAAATTTTGTAGAAATCAAATGAGTATGCAAAGGGAGATAACTGTTGGAAAGTAAAAAAAAACATCTTACATTCAGACAACAATGCATCGAAAGCTTTCTCAAAATCTCCTGGGGCTGACCTGTAACAGGTACCAGAATATATGTAGGATCTGATTATACATGTACATATATTGGTGGTGCAGGCTATTCATAATTAAAGATCTGGGCCCCAGCGCCACAAAACAAAAATACTGAAGTCTGAGAATTTTCTCAACTTTAGGGAGAATATTCTCAGACTTAAGAATTTTTATTGTTTAGTGGCATCAGAGCCAGCAGTAATTAGAAAAAGTGAGCAAGTTCAATGAGAATACTTGCCACTTTATATTACAACTCTTAATTGTGATTTACTTTGGGAGAAAAGTCCAGTTATCTATTTTAGATTATGCCCAAGAGGAATGCACATCTTCTTACGATGAACTACCTGCATGTAAAGTTTAATTAAAATCCATCCCGCGGTGTGGGTGAACTTGTGCTTTCGACCTTATAAGTTAAGTGGACAAACAGACAAAATGATTCCTATATACCTCCCAACTTTGTTTGCAGGGTTAGAACAAGTAAACATGTCTTCAACGTTCAGTCCTGAATAAGTCCCTGATACCAGTGTAAATAGTTTCATGAAAATCAGGTAAACTTAAATGTTATGAACTAATGGGCTTATAGACAGAAAGGTATTTTTCATGACAATTTTGAAATAACACTAAAATATGTATGTACAAGCATGCTATTAAAATCTGATGAGAATACTGCAAATTAGCTGAAAATTCTATGTGTAAGATGAAAGATTTAGCTTTAATATTCCCAAATTAACTAGAAAATGTGTCTATGAGCAACAGGATGGCCCTCCCGTTCTTGAAATATCATTGACCCTCAATGTGTATTACCTGGGATACGTGAAATATTATTGCCCCTTAACATGTAGTATTCAAGATATGGACCTTAACCAAGAACTTAACCAAAGTCATTCATGCATAAATTATAGGTCACAGTCACCTCATTTGTAGTGGATGGTGTCATGTTACCCAAGACACATCTAGTGGTGAAATACCATTGACCATTAACATGTAGTATCTGAGATATGGACCTTAACCAAGAACTTAACCAAAGTCATTCATGCATAAAATATAGGTCACAGTGACCTAATTTCTATTGGGTGGTGTCACATTACCTAAGACACATCTAGTAGTGAAATATCATTGACCCCAAACATCTAGTATCCAAGTTATGGACCTTAACCAAGAACTTAACCGAAGTCGTTCATGCATAAAATATAAGTCACAGTGACCTAATTTCTAGTGGGTGGTGTAGCCCTACCCAAGACCCATCTGGTGGTGAAATATCATTGACCCCCAACATTTAGTATCCGAGTAATGGACCTTAACCAAGAACTTAACCAAAGTCATTCATGCGCAAAATATAGGTCACAGTGACCTAATTTATATTGGGTGGTGTCACCTTACCTAAGACACATCTAGTAGTGAAATATCATTGACCCCCAACATCTAGTATCCAAGTTATGGACTTTAACCAAGAACTTAACCGAAGTCGTTCATGCATAAAATATAGGTCACAGTGACCTAATTTCTAGTGGGTGGTGTAGCCCTACCCAAGACCCATCTGGTGGTGAAATATCACTGACCCCCAACATCTAGTATCCGAGTAATGGACCTTAACCAAGAACTTAACCAAAGTGTTACGGACGGACGTACGGACGTACGGACGGAAGGACGGACGGACGGACGGACAAGGGTAAAACTATATGTCCGATCCACATACGTGGTCGGGCCATAAAAATAGGGCATGTAATGGGACATTAAATGATACCCCGCCACGTTATAATATCAAAAGTTCATAAAATTTGATTTCAAAGTGGCCTTTCTCGAAAACTATTTTTCATATCAAGCTGAAAATTGAACTTGACCTGTATTTTATTGTACTCAATAGCTGTACAAAATATCATTTGAATCCCATGAAGCATTTTCAAGTAATTGGTCGGAAACTCAAAATTTCATGAAATTTGATTTTTCAAAGTGGCCTATCTCGAAAACTATTTATTGGATCATGCTGGAAATCACACTTGTTCTGTATTTTATTGTACTAAACAGCTGTGCAAAATATCATTCAAATCCTTTGAGGCGTTTTCAAGTAATTGGTCAGAAACTCAAAATTTCATGAAATTTGATTTTTCAAAGTGGCCTATCTCGAAAACTGTTTTTTGGATCATGCTGGAAATCGAACTTGACCTGTATTTTATTGTACTAAACAGCTGTGCAAAATATCATTCAAATCCTTTGACGCGTTTTCAAGTTATTGGTCGGAAACCTTCGGGGGACGGACAGACGGACAGACAGACGGACGGACGGACAGACACCGAATAAAACTGAGGGTATAACATAATTCCCTGCCACTTCGTGTGGCGGGGTATAAAAAGTAAATGGTCAGGGGAAAGGGTACTACAAACTTTTTTTTTAAATAAGAAGACAAAGAACCAAAAAATGTTAAAAAAGAACTAATAAATTCCAACAACTTAAAACCCTTAAAACAGAAGATTCAGATTATAAAAACACCTTTTCCAGGATAAAAGAAGACTTTTACAACAATTATCACAAACAGAGTTGAGATAAATAAATCGACCTATATATTGACCCCTGGACAACTGACCTTCCTAATTGTCTCTGTAAGTCTGCCATGTACTGTTGACACTGTGCATAATAGGTCATCTGGGCCTCGATAAAATCATTCAAACATCGAAGATGATGAGCCTGATAATAGATAAAAGAAAAAAACAACTTTAGTTCAAAATATGTTTGGTTTCAACAGTTTTCATTGCAAACAAGGAATCTTTTGGTCACTGCTCTCTCAGTACCAGTATATTATCTTACCTAAAAGTTTTTCTCAGTAAACAGGAAGTAGATATCTGACAGACCTCATACAGAAGCCATTTACCGGTACTACATTTCAAGTTCTGTGAAGAGAAGTTGCCAAGAAAACTGTTTCAAAAATTTTCAACAATTGACCAGTAATGTTGAAAATTGACTTCAGGAAGAAAATATTGGTTAGACTCATTTTTTGGTACTTTCAACAAAGCACCTCATATAAGTCATATATCAAGTCACTGTGATGAATAGTTGCAGGGAAAAAAACTGTTACGAAATTTTCAACAATTGACCAATAATGTTGAAAATTGAGTAAGCCAATATACAGGAAGTAGATATCTGACAGACCTAATTTCAGTACTTGCAATGATCCATGAAAAACTCGAAAATTGGAGCTCTAAAAATATACAAATATAATTCTTTTACAGTTATATAATATTTTTGTAATAATGTGTCTTACATGTGCACTGTTTACGCCTTCTAATAACAGTTTGGTGATCTCTGCTTGTCTATCAAATTCTGTCTGGGCTATCCTAAGGTCAGCCTCAGCCTATAAATAGATATATCACATTAATAAGGGAATTCCATGGGAAGTTTATGTCTATAGATGCAAGGCATTTCAAAACAAGTTTTTAATGGGAAGACGTACAAAGGACTAGGGTTGATAAGGGCCATTTTTGGCCCAAAAAATATTTTTGTTTGAATTCAAGTAAAAATTGTGACAAGACTTAGTAAAATGTCAGTATTTTAATGCTTCATAGACAATTTAATATTTTTGACCATACTGTGACGTCATAGTGACGTCAAAATTGAACAAATTGCACAAAATTGACCAAATCGGCTGTTTTTAGCATATTTCTAATAATTTTCGCTCTGGGAAGTGACCGCAACACCCATGTACCACAAAATCCTTTTGGTAACAAATTAAGTCGGTCCTGAAAAATATTTTCCCAAAGTATCTATTTGGTACATGGCTGTACACACTACTATTGAAAACAAAATAAGCATGAAAGTAATGTAACAAGAGTTAACACTAAAGTATGTCTCGCCTGCCGGCACCATCAGAAACAATTATTCTTTCTTACTTCCACTATATTTTGAATTTACATGGATTTTCAGTTTCTGAGATCAAAAGATGTTTATAGAACTTAAACATTGCAAATATATGCAATAAAAATAATCAAAGTCACTCAACCAGAAAATCAAGGTCAAGGTCAAAAGATGGGGATGCAACTGTGGTAAGCTACTACTAGGGCATATGTATACCAAGTTTCATCAACCTAGGACCTATAGTTCTTGAGATATGGATTTGCTCGCGAAATTTTTCCATTGCTATTATATGTATTGAAAATTGTCAAAGTCACTCAACCGAAAAATCAAGGTCAAGGTCAAAAGATGGGGATGCAACTGTGGTAAGCTACTACTGGGGCATATGCATACCAAGTTTCATCAACCTAGGACCTATAGTTCTTGAGATATGGAGGTGCTCGCAAAACTTTTCCATTGCTATTATATGTATTGAAAATTGTCAAAGTCACTCAACCGGAAAATCAAGGTCAAGGTCAAAAGATGGGGATGCAACTGAGCTAAGCTACTACTGGGGCATATGCATACCAAGTTTCATCAACCTAGGACCTATAGTTCTTGAGATATGGAGGTGCTCGCAAAACTTTTCCATTGCTATTATATGTATTGAAAATTGTCAAAGTCACTCAACCGGAAAATCAAGGTCAAGGTCAAAAGATGGGGATGCAACTGAGCTAAGCTACTACTGGGGCATATGCATACCAAGTTTCATCAACCTAGGACCTATAGTTCTTGAGATATGGAGGTGCTCGCAAAACTTTTTCATTGCTATTATATGTATTGAAAATTGACAAAGTCACTCAACCGGAAAATCAAGGTCAAGGTCAAAAGATGGGGATGCAACTGTGCTAAGCTACTACTGGGGCATATGCATATCAAGTTTCATCAACCCAGGACCTATAGTTCTTGAGATATGGAGGTGCTCATAAAACTTTTCCAAAAAGTTAACGCCGCCGTCGCCGCCGCCGCCGCCGCCGGTAAAGTAACACCTATGTCCCGCTCTGCTTCGCAGGCGAGACAAAAACCGCTAATTTTGACCAAATGTTGAAAATCTTCCAACTTTTAATGCCATTTTCTATATATAGATTAAATGGATTGAAATAATTTTCATTGTTTATTATGTCCCTAACCTTTGCCTAAGAAAATAACACAGTGAAAGTAGAATACTTGAACTTTTAATTTTCAGCCATATTTTGAGGCCAAAAACAGGCCTTATCAGCCCTGGTCCTTTGGAACTGGTCTCAATGTTTTCTTAGATGTTGGTTTATAGTGGATTAAAATTAAAACTTTTTAAAACTTATGCTGAGATATACATAACTTTTTGTTGTTTTTTTGTGATGAAAAAAATCTCATTATTCTTTTAGATGTTTAGTTTAGTGATTCCTTGTCCATGTTTAAAATTAAAAAAAAATACATAGTGTTTTAAGATAAAATTTCTCAGTTTCTACAAACTTAAATAAGAAGAACTTAAAAATAAGAATACAAATGGGATCAAAGATCAATGATAAACGAAAGGCATTTGTAACAGTATAAATGAAACTGCATATGGACAGTTTATAGCAAAAAAATCTCATCAAGAACATAAAAGTAGCTACATTTCAAAGCAGGGATACAAAATGTACGTGTAACACTATGAGAACTGATTGAGTAAACACTATTTTCAATTGTAGGAAATATCAATTAAGTGAGGATAAAAAATTCTCCTTAAACATTTTTCCACCTCATCAGCATTCATAATAAAAGATACAACACCAAAAAGGATTAACAAATAAAATAGAGCAGACAACTTAATTTGAGAAAATCACTGATTAAAATAATATTTTGAGGTGGTGTATCAAACTTTCTTGTCAAGCACAAACAAAGGTTTAATTTGATGTTTTTTTTCTATATCAAATAATTTTAATGTTAAGTTATTATGTACAATGATGTAAGACCAAGATATTTGCTTTTCTTGTTTTAGAGTTGTCTTCCCTTCAATTGTTTTTTTTTTCTAAATTAGACACCAACACATGCATACAAAATGTATGTTCTAAATAAAATAGAGCCTTACTCTGGCAACTGCATCATCCTTGAAGGCAATAAAGGAAGAAAAAAATACATATGTAGATAGAAAATGTCATTTTTAAAATGTTAAACAAAAGAGACTTAATTTTGTTTCTTTAACAATTGACCTTAGTTTTAGATAAAAATAGTACCCCAAATATTTTTCATTTTGTTGAATCTATCAATAGAGAACAATACAAAGTATGGTGCAGCTAGATTTATTTTATTATCATAATTCATATGGACTAAAAAGTTTTCATGCAATAAATGAAATAAAATAAGCACTTGTCCATTGCTCCTAAAATTTGTTTTGGGCTAATAGAACTTCTACCTTTTTTGTTAGGATTCCTAAATCAAGTTGCAGGCTAATATTCGAAAAGTCAAAATTCTTAAGTTTAAACCCTGAATGCAATTCTCTATTCATTTTCTGAATCCATTTCAATCTATCACCAGAAGGAGTGTCTATCAACACTGACCTCTATAGGGATGATGGGCAAATATATCAACATAACATGTATTCAATCCCCAAAATCAGGGAAATTACCCACCTTAGCATGATAGTTTAGAGGTCAGTATTGATAGAAGCTCCCTCTGGTGATAGATTGGAATCCATTTATGACCATTTATATGAGAATGAACTCTCTATCTACTTGATATACAAAATTGTGCAAAAAAGTCCAAGAAAAAGCTTCCTTTCAGTATAATAATATGAACACAACTTAATCAATATCAACCCAAATACAGCATAAGGTTTCAGATTATGTGATAAAACGATCAGATTGACAAGCTTGTTAAAAGACATAATTTGTAGCACCAGACTCATGTGGATTATACCGTGTAAATAACAAAATAATATTTTGCATGTATACATAGAAAAAATAACTGCAAAAATAATTTCCTACTTCAAATTAAAATAGTAAAAACACTAAAACATAGATTTTACATGAAATTAACCAAAGAAAAAATATTTATTTTTCATTTATCTTGAGAAACTAAATACACAGAATATATATTATTGATGACAAAATGTAGTCACGTACTTTGACAACAGTGAAACATTCATAAGGAGATGTTGGACTAACCTCTATCAGGGCCAATGTTTGTGGCCGTGGAGAAGGCTTAGAATATAAAGTGGAATATTAAGTTTACAAAGAGTATTTCAACTAGAGTTGAAAGTGTTTAGGTCAAACATGACCTGTTAGATTTTAAATTGGTCTTTGACCATTGCCAATGAGAAAGCATTTACAAATATTTGTTTTGGTCTGTTATATACATAAATAAAGTAACAGTTTTTAATGTTGCTATAAGAACTATGCACTGGGCTTATCAAAATGCTTAGGGTCTGTTAATGTACAAACAATGAGCCAATGTTGACTTTACAAAAATAGATGAAAGTATGCCCAGTGGGCCTGTTATTTGTAATTAAATACATGTACTCAATCATGTCATTTCAATATTAAGAATGCGTTTTTTTATTTTACGCCATATATCCTTTAAATGTTAATGTAGGCAACTGAGATTTAAAAAAATGTGTATATTACATTTTAAAGGAATGATTCTTTTAAATAGAGAGTAGACAATATCTACTGATCTGGAAAAAAACCCAACTCTTCAAAATAGTGTTCTAAACTTTTGTCTATTGTTTATTAATGAGCTATAATTATTCAAGCTCCCTAAAGATACATTTTTTTTCTCACAAAATAATACAAGAGTTAACACTAAAGTATGTCTCGCCTGCCGGCACCATCAGAAACAATTATTCTTTCTTACTTCCACTATATTTTGAATTTACATGGATTTTCAGTTTCTGAGATCAAAAGATGTTTATAGAACTTAAACATTGCAAATATATGCAATAAAAATAATCAAAGTCACTCAACCGGAAAATCAAGGTCAAGGTCAAAAGATGGGGATGCATCTGTGCTAAGCTACTACTGGGGAATATGCATACCAAGTTTCATCAACCTAGGACCTATAGTGTTTGAGATATGGAGGTGCTCGCAAAACTTTTCCATTGCTATTATATGTATTGAAAATTGTCAAAGTCACTCAACCGAAAAATCAAGGTCAAGGTCAAAAGATGGGGATGCAACTGTGCTAAGCTACTACTGAGGCATATGCATACCAAGTTTCATCAACCTAGGACCTATAGTTCTTGAGATATGGAGGTGCTCGCAAAACTTTTTCATTGCTATTATATGTATTGAAAATTGTCAAAGTCACTCAACCGGAAAATCAAGGTCAAGGTCAAAAGATGGGGATGCAACTGTGCTAAGCTAGTACTGGGGCATATGCATACCAAGTTTCATCAACCCAGGACCAATAGTTCTTGAGATATGGAGGTGCTCGCAAAACTTTTTCATTGCTATTATATGTATTGAAAATTGTCAAAGTCACTCAACCGGAAAATCAAGGTCAAGGTCAAAAGATGGGGATGCAACTGTGCTAAGCTACTACTGGGGCATATGCATACCAAGTTTCATCAACCCAGGACCTATAGTTCTTGAGATATGGAGGTGCTCGCAAAACTTTTTCATTGCTATTATATGTATTGAAAATTGTCAAAGTCACTCAACCGGAAAATCAAGGTCAAGGTCAAAAGATGGGGATGCAACTGTGCTAAGCTACTACTGGGGCATATGCATACCAAGTTTCATCAACCCAGGACCAATAGTTCTTGAGATATGGAGGTGCTCATAAAACTTTTTCAAAAAGTTAACGCCGCCGTCGCCGCCGCCGCCGTCGCCGCCGCCGCCGCCGGTAAAGTAACACCTATGTCCCGCTCTGCTTCGCAGGCGAGACAAAAATGAAGTCATTATTATTGTTACAGGTTTCATAATCAGATGACTCACCTGTGTATTTTGTGATTTTGCTCGTCTATTTTTTGTTTTTGCAGCATCTAAGTCCAATCTTTTAGTCTCTAGTATTTTCTTTTCTTTCTGCAAAATTATCAATACTAATTACAATCATAGCAATGCTGCAAAATACCTTGTCTAAAGAAATGCCAATGCATATTATAGTAGTGTCAAAAACTCAAAAAAAATGCAAGCTGCAAACTTTTCATAAAGAACAAAGCATATCATGTTTCGTTCTGTACAAATTGTATAAACCAAATCCTGGGAAAAAAACAAACAACAAACCATGTACCATGAGACCTGTTTATACTGAATACTGAATTAACCATGGACACTTTTCAAGCCAAACTGTTTTTTTTAAGTCCTAACTTTATATTTCTATGCATTTTAAACTTGTGTAAACCAAACACCTGTCTATCCCCTACAAATTCTCCAGCCAAAATGGGTTCCCCCTTCTATTTTTTTTGGAATATATAGAAAATCACTGAAGCATGATATCTCTTTTTGTCATCAATGCAGTCCCGCTCTCATTACCAAAATGAGTGGATTTGCTACAGAGAGCCCATAATTTGTGGGCATATGATATCATAAAACTTTTAATTCTAAATCCCTCTACATCATTAAAAATCCCAATGAACAATGAAACAGCAGACAAATAAAATATAAAACTTCATGACAATGCAATACCATTTACAATATCACAAATCAATATCAATATTTTTATATCTAATGACATGTGTTACAAGGGCTGAATCATACTGATGACTCTCTATAATTTATTGTTCAAGGAATGCTATGAAAAAATATATTTTCATATATCAATGTAACAAAAACAAATTAGTTAAGTTGATTAAAGTCCACTTAAACATGTTAAAACACCTTTTAAATTAATTTTTTGAATTTTTAATCTTATAAAAACATTTATGGATCCAGTTTTTGGATATAGTGTCCTGTTCTTTTTCTATAACTGGTACAAAAATGTACTGATTTCTTCATCTAACAAACCTGAATAGTTTTCATATCCCCATCCAGGAAGTTACGTAACGGCTGCAGAAAGTTATTCGCTGTAGATTGTACAAATTCTCGTTCAGCATTACCAATGTTGATCTGTGTTTGACCAGTCTTGACTAGAGCATTACCTTTAAAGAAAGAACATTGAAATATAGAAACTAACTACAATTAATTCTTGAGTTTTAAGAGTTTTGAGAAACTTAATTCATACACCGATATACTGTGGTTTCATTATTATTCCAATTTTCGTGGTTTTTGTTGATATCCTTGACCAATGAAATTTAAAGTGTAAGTTCGTGATTTTTGAGTTATTAGTTTATTTGATTTATTATAATGAGAGAAGGCATCATGCCGGGTTTGGGCATTGAAAACGATATATTAAGAAAGATATTCGTAATTTTATTCCAATACACAAGACCATATGGGCGCATCCATCCTATGAACAATGATGAATTATGGGATAGCTTAATTGGAGGTGTGACGTCACATCTCCAATGATAAATACATTAACCAATTGACGATATTTGTAACATAAGACCGATGTTGTCGTTCATAATAATGATTTGAAATATGAATAATTTGGCATTGATAATTTTTTTTAATCCCGCGGTTTTTTTTTTATCGAAATAGCAAGATAATAGTTTAGTTAAACCTTAAATTGTTTTAAAGTAAATTCATTATAATTTCAAATAGTAAATAATCTGAAATATTTATTGACACAGTAGCCCTAGTTTTCAATCCTTTTTCAAATATTTAAGACAATAAATTCAGTTCTTGATGAATACACAGGTGTCAATTAAAATTATTAACCTTTACGATCGTTAACCATGGATGATCTGCCACGCCCCGTTGGTTAATTACAGGTATAATTGACAGATATCATAGATCAATTAAGGTGCTCCTCCAATCAACGATGTTCTTGCAGCACTCAACCCGCTTTAGACACACCCACCACAGCTCGATTTTAAGAATTTCGACCGGCACATCTTTTAATAATTTCCTTATCAGTATACAGTATAATTAATCAGTAGGTGCCAACATGGCCAATATCACCTGTTCACTCCATTGACTACCTTTCTCTTACAATTATCAATCAGCCAAAGCGTAGTGCTACATCGTGCATGGTTTGTGTAATACTAGTACCCAAATTAAAAATGTGTTTTAAGAATTTTAGTTCCCACTTTTTTTCGCTTTTGAAGTGTTGGAAAAACAATTAATTAACTACATCATGTACATAATTATTTGCAAGACAAAAAAAAAAGATTCCTACAGTTTATTGTTTATATATGTTTTTAATTAGAAAGGGTATTTTATTAACATTTTCGCACTTCAATGTTCAAACGACACTGGCGGACCAAAGGGGTTGATTTTCGTTAAAAGAAAGTGTTCAAGAACCCATTCCAACCAGGTTAATGTCAACTTCTAATACACAGGAAACAATATTAAACCCCTGTGGTGCCGATAGTTTGCACGGGGTTACTAAACATACACAGGAAACGGCAGGTGAACCCCTGTTGTGCCGGGAATAAAGTCTTATACACAGAAAACAATAAGTAAGCCCCTGTGGTGCGATGGTTTGCTCGGATGGACTAATTATCAAAATATCACTTCAAACGAATCATGCAAGGTAATCCCAGTAGGGTGTCAGGGAATCATGAATTTTAAACAGAATGTATAAAAGAAATAGTATTGGGCAATTCTACATACTGAAAAGTGAAATACATATTTTCCGAAAATGTCTGTACAGCCAATCAAAAATTTTTTTTTTAAAATTCTATATTTTTCTACGAATTAATGCTGAACTTAACGATTGGTACCATTTTTAAACGTCTCACAATCAATCATAAGAGTGACTTTTATTTTATCATTCCCGACTTAATCATAATAATTTCAAATTGTCCGTTGTGGTACACATCCGTAAATACCACATGGGTATAGGATGCAACATTCAGGCTTTGAGCAGCGCCATCTAGTACAAATCACGTGACCCTCCATGGATAGAATTTTTTTACTTTCAAAAGCCAATTTTATCCTAACTATGCATATTTGAGCGCTAGGAATTTCACCAAAGTTATTTTTATATGATAGTCTTTCAATGTACAAATTTTGAAAAAATCGCGAACTTACACTTTAACATCCCATGAAAAGGAAATTTAACATTGATCTGTATGCTACAGACTTCTGACAGTTCCACAATTTGAGAATTCATGAAACAGTCCTTTTTCATCTTACCACGAAAATTGATACCCGCAAAAATAAATGAATCCACAGTCAGTGAAATGCAACTTTTGAAGTGACAAACAAACCAATAATGATGACGATTTTAAAACAGAGGCCAACAGGCAGACAGACAAAATAATGAAGATTAAAAAATTCATACAATGGAGATCAGCCAGAGGAACTATCTAATTAAAAAGTATCATTTATAAAAGCACATGTGAAAAAAACAAGTGTTTTAAAAGGATATGGAGCAAATAAACATGAGACCACAACACATAAGTATACTCTACATGCTCTAACTGCAATCAATTCTTATGAGCTCATGGAGCTGTATTGCCATTTCGGAATTTATTCCTCATCATCATCATGTGTTTTCTTGATTGCTTATATCATTTATATATAGCCCATACCATTCTTGTGACACATTTACTCAATGTTTTCTTTGACTTCTGTCTTTTGAAATTACTATTGTAAAAAAAATTGCATTATTTCTCCAATACATATAAACCGTCTTCAATATAGATCCTGAGCTTGGGTTTGAGAAAAAGACAATTAAATAAAAGAACTTTTACGACAATTTTTTTCTCTCGCCAAAAATCAAACTTCTTTGACAAATGTAATTACAAGTCATGTAAGTCTTTAATAGCCATGGCAGTCGAGAAACCATCAATACCGTTAAAGTTAGAATTTGATGTCGTGAGTGATTAGTCAATAGACATGATTTATCGATTGTGAAGATGAGAAATAATGTTATTACGTCTTCAGACCATGTCTAGAATGATTAGGGAATAGTTATAAGATCATCAAAAATCAGCCTGGCAAATAAGGTGTTAAATTCAATCAATATCAGACAAAAGTTGAGTTCTTAAAAAAAAACACCCATAAGAATTGTTATGGATTTTAATTTTGCAGTTTGAAATTACAGTCACGATTCTTATTATTTTTTTCCACAAGCTTTATTTTACAATATAATTACATGTACATGTACATGTACTGCAATGAAGTGTGAATCAATTTACATGTATTTTCATTTGGATCAATTTTTATAATTTCCCTAAAATGACAATTCCTTAAATATTCTATTTGGTGTCATGATTTACAAATGTTGTTAGAAAGATTCAATAAAATCAAACCTTTGCATGATTCTAATTTTTGTGGATG
Organism: Arcuatula senhousia; assembly: GCA_963971305.1. Classification (NCBI taxonomy): domain Eukaryota; kingdom Metazoa; phylum Mollusca; class Bivalvia; order Mytilida; family Mytilidae; genus Arcuatula; species Arcuatula senhousia. The sequence continues at coordinate 29,941,180 of OZ020311.1, read as the reverse complement.
ATTGCCACCCATGAAGACCACAAAAATTGGTGCCCCATGAACAATAATGAAACCGCAGTTCATACATATAGCAATCAAAGTATTGTACATTGTACATATTTTCAGGAAGCAGGAAATAATTTCTATCTACTCTACACCATTTTTGTACACAGTGCAAATTTGAATATTCTGGGGAATTAATAAAACTTGTATATTAAATGTACAAGCATAATGGTGAATCATGAAAAAGGAATGTACAAATACATGTATATAAACAGATAAACATGTACAAAATCTATCATGTGAAAATAACATGTTGAAGAAGTCATGTACAAATGTACATGTAAATTGTCAAAATCATCAGAAAATACTTAGAAACCTGATACTATATGATACTAACTTATTTAACAGGAAGTTCAGATGAAGTGGATTAGAAATATATTTAGCAAAATTTAAACATGTATAGATATACATGTACATGCAAAAAGATCAAATGATTCAATAAACTACATGTAAATAAATAATTAATTCATGGAAGTCTTTATCTAAATCTTCAGCTTTTTTTTTGTTTTTCAAAGGACTACTTCTGTAATGCAAATGTTTACATGTATACAGTTTCATGAATAAATGAGGCTAATACACATTTTGGGAGGTCTGTGATATCAGTGATATCTTCACTGAGTTCAGAATTAAAGTATCCGGTGACAGTGACGTGTACATGCAATCTGATTAAAACCAGATCTATCAATTGTTCCCTAAACTGTCACTGCCTGGTAGATCCGATTTTAATCAGATTGGTGTACATGTATGTTGTACAATTTTGCCAAGGATACTATTCTCTAAAATCTAAATATGGTATTACTTTTAGCACTTTGACAATTCATTCCTAAAGGAGATAATCAAATGAAGGTTTGCAATTGTGGACTTTGTGACCTGTACCCAAGAAAATGGCCATGTAGTTTTGCAATAGGACACAAAATTAAACTGTTGTATTGCCATAGTTAAGCCATAGCCTACATGGCCAACAACCAATATATGGTATAAGTTGTTTTTTTTTGCTTTTTTCACAGTGGTTGGTAACTCGCGGAAATTTTAAACTGAAAAAAATAATACCTCGCACATAGTATATGTAAAGTATATACATGTACTCACATACAAGTAATCACTAAAAATTGAATTCCGCAAAAAAAAGACCTTCCATTGTTTAAGAAATTTGCAAAATTTAGCTCCCTTGGAAAAAAACAACTCATTCGGTATATTGTAGACCAACTGATTTTATGAGGAACAGAAATTCATGAATATAAATTGTCACAAATAACTTGGTTTATCATAGTAATATATACATGATATATAATTGTATTAATGAAGAATCTTGAAAATAGAAACCTGTCAAAACCCACTTCCATAATAAAGGAGTTGCAAAAAAGTTGGTTTAATTTAAGTTTAGTTACAGCCAAAATAAAATCCTCAGACAAACTTCTGGATGTTTAACACAAAACTATGAAATTAGTTAGACAAGAAGTAGGTGAGCGACAGACCTGAAATCAAATCCCAAAGTATGGGACCCCATGCTGATGCTGCATACCAAATATCAAGAGGCCTCCCCACCCTCATCCATTGCATGACATTCACCATTTAATAACCTGGATTTTTCACTGTGAATTCTAGCCAAAAAGGCACCTTAAATTGAATTTCACCATGTACAAGAGAACAAAAATCATTTAACCAAAGAAAGAATCTGTGAGCCACTGCTCAGTATATATTTGTACCATTGCTTCCTATTAAAGTTTGGTCAATAGGAAAGAGATATCTAACAAATATAAAATTGGTACTAGTCTAGCAATAGGACCTTATATTGAATTTATAAAACCCTATTTCAAATCAATGTGAAAAGAAGTTGCTGAAAAAACTGTTACAAAATTTTCAAATATTGACCACTAATGTAAAAAATTAACTAAGTTGGTAGACAGGTCGAGTCATCTAGATTTAATTTGACCTATCAATCAATCAAAAGTTTTCAAAAATGACCTTTGAAATGGGAAAAAAAATTAAAACTTTTTCGAAATTTTTATACCAAAGTTCTCAACTTAAACATATTTTCTTTAATTTCCTCGCTCATATTTTGTCAATATTGAAAAGTTTTGGTTTTAAACGTTATTTTATTTGGCACGCGTAAATTCTCCTTATAAAGTAATGTTATGTTCCACATTCATTTTGACTTCTATTTCATTTGGTTCATTGGTCAACGGACAATTACAAAGTTAAAAATAACACTAAAATCTCAATACTGGTCAATGCTCGTCAGGGAAAAATTGGTGTCCTTTATACTGTAACTTTTCATCTGATCTTGATACAAATAGACCAACTAATTTTTTCACCGCTCATTTTCAAAATTTGTTCAGCAAGTCAGTTTTTGTTAAATTATTTCTCAAAAAGCACGTGTTGGTGATCGTAGTTATTTATATTCTCTCTAAAACCATTGGTCAAAAGTTTGATGTAAACACTTTCCTTAAAAGGTAGATTCCTCGACTTGGTAAACAGGAAGTAGATATCCAAAAGACCTAAATTCAATACTCGCAATAAAGGACCTTATGCAGAATTCAGATACCACTATTAAAGTTTCTTTGATAAGTAGATGCTGAGAAAACTGTTACCAAAGTTAATCATGTTGATACCAAAAGTACACATCTGACAGACCAAACAATTTGCTGAGAAAACCTTTACAAAAGTAATGATTTATATATATAGATGGACAGCAAAAGTTTAACCAAAATACCCTCTCTTCTTTAAAGCAAGGGTCTTATAAGATTCAAAGATTAGAACTGATTGAAAACTGGCATGCTGGACATATTGGGCCCTTCCGTTTGACAGGAAAATTCGGTTAGGAACTGTATGAAACAACAGGTCCCAGAAGATTTTTTTTAATTGTGCGCCCTCCAGTTTGAAAATTTCCGCCAAAGATACCAAGGCCGATAAACAACCTTTAAATCACATGTAACATACCATAAGATGTCCCAGGACCAAACTCGTTCCCAGCATCAACCATGATTGTACCCAACAATTCATGGTTATTGTCACGGTCACGTTTCTTTTTGTCTAGTTTTTCGTAGAAAAAATCTTCCATTCGAACATCTGAAAATAAATCAAAGAAACTACATGTAATGAATGACTTTTGTTTCTTCAGTTTTTTTATTTTCATCCCATATTGCTTTTTTAAGTTGTTTTTATATGCTTCTAAGTCATGCATGACACATAGAAATTCACAATTTTTTGAACTTTGTCATTATCATGATAATAAAATAGTTCTTAGAATCTCATCCACATTTCTTGAAAATATGGGGCAGGTGAGCAAATTTTTTTTTTTGTTCTTTATCCATTTTGATAAACATTCTGGCATTTTAAAGAAATTTGAACAAAAATTTAACATAATTTGCCAACAAATCATTACTAAGATCTTTTGAGACGGCTTATCATGAACAAAGCAGGGCAGTAGGGGATAAGAATCTAGGACTTTTTTATATTGGCCTTAGGTTTGATGCATACATTGTGTACATGTACATGATGTATTTGTGTGAAAATGTGTCCAAAAGACATAATGCCCCATCTCCCAACATTTGTACCACCAACCAAACCAAAACACTACATGTGCATGCATGTGCCCCTTCTATCGTAGATGGTGCATAATTCATTTGCTAAAAGTTTTCTGTAATAGTTGTCAAGTTTGATACAGATTTTCTTTCTGTAATTTTTTCTTCTTTCTATTTATCATGTACAAATGTATGTACATGTACATGTACATATATCATTAGAACTTTTGTTGGTTAGACTCAGACTTACTTGGATTCGGTTGAAGCAGACATTCTGTTTGTTTTAGTACTTTTTCTGTCCATACTTTTGTCTTGTCACTTCTCTGGAGCAAGTTTTCAAAATGTGCATCCAATTCTGTTTTTTCTGCTTGACCTAGTTTTTCTTCTGTGAACTAAAAAAGATAAAAGTTATGAAAATAACAAGTACTGTTAAAAATAAAGTTCAGGATCAAGAGACTTTAAAAATTAATATTTTCACGAAAGTCTTCTAAATTGCGCAAAGTGTTGGAAAATTTTTATTGGATTCATCATTAATATATTACCATGACTATAAGCAATATTTTAGTACCAAATTTGACTTCTAATGGACTGAATTGTGCCTGGTGTGATTTGCTTTTGGCTTTAAAAAATTTGCTCTGTTATGTGCAATGGGATTCACTCCGATTGCATTGTAGGTCCGCCAAATCGAAGATGTCAAAGGAACAACATTATTGTAGCTAGATGATTGTACATTTTGTAAGTCCATAAATGTACAATGATGAGAAAACAAGAGGCTCCCAGGAGCCTGAATCGCTCACCGGGTCTTGATGTCAACCCTATGAAGAACTTTGTAGAGCTGAATAAGCTGAACATTTATGCAAGCAACAGCTTTTCTCTTACAGCAATAGTTTTCATTATGTAGGCCAAAAACGTGCAAAATGTTATTTTAAGGGCCGTCTGTACACTTTGACTCTATAGAGACTTTTATTAAGAGCTTCTAATGAAATTAACATTAAAAGTAGCAACCACTTTTCTTGATCTGATATAATTTTCATTATATAAACAAACAAAAAAATTAAAAGATGTTTATTCAGGGGCTGTTATCCCTATAAGGGGTCATCTGACTGCTATGACCATATGGAGACTTTTGTAGAGCTAAATGAACTGAACATTTAAGCAAGCAACAGCTTTTCCCTATCTGCAATAGTTTTCATTCTATAGGCCAAAAACACTATTTTTCGCATTTAAGGGGCTGTAACCCCTATAAGGGGCCATTTGACAACTTCAACCCTATCAAGACTTTTGTAGAGCTAAATGAGCTGAACATTTAAGCAAGCAACAGCTTTTCCCTATCTGCAATAGTTTTCATTCTATAGGCCAAAAACACTATTTTTCGCATTTAAGGGGCTGTAACCCCTATAAGGGGTCATCTGACAACTTCAACCCTATGGAGAATTTTATAGAGCTACATGAGCTGAACATTTAAGCAAGCAACATCTTTTCTCTATCTGCAAAAGTTCTCATTCTATTGGCAAAAAACACTATTTTTCGCCTTTAAGGGGCTGTAACCCCTTTAAGGGGTCATCTGACAACTTTGACCCTATGGAGAATTTTGTAGAGCTAAATGAGCTGAACATTTAAGCAAGCAACAACTTTTCTCTATCTGTAATAATTTTCATTCTATAATCCAAAAACACGAAAAAATGCTATTTTTCACCTTAAAGGGGCCATAACTCCTATAAGGGATCATCTGACAACTTTGACTCAATGGAGACTTTAGTAGAGCTTTTGATGCTGAAGCAGTAGCGTGGCATCAGATTTCATCTATCTCTTATACTTTTTGATTTACAAGCTAATAAACTGTTAACACAGAGACATGTCTCGCCTGTCGCAACTGGACACAGTATAAAATGAAGTAAAAATCCTCCTTAAACTGATCTTAACTGATGCTTAAGCAGCTGCATACCAAATATAAATGGTGAACCATAACTGCTTTATATAAAACACTCATGACATAAGTAAAAAGTTAAAAAGTGTAAAATCTCAAAGTCAGAAGACTGTGACTGCAGGATCATACAGATAAAATACTTTTGAAATTGATCTGTACTGATGCTAATGCATGTGCATACCCAATATCAATGATGTACCATAACTGCTTCATGTTAAACAGACGTAAGAAAAAAGGTTAACCTCGGCCAAATCGGTGTAAAACTTCAAAGTCAGAAGACCGTGACTGCAGAAGCATACAGATGAAATGCTTTTGAAATTGATCTGTACTAATGCTAATGCAAGTGCATACCCAATATCAATGGTGAACCATAACTGCTTCATGTTAAACAGACTTAAGAAAAAAGGTTAACCTCGGCCAAATCAGTGTAAAATTTCAAAGTCAGTAGACCGTGACTTCAGGATCATACAGGTGAAATCCTTTAAAAACTGATCTGTACTGATGCTGATGCAACTGTATACCAAATATCAATGGTGTAACATAACTGCTTCATGTTAAACAGACTTAAGAAAAAAGGTTAACCTCGGCCAAATCAGTGTAAAATTTCAAAGTCAGTAGACCGTGACTGCAGGAGCATACAGGTGAAATCCTTTTAAAACTGATCTGTACTGATGCTGATGCAACTGCATACCAAATATCAATGGTGTAACATAACTGCTTCATGTTAAACAGACTTAAGAAAAAAGGTTAACCTCGGCCAAATCAGTGTAAAATTTCAAAGTCAGTAGACCGTGACTGCAGGAGCATACAGGTGAAATCCTTTTAAAACTGATCTGTACTGATGCTGATGCAACTGCATACCAAATATCAATGGTGTAACGTAACTAGTTCACACAAAACAGACTTAAGCAAAAACTTTAACCAATTGTGGACGCCGCCGCCGTCGCCGTCGCCGCCGGAATCACCATACCTAAGTCTCGCCTTTTGCGACATTCGTCCCAGGCGAGACAAAAACAGTAGTCTGACCCCCCCTGGTCTATTTTTAGTAACGGCGGCCATGTTGTTTGGACAGCGGTCACCATTTGTGCAATCTTGGTAGAGGACATCCCATAGATAAAGTGTGCAAAGTTTCAAAGCAATCCCTTCAGTGGTTTAGGAGGGGAAGATTTTCAAAGAAATGTTAACAACGACGGACGACGACGACGACGGCGACGGACGCCAAGTGATGGCAATAGCTCACCTGGACCTTCGGTCCAGGTGAGCTAAAAAGTTATTCCATTGTTTATGGAAAGATTAAACATGTTGTAGAACAGTTTATTATGCATAAAAGTTTGAAATGAACTCTTTCATTTATTCGTAGTCAACAATCATGACATATACATGTATCTGATAGCAAGGAAAATTCTTCATCCTAATCTTCACATTGTGGACTTTGTTCATGTAAAGTTTAATTTGATCCAATTTAAATTAAAAATTGTGTGCATCAGTCTGTTCTTGAAATATCTGTGGACCTTTATCAAGATTGTTCCAGCATAGAATATAGGTCAATGAAAACTATTTCAAATTCCATGCAGAATTCCAAAATATTGCAACTTTAGCCCCTAATTTTGATTCTTAAATGGATGCTTTAACCCTAAAACGTCACCAAATTAACATAAAAGGAGTATGTATTCCCAAATCAGTATGATAAATATAGATTATTACACAGGGTTTTTCATATCAAGTCCCATATCATTCGGAGACTCCCATATTAGGTCTCGGGCCCTCGGCTACCACCTCGACCTAATATGGGTCGAGGAATGATATGGGACTTGATATGGAAAACCCTGTGTCATAAACTTTTTATCATACATTTTCAGCAAACAAAATTAAGATATAAATATACTGTGACGTCAAATTTCAAAGTGAGGCTCTAGATATGGCATATTAGCCCACTTTTGTGCACGTGAAGTCTCGATATGGCCATATTTGCCCACTTTTGTGCACGCGAGGGCTTGATATGGAAAAAAGTCCCTTTTCAAGATATGGCTTGTAAATTTACGGCTGTTACACACGTACAAATTTAAAGGTATCAAAGCTAAATGTATGATAAACCCTTATATAATTTCTAGTTGGTGATGTTGCACTACCGAAAACATATCTGCATGTAGCAGTGAATATCTTGGGACACCAAACATGTACAAATGCAGTAATCATGGTAATTGAGGCATTTCTTATCAATGTAGATAATCTGACAAAATGCAGGAGACTAGTAATTATTATTATCAACATGATGATGGAAGAAAAATAATTTATCTCCAAAATGAGTAATATATGACCCCAATGATAATTTTTAAAATTTTATGAAAGGATTTTTTTGCACTCAACATGCTCAAAATGGGATGAGTCTATGTTTATATAAACATTTTGTTTAAAAGTACATGTAGTAACTACCAATAACTAAAAGTTAAAATATTTCAGAGGCCACAGATTTTTACAAATTTTAAAATAAAATGCAATGCTTAGTGTAGGCATAATACAACCACAACATGCTAAAAACCCTTTAAATGTATGTTGTAGGCCTAATATTCATTGTACATGTACATGTACATGTAGGGATGGTCAATTGTTTTGAGCACATGCAGCCCTGATGGTGGAACATCTTTGACACATGGATTCTTGGCAGGATTTACAATGTATAATGCATGTTTAACATTCATCTAAATCAATTATAAAATTGGTGCTTTTGCATCCACTGCTACATGTACTTTTATACATTCTTTACTCTGTCAACATACAGAAGTGACCACATGCAATATCATACCAAGTACATGTACATTTGTACATGTACATCCAACTGTATAATGTGACAGTACACAAATTGCAACAACTTTGACCAGTAGCGTAGGATGGGTTTAATATCTACCGAGGCAGGGGGCAGCCGTTGAAGCCCCCTGGTGGGGGGTCTGGGGGGCGAAGCCCCCCTGCCCGTGCCGGAAAAAAAATGTGATTTTACGTATGAAACCAACAGATTTTATGATGCCAATAAGTCATTTTCATAAGTGACTGACAAAAAGCTTATAATTAAAAGAAATATTTGAATCAGAATATTTCCCTCTTTGACCATTAATTTAACTGATTTTTGTTGAAGTGTAAAATTAAGGTATGAATGTGGCATACCTTGACTTAAAATCATATATAACTTTCGTTAATCGATGAACAGTATTTTTATAATCATGAAAGTTATCCGACACAGGGTCAAAACAAACTAGTTTAAATTTCATTCGTATGTGTCTGTCACAAAAGATAATGTTTGTCTCTGACGTCATCTTTGATCATCTTTAGTTGTATAGTTTTGCTCTGTCCAGAAAGGAGGTATTTTGTATTTTGGATCTGGGACCACTGATTGGAAAAGGCCAAGCAGGGTTCACTAATCACATTAAAGGCGGCTGGCAGTCTTTATTGTTACCACTGATTTTATTAGCGTACACCTATTCTCCTATATCTATGTATTAACTGTAAAATATGAATATATTATATCATCATATCTTTTTTTGCGAAATTACACCCATTAGGGGCAATATATGTTTGATTCTGGAGTTTTCTTTAAAAAGTATTACTATTGTACGAACAGCTATGCATGGACCATTACTTACAAAAATTACTTTGGGGAAGTCGGACGGACGGAAAATTAATAACTTTATACGCATTAGCTAGAACAAGTGCTAAAGATAGCTCGGTTTCAGGTTCTGGCATGTAGTATTTCTTCCCGGATTTCTTTCATCGCTGGACTTTAAGATGTAATGTGTAGAAATTAGAATTGATATTAGTACTAACAACAAGAATTAGTAGTTATGTCAAAACACTGAGCTTTGCAATACAACTGTCAAAAAATACTTTATCGAGAGACTGTACCCACACAAGCTCTGTGTGGACTCTTCAACTTGCGTTGTTCTTATGGCTACCCTGCCTCCAAAAACACTAAAGGCTTTCCAGGTTCTTTGATCCTTTATGAGCTGTGCGGGATGCGGGCTTTCACTATATACATGTACATGCATCCGAGTTCTCTACATGCCGGTTTTCTATAGAGATTGCGAAAGCTACGGAACGCAATTCATACATTTGTACCTAAGAATATGTTGAGCAAAGACTAGTGGAATTAATAACAAACTTGACTCCAACTGTCACTGTTTAAATTTTACACCAACAACCAAGGAACATTCCCAGCAACGTTCTTTTGTTTAATTTTTATTGTTTTTTTATTTTTTTACTTGTCAATTTCTCTACCGAGGCGGTTGCCTCAGTGCAAGCTACGCTACTGTTGACGGTTTTTGTCACTTATCTTTATCTACACACATTTGCTTAAAATTTTGGTCAGCTTTGTTTTAAGAGTAAGGTTTTCTTTATTGAACCATACAGAAAAAAAAAATTGATACACACATGTCATAAAAAAGGCTTAATGACACCTTGGAATGATCCTAGAAGTCTTGTTCTCGCTAGTGGAATTGGACTTTGATCGATTTGATTTTTATTGTGTGTTTAGTTTTTGAGCTTTGTCTAGGAATATTGATAGGGGGAAGGTTGGGCCCAAAAAACTAGTTTAACCCTTAACTTAGCATTTTATTAAGACCATGGGCCAATTGCAGAACCGCGAGCAGTGCTAAATGGCCTCGATGAAGGCTGCTAGTGGTTGTCCATTGTGGTTTTTCTAAATTTCCGTTTAATTGTAGGCTGTGTTGCATACACTTATTCCACATCTCATTATTTTCTATTGTCTGTCGCACGACAATTTTCAATATAAAGCCATATAAGTTAAGGTACATGTATGCCACTATCAATACCATTGTTTTTTTCTCTATCAGAAATGACTTTTTAATTCATATTTTCTGTGAATTCTTTTTAAAAATAACCAAATATCAATAATACGCTCCTGAAGGGAGCGATAATGGTAGAAATGTCAATATTTTTGTTGTACTATGAGTTGAATTTTCATTCAACGTCCGATTTAGCACGCGCTTGTTTTCCCGAACCTTCAGCGTCTTTTTAACGTTTTTATCTTTGAAAAATTAAGACGTCATTAAACGCTCATATAACCCACAAGAAAAGCTAGTTTGTTTTTATTTTCGGACCCCAAAAATTAAATTGATTAAAACCTCGGGAGCGTAATAGGTTTTACCTGCCTCATATTACGCTCCCGAAGGGGGCAATAATGGTAGAAATATCAACAATTTAGTTGTACTATGAGCTAAATTTCCTTCAACGTCTAATATTTCACGAACTTTCAGTGTCTTTTTTACGCTTATTTATTTGAAAATTTCGAACGTCATTAAGCACACACAGGACCTGGAACTGGCGGAAGAAAAGCTAGTATTTTTTTATTTTCGAATACGAATTGTTTGAATTCACAAACATTTTAAAATTGATACATCATGAAAAATATTCAAAGATACGTTGTAACTTCGGGAGCGTCACAGGTTAAACCTGGTTCATATTATAAAAGAAATACTACTCTAAGTAAACAATCCTGTTATTTTAGAACAATGGTATAGGGTGTTGCATTTTTGTACCTGTTGCAATTTGGGTACCGTCACGTTACTTGTTGTACAGGCACAGATCTAAGGAAAGGTGTACCGGTGCGAAACACACCCCCCCCCCATATGACAAAAATTATGTTAGTATACATATTAAGTACTTGTCAAAGTGGCTAGGATGCACTCATTTGAGGAATGATAAAAAGTAATCATTTAGATAAAGACTCTTTACCATGTTTACTCATTGGCAGTGCAAAGATGTTCTTGGATGAAGCACCTGATTTAATTAAGGTGAAGATGAGGAACAGCTTCCCATTTCAGAAATTTAAGAGTTGCCCTTTAAGACAGAAATTTTGCGGCAAATTTATCTGATTTTTCCTCAATCCTCAATCTCCAGTCTAATGATGGTAATTTTCTCAGGTGGTACTTTTTCTCGCTTTTATACTAATCTTTTGATCTTTTATTTTTGGGCAAATCTCACACAATCAGCTCAGGCCAAAAAAAAAAGTAGGCGAGTTTACTGTCACCCGACCCGATTCTATTAAGCACTGTTAAAGTCACAAAGCTGCTCCCATAGACTCAAGGTAAAAAAAAATTATATAAAAAAAATAATTTCCTACCTACCGACCCTAATTTTTTTCAGCATGTGACAGTAAACACACATACTTCTTTGTTTGGCCTCATCATAACTTGACAGCCCTGTGATGACCCAAGACTAAGAGTACTGCTTTGTATCAATGACATCATAGAGATATTACCCGAATGGTGTATATTCACTTTAAAAACTAGGTTTGTACTCTCCCATACTGAATCATGTACATGTGTCACAAAAACTGAAACTGAAAAAAAAGGGATGGTAGTGTTTTTCGACCAAATATGAGCATTCCAAGCAAATCGGTGGCTCTATCTGACAAAGATCGATAGATTTAAAGGGTGTGATCTCTACCTGAACAGCCCTGTTGAACAAAGTACCAGCATCCGCAGCAAACTTCTTCATTTTGAATAAGCCAGTATCCATAATGAGCTCATTGGATCAATTTTGGGTTCATACAATCACATCCGCGTGACTCGGAGTGAATGTTTATTTATGTTTTGTTTTTGAAAAAGGGATTACAAAATACTCAAAGGCATTTACAAAGATTTAATTTAAAGTTTTATCTTTGAAAGACAAAAATTAGTATTAAAACAATAAATAAAAATTATTATTAAATTTTATATCTAAAAACCAAAGAGCCAGTAAAGCGCAACATACTATAATGTTCTATTCGTCTTGTCCTGTGTTTATACCTCCTGTAGGTAGGAGCACCGCCATAAGACGTAGACGCACAGATGAACAGTCAACAGGTTGCACCACTGCAGATTAATGTGAGCATGACCTTCCCCAGTTCCCTAACTGGCCGGAGTTGGACCTTAAACTTGACCTAAGTGAATAATGGTGTTTTATGCCCTTTTAACACATTTGTATAGGTTATAATATCAGGCAGGTAAATCCTGTTACGCTCCCGAGGTTTCAATTAATTTATTTATTTTTTGGTTCGAAAATAAAAACAAACTAGCTTTTCTTGTGGGTTACGTGAGCGTTTAATGACGTCTAAAATTTTCAAAGATAAAAACGTTAAAAAGGCGCCGAAAACAAGCGCGTGCTATACCGGAGGCTGAAGGAAAATTCAGCCCATAGTACAACTAAAATATTTACATTTCTACCATTATCGCTCCCTTCGGGGGCGTATTAAGGCAAGCACCAATTAAGTTGGTGTTATACACCATTGTAGCATTATGTAGGTTAATATGAGGCAGGTAAAACCTGTTACGCTCCCGAAGTTTCAATTAATTTTTTTGGTTCAAAAATAAAAACAAGCTAGCTTTTCTTGTGGGTTACGTGAGCGTTTAATGACGTCTCAAATTTTCAAATATAACTGAAACGTTAAAAAGACGCCGAAAGTTCGGGAAAAACAGCGCGTGCTAAACCGGACGTTGAAGGAAAATTCTGCTCATAGTACAACTAAAATATTGACATTTCTACCGTTAACGCTCCCGAAAATCGCTCCCTTCGGGAGCGTATTAAAGGGCGATCACCAAAGAGTAAATACAAGTGGTGTTTATGCCCTAGCAGCACTATACAGGCTAAATAAGGGCACTCACCAAAAGTATGAACAAAATGCTTGTACAAAAACAAAATACAATATAAAATACAATGAATAAAAAACCACACAAAATGCATACAGAGAACACAAGCGTATGCTCACTCCCAAGAAAGATGAAAAAGCATAAATCAATACTGAAATACAAAATGTGATAACAAAATACACTGGAGGCAAATAGTCCCCTCCAAATGCCAGGTCAGGACAACACACAATATCCAAACAAATACGTTAAATGCTCAGTTGTATTGAAGATGGAGGAAAGCGGAAAATCATAAAATGATCTCCGAAAGAAACCATCGAACTGTCAGAGGAACAACTGTAACCCGCCGACATCACAAATGTGAGTAGTCTAAGTGACTCAATTCCGCACAATTCAATTTGAACACTTGCAAAAATCAACTGACAGTCCCTAAATTCTCGACTTTGAGGGATTGAAGAACATAAAAAAACAGCAAAAATGTCCAGAAATGCTGTAAACAAGTTTAATCCAATAATTTTAATCCAAAATACACATGAAAACTGGAGTAATTTAGTCCAGAAGATAAAATTTTCTTTTCAATTCAGGTATAAACCTCCGTTATGACGAAGCACTCCTACTCGGGATCCGTGACTATCTAAATTTTACGATCGTTGAAAAGTTCATTGTAAAAAAATTTACAAGCTAAAATGTGACAATCACAGCGCTACATACTTCTAAATATACAATTGATGTATATCCCAGTCAGGCTCAGTCACAGGTTAGCTTAGCCACACATGCATATATACAGTGCATATTTTGCTAGTACAAAACAAATTTGCAGCGACGTAAAACCAAGCTCTGTTCTGGCAGTTTTATAAACTTTTACATTTAGATTGGGGATGGCCTGGACAGCTTAAGACACATGGTCAAATCATTTGACAATACGTCTATCGCTATTTCAAAGACTTATTTATGCTTCTGAAGGAGAAACCATGCATTTTCTTTTATAAAAGGCTATATGCAGAAATTTGAAATGAAATGACAGGAATGCAAAAATAACAAGATTGCTACGCGTAGCCATGTGTCCCCCGCCGCCGCATAAAAGTTGTGTGGTATGTCAATTCAAGCAATATATTCTCTGAGAAACGATAGAAATAGGTTGTCAAAATATGGGATGATCACCTATTAACAGTACCCTATCAGTGTGTAAAGTTTCAGCAACATCCATTCAGTAGTATCCAAGGAGTTGCACCCACAAAAACATTTGACAAAGTCCCATTTTTCGGACTGAAAAATCACAAATTTGTTAATAACTCGAAAACCGTAAATATCACTTCAAAAATTTTTTTGGGTATTATTATAGAGTACCTTTTGCTCTATCAGCCTACAAAATTTCAGAACCCTGTGCACCTAGGTAACCGAGATATTGGATGTCCTATATTTTGACCTTTCTTCCCTGTTTCCATGGAAACGGCGGCAATTTTGAAAATTTCAAATACAGGATGATCATCTACTAACAGTACCCTATCAGTGTGTAAAGTTTCAGCAACATCCGTTCATTAGTGTCCGAGGAGATGCACCCACAAAAACATTTGACAAAGTCCCATTTTTCGGACTGAAAAATCACAAATTCGTAAATAACTCGAAAACCGTAAATATCGCTTCAAATTTTTTTTTCGTATTATTATAGAGTACCTTTTGCTCTATCAGCTTCCCTGTGCACCTAGGTAACCGAGATATTGAATGTCCTTTATTCTGACCTTTCTTCCCGGTTTCCATGGAAACAGTGGCCATTTTGAAAATTTCAAATATGGGATGATCATCTACTAATTGTAACCTATCAGTGTGTAAAGTTTCAGCAACATCGGTTCAGTAGTGTCCGAGGAGTTGCACCCACAAAAAACGTGACGGACGGACAGATGGACGGACGGACGGACGGACGGACGGAGACCATTACTAAGTCCCTCCGACGCGTTGCGGCGGGGGACAAAAAACAGACAAAACATTGATTGATTTGAAATAAACAAGCTGTATGTTTTTCATTCACACGGCAGAACCATTATGGAGAAAAACATTGTTAACGGACGACACATGCAATTTTTTCACCGTTTATGTCAATTTTCAACTTTTAATCTCGAAAATATCAAAAATATGAATGAAACAAACTTTAAAAACATGCCCAGTATATAAACAAGAACATATTGTATAAGGATTTAATTTCTTTTTGTCGAACACAATGGTATATTTTTAAATCATTCACGAACGGTGTGCTCGATTTGATTACATTGACACGGACAATTCAAACTGGTTAATATAAACAGGCCTGTATAGAGTAATAATCTGGCAAGTTATGCTTCTATATAAGTAAAAGAAGTTAATAAAAATTAATGAAAATATCAATATCCAATAATAACGTTCAATATTTTTTATATATTTCAAGCATAACAAAATGACTCTTAATACATGCAATAAAACTAGGTAACGGACCGATACATGCAAAATAATTGCGTTGCAGTCAACAGGTGTAACTGAAATACAATTAAGAGGTACATAATTTGACAGTGTTCTGATGATACAAATACAAGACAGGTCACTCTTGTTATGTTGACTGCAAAAAGTAATACATAATGTCATCGTTAATATTAAGAATTCATAGTAAACACAAAACATCAAAAATCATTGGAAAAAAACTATTTTACCTAATGCTCTATTTACCACAACATCAAAATGTCAGCGTTCAGACGGGGAATAAATTCTGTAATGCATATTACAAAGTTTAAAACAACAACTTAATCCCAACAAATAATTCAAATATAATAAAAGGTAATAACAAAACGACCGAACTTGAAGAATCAATCTGAAACGTGGAACTGGAAAAACAAAACAACGCAGACACACAAGAGAAATAAGAGATCGCAATGGTCTTGATTTAGAACAGGCCTTTAAAAATATGGTTGAACTTGGTTTAAATGCACCAAAACCTCCTTCATTCATATAGCTAAAATAACGGATATTTATAATGGGGCTTGTTTAGGGGGGGTACCAATATCCCGTATCCCCGTAAATTTTTCATCAAATATCCCATATCCCAAAAAGTGTTTTTCCAGTATCCCATATCCCTGTAAATAAAATGGACTTAAATATCCCATATCCCAGTAAGTTTTGCCTCAAATATCCCGTATCCCATGAAAAAAATGTGTGAATATCCCATATCCCAATATACCCTAAACAGATTTACTTCAGCTTTTACCAGTGGAACCCAACTTTTTTTCATTTCAGATAATTGCATTTATTTATTAAACTGTTATACGTATTTAATATTAACATGGACATGAAGCAGTCGCACATAACAGCAAATCCTCTTGCCCGTTATATTAAAGTCTAAAATACTGCCAAAGTCTGGAAGGGTCCCGTCGGCAAACATCTAAGTGTTTTCAGAACGGTATTAGTAAAAAGTTGTTTTTCAGTTATTGTTCACTAAGTCCAATTTGAAAATCCGTGATTTTCTATGAACTTTTTTTTTTCAAACAAATTTTATGGATTTGCATGAAATATGTTTTAATATACTAATCATGACATGCTACACTGAACCTACCCTGCAACTTTATCAGAAGGATATTGTTAATAGTTTTGGCGTTAAAGTGTTCACAAAGCCCGTTTTCAAAATCTATCAAAATCATATAAGTTTTTTCCAGCTGTACAGAACTGTATTGTCAGAAGTTTTTAGTTTAAGGTATATTTTTCACAAGAGTTGTAGACGGGCAATAGGACAAACGGACAACTTGAAAACTTTAGGGCGACTCTCTACCACTTGCAGATTCTTAGCTATGGACATTTACCAAAAACTGTAACCAGAGTTATACATGCTGAAAATGTAAGTCAAGATGAATTTATGTTAATGCAGATGCATAATATTGTTATTCACGACAAATGGAACAAACAGGTGACCTACATAACACACATTAGTAACACTTTGGATACATGTACGATTGACGACTTATCCAAATAAACAGAAAACGCAAAATTATTTATTTTCTATCCAATCTTAAATCATGATTAGCCAATTCACTTGCAGATGAAGACATTTGAACCATCTAAAAATTTTTAACTTGAGTCATTTATGTAGCAATGTATTAAGTCATGCTGACAACCATTACAGATGTACATACCCCTGACCTTTAAGATACATGTATATGGTTCTGCAGCTTTTGACATAACTAAAACCATTACGTACATGAAGCTTCATACGAACGAACACACCAATAGCCATCTTACAATTACAAGAAAGGAGAAGGTTGTTGCATCCACCTGGCGGCACCTGAACTGATATTGATTCATTTTTATTTAATATTAATAAATTTAACTCAGACTGTCGTTTGCAGTTAAGACACGACGTTCATACGACAGTCGCTGACAAAGTATATACACGCACAATTTGTCTGATACATTATAAATCATGCATGTATTCGTCCGTAACGTAGATTATTTGTATGTACCCCTTTTTCTTGGACAGCGATACGCTTTGCAGTCCATGGCTTCGTGAATAAATTGATGAACAGCCTATTCAATTTCAAAAATCATTAAAAGAGCTCAAACCTTTTAAAAAACATAAAAAAATGGTTTTTGCTACACGTTGCTCGTATTGAAAGTGTGCTATAGTACGAGGGTAGGCTATTGGTTTGTTAATGTTCTCGAAAACTAGATGGCCGATTTCAATTTTTCAAACATAAATATTTAGCTAGTTCATTTTTCTTTATACTGTACGCTTCAGTTTTTCTATTATTATTTGTAAACAAATAAAATGTCTTACCTTTTCTGACTATATCCATCCCAAATTGTGTATTTTACCTGTGTTTTAATCCGTTTCAAGGATTTTACGTCTATCTCCCGTCCGTCAACATTATTTCTCGTCTTAATGGTTCTGCCGTGTGATCATTTTAGCTGTAGAATGTATACAGGTAAAGGAAATTTAAAACTTTAAAAATAATGCACACCAGATTGTGTTAACATGTATTTAAATATCGTCGTATGATAGATTCTGCTTTCATATTCACACCCTTTTTAAATCTGAGAAATATGGCATATTTATGTTACAGCAGGGATTAATTTAAACTAAAGTTTTCTTATTTCCAGGTTACGGTAAATAGGTGAATAGTACTAATAGAGATTTCTCAACTTCATACGGTTGCTTTCGTACAACGAAAGGGGAGCGGTTATTGGTCATGCAGTCAAATTACCACGAAAACAACCTGATTGTGCACAAGTTTCCCGTAGAAAAGCTAGAATTAAAATAAATTTTTAGTTTTGAATTGATTTTTCTTTTTATATTTTTCAAAAATGTGTTTTTAAATAGAATATGAACTCAAATTTTTGTTTGGTCTTTAGTTAGACCAACGAATCGTTCTTTGAAAAGTAACCGTTGAGTAACGGTTGTGTTACGTACCGCAGGGACAGGTGAACACTTTTCAGGGATTAGCTCTAAGATTACCTTTTTAAAAAAAATTAATCCCCCTAGCGGCCAGGTAAAATTTGAAAAATAAAGTCAGAACTAATTTGAAAAAGGGGGGGGGGTCAGAATTATTTTTGCGCAGTGCGCCAAAAATATTGATAATAATAATATAAACGTTGGATGCCCGTACGTGTGTGTGGTCCGTAACAATTTTTTTTTGCATCAGATAAATGTACCATGTATTTGTAGACAGTGATCTCATATGGTAGAATACGTTTTCAGGTCTGTCGCCTTCATTTATCTGTGCACTACAGCGGTCACAAAGACGAACAAAGTCTATGTCGAGCTTACCGTACTCTAATATAGATAAATTAACGAATTCGTATTCAAAATTTCATTTTACCCTTTACTGTTTACAGTCTTAGTCGGCTCGGAAAACACGAAGTGGGTATAACTCAATGACATTATGCTAAAGCTGTTAACCAAATCCTAACACAAGACGCAGAGGATATAAGTTACAAAAATTTTGAACAAACAGATAGAGACGAAGGAATTGGGAATATTTCCCCCTTTTTAGCTCACCTGGCCAAAGGCCATGTGAGCTATTGCCATCACTTGGCGTCCGTCGTCGTCGTCGTCGTCGTCGTCGTCGTCCGTCGTCGTCGTTAACTTTTCTTCAAACTTCTTCTCCTCTGAAACGGCTGCACAGATTCAAACCAAATTTGGTCTGGTGGTACTTTAGGGTATCCCCCACAGAACTGATGTGGGGATTTTTGATTCGTCGAAAAACATGGCCGCCGTTGCTAAAAATAGACCAGGGGGGTCAGACTACTGTTTTTGGCTTGTAAATCAAAAAGTATAAGAGATAGATGAAATCTGATGCCACGCTACTGCTTCAGCATCAAAAGCTCTACAAAAGTCTCCATTGAGTCGAAGTTGTCAGATGATGCCTTATGGGAGTTACGGCCCCTTAAAGGTGAAAAATAGCATTTTTTCATGTTTTTGGCCTATGGAATGAAAACTATTGCAGATAGAGAAAAGCTGTTGCTTGCTTAAATGTTCAGCTCATTAAGCTCTACAAAAGTCTCCATAAGGTCAAAGTTGTCAGATGACCCCTTATAGGGGTTACGGCCCCTTAAAGGCAAAAAATAGAGTTTTTGGCCTATAGAATGAAAACTATTGCAGATAGAGAAAAGCTGTTGCTTGCTTAAATGTTCAGCTCATTTAGCTCTACACAAGCCTCCATAGGGTCGAAGTTGTCAGATGACCCCATATAGGGGTTACGGCCCCTTAAAGGCAAAAAAAAGTGTTTTTGGCCTATAGAATGAAAACTATTGCAGATAGAGAGAAGCTGTTGCTTGCTTAAATGTTCAGCTCATTAAGCTCTACAAAAGTCTCCATAAGGTCAAAGTTGTCAGATGACCCCTTATAGGGGTTATGGCCCCTTAAAGGCAAAAAAATAGTTTTTGGCCTATAGAATGAAAACTATTGCAGATAGAGAAAAGCTGTTTCTTGCTTAAATGTTCAGCTCATTTAGCTCTACACAAGTCTCCATAGGGTCAAAGTTGTCAGATGACCCCTTATAGGGGTTATGGCCCCTTATAGGCAAAAATTGAGTTTTTGGCCTGTAGAATGAATACTATTGCAGATAGAGAAAAGCTGTTGCTTGCTTAAATGTTCAGCTCATTTAGCTCTACAAAAGTCTCCATAGGGTCGAAGTTGTCAGATGACCCCTTTAAGGGGTTGTGGCCCTTTAAAGGTGAAAAATAGTGTTTTTTGCATTGGAATGAAAACTATTGCAGATAGAGAAAAGCTTTTTATTGCTTTTAAACATTCAGCTCATTTAGCTATACAAAAGTCTTCAAAGGGTTGACATTAAACCAGGTGAGCGATTCAGGCTCCTGGGAGCCTCTTGTTTAGAAATGGGGGTATAATAATACTTTTCGATGATGATGATAAATTTCATAGAAGAGTAACTAAAGAAAAAACAAAATCTAATCGGCTGTTTTTATAGCAGGGCTGTTAAAAAAAACAAAAATTTATTAAGTCAAAAATTAAATGTAACAATCAATTAACCGTAATGCACATTATTATATCCCAGACTGAAAATTAAGGGGGTAATTTATTGAAGGGGTGTTCGTCTGTCCTTCCATTAAATCTCAGGGTACCCATGCATTTAATATTAACAACTCCTCCTTAACTTTCTCATAGAATTTCATAAAAAATACACAATCCTACATGACAACTCTTACCTATTTTAAACTTTGTTATGAGTGGCGGATGGGGGACAGGGAAATCATTTGTGCCAAGCTGCTCAAAGGTTTCTAGTTTTAGGTGATTTTTGAAGAGTTAAAGGTGTTTCGAATCTAAATACTATATAGTATGAAAATATCAATAACTGTAAAATCAAAGGGTTTTAAACACATGTAGTTATAGTTTTGAATTTTATTCCCTAACTGATTTGTTTATTGCATGTACATTTTTACAATGTTCCATTTTTTCAATTTTAATGAAATATATATATATATATATATCTAAAATTTTATTTAACTTGAAATTTGAAGATAGTATTTACAGTTACAAAGGCCATACAGGATAGATACTTGTAGTTAAATAAAGGTTTATAATCGAGTTATCGACATAAATGAACATTGCTTCATCAATAATTTCTCCCGAAAACGTGTTACGGTTATGATACGTAGCAACCGTGCCTGATACGTATCAAGTCGAGAAATCTCTATTAATTACACGTAACTACTAAAATGACTTTGTACAAAAATACCTGTAATTCCTTACAAAAAAATACATGTTATTCCTAATTTACAGATATTCACTGGTTTGCTTAGTAATTACATACAATGCCTGATTCCACATACTGTACTTACTGTTAAAATATATAGGTGATATTATTTATTACACGTAATTACCGTAAAATTGATAAATTACATGTGATTCCTAATGGTTCTATCTAATACATGTAATCCCTATATGAGAAAAGTTTTTTTTTACATGAATTTTCACATATTTACTGTCGGAGATTAATCAGTGAAGCCTTGTATTTTGGTACATGCTAGAACCCAACTGAAGTAATCTGCATACTGTATTCTTTAATATCTTTATTACTTTTCAAACTGTATGATCAAATATGTTAAGATTCAGCACGATCGATTATTATATACATGTATCTCCATTTTTGAACGACAGACAACGAGTTTTATTAATTCCTTTGCAATATACAAAACGAACTATTTAATGGTGGGAGTCAGAATATAAAAAAATATTCATCTTTAACTCGATAGGTTCGTGCACTTAACCATTAAATATTTCTGTTATTTCATTTGTTTATGCTAGGATCCTTTCGAGTTTATTTTTATCGAAGGGATGTTAGTTGTATACTGTTCGTGTACAATACCTGTCATGCATGCATGTGTATCCAAAAGTTTATATAATTTTTTTCTAAAGAAATATAAATTCTTCAGTGCCAGAAGGGGGCACAAAGTGTACATAAATTTAGAAAACATCTGCATAACCGCGACTACTCACCTCGCCCCCCCCAAAAAAAATAAATTGTGAACATATTTACAATAATATATTGAAAAAGAACCAACATATTGATCTATTGGTATCAAGTCAAAACACCCCATTGCCAAAAACGCTCCCAACCAAAACACCCCCATTTCCGTAACGCCCCCACCAAAACGCCCCCATAATCAAAAACGCACCCGCAAAAACGCTCCGTTTCAGTTTATTTTTTTGTAATCATAAATGAGGTTTGAATAAGAAAAGGTGTATCACGAAGTTCACAATCAAGTCTATAAAATTCAACAAGTTTGCACAATGATGGCAGTATTAGTTCCCATAATTTAGTGTCTTGATTTCACACGCCTGGTCATCTTGAAGATCTCAACAAAATGTTGAGTATATAAAAAAGTTGTCAAGCGTTTCCGGTTGAGAGTATAAGGGGATTTCGAAGCGGCGAGTAAGACGGGTAAGTGTTAAAACATTGTTTTTATAAGTGTTAAAACGGAGGTTTTTGAAAATCGGGCAATGCTATTCGCTTTCTAATAGATTTTTCTCAGTTCTCATATCCACATAAACTGTATAATAATATCGTCTTGGTCTGAAGCGTTAAAAAACCGGCCAATTTTGTAGGATATTTGTTGTGAAGCACGGACCAAGAAAGTGATTGCTCTCATTGTAAATGGATTTCGCTCGTCAAAATTGTAAAGATTTGTTTCATTTTTTACACAGTCTTAGATTTTTGCACGATGAGAACTACACTCTGCAGTTAAACGCTTTAATTTGAAAAATAAATCCATGTTGAGAACATCAAGCGCAAGGCGCATGTTGAGGCCTTAAAGCGTATGTTGAGATCAACAAGCGTTGAAAGATTTATGTGAAATATGCATGTGTATATCCAATGTTTCCGGCGCCGTACAGATTTCTTTTTCTATGAAAGTTGCGGGACCAAAATTATTGAAAAGGTGTTATTTCTACATACAAATTTTCCGCCGAAGAAGAGAGCAGACAGGTCTCCTCGGTGCATTTGCCCCTCTTACATATAATAACTAGACATCTGATATTTGGTGTAGTTTATCGTTCAACGAGCGGACATAGCAAAAAAGGGGGAGCGACATTGAAGGTTTGATTTTAAGTACAAAGTACAAATATATGCATATGCATTGGTGCAGACTAGTTTGAATTATAATACATTTATGTTACATGTACCCCATACTATCAATACTAGTATTCAAATCTTGCTGGAACATATTTTTATATATCAAAACGAACGCATCCAATCTAACAAAATGAAATGAAAAAGTTTTGATGTGCCGCCAGCAACACCTTAGCTCGAATTTTACTGACGAAAAAGAAGCAATTGCATGATTTTATGGCATTGTCCCATTCTAATTCTGTACAACATGCAAAGACAATGATAAACAGTTATATTAAAGATATTTCTGTGTTACCTATAATGAAACATAAGCTGTAATATTTTGAAATAGATAGGGTTCGGGATACACAAACAGTCTCATTAAAACCAAACCTTCAATGCACCGAGGAGACCTGTCTGCTCTCTTCTTCGGCGGAAAATTTGTATGTAGAAATAACACCTTTTCAATAATTTTGGTCCCGCAACTTTCATAGAAAAAGAAATCTGTACGGCGCCGGAAACATTGGATATACACATGCATATTTCACATAAATCTTTCAGCGCTTGTTGATCTCAACATACGCTTTAAGGCCTCAACATGCGCTTGATGTTCTCAACATGGATTTATTTTTCAAATTAAAGCGTTTAACTGCAGAGTGTAGTTCTCATCGTGCAAAAATCTAAGACTGTGTAAAAAATTAAACAAATCTTTACAATTTTTACGAGCGAAATCCATTTACAATGAGAGCAATCACTTTCTTGGTCCGTGCTTCACAACAAATATCCTACAAAATTGGCCGGTTTTTTAACGCTTCAGACCAAGACGATGATATTATACAGTTTATGTGGATATGAGAACTGAGAAAAATATATTAGAAAGCGAATAGCATTGCCCGATTTTCAAAAACCTCCGTTTTAACACTTATAAAAACAATTTTTTAACACTTACCCGTCTTACTCGCCGCTTCGTAATCCCCTTTTACTCTCAACCGGAAACGCTTGACAACTTTTTTATAAACTCAACATTTTGTTGAGATCTTCAAGATGACCAGGCGTGTTTCAGCAGCAACATTTTAAATGCTTTTGTTTGGCACTTCAACAATACTTTTTATCAAACATTTAGGAAAATATTTCTTAAAATTTACATGCAGAATTTCCACAAAAAGTGTAAAATCTCATTTATCTCTGTTACGAATAAGTGTATGCGACACAATATTCACAATATACACTATTAAAGTCAATTTAAAAATCTACAACAGAAAAGCCTTCAATGTGACCAGCTAGCGATTTGCTGACTACTCATAAACTTTATATCCAATAATGCTGATTAAGAGGGTTATATTGTTACATTTGTATTTCTTGCCCTTAATATCAACTTGAATATTGTATCATTCACATTCATTTGTATTTATGCATGTATGTAATGTATGTATTTATAATTTTATATTTGTTTATACTTCTCTATCAATCATGATCTTCTCATGTTATGTAACTTTAATTGCTCCTCGTGGGCTCCTGAGTTGGTGAATGAAAGTTTGTTTGTTTGTTGTAAACGATTGAAACAACCTAGTACATAAAGATGTGATTTCCTCAAAAACTGTCGATGCATTTATTGAGTATACCATGACCGTTATGAATGAGTTTACACAACATACTGAAAAGCAATCAACATTGCGGACTCAAGTGCCAAAAAAATCTATGTAAATTCCGCAAGCTCTGGAATAACAAATCAATTGTGATATGTAAACTTCATTAGCTGGAGCGGACAGAATGTTCCTACACAAAAAGGGAAAGTTGACAATCGGAAAGTTGAAGTCATATCACATTTGTCTTAAAGCTTTGTTAAAAGTTTTCCTCAAGAGTATATTTCAAAGGTAATCTAAAATTGATTATAGCGAGCATCGCAGATGCGAGCTTTACGGCATTGTGCATGCTTTGAGATGTGCCAGAAATATACTGACGATAAAACCGGAACAGGTTGACTTTTACGGAGTGAAAAAATTAATAGGCACGGAGCAAGTAAAACAATCAACCCTCTGGGCTTATAGAAAATACATCATAATCTGTTATGCAACAATAAAAAAATAGAAATTAAAAAACAGTGATAAAACCCTCTTCCATCCACTTGTTTATTTTTACACACAGATTTTTATTTAAACACCATTCGGTCTTTTCCGCGGAAAAAAACGATTTTCCGGAAATTACCGAGCTAGCTTTAGGCAACATCGTCCCATTGACTAGTCATACCAAATGCATGAGACTGACCTAGCTTTGTTAAATTCTAAGTAAGATAAAGAAATACATAAATTTACCGAATAAAACCTACTCATAATAATAAATAAAAGGTTCTAACCTGAAAATGAAAGAAAAGTCCCATCCTGTGGGGTTTCACTCACTCTCCTCAATCCTGCATGATATTTTTACTTCAACGTTTTTTCCGCCAGGTTTCTTAATGTACCTTCTGTTACAAATGCTTCAAATAAAACACTGATACTCAGAAAATCTCACAAAACCTGACAGAATCTGAATGTTGTTTTGGTCTGCTGAAGAAGCGCGAAATACTCTGACAAGGAAATGACGTCACGTAATCAATAAAATTGATAATTTCATCCCCGCTTAATGTCGTCCCAGAATGTTACAGGATTTATTATTTGCACAAATATTAAATTGATTTTTTAATAAGTTGTTATTGGTCCCAGATATTTTAACAACAACTTTCTAAAGTGCTTGGGTTGGGTGGGGTCAGACTTTGCTACTACCTACTGTCTGTAAAGGATACTCTGGAGAACAGAAATTCTGAGATTTTTTCTTTATGTCATAACTAGCACATTTGAAATGTTTGCTATTTTTATTGTTGCACAAAAACGTAACTAAATTTACAAAAAAGAGTGAAAGAAAAGCTTACTTCTAAGATAAATGAAGCAAAATCACTTTGCCCCCTTGTTTTTCCATTGTAAATGGCAGCCATTTTTGGAGATGCCAAATTTTCAAAAATAACTATATCAAAGAATTTTACAATACCACTTTGACCAAAGAGGTATTTTGATCAGCTTGTTTTTGTTGACATCAAGGAGTGCATTTTGACGGCATATGACGTCACAATAGAAATTTGAGATTTTTTCCCGTACTTTTTTTCACTATGGGAATTCCCCATTCAAATGTAAACATTTAGATTTTTAGAGCATTTTTAAAAGTTGTTATATTTTTAGTTAGGTCTTTTTGATACTCATAAGATTATATAAATAAATAAAGGCTCACGTTTTACAGAAAAAATAAGTTTTGATTTTTTTCATTCTCCAGACTACCCTTCACAGACAGTAATTCCTTTTTTAAAAGTTCCCTCTTTACGTTACACTTAGCCGGTCGAGCAAATGAATTTATTTTTAAAAGGTATATAGATTTTCGATGCTCGCTAAAAAGGTAGGGCCTTAATCATATTAAGAAAATGCTTCATATGAATGAAGAAACAAATCAATAAGCAAAGGTGCACAATTAGTGCCCATCGGAATCGACATTTGAGATTGATTTTCCAGGTTCTGTGGTTTTGTAGAACCTTTATTGTTTGACTGAAACGGAGGTATTTCCGGATGCGTCTATACCAGTATTGGTCCTGCATCGTATTTATTCAAATTCAGATTTTGGCCGTTGCGGTTTTTTTTTTATAATGGGGGTGTTTTGGTTGGGGGCGGATTGCCAATATGGCGTAAATAGTATCGTCATTTTACGTTTTAGTGCTTTTTGTGACATTTTAAATCATAATAATCCCAAGTGGGAGTGTTCTGGCCTAACGGAGGTTTATACCAAAGAAGGACCGTGATTGTCCTATGTTTCTAATTCCAATATTTTGGTGCATTGATTTTAGTTACTGCGGATCTACGAAGTTGCTAAGAAAATGTTTCAAAATGGCGTCTAAATGATTTTTACAGGTTAAATTTTTTTCTTCTTAAATTTCCGTATAAAAGCGACATTATTTGAACAACTGTTGCTTTGCAATTTATTTTTTGTTTATTATTCTGTCGAAACCTTTAAAAAATCATTAACATAATGATTTTCAATGCCTAAAGGTCCTGAGGAAGGCTTACGGTACAGGTTACATGCAGCCTGTCGTACATTTTAATAGGAGACGGAGAGTTAGGAGCAGCCACACGGCAACCCAGTCCCTAAATGGCTAAATAGGTGACCTATATCTTGGGGGGGTGTCAGGTTTATGAAACAGAAAGCATGACTGCTAACCATAGTGGGCCTAATTATAAGTGGATGGAGAGTGCCATGCTTCTTTGTAGTTACATGTACATCCACAATTTCAGGCTACTGAAGATTACTTGGAGAGGTTTCATGTACATGCCTGGCTCAAAAAAATTATAAACATACAGCCAAAGATAGGAAAAAAGTAGTAATAACTAATCAAAATATTTACAAAATCAAAAAAGTATTTAGTGCTACATTGTACTATATATACAAAAATAGTGATTGGAAAATGAACTGTCAAAGTTTAAATGTGAAGGATTAGGTGGGGGACAGCTGTAGTAAGCATGCACACTGTAAATAATTTATATACAGTCATGACATTCATTATACCCCTAAGTCGAAGAAGAGGGGGGTATACTGTTTTACCCTTTTCCGTCTGTCCCTCCATTCCTTTGACCGTCCGTAACATAATTTCTGTCACAGTTTTCAAAATTCAAAATTTTCTAAAAATTGAAAAATACATTCAAAATTTCCGTCACAGTTTTCTCAGCAACTACATGACGCAGAGGTCTGATATTTTGCGTATAGCTTTCTCCTCTGGTACAATGTATATGGTGTATTCCAATTTTATGTTCCTAAATCAACTACTTCCTGTTTACCAAATACTTTGATTTTTCCACATAGTGAACATGAATGCAAAATTTTTGTCAAATTTTTCTCAGCAACTCCAAGAGATAGAGGTCTGCATATAGCTTTATACTATAGTCCCATATGGTGTATAGTGATTTTATGTTCCTACAATGTAGGTCATTACTTCCTGTTTACCGAGTATTTAAACTTGTATGCATGGCATAGTTTGGGGAGCAGGGGTATCACTAGTGAGCATTAGCTCACAGATTTACTTGTTTAAAATTTGTTTTTTTCAAACAAACTAAATAAACTAATATGAGGCAGGTTAAACCTGTAACGCTCCAGAAGTTACAAGTAATTTTATTCATTTTTTTTGTTCGAAAATAAAAACAAACTAGCTTTTCTTGTGGGTTACACGTGCATTTAATGGAATTTAAAATTTTCAAAGAAAAAAGCGTTAAAAAGACACCAAATTGGCGAAAGTTTGGGAAAACCAGAGTGATTAACCGGACGTTGAAGGAAAATTCAGCTCATAGTACAACTAAAATATTGACATTTCTACCATTATCGCTCTCTTTGGGAGCGTAATACTTACATATGGCTTTTAACCAAACTTTTTATTGACCCAATATTATTAAGAGTGCTAATGGTAATTTTGAACTACATGTATCTTGAAGCTTTGTTTGAGTTGGAGAAAAAAATTGGATTTGTTCCATTACGAGTAATGGGACTGCATTGTAGCTCTGCCCAATCAAAGATGTCAAAGGAGCTACATACTTTATTGTAGTTATGAAGCTCATTACCTACATATGATCCTTTTATGTAATTTTCTAATCATTCCATATCTATAGATTTTAAGGCATGTTATAAAAAGAGAATTATAAAAATCTCTAAATACATGTATAAGAGATTGCATTGTTATCAACAAAGATTTAAAAGCTGACTTAATGAGAAACATAACAAATCATGGATTTTTTTTAGAGTAGGAGAAACTAAGCGGACTAGTTTTGCCAATGCGCACGGTTTAAATAAAAAATTGTTAATTGTATAAAAACAGCAAACAGCTCATCAAAACCTGACAGCACTGACTTGTAGCTGTTCTCACATGTACATGTATCTATATTATTACTATTAACTTTTATTATATATTTTATTTTATAGGTCTGTGCTAGTATTTTTTTTCCTTGAAGTATGTGGGATCTTCAAGGACCAAGATCCTTCATGGAGGATGAAACTACTTGTGGTCATCTCTGTCAGCATCCTTCATGTTGGAGTTCTAATAATAGAAAAATAAAAGGGATTCCTCATGCAGCCCCAAGGATACCTCCACCAGAGGATATTGAGACAGGTATAAGTGTTAATCAAGCTAGGTTTTAAAAGTAGAATTTCATTAAAGTAATGTACATTCATAATCTCATAAAAATATATATTAATGAGATATGTGAACAATTAATCAATTTTTACAGTTTATAAAAAAAAAATTGCAAGCCACTTTGTTTTCTTCATTACTGTCGTTTATTAAAGCATTTTAACTATAGCATAACAATAACTGATTCAAAAAAAGATATGTTACACTTGAACAAGATTCGATATAAACTTATTACTGTATGACCATGATGACAGAGGACACAGGTCTACACTTACATACATGTATATGACCCATCCTTTCCTATCAGTCTTCATTAAATGTTCAGATCCACTGTACCTGACGAGAAAAAAAACCAGGCAAGTTTGACTGGTCGGACAAATTTCCCAAATTTACATTAGACATGTTACAATGTAAGTCAGTCCTACAATATTTGTGTATGTTACGACAAGCCAAGAAATAATTTTATGATGACTGCCTATGAGCTTGATTGTCAATCCTAAGCATTACTTGAAGTATTCAATTAATGGTACAAAGAACATTTAGGTGATCACTGGTGAAAAAGAGACAATTAAAAATGTAGTAGTGGAAATTTTTGTGATGCTGGTCTGATGAAGGCCAAAAGGTCTTAGTAAACAGATTTTTTTCTTCAGATTTACCAACATTGAAGGTGTATGATATGTTAGGAGATTATGGAGACGATAATCGAGACTTGTATCCAACAAGGTTTGGTGGGAAGCCTGCTCATTCTAGACGACACTCTGCCTCTATGATAAAAGAAGGAACCACTAAAACAACTACTAGGTTATAATTTGAAAAAAAAATATTTCTATTAAAATAGAATAAAAAATAAAATAAAATAAAATGGGTTTTAATGTTGAACTGTTGTTCATTAAATGTTTGAGAAAGACAAAACAGCAGAGGAATAAGGCCTTCATACTTTACCAAAAAATTAAATATTCATGTACATGTACTTTATTTTGTAGCATAGCAGAAACCAAATATCTAATTTAAATTTTTTTTTCAACTTAAGATCTGATCTTACTAGAACTTTACAATATGATAAACATAATAAAAAGGATAAAAAAAGGATGTAAAAGAATGGATCTTTAAGGTTTCTAATTTCTGAAAAAAAATCAACACTTTTTAAACATTATATTTTATTAAGAAACATTTTTGTTTTAACAGCATTTCAACTTAGACATGTAAAATTTTTGGAAAGGGCTGCTATTTTTATACTGTATATAGGGTTTGCTTTTTGAAGAATTGTATTTCAACTCAATATATTGTTTGTAAAGCAATATGCATGCTTTTTCTTTATGTTTACAGTTCAGGAATAAAGCTAAAGGCTCCAGCAGGTACCCCACGGACAATAGATTCGAAAGAAGTATCAAATGTAGGACCAAAGAAACAGATGAAGGTCGTAGAGGTTCAAGAGGTCTTTGATTTTGCTGACTTAAATGATACATGGGACAATACATTCCTCCCCAAACAGTGCATGGTGTGGGTGCCCAACCCAAACTATAAACGAAAAGTCAACAAGGAGGAAATGTAAGGCTTAAATGTTTAAGGGGAAAAATATTAAGCAAAAGAAAAAGTATTAGGAACTTAAAAAAAGACAAAAAAATTCAACAAAGTTTTTTGGAGTACATTTTTTTCTATATAGGAATATCCCTGTTTAAATGTCTATCTGTTCATCTGTCTATATATCTTTTAAGAGCAACTTCAGATGTAAGAGAACAAAACTGTTTGATGGATTTTGATGAAACTTTACATGAAAGAAGTACATCATAAGAAATTTTGCATGAAGAAATTTCATCAGTCTTGGATTTTAATCAGGGGGGATAATTTGACTTTGTTTTTTTTAAATATAAAGTTCAATATGAAGAGGGGGATTTCCTTTGGTGAGCTTGCCAATAGCATTCACTGTTTACACTAATAAGGTAATAGAAAAAATCCTAACTTTGTAAATAAGGCATGAATTTTTATTTTAAATCCATTGCTTTAGCAGCTCAGATGATATTTGAGTTTTATGAATTATTGCCCTTTGAACACACACAATAAATCTACTTTTTGAGTTTTTCTAAGTTTCGTTTGTGGTTTTGTGGTGAATTTTGTCAGAATTCCGTTAGAATAGAGTTGAAGTGTATACTTTCATATGAAATAAAAGTACATATTTCTTCTCTGGTGATTACCAAGTGTCTTCATTTACTGCATACAAGTTGTACAAAAGATTAAACAGTTATGAATACATGTAGTAACAAAAACAAACATATTATTTTTATTATATAGAAGCAATTTGAATGATCAATCACCATGAGAAAACTCTCCACTCTTGACACTGCCAGGCAAATAACCCTTTATCATTTGGGACAATATAGGTGACTCTGAATGATAATACCCATGTATTACTCAATATTATTTATTTTCAAACCGATTTTTCAGGGTCCCAATTAATGAGTTGTCACAAAGTGGTAAGCCGAGGATTCTGCTGAAGAATTTAACAGGGGATTTGTTGCCGTCTGACCTAGATTATGACCAGATGTCATTTACAAGGGTAAGGTCAAGATTTAGATATGACAAAAACACTTGTATGTTCATCAATGGAAATGAAAATGAAATACTATATTTTTTTTGCTACCAAGTTCCAAATAATTTATTGTGACATGCTTTTATTTGTATACATTTTTAAAGTACTCATTTTTTTTTAATTAACAAGCTTTTTCAGTAATTTTGTAAGGTTAAATCAACATGAATCTTTATTCACCCATAATTACTCACTGACTGACCCTTCACACTCTCAAAAGTGATCTCTCGGTATCTACTGAAGGGATTGGTTTAAATTAAATATACAACTTAAGCACAATTAATATGTGATAAAATATAAAGTTTTTATAATAGATTTCTCAACTTCTACTGAAGATATTTAATTCAAATTTAGTACACAGCTTTAGCAACATGGGTTGTATGCTGTGCTTCATTTATACATAAGTTGGTTATCTACCTCATGTCTTCTGAATGGTCAAGTGGGAGTCTGCTAAGCATGGCTTACTTTTGCATTATTTTGCCATTTTATATTTAAATCATTACCGGTAATACATAAAATAAAATAAATATCTTTTGATGATTAATAGAAAACATGTCTTGTTTGAAAATAAGATTCAATCTTCAATATGTTATATTTTGTTTTTATAGGAAAAATACCCCAATTATGATTCTATATCAGTGAGATATAATCTTAAATTATTGTGTGTTGTGAAGCTGAAATGAATTCATAGTTTAGAAATTTGACATAGATTTAATATTTTAGCATTGATTCAGTCTAACATTTATGCGAAATTAAGTTACACAGACTAAACAATCTCACCATCAAGTAGATTAGAATATCTCATAGTATTTTACTAATTTTTATCTACTATTTTTTTTAGATACTTTCACAATGTTTCATAATGATTTCAAAATAATTGCATATGATTGAATATACATATGCATGATTTTAGTATTTCTGTGGATTCATTTAATTTTGTGGGTATCAATTTTTGTTGTTTGGTGAAATAGGACCAGTTCGTGGATTCCTAAATTTGTTGTTCTGAATTCTGCCGTGTACAGTCCAATATGAAATTTACTTTTCGTGGGTTACCAAATTTTGTGGGTTAACACCTTCCACGAAAACCACGAAAATTGATACCCACAAAAAATAATGAAACCACAGTAATTGGTTTGAATATGTCATATTTTGCATGATTATTGCATTACCATCTTAATATTCGGAAAAAAAAGTTGTAGTTCATACATTTTGCATGATGTTTTCCATTTTGCAGCCAATGACTAGTTGGCCTGTTGGGCCTGTGATAAAGGTAGACAACTCCGCATGTACTACTTGTAGCTTTCCCTCTGTATTTCCTCTTAAGGTTTTAAGTTTTAATAATCTTAAAATGTTATAGGTGCAAAATGGTAATGGATTCAATTTTGAGATTAGATAGAATGTTAAACCTTTTGACTTTTTTTAACCTATAACATTTTGAGGTTTGGAGTACAGATTTCAGAAATTAACAGTTATATATTTTCTTTGGGTTATACTTTTTCTTTGAGGTAAAAGATTACAAGTAGAAAATTTAAAGCAAATTAATTTAATCTCCAAATTAGATATGATAAGTCACATAATTATTAAAATGATTACTATATTAATATACTCTTTGCTTTTTTGCATTTCTACAATTTGATGGGCAATTATTGTAATCTTAAGAAAATAGAAGCAAAAATAGGCTTCAGGAATAAAATCTGAAATCTGTAATAGAGTATCAGTTATGGTTTACTCTCCTTACAATTGTTTTTTTATTCTTATATTCATTTTCTTTGTGCATTATATTCAGACCATCCTACATATATAAGTTTTTGTTTTTTATATAGATGGAAAGTCTATACAACTTTATACCTACTGCCGTAAGACATATACACCTATCCTTTTGTATATTCAGTTTTATTTATAGAAGTAAATGGATTTTGTTCATGCACAATTTTCAAACATTCAGAGACTATATCCACTTCTCCTGACTATATTTAAGCAGATTCGTTTTTCTAATTACAGCTATTTCAGTAAAATTTTAGCTTCTCAAAGACATAAGCATGCATTTTTCAGTTGTACCACAAGGTCATTGAATAGGTCAGAAGTACAAAACGGCTAAGTCATTAAAAAAAAGAAGAAAAAAAATGAGAATAAAGTTAATGCAAAATTTTAGATGATAAAAGTAAGAAAGAGATAACACAAAGACACCCATGAAACTATACAATATAAAACTTCAATCAGAAACACAAATCAAATTGTAAGGGGGGCTAACTCAGTTTCAAATGTGCTTCTGAAGTCTATGCATGCAGTTTTTGCTGTCCCAAAAATAGCCATAAGGTTTTTCTCTTAGGATTTTCATTTAAACGCTGACTTAAAGTGCACAGCCAAAAGTAAACCATGTTTGAATGAAACTTTAGTTGTAGTCATTGGTTATAAAAAATAATTTTACCCCAGTTTGGTTTCCTTCAGCAGAATTAATAATTTTACTTAAAAAGATCAAACAAAATTATTCATATTTAGTGATTTGAAAGGTCTCAAAACCAAGAAAAGTGAACATTTTTTCTCTGTAGTTCATTTCATCATTCGTTCATCCGTCACCATAAGGTCTTGTTTTCATTTTATCTTCAAAATAAAAGTTTAATTAAAATAAAATGTCAAATGATTTTGTGTCTTGCAGCTATTTAGATTTTATAAATTGTAGTCAGTTTTATAAATTAAAAAGAACTATAACATGACTTGTTGTTAAATATTTCAATTCCCTGTGACGTCTTTTTAATCACTTAGTTGAATTGAAAAATTCTGTGAAAAACTACCTCAAGTCATCTTATTTGATCTTTAAAAGTACATAGTGATTAAAATGAATGTCCTTATAACCAAATAACGTGCCTCAGTTATGAGTAATTACGAGTTATTAAACATCTGAGAAATTTTCCCTATGATCGTTATCTTTTGTTACATAACAAAATAAATAACTCATTCATTTTCTTTCACTTTCAAGTTTGTTTACTAGTTTTTCTTCTGTAAGGTAAAAGGTACTTTACACATGTAGTTATATGTTTCAAAGCATTTATGTACAGTAAATATATGGTCAAAATATATATATACCATGTGTAATCTTTTGTTTTTCTCTTATTTTATATTTTTGTGTTTTGTCTCCTATTTTTTAGTGCCTGTTTGATATGGGCATTAAGTTTTATTCATGTCTGACTGTCCATCCATCTGTATGAATCTCTTACAAACTGAATGTAAGCGTCATGAAATTAAGCAGGTACAAGATTTGATACCATAAACTATGTACCTATAGTTTGAATTGACAAACTACATGTATAAATTAAGCCATTTTCAAACAGGTTGGACTACTACTTCCTGTTTTGGGTGAAGGGAAGCATCTATGTCCGATAGACATGTCATTTTTACCAATATTTTACTTTCATTATATTTTATCATTCACTGTTGAAGAGTTATTTGTTTGGAACTTAGTGTACATGTATTAGGTTTGAGGATCAGTTGCACTGAATGCCAAAAGAGTTTTAAAATGCATGCTAGTGCAATTTTTTTTGTTGGTTTTTATACGACCGCAAAAAATTTGCGGACATATTATGGTATGATGCTGTCGTCGTCGTTGTCGGTGTCTGTTAACTTTTTAGTGTTTCCACAATAACTTTAGTTCCAGTTATCCGATTGCTATGAAACTTTACAATGATGTTCCTTACCATAAAAGGATGAATGGGATTGATTTAGGGGGTCCCCCCATTTTTCGTTTAGAAATTAGGGGCCAAAAAAGGGCCAAAAATACTACTTTTTTGTTTGTTTCCACAATAACTTTAGTTCTAGTTATCCAATTGCTATGAAATTTGATAGTGATGTTCCTTACCATACAAGGATGAATGGGATTGATTTTGGGGGTCCCCCCTTTTTTTGTTTCGAAATTAGGGGCCCAAAAGGGGAAAAAAATTCAAATATTTTACTTGTTTCCACCATAACTTTGGTCCTAGTTGGCCTATTGCTGTGAAATTTGTCAAGAATGTTTCTTAAAATAAAAGAATGAATCTGATAAATTTTTGCGCCCCCTTTTTCTCCGTTGTGTATTTAGGGGCCAAAAGGGGCCAAAATAAAAACTTTTTTATTTGTGGTCCGATTTTGAAAATTTTTTTTGCATGTTTGTTCTTGTCAAATAGCGGATACAAAATTAAGAATTAATTTTTGCGACCCCCCCTTTTTCCCCCTATTACGTAATTAGGGGCCAAATGGGGCCAAAATCGAAACTTTTTTATTTGTGGTCCGATTTTGAAAATTTTTTTTGCAAGTTTATTTTTGTCAAGTAGCGAATCCAAATTTGAGAATTTATTTTTGCGACCCCCACCCCTTTTTCACCTGTTACGTAATAAGGGGCCAAAAGGGGCCGAAATTGAAACTTTTTTAATTCTTGTCCGATTTTGATAATTTTTTTTGCAAGTTTATTCTTGTCAAGTAGCAGATATATTTTTGTGTCCCCTTTTTTTACTGTTACGTTATTAGGGACCAAAAGGGGCCAAAATTGCAACTTTTTTATTTCTGGTCCGATTTTGAAAATTTTTTTTGCATGTTTGTTCTTGTCAAATAGCGAATACAAAATTAAGAATTAATTTTTGCGACCCCCCTTTTTCCCCATATTAGGTAATTAGGGGCCAAATGGGGCTTTTTTATTTGTGGTCCGATTTTGAAATTTTTTTTTGCAAATTTTGTGCTGTAATCATAATTTAAAAAAAAATTCTGGTTCGATTTTTAATTTTTTCCCCAAACATTATTCTTTTAAAAAGTAGAATACAACATTCAAAATTTATATTTTTACCCCCTGGGTCGAAAGTTCATCAGAGAAGCATGTGTCAAAAACCTTTGTCAGTCCACCATGGGCTGCATGTGTCCAGAACAATAGACTATCCATATTAGGTTTAAAACGTACAGGGTTCAACATGTTGCAGTCGTATCATGCTGCGCTCGGCGAAGCTTTTTATTTGTTTTGTTTTTGCTTATGCTTTCTAACTGCTTTGCAATTTTTGGGGGGAGGATTTTTAATGCATCATTAAACTATGCATGTGCACATGCAGTGATAGTAGCCTGCTTATTAATTGTGTCAATTGAAAATAATTTAAATTACAGAATTTACCAATATTAATTTATCTGTTGTAAAATGTTATGATATATATGTATATTAATCATTTTTATGATGAAAGATCATACTTTTCTTTAATTTTCATTTAACTTCATTGGTGGAAGAAAAATGAATATTTATTTAATCTGTTTTTTTTATCATCATTCATCTGGTCATTATCAAACCAAAAATTAAGAAGAGTTTGTTGGGAAGAGAATAAAGAACACTTACAAATATTTTTCACTTTCATGTAATATTTTAGAAACCTATTTGCCTTTTATGCATTCTGGGCAGTTACAGTAACATTGTTTTTCTAAGTACTTGTCACATGTATGAATGTATGTATAAGTAGAAAGTCCAATTCTATTTATAATAAAAATGATATTTCGTAACACAAAACAGAGAAAATTGAATTGTTTAAATCCAACCTTTCCATTATCAAATACTTAAAGACATGATAGGCAAGAAAACCCAAAACCCAACAAACTTTTTAATTTATGGTTTTGCCTGGCCTGGCCTTCATTGTTTGATTAAAAATTACACAAAATATAATTTTAATAATATTGTCATTTCAGAGGCGGAGATCCCCACCCCCATCAAGTAGGAGGACGCCTTATAGCAGAGGGACCATGGGATTTCCATCACAAGGAGGAAGAAGACCCCAGTTTATCTTTGATATGGCAGGGTAAGCCTTTCGACCTGTATTTTTCTATAAAATTCAAAACAGTTTGGATGTGCAGCCTAGTCTTACACAAGAATGGGATATTTTATTTTGTGTAAAAAAAATTAAGTCAGCCTGTTCATCTACCTTTCAAAAAATCAAAAAATGAATAAAGGTGCAATTTTGCATCTTTGCAAAGTTGGGTATATTCTGTATAGCAGTTTATATTTATGCTCTGGTTTAAGTTACACTTATTTTCGAGAGTGGATATAAAATCATGAAGATAAACCCAAAAAATATACATCTAACACAAAAAGTATACAAATACATTCATTCATAAACTGCTAAAATAAAGCTGCATAAATTTTTCACATACCTTATATTTAGCACACACAAAAAACCCACACAAATTTACCACTTCAAAAATCGCCTGCTTTTAAAGAGCCGTTGGTGTAGTGGTTAACACTTCGGGCTGCTATAACCAAGGTTCGTGGTTCAATCCTCGTCCTGGGTGAAAATTTCATGAACCAATTTTCCAACTCTCTCTTGACACCATTTGCGAGGATGGTCTCAAGGAACGATGCTAGTCCTTTGGAAGGGACAAAAAAGGTTGTCCACTTTATGCGGAGAGCAATACCCCATAAACGTTAAAGACCCCATTGTAGATTTCGATAAGAGTAGGCTCAATGGGGGCCACTACAAAGGCCACACTCGCAATCTGCTAGCTGTAGAGCGATTTACATAAGCATCAAGCTTGTTTCCCAATCCAGGATAAATATGTTTAAAATTAAAAAAAGTTACAGAATATTTACTAGACCGCACCAAATCAATTAAATCATAGGAGCAGTTCTTTTATCACTGTTATTCATCCTAAAAGTCACAGGAAGGCCTTCAACATTTAGAAAAGTTGCTGCATGTTAAAATTTGTCAACTAACCTAACATAATAGGTTCATGAAATTTTCACCCAGGACGAGGATTTATTATAATTGAAAATAAACACTTGCAAATATGTGCATTATGAGCAGTTTCAATAAACATGCAGTTGCATTGTCTGTTGATGGTCAAACTGATTTGCAAAGCATTATTCTTCCAGGCAACCTGTATCTGCAGAGTGAGTCTAGAAATAGCACAAATTGAACCTGTACTTTCCCTTTTCTATTTATAAATTTGTAGAGAATTCTGTAATGATATTGTCACATCTTGCACTTCTATGCCCTGTAATAACAAAGACTAACTAATTCATTATATGCCTTACTAATTAACTAACATTTCTATAATGGACATTCACAATCAATAAAATTATCTTTTAGGAATATTTATTTCATTTTATGTCTTTATATAGTTGCATAGATCTAGTTTAAGCTCTTATATATTAGGCATCTGCCTATACTTTTCTGGTATAAAAAGGATGGGTTCAAAATTCAGTTATTAACTTTTTAAAATTTTTCATATTCAGTACAAATGTATACTTTCAAAATGTATGAGGGGAGGTAACAAAATATTTAATTTTTACGTAAAAGTTTTGTTTGAAGTTTGATTTTCATTTGTTTCAAAGAACACTTTTCAGGATTATATTTTAACAAATGAGCCAAAATAAAGATACTAGTTCAGAAATCAATATTACATGTTATTGGTTATCTTTGTACAGAATCATAAAAATTGTCTTATCCATTTTCTATTTGTTTTTATAGAACATAATTTTTACTTATTCTTAGTTATTTTGTAATCTTCATTTTCAGTTTGGACGAGCTACTAGAATTGCCAAGAGATGTTTTAGTACAAGTTTTAGACAATGCTAAGCCTAGGTAAAATCATTGTAATCTTGATCCAAATGACAGAAAAAAAAAAACTAATGTAGTAATCATTACAGAAAAAAAACCAAATTCAAACAAATTGAAATTAAATACAGATTTGAAAACAGTGGAAAGCTAGCAACAAAATAAGCTTGCTGGAAATACATTTTTTAGCTTGTTTAACTGTAGTTTTGTTTACATTAAATGTTGAACATTTTATTTTAATGTTTGCTTATTCTGAATTTATCACCAATGCAAAAATGCTTAGCTGTTAAAATGATTAAATTTAAGACCCTCACCTACATGTTGACATTGTAACTTTTGCTATATTTATGGTGACAATATGGAAATCCTTGAAAAAGTAAACTCTTAAAAATGCAATTAATTTCTGAATATTTATGAAATTGGTACACTAAAAAAATTATACCACAGAAAAAATTAAATTGTCAAAAATTGACAAAAGTAAAAAATTTTGCATTTACCAGGAATTGATTGTATTTCTATGAAGTAAATTAAGTCAATTGAAAATCGCTTCATTTCGTTAGTGCTTTGTTTTCAATTATTAGTGATTTCACATCAAGGGAGACAATGCATGCGCTCATTGAAAGAATATATCCCAGCTTTACCAGAGGGTTTTCCAACCTGAGTTCCCAAAGTGTGGAGCTTCTCCAACAGAAAAAGTTAAATATCACCGAAAACAGAGCAAGAAACATTAGAACAGGTCACTTGATAGAAACCAAACCAGTTTTTCACCTAGACGAGGATGGTTGTGAGCAACCAAGGCACATTGTTGATGCCCTCAGTGAGCGGAGCCAACAACCGTTAGATAGTGAATATGTTGAGTCCATTAGAGACTTGTATATTAATAGGAGGAGAGAATACAATATGAAAAAGCCTCTTCCTCCAATAGGTGAGTGTGAACTCATGTAAGAAATATTCTCTTAGAAAAAACATATACAAATACTTTTGCTTAATAAAAGCATAAATTCTAATGAAAAGTAAGCATAAAGCATACATAGGCGGATTCAGGGGGGCCTGGGGGGCCCATGCTCCCCCTCTTTTGGCAGAAAAATTTTGGTTGAATATATAGGAAATCATTGAAGTGTGACTAAATTGAGCCCCCTCTTTGGCCAGTCAGAGGGCCCCCTCTTTTCAGAATTTCTGGATCTGCCATAGAGATGATGTCAAAGGCCACCACTGGAACAGACAATGGAATGAGGAACTAAACATTGTTATAAGATAGCATTGTGTACAAGTACACTCAGGGGTGGATCCAGAATTTTTTGAAATTTTTGACAGAAGGGGTAGGATAGGGGGTTCCAGAACAATTTTGCCAAAAATATGCACAAATATAACTAAACTTTTAATTGAAAAGGATGATGTCTCTGCATATTATGGTTATGCAAGGTCTAACAGCAAAAATCAGCAGTCTTAGCCAAGCTATGTCCAAGATTCAGTTTAGTTTTAATGACCATTGCTTTAATAAGTGTACAAACTACAATTATAGTTATAAAGAATTCATAAGAACATCATTAACTCATGTAGATATATGTGGATAATTACCATCATCTAGATTGCTATTAGTTACTCTTACTGATGTCTCATGAAATCAATGTTTTAAAATTTCATGGAAAGTCCATAAAATTATCAATGAAAAAACCAAATTTAAGTTTTTAAAAAAATCTCGGAAGTATTTTGCACAATAAATAAATAAATAAATCCTATGCTCTGCAGTTTAATTCAGATATATTAAATCTTATGTTTATGAAATTTTGCTAAAACTTCTTGCATTTAAGGTTTTGATAAAAAAAATGTAATATTGGCTTATAGGTTTAACTGTTTTATGACCAATAATGTTTTTCATAACTTCTACTGTGGATTTATTTATTTTTGTGGGTACCAATTTTTATGGTTTGATGAAAAAGGATCAGTTCATGGAATTCCTCAAATTTGTGGTTCTGATGTCTGCAGCATTCAAATCAATATTAAATTCATTTTCATTGGGTATCAAATTTCGTGGGTCAAAGCCATCCTTGAAAACCACAAAAATTAATGAAACCACAGTATTTGTTGGTCAATGATTAAAAAAAGATATTCAGAAATGCATGTGCTTTTGTTTTCAAATCAGAAATTTATAATATTTATCTTAGAAGGTGAACAAAAAGTATCAAAAAAGAAACAACTACAACCAGGTATTACCAATTGTTTGTGTGCATTGTTTTTACTGGGAGATTTGCTATATTGTTTTTTATTGCTTAGTTCAAGTGTTATAAGATGCTGGAAATTTGCTAGAATATATAGACAGTAGGGAGAAATAAAGTATTTTTATGTTTCATTTTCCTGATCATTTTTTTCATTTGTCTGTTACTCTTTATATACCACAGTTTGAGTGCTTTTCTCAGTACTTATAAATTGGATTTTAAAAGTATTTTATAGTCCTACAGCAAATCCAAAACTTACAACTTTTATAAATATTGAAGGCTATAAAATTTATGCCTAAGACCAGACTTTTTGTGTCCAACAAATTACTTTCCTAAATATTATAGGTAAAATTCTTATTTCTTACTCAATAAATGATATAATATATTAAAAAAAAAATATGTACTAAATTAATTTAAGAATGCTTTTTAGCACATGGTGACTTCTAACAAGAGTTAGTAATTTGCCACTAGTTAATGGCTTATTTGAAAAAAAAGTAGCTGCAAAAATGACATTCAAAACCTCTTATTTGGTAGGGAATATTGCTACATAGCTTTAATGAAATATGATGAAAATAAAATATTTATATTAGAGGGTGAACAGCACGTTTTTAAAAAGAAACCAAAAAAGTCAGGTAAACTATTTTTTTAGTGTTTTGTTTGTATTTTTAGCTTGTTTTTATGTGGGAGGTGTGTTTTCATTTAAGCTTTATATATATTTGTTATTTTGGGTTTTGTTTAAATGTTGAGTGAAAAGCATGCTTGTATTGAATGACATATTCAGAATAAAGTCATCATCATACTACATTCATATGAGTGTTATAAAAAATATAGTTTCACAGTAAAATAGGTGTAAAAATTTTGCATTGTATTGAATAAATCCTATGCACATACATATAGGATGATTAATTGGGTCGAGTGAATAACCAAAATATGATAACAAGTCGGTGAACGCATCATGATTTAATGAGTGCGCAGAACTTGTTCCCCCCACGAGTTAAATTTGAGTGCGTTCCTGCATGAGTGATCATATTTTTGTTATTCATGCGACTTAATTGATTACCGTATTTATTACATAGATAAAAACGGCGATATTGAATCGTTTTTCTTACAAATTCATGAATGGCGTATGAATTTAGATGATCAGCAGTCATGTCGACAACGTAATACAATTCACGATGTCATAATAGAAAATTTAGCGTCACAATTGACAGTTTGGCAGGAAATAACGCAAGAGTGAAAATATTTTTGTTATGTCACATTTTAAATTTACCAGATTTTATCTATGGTTTTTGAGATGGTTCATACAGTTGTTATTACATGGTATTTTATTAGGTCAATTCAAATTTATAAGAAATGTAACATTATGATGTTTTAGCTTATTTTGTGTAACAAGAATTCAATTTTAGATATTTCTTTGGAGCAATATCTATGATTGATAATTTTTTTATCATAATGTCTTTTATGTAAATAAAAATTCAAAAACACATGTTATTCAATTTCAGTCTGAATTTTTTAAAATGTACAAATAATTTTTTTCTGTATACCGGTAATTCCATTCATGTTAAAAAAAATAGGCCATGCAGTTAACCCCTTAGAAAATTAGAATTACTGTCTAGTTTAACTTGTTTTCAATGTTGGTTGCCAGAAGACATGTCTGCATATAATATTGAACTACCGGTATTTATTTTAGGAAAAGTACTGACCAATTCAACTTTGTTCAACAATAGGTGCCTTAAATCATATGTCTAATCTTACAATATATTTTAGGAAAAGGAGGTCAGAAAACCAAGCTTCACTCTATATCACTTGGATTACCAGAGTTACCCTCAGGTGTCAGACATACAAAAACATTTACATATAACAAAGGAAACTACAGAAATGTTGATTTAACAATTGGTGAGTAGAGAATTTTGTTGTAGAATTCATAAAAAGGCCACAATTTGGACAATTAAATAACAAACAAACAAACAAACAAAATAACTGACTTAAATAAAGAATAGGGGTAATTTTGGTTGATGTAAAATTTGTTATGCTTTAGTGTTAACTCAAACCTTGTAAAAACTTTTCTTCCAATTAATTTTCAGATTTTTAAATGTATAAATATTGAAATCCATATAATGTAACATACTTATTTTAACGATTTTGCCCAAGTTCACAGGTACTTGGATGTAATTTCATGTTTTCTGTTCAACGTTCAGTTTATATATATGTATTATTTCATTTTGAGGGTATTTTAAATAGTCATTGTTTGACCATGATCTGTGAAAATAAACACCTCATGAAAATAAGTATGCTTACAGTATATCATTTTAACTCTGTTTAAAACACTTCAACTTTTGTGATGCATGTACTCATAACTGTTAAGTTTCTATTTTTTTCCATATTTCCAAACTGTCTGAATAACCTGCTTTATATGGCTTTGTGCATTTATTTGTAGCCCCAGTACCCACCCCTCCAACCAGTTTTAGAGATTCTGAGGGACCAGGGTCAGATCATGGGACCACAGTCAGGGTCAATATCCCATCAGCTGACAGGATGTCTGAGAAAGGGAAAGAACTCATGCAGGAAGATAGAGGGTCTACTGATACTCCACATGTAAGTTGTTGGATACATATATTTGCTACTGTGGCATTTATAGGCTTGATTGGAGATTTTTTGTGTTTGGGATATTCTAGGAAAAAATATATAAGGAATGATGGAAGGAACATACACTTGGAGACATATGCTCTTTCAGATACTTTTAGTTCAAAATTGGCATTTTGTAGATGATATTGAAGAGTCAAATCTCAAAAATGTGATGACACCCTTGGATTTCTCAATAAAGCACCCCACTTTTGGACTGTTTTTGGTACTTTTGTTGAAATGACCATCAAAAAGAGTGCAAATTTATCTTTTTATTGACATATTAATGTCCATATTGATAGCCAGATTTTCTTCACAGCATATAAGTGACATTGCTTTACTCTGATGATGTCACTGTGAAGAACTTCATCATGCACCCTTAAAGATGAGTGAAGGGGTTTGTGAAGAAAATTTAAATCTGCATTCTTATGGAAAATTTTCAACAATTTATATAGGTGTTTGGGTTTTGAAAAAAAGGTGCCTTCCAACCAACCCCTATACATTTATTTGTTTAATAGCCCTTTCTATTAAAATTGTTGTCTTAAGGAAGGATTACATGTATTGGCATATTTTTTTTGGGCATATAATTATGGCTTTTACAAATAGTTGGGAAAAAT
This sequence comes from Arcuatula senhousia, assembly GCA_963971305.1. Taxonomy (NCBI): domain Eukaryota; kingdom Metazoa; phylum Mollusca; class Bivalvia; order Mytilida; family Mytilidae; genus Arcuatula; species Arcuatula senhousia. The sequence continues at coordinate 29,896,195 of OZ020311.1, read as the reverse complement.
GTGTGTCCCTGCTGATTACTGAAAATCTCTCAAAGGATAAAAGAAATTGTTTTATGTTGAAATTAATTGACAATAAAATATTGTTTGGTTGTTGGCGCCATCACTCTGATTATTTTATTGGCGATTAGAATTTTATTTCATTATATAAGTTATTTAAATGATGGTTTTGATTTTATAGAAGCTTGCTCCACCTAGTTTAAGAAAGGTAGTTTTAAGAGATATGCATGCCTTTCTGTATAATGAGTAAAACAGTATTTTGCATGTAAAATTAAAAAAATGAATGATTTTGATTGAATAATAAAACAAATAAATACTAATTTAAGTACTCATAAAAAAAACCCAAAAAAACAACAACACTGTATTAAGGTTAAAATTCAATGGAAACTTTGAATTCACTTGCTGGTTTTATTATAAGATATCAATTTTTTTAGACAACTCTGTTAGTTCATATTTAATCTTTCACTTTAACATCAACATCATTAAGGAATTGTCATAATTTAGACAGTACAGATAAAATCAATTTCTTTTTAAACTCACGCATTCAGATAAGAATTATCAATTTAATCTTAATTTATTTGATCTGTTGACCCTTTGACAATTTAGTGCAAAAACAAATGTCATTATTGAAAAATGAATCCTCAATTCATAAATTCTGTCAAGCATGTAACTTTGTTATTAGAATTTAAATGTTACTCAATTATTGGCATGAAGTAGAAATTTGATATTTTTTAACAAATTAGAGTTAACTGTTAGCAGTGACATTGTGGTAGTCAAATTTCTAATCAGATTCTGCAAATATTTACAATTCATATGATTTGAAAATCACTAATAATAACTCAATGGTCTATTAATCTTGTAATTAGTCAATCCTCATCATAATGTAACAAGTTTTCATGTTGCTTTTGCTTCTGTTTTGTAAAAATATCAGTTAAAGGATAAAAAGGTTTGTATGGTAGATAGAAATGACTCCGTAGGTGGTTAAATTAAGCAGAGTCTATATCTTAGGCTTCTTGGCTTTAAGGCTTCTACAAAAAATACTATGTCTCTCACCTTTTCTCTTCACAACTGGATATAATAATATGAAAAACTACAGTAAAACCTGTATTTAGCAAATCACTGCCTATAAAGGGCACATTAAAATATCCTTTTTAAGAACAATGCAACCAAAATGCACTTTTTTATAATTATAAAGGGCATGATTTTGTCGTCCCATGACTGGCCTTTATATACAGATTTTTCTGTTTTTTAACAAATTATCCATGTTAATGGCATGAAAATGTTTTCAATGGGAGATGACATAGTATTTTCTTGAACAGCCTGTAATAGTCAGCACATGAATTATTCCCCTTTATTCCTTACACATAAGCTTTATTTTGGACTCTTTCAGATTGTTTAAAGCTTTTTTTTCTTGCAGCCAGTTAGGCTTAATTCTATCTTTTATTTGCAGTGATAAGGTTATTTTGTGTTCTAGCTTTTGAATATTGAAGTTAAGAAACTTTGTTTATGATTATAGACATGGTAGCAATGTGCATTAAGAAATGTTAAGTCAAGATAAAATGACTTAATTGGTTTAATTTACAAATATTAAATACCTAGGTGATATATTTTTTCAGCAAAAGATCTATCTTTCATTTCATCTTCCAACTATATATGATTTGTCTGTAAGTTATAAAACCAGTAGAAATTGGCCAGTCGGTAAAACTGGACATTATCTATTCTGTAAAGTTTGGAAGAGGGTTGGACATTTACTAGGCTATGACTATATTCATTATAAACTGATAAAGGGAAATTGGTCTTATTCTTCTACTTTTATCTAAGAAGTTTGATAGAGAAGTTTGATTTATGCTGAGAAGTCTAATTTAGGCTATCTTCTAGTTTATATTTATAATAGAGGGACATTGGTCTTATTTTCTACCAATCCTAGTATTGAGATAGGAAAGTTTGACTATTTCTTTAATAGAGTAGTGTACTTAAGGCTCAGTGGTGCTAGGTGGTGTATGTAGAAATCTTTATACAATATTATAAATGTTCCTCTCATAAGACGTGTTTCCATTTGATAGCATTCTATCACCAGAGGGAGTGTCTATCAACACTGACCTCTATACTATTGTGCTAAGTATTATGGGAAATATGTCAACTTTATTTAATTTCAAAATTAAGGGAAATAACCCACAATCCTTAGTGCAATACATGTAGTATAGAGGTCAGTGTTGATAGACGTTCCCTCTGGTGATTGCAGCTGATTGCCATTTTTGTTCCCTGTTGCATATATTGCATGCATTCATCCGTGCATATATGCAAACATGTCTGTCAGTCTGTCTGTCACACTCTTGTACCCACTCTATGGCCAAAAGTTCTAAACAGATTTGAACGTTATTGTTGAGGTTAAGTATCTTATAAAATTAATAAAACACAACACAAAACACATGAGATGATCACCTCAATATCCAACTATGTCTCATACCAGTGTTGTGTTATGTGTATCTTCTAAAAAATTACAATTGAAGAGGGAGGTTTGGCACCATAAACCTGGTTTAATCTTCCATTTCTTTTCAAATGCCTGTACCAAGTCAGCTTCATTTGGATCTTTAATTTCTTTGCCACGTCTGCCTTCATTTGTCTTTTCTCTCGGACATTTAAATTTGATGCTCCAAATTGGGTAGTTTTATTGTTACCTTTATTTTTCATAATACAGTCCTATATCTTAATATGAATTGTGACATTTTTGACTGTGCAAAATCAAAATTGTTATTGACTTCATCTATTTTCAGTTTTTTCTTACTTCTTAATGTTAACCAATAAAAGTTTCTATAAATACAAAAATAGACAAAACAAAAAAAACATTGATAAATGAGAATTCTTGTACTCAGAAATAATAAAACATCCACATAAGGAAGCTTTAAAAATAGTATACAGACCTTTTAAAACAAAAATTGCCAATATTTTAGTTTGAAACAGTTTCTTTAGTTTTTGACTTTGTTAAATAATTACAAATTATGATATTTTGAATTTCTCAATTTTTACATTTCAACAATCAATTTTTGTTCAGGAGCAAAAAAGGGTAAAGGACAAGGTACGGTAAGGCCCGTATTTGGCCCCCTCTAAAACTGAAAAATAGAAAACTGATCTAGAGAAAAGTCCTTTTGTTATTTATTAAGTCAAATGAATGAAGAAGATAAAACAACTAAATTTATCAGAATTTTTCATGTTTATTATTTGAAATTGCTTGTCAAAACATGGTGAATATGTACGATTTCTTTCAAATTCGCGAAAAATGGACAATATTTGGGTAATATTTTCAATTTTTAGATGCCAGTGACTACTTAGACCACAGTTATTGTTTATGAACTTTAATTTGCACTATAAAATGGTTATAAATCAGTTGAGAAATCCATGGTCTACGTTGTCGCTGGTCATTAATAATAACAAAATAAGCATAAAAATGACATATTTCGACGATTTTGATACTTTTGGACTACTTTAAGCCTCTATAAAATTGAAATTAGAGTAGATGATGGAAAATGTTTACCATTGTCAAAAAGTTTAATCATCTTACTCGAAACCTTAATGATATTTAAATCATTTACATTGGATTTGATTTTCTTTTAATAGGGGGGGGGGCAAATATGGCCCTTACTGTACCTTGTCCTTTAATTTAGCCCTTTTAAGGAGTGACCATTTGATTTTAGGGGGGAAGGGGGCTATAATGAAAATTGAAATAAAAAGGTAGGATACCAAAAATCAGGAAATAAGAATGCAGGACAGTGCATTGAAATGAAATAAAAAATTGCATGACGTATTACACACAAAAAAAGATGGCTCTAATTAACCGTTCTGGAAAAAAGCCAGGATGCAAAAAATATCCATGCCCCCCCCCAAAAAAAAAAATCAAATGGTTGTTCCCTAAAGCAAAACATATATTTTTTTAGTTTGTTTATGGAAGTGAAAGCAAATGCAAACAATGACAATAAAACAGTGATTTGAAGGTAGAAAACAAAAAGTAGATTAAATTCTCCATCATCATTGAAAAATTTCATAGTAAAAGGTGATTTCATGTGGGGTGTCAATATTCGTCCTATTCATGTTTCAAGCTAACAATGAAAATTTGTTTTAGAAAAATATTAAGAAATATTACATTGATTTCAATAATGAATTTGTTTATTGCAACTGTAATTCATAAAATCTGAAGATAGGCATTTCATTTCCAATTAACACAAATTGATGTCCACGAATTTAAGAACTGTCTTCAAAATAATTTGCCATGATGTGGCATATCATGTAAGAAGGATAATAAGATTTTAAAAATGTCAAGTTTTAAACAATGTACATAAATTATTTATAGCGAGATTGAAAATAGAATCATTTGAGACCATCAATGTGAAGTTTGCTATAAAATATGGAAGTTGATACTCAAGGATGATTCCTTTTATGACCTTTAAGGACATTCAATATTAATTTGTTTCCAAGAATGGGATCGTAGGTGAAATGTAGCATGATCTTTAATTTTTTTCTCTGATTTTTTTTGCTATAAATGTGTTTTACTGTGTCTTTAGTGGATTTGTTAATTTCTTTTTAATCCAAATTCACGCATTTGTTTCAGATATATGAGCTTCAGCTTAACTTTCTGTTATGTAATATAGGGTTAAATAGTTCTTTATCAAGATTGAATTGAAATCTTTATTTCTTTATGTATAAGTTATTTTACTGACCACTCTACATGACCCACAGGTGTGTTGAAGCATGGGTTTAACACCAACAAACACATGTATATGTATATAAGATTGTGCGTGTTCATTTTTGTCTCGCCTGCGACGAATAGTCGCGGAAGGCGAGACATAGGTATTACTTTCCGGCGGCGGCGGCGGCGGCGATGGCGGCGTCGTCGTAAACTTTTTTGTAAGACTTTTGTGGACAATGAATTGCTTGAAAAGTATAATAGCAAGGCATCTGATATTTGGTATACAGACAGTTCAGGTTATGATCTACGCAACTGTCACCATGTCGTGTGACCCTGACCCCATTTTTACGCTCCAGTGACTCTGTGAACTTAGGTCTTTTTTCAGGCCGTAAACTTTTTTGTAAGACTTTTGTGGACGATGAATTGCTGGAAAAGTATATTAGCTAGGCATCTGATATTTGGTATACAGACAGTTCAGGTTATGGTCTACGCAACTGTCACCATGTCGTGTAACCCTGACCCCATTTTCACGCTCCAGTGACTCTGTGATCTTAGGTCTTTTTTCAGGCCGTAAACTTTTTTGTAAGACTTTTGTGGACGATGAATTGCTGGAAAAGTATATTAGCTAGGCATCTGATATTTGGTATACAGACAGTTCAGGTTATGGTCTACACAACTGTCACCATGCCATGTGACCCTGACCCCATTTTCACGCTCCAGTGACTTTGTGAACTTAGGTCTTTTTCAGGCCTTAAACTTTTTTGTAAGACTTTTGTGGACGATGAATTGCTGGAAAAGTATTTTAGCTAGGCATCTGATATTAGGTATACAGACAGTTTAGGTTATGGTCTACGCAACTGTATCCATGCTGCGTGACCCTGACCCCATTTTCACGCTCTGGTGACTCTGTGAACTTAGGTCTTTTTCAGGCTGAAAAACTTTTTTGTAAGACTTTTTTAGATGATGAATTGCTGGAAAGTTATAATAGCTAGGCATCTGATATTGGGTAAACAGACAGTTGCGGTTATGGACAATGCAACTGTCACCATGCCATGTGACCATGACCCCATTTTTACGCTCCAGTGACTCTGTGAACTTAGGTCTTTTTTTTCAGACAGAAAACTTTTTGTAATTCTTGTGTGGACAATGGATTGCTTGAATAGTATAATAACTAGGCATCTGTTATTAGGCATACATACACTTTTTGTGTTTATATCAAGAAATGAAAGCTTAGGTAGTTGATTTTAGTGATGGTGCCAGCAGGCGAGACATACTTTTAGTGGCCACACTTGTGATTTCAACAGTTGATCATGAAGGTCTTTTACTTAAGAATCTTTAAAATAAGATATTACACGAATCTTTAAAGATTGATATTACACAACATCATTTTATGTTGCATTCATTGATGATTTAAAATTGGTTTTTTAATCACAAAACAAAAAATAAAACTACATTATATAAGACAGTTATTGGCAATAGATCACGAAGTGCATTATAAAAGATATAGGGAATGACTTTGTTGTAGCAGGCTAAGTCTTTTTTCATGTCTCAATTTCCAAGAATCGCCACAATTTTATGTTTCGTGGGATTCCTGATGGACCTGTTAGGTAATTTATATGGGTTTATCCTTAGGATATCTGACATTTCAGTGTCTGATGATATTTCCACTGAGTGTCAAAGTAGATGAAGATATTAACTTTGTCACTTAGCATGTCTTCATTCTATATCTTTTATTATGTTTTATTTCCTTTTATAGTACTTGAGATGAAATTTGTCAAATCTTACAATACTCGTGGGTAATATTCATTTTTACATTTTTTACGTAATTCAAATCTCCTCCACAAACTCTGGATTACAATTTAATCTATCTGTGTTATGTATTGTGATGATAAGAATTTTTTTTTAAATCAATATCTAGAATTTAAGGAAGTGCTTTTAGTTTAATTACAAGAACTATCAAAGATCTAAAATGTCAGCTAAGATCTGCCAATTTAAGAACATATGTACTGTCTGAGAAGTTAAATCATCATTAGACAATGACTTTGGTTTTACTTGTTTGACTGTCTACTTAGGTTTTGTAAAAACTTGTAGAAAATAATGAAAGGTTCTAGACCCCTGTAACAGTTGGCAAATTTCTGTTGAGTTAGTTGCAGGGCTAATGTTTAATTGTACACACAGAGGTTTTCTTATTTTTATATTGAATTCCAGTTTCATTTACATTTTCCTAGATGATAGTTTAATTAAAGATAAATTTCTAATTATTTTAGTCATCAAGATCTGGTAGAGATGCAGCTCCCATGCATACAGTATCACCAGCTCTGTCTACGAGGGTACCACTCGCTCCGGCAACAACCCCAGCTACTCAAGCTACACCTGGTGGTCTTAGTAGAGATAATACATTGAGGTCACAGGGTCATGCCAGGCATGCCCTGGAGCAGAGCAATACTAGAGAGGTTACGTCACCAACACAAAATATAAGGGCCCCAACCAATTCACCTAGGTTATCACCAGAGCCTACAGGTAAATATATCAATTTGTTTTATATGTGAAAAGCCCATTTAAGGTTTAACATCTCTCAAGAATATAAGTGTAAGAAAATCTTGGATTAGCAGTGATAATAAAGATTATCTGTGAAAACGTTTTGTTTATAACCGTGATATATTTAGGAATTAAGTCTAAAAATTATGTTGAGTCTGTCAAATGTTTAACTAGACCTTCAGCATTATCAATGAACTAAGGGAGCAACCATTTAATTTTTACGGGGGGGGGGGGGGGGGGGGTATGGATATTTTCTTGGTCCTGCCTTTTTCTTTTCGGAAACCGAGCCTGGATTTCCTGCGCGCTAGCGCGCACCAATTTTTTAATTGTTTTTTTCAATCAAAAATACCATCCTGCTTTTTTTATTCAAAGCTCAGTGAGTCGTCCTGCCTTTTTATTTTCTGTTTTTTTTGCCATCTGCCTTTTTATTTCAAATTTCACCATAGCCCCCCCCCCCAAATTAAAATCAAATGGTTGCTCCCTTATGTTGAACAGCCTGAATTAATGAAAAGTAGTTGTGATGTCATTGAACCACCTTTTTGTCTTTTTGCCTAAACTGTGTGGACCTGGTTGACTTTATTCAGTATTTTGTTTTTACAATAAATCTTATAAGCTCATCTATGATACCGTATAGTGGGCTATTTTCGAAAACAAATCCTGTGAAAATATCCATCTTATGGAAATCATATACAAAAACATTCACAAACCGTGAAAATAAAACCCACAAACATTTTTGACATACATGTACCATATGACACAAAAACTGTGAAAATTTACCCCTGCGAAAATAACCCCTATACAGTATTATATATGTAAATATAGATTTAAAACCAATAAATGAAAAAAACCTGAATCAGCTTTTTAAAGTCAGGGATCACGTTTTCTTCAACAATGTTTTTTTTCTTTCATAAAAATTGTCTGAGCAAATACCATTTTATGTTTTAAGACAAAAATAATTGGCACTTTTATGTAAAACACTAAATTCATGCTATAAAAAAGTTTGCATTTGTAAATCAACAGTTATTGACATAGTCATGCAATTTTATCAGAATCTACTTAAAAAGTCAATAATGAAATTCAAAGTGAGTCAGAGAGATCTTTTCATGATTGGATTTTCATTTCAGGTGGTCTTGATACAATCAGGGAAGCTCAACATGAAAGCTGTAATGAATCAACCTTACAAATGTCTAAAGGTGAAAGGAGTGTACGGTTCTCACAGGAAGTACCTGGCCCAGGGTCCCCATCTGATCGAGGGATAGAAGGTCCCAGGTCTAGTGTCACAACCCCAATCGACCAACCCCCAACTCCAAAACCAACATCTGGTAATACAGTACGTTCAAACAAGTCTGTACAATCTCCAGTTAAAGAAAAGGGTGAGGTTAGACCTAAAGTTATCAAAGCTAAAGAACCCTCGTTGGTGTCCACGCCCGAGCCTTGGCCATCAGTTAATGAAGCAGATTATGACCTAACGCCATCAGGTACTAACCAAGGCCTGCATGAAAGTACAAAGAATGGTCAATCGTCTTCAGAAATGGTAGATTCTAGGCTTGCTCACCAGGACTCCAGCTCAAGAAACTTTACAACAGCTAACTCAACAGTCACTTTACAGTCAGAAATGACCACTGGGACATCCAGTAGGAATACTTCTGCTAAGGCAGAATCTCCAGCTCCCCCACCCCCCTCCCCTGAGTCAAGGGACAGAAAACGTGACAACACATCAGGGAGGAGGAGAGAACTTGCTTCGAGGGAGTCATCTATGGCACAAATCATGGAGGAGAAAGATGATGAGCCTGAGGAAGGTCATGTCAGGACCCTTGTAGTGGAAGTCCCTCCCCTGGGTCAGCCAACGGAAACACCAAAACCAAAACATCACAGAACTACAGATACCTTTATAAACATTGACATTCCTGCTGGTGGTAGTGAAATAAGAGACTCAATATCTGCACAAAGTCACATGACAGAAATTGAGGAACGACCAGGAACTGAGGAAAATGAAAGTAGTAGTCAGAATGCTGCAGACACTCATACAATTAACACTAGAGATGCTGTTCTCTCAGTTCAGACCTCTGATGCTGATGGTCTAACGCCAGATCCTGATTCCCAGTCAAATATGGACTCGGCTGGTGTTACACCCTCAATGGGCGCCAATGAGTCTCCAACCTCAACCATCCCTGAAAACAAGCTCAAAATGGATGACATGAAATTCATGGACCAGGAAAATGAAAAGAAAGATCTGGAGATGACAGAGGAGGGTGGCGATCATGATGGATTTAAACAAGAACTTCATGATGAACTTGAGAAGTTGTCCAGAGATGGTACTTCTTAATGGAGAAGAGGGAAAAAGCATTAGTTGAAGTTCACAAGTTTTTATGACCATGTTTTTTTACCATTGATAAGAATGTGTGTTACTTGCATGTTATTCATTTGTTTTGATGATCATGACTTTGTTATTATATTATCTTTTTATGAATCCCTAATGGTTAATGTATATTGTCATCTATTTGATATATAGATATTATGGATATCCATTATAGGAGGCCATAAAGTTAAAATGTAATGTGACAAAATATGGTATCTGAAATTCTGAATATACGGCTTTAATAATCAGATAAGAACTTGTTCTCATTATATCCATTAAGTGAACAGATTTTGCGGTTTTTGTGGCTTAAATTATCTTAGCTTGGTATTACATGGCTAAAATCTGTTTGTCTACATGAAATGCTGCAAATATATGTGAATGATCAAAGATGAATGCTCTGGCTTAGGAATATATTAAAGTTTGTCTAGGCATGCCCCATAGGCCAGTCAAAGAGTGCTTTTAAATAAAATGCCTGAATCTACCACTCCAATTCCTGCATACATCTATCATATTTTTTTAGTCCCTTATTATGGTTAATATTTTAAAGGGACACATTGAAGACCATTAAAATTATTACCAGTAGTCCATTGATAACTGATTATATACAGAGTTTGCATATTTGAATGGTCATTCTTAAATATGTTTTTGTTAAACTATTTTTATATAGTCATAATACATACATCTGTTTATAGCTTTGAACCAAAATATTATATGAAATGATTGTTCAGAACATTATGTATGTACTTTTGATTTTTAATTGAGTTTTGTTAATTTTATAATAAATGACATCCTTATTCATGTTATGCAAGTTTTAATCATGATTCTATTGTTGTGATAATTTTTTTTGAATTTTTAACTTAATTTTTGTTTTATATTTATTTGAAAATATCATCCCTAAGCCTTTGATGTTTACATTTTCAGACAATGTCTAATTTAACTTCAAAAAGCCTCCCTAATGGAAACTTGTACTTTTGCTAAATGATTTTTAACTGCATTTAAACTGCACCGATAATAGATGCTCTATAGTTCTTTGTTTACCCTTCTCTTCTGATATCTGGCAAACTAAACAGTGCAACTGCTAATCAATATGAGAGACCTGTCACAATTCCAACTGTAAAATATATCATTATTGATGCCATAGATAGGAGATTGGTTTTGTTTAATTCCATTAACAGCAAATCTTTCACAGTAAAAAGTATTATTGATCACACAGTTTGTTTTTTTGAGTGTAGAAAAACAAAGATATGTCAAATAAATTGAAACTGAAGTGACAAAACATGTTTATTTTACTAGCAAAAAATGAGCAAACTTGTGCATGTGAATTGCCTTTGGACTTTTAGGTGTTTTTCTAATACACTCAGTGTGAATTGATAGATAATGGTAATGTCCTTCTATTTTCAATATAAATGGTAATATTTGGCCATTATTACTACCATGGGGAAAGGCTATGTGAGCTTTTAGTATTATTAGCTATCTTTTGACTTTGCAATCTTATTTATAGAGACAATACATCTAAATGGGCAATGATGTAATAGTTATTGAGCATTGAGAATGTTTGGATTTTATTATTTTTTTACATAGTGCTTATAATGGAACCTTTGTCTGTGATAGAGTTTTTGTGTTACATTGCGTTAGTTAATGCATGTTGTGTAAATTGCACACTGTTTAATTATGTAAAGTTTGCACAATGTTTGCCAAAGATGTTATTTTTGATATATTTTTTGCCATCTTGATTAAAAATATTTTTACAGATGATTGTATGGGCCTTATTGACCTACCTATATTGATTCTAAAACTAAATGTATCTTAAACAAATATTTAATATCCAATTTGTATGAATCTTTTGGCACTTCACCTTTCACGCCTTGACCTTTTTTGTCCCTTTCCATGAAAAAAGGGCAGTGATTTTGTTATCTTAAACATCATATGCCATTTTACCTTTATTGTTAGAGTTTGCAGCAAAGTGTTATTAATGCACAAATACAATTTACAATTTTTCTGTGATATTCTTTTGGTTTTTTTTTTAACTGCTGAATAATGCCATTATTATAAGAGTATTGTATTTTTATTTTATATAACCTTGTTTTTCTTTTTTTTTTCAAGAGAATCCCTATTTTTTATAAAGATATCATCAAAGATTCATATTTTGTTCTATAAAAAGATATAACAGTATTCTCACTCTTAATGATCTGTTATACATGTATACCCTATGCAGCCATAGAAACCAAAATGCAGCATGAATGAGATTGCTAGAAGTTTAAATCTAATAATTTCTTATGATTGAACAAAAAGTACCCAAATGCTATCTTTTATTGCCTGAAGCTTGCATTCCTGGAAATAATTTTTCGTTTTCATTTACTAAAACAAGGAATTAGATAGATCTATCTTATTCCTTGACTAAAACTTGAATAAAAACTCTCATTAATGATTTTGACATTTCACCATTTGCAACTCAATATTTATTCAAATAAGTCATCACTTTCCATTAAAGTTGTGCAGCTTTACTGATTAATTTGCACCATAAAACAAATATATGTTCATTTTATCTTTTTAATGCTCTAATAAAATTTGCCATGTAAAAAACCTGTAGGTGAAGACAAACAAGGATGCTATCTAAATTGATTAAGTTTAATTAAGAGCACTAAATCATATTGTAAATGTAAAAAATCTCTTGTGAATACAAACCTATCCCATGGTTATAATGGACAAATTGAAGTACTTTCTGAGGGGTGTTCTAGATAGTTCATTGGGTATACATGAATGTGTGTTGAGTATTTATATTGAATATAACAATTTCTTTCTTGTACAAATATAATGAAAAGGGAAAAATCCTCTTCGAACTGTCTCTTGACCCCTTAAACATATGGGATTTTGTAAAAGGGTAGGTAGACCAACACTGTTTTGATAATGCTCATGTTAAGGAATACAGGGCTGCATTATCAGGGGTTAAAACGGTATCACTTCACAATTTGGGATTTTGTTGAATTTTTTTTCTTTTCCTTAATATATAGACAAGCCATTTCAACTTCCTACAAAAATTTTAATATTTGTGAAACAAAATTCACAATTGATTTTGTTTTACTATTATATTTCATTTCAATTAGTTGATGATAAAAAGTATTGAAATTCTATTTGAACATTATATTAGACATTTTCATATTAAAAAGTTGAAATTTGTGTTTTCAAATTTTTGTATCAAATTTTCATGCATTATTTATTAGAAATTTAAATTGATCTGTTTAATGTAACTTTGTGATAGAAGATTTTGCATTATTGATAAGATTTTGAGACTGAAATTGCTTTATCTCACAAAATGGTGCCATTTAATATCCTTTATAAATTTCAGAATGCAGATTTAATTTCAAAGTGCATTTAAGAGAACAGTATTTAATGTTGACAAAAAGTTATAATTGTAGTTTGACAAATAAAATTTCATATTTGATAATGCAATATTTATGAACATGCAATTTTGGCTGTCATCTTATGCTTTGATGTGCTAAACACATTAAAACAACCAAAGAAATGCTATTTTATTGTGTGTAATTTATGTTTTGTTTTTATGGAAACAAATATTTTGAAAATAAAATTTGATAAGAGTTGACAAAAATTAATAATATTTGTGCATCTAAATTTGACAAGCACTGCTGGAATTATTTTATTTTTGATAGAGAAAGCCTATGAAAATTAATACAAGTTTGATATACATTCAAAGTTGTTTCCACTTTGTACAATATGTAATGCATTTAAAATTGTTTATTTTATTGTTTTGATTTAGAAATGATTTTTTTTAGATATTTTTGTTTGATGCATTGTAAAGCACTACTGTGATATAAACATTATTAAAGTGAATATGATAAAAAGTATAGATTATTTTCTACAGATATTCAGTTTAAGGTTGTGCAAACTTGGTATTTTCATGATGCACCTTTCATGAAATTCTTAGATTTTGCCAAAGACCTAAAATCATACATGTATTGTAATGCTAACAATTTAAAAAAAAATCTGTTGCTAAAAATATACCAGGGGGTTCAGACTTTTGTTTTTGGTTTGTAAATCAACAAGTATAAGAAATAGAGAAAATCTGATGCATCCCTCCTACTTCAGCATCAAAAGATCTACAAAAGTCTCCATTGGGTCAAAGTTGTCAGGTGAATCCTTATAGGGGTTATGGCCCTTTAATGGTAAAAAAATAGCACTTTTTCATGTTTTTGGCCTAAAGAATGAAAACTATTGCATATAAAGAAAAGCTGTTGCTTGCTTAATCCTTCAGTTCATTTAGCTCTACAGAAGTTTTAATTCGGTGGAAGTTGTCAGATGACCTGTTATAGGGGTAATAGCTTATAGAAGAGACCCTTAAAGGACCAGGTGTTGCTTGCTTTAACTTTCAGCTCATTGAGCTCTACAAAAGTTGTTATGAATTAAAGATGTAAGCGGACCCCTTATAAGGGTTATGGGCCTTTAAAGTTCAAAAAAGCATTTTTCGTGTTATGCTCTATAGAGTGAAAACAATTGAAGAAAGAGAAAAGCTGTTGCTTGCTTAAACCTTCAGCTCATTGAGCTCTACAAAAGTCTCCTTGGAGTTGAAGATGTCAGATGACCCCTTTTGGGAGTTATGGCCCTTTAAAGGTCAGAAATAGCGATTTTCATGTTTTTGCCCTATAAAACAAAAACTATTGCAGATGGAGAAATGCTGTCGCCTGTTTAAACCTTCAGCTAATTAAGCTCTACAAACGGTTCATTAGGTCGAAGATGTCAGATGATCCAAAATAGGGGTTATAGCCCTTTGAAGGTAAAAAACCGTAAAAAATAGCGTTTTATCATGTTTTTGTCCTTAAAAATGAAAGCTAATGTAGATAAAGAAAAGCTGTTGCTTGCTGAATCCTTCAGTTCATTTAGCTCTACAGAAGTTTTAATTCGGTGGAAGTGAGATGACATTTTATAGGGGTAATAGCTTATTGAAGAGACCCTTAAAGGATAAGGTGAAGGAATCAGCCTCCTGTGAGCCTCTTGTTGTCCAATAGAATGAAAACTAACAGATAGAGAAAAGCTGTTGTTTGCTTATACCATCAGCTGATTGAGTTCTTCAAAACACAGGACCTTGACCATATGGCAAATGGACAGTACACATATACATGTATATGTTAGAAAATTAACTATTTATTGTTTGTACATGTAGTAAAGTCCCAGTGCTTCAAAAGTCTCCCTTGTGTCAAGGTTGTTAGATGACCCCTTATAGGGGTTTTGGCCCTTTAAAGGTGAAAAAAGTGGGGTTTGTTTTTTCATGTGTTTTACCTATATAAGGAAAACTATAACAAATAAAGAAAAGCTTTATTGCCTAATTCTTTCAGTTCAGTAAGCTCCACAAAAGGCTCCAATAGTTCAAAGTTGTCAGATAACCCCTTTAAAGAAAGAAGCAAAGAGGCACCAATTGGGCATTCGAGTGTCAGAAGTCCGAATGGGCAAAGACGAAACCGGCAAACACAAACAAGAACAGCACGAAGAATAATGAATCTTAATTGTCAAAATTACTTTGGTTTTTGCTTTTTAGAATAAAAACAGGAAAAGATAACAAAACGCATTTGCTTGGTTAAGTCTGAGAAAATTAAAACTGAATTAATTATTGAGTATCTGAGGTTAAGTGTTCAACTAAAGGAGCTCTTCAAAATTCTCTATACACTGATGTTGTACAATAGTTCTTTCTTGGATTTTCCCCCTCAAATGCCTTGAATGTTTGTAAATATTTCTTTCATCCTTTTGGCCATTAAAGACATTAGAAATAGGTGAGTCATTCAGGCTCCTTGGAGCCTCTTGTATTAAAGTCATGCAAACTTATTTCTCTAACTTCTTGATTGTTGTCTTCACTAAAATTATTGCCATCACTTTGCGTCCGTCGTCGTCTGTCGTCGTCTGTTAACAATTGTTGTAAAATCTTCTCTGAAACTACTGAACAGAATTTAATGAAACTTTGTATGATTGATCCTGAGGGTGTCCTGTACAAAAGCTGTGTTTCGATTTTTGATCCGTTAAAAACATGACTGTCGTTGCTAAAAATAAACCAGAGGGGTCAGGCAACTGTTTTTGGCTTTTAAATAAAAAAGTATAAGAGATAGAAAAACATGATGCCACCTTACTGCTTCAACATCAAAAGTTCTACAAAATTATAAGTATCCATTTGGTAAAAGTTGTCAGATAATCTCTAATAGGGATTATAGCCCCTTAAAGGTGAAAAAGCGTTTTTTCCACGTTTTTGACTTATAGAATGAAAACTATTGCAGATAGAGAAAAGCTGTTGCTTGCTTAAATGTTCAGCTTATTTAGCTCTACAAAAGTCTCCACAGGGTCGAAGTTGTCAGATGACCCCTTAACGGCCCTTAAAATAACATTTTGCATGTTTTTGGCATACCGAATGAAAACTATTGCTAAAAGAGAAGGCTGTCTGTAGCTTGCTTAAATGTTCAGCTTACTAAGCTCTACAAAGTTAACTTAGGGTCAAAGTTGTCAGATGACCCCTTATAGGTAAAAATAGTGTTTTTGGACTAAAGAATGAAAACTTTTGCAGATAGAGAAAAGCTGTTGCTTGCTCAAACATTCAGGTCATTGAGCTCTACAAAAGTCATTGGCATATGATCCCTGAAAGGGGTTATGGCCCTTTAAAGGTGAAAAATAGCGTTATTTGCTTATATAATGAAAACTATTGCAGATAGAGAAAATCTTTTTATTGCTTAAACTTTCAGCTCATTTAGCTATACAAAAGTCTTCATAGGGTTGACATCAAGACCAGGTGAACGATTCAGGCTCCTTGGAGCCTCTTGATTTACTAAAACATCATTTGCTCGTTAACAAAAACGGGATTTCTATCTCTCAGATAAGTACAGATATAGTCCTTTACTGGACTTGAGCTACACTAAAAATAATATTGTATTAGCATCGCGACAGCTGTGTTTCAGCAATGAAAACTTCTTTAATCCATCCGGATATCGATGCAGTTTGTGTATTGTGTTTCATCATACTGTTGCTGTCTATAGTGTCTACTGGATGTGTCTTTGTTTGTCGGACTTCAACTATGTCTCTCTTGTGTTTTTTTCTCTATGTATAGGGAAAAATACAATGTAATTTAGACAAACCGAATCGTAAATATTTAGATCAGAGCCTATACATCTTCATTGCACACTCTTAATGGGCAATCATTTGATTTTGGTTTTTTTAACACACCTCTAGCCGAAGGACATGTGAGCCAATGCCACCACTTTGCTGTTATCGTACATATCAAGTTCTTCTTTGAAACAACTGAATCAATTTAACTGAAACTTTGTGTGAATACTTTTTGACATGTTGGCAACAAACGATCCACATTGTTAACGAGATGAAAAATGAAACATGACCGCTGTTATTAAAAAAAAAATTTAAGATTCAATCGTTAGAAGTGGAATGTAACTCAGCAACTATAACAGTCCTATTCATTGATCTCAACAAAAGTTTCAATTGGTCAAAGTTTTCAGATGACCCCTTATAAGGGTTGTGGCCCTTTATAGGCCAAAAATAGTTTTGTTTATTTTTTTAGTACTAAAGAATGAAAACTATTGCAGATAGAAAAAAGCTACTCCTTTACCCCATTAAGCTCCTTAAAGGTTTCCGTTGGGTCGAAGTTGTCAGATGAGATCCCTAACAGGGATGTTGGCTCTTCAAACAAAGGTTAGAAACGCCAGCTTTATTAGTGATTTTTTGCTCTGTGGAATGAAAAATTTTGCCGGAAGAAAAAGGTGTTATTTGCTTCAACCTGTAGCATATTAAGCTCTCCAACACTCTCCATTGGGTCAAAGTTGTCAAGACCAGATGAACGATTCAGGCAACTAAAAGCCCCTTGTTTCTGTCGTTTGCGTCGTGACTTTATTTTATATATAAATCTGATAACAAACCTGATGTAGTTTTTTATACCCCGCCACACGAAGTGGCAGGGTATTATGTTATACCCTCAGTTTTTTTTTGGTGTCTGTCCGTCCGTCCGTCCGTCCGTCTGTCCGTCCCCCGAAGGTTTCCGACCAATAACTTGAAAACGCGTCAAAGGCTTTGAATGTTATTTTGCACAGCTGTTAAGTACAATAAAATACAGGTCAAGTTTGATTTCCAGCATGATCCAAAAAATAGTTTTTGAGGTAGGCCACTTTGAAAAATCAACTTTCATAACATTTTGAGTTTCCGACCAATAACTAACTTTCATAACATTTTGAGTTTCCGACCAATAACTTGAAAACGCATCAAGGGATTCAAATGATATTTTGTATAGCTATTGAGTACAATAAAATACAGGTCAAGTTCAATTTCCAGCATGATCCAAAAAACAGTTTTTGAGATAGGACACTTTAAAAAATCAAATTTCATGAAATTATGAGTTTCCGACTGATAACTTGAGAACACATCAAGGGATTTGAATGATATTTTGCACAGCTGTTAAGTACAGTTAAATATAGGTCAAGATCAATTTTCAGCATGATCTGAAAAATGGTTTTTGAGATTGGCCACTTTGAAAAATCAAATTTTATGAACTTTTGATATTATATCGTGGCGGGGTATCATTTAATGTCCCATTACATGCCCTATTTTCTCATTTGTTACATCCCTTCTATAGTTTCACCATAGCCAAAATAAAATGTTAGCTCCCTAAGATCTAGACAATCTTATTAGGTCAACAGCCCACTGGTTAATCCAGAAAGCTTCCTTTCGTTTCATTATCTCTACCTTTATTGAATCAAAATCTCATATTTCTTGATAAAAGAACTAATAAAATATCATGTTCATTTATTCTGGATGCAAATCAGTATTCATTTGTACCGATCACGGAGAAATGTTTTATTTTGCAATAATGTCCTCGATGAGACAACAGCATTGACTTCTTCCCTGAAGAAATGTTGAAAACCAAGCTTTTGGCCGGTCATTTCGCAATTGTCTGTGCATCATAACAGAACCTTGCTTTTGACCAATATCAATATGAAAGTATTCCATCCTGCAAAAATCATGCCGTTGAATTACTGTTAACCAAATTTTTTTCGCGGGCGATTTATTTTTACAAATTTCAGGTATAGAATTTCGTGAATCAAGTAATTTTCTAAATAATAAAGAGTGTTCTAGCTAAGATTTGCATAAAATGGTCCACCCAATCGTGAATATTAGGTGGTTTACAGTTTCGGTTCTGAGCGAATCTAGAACGACAGTCGTGTATGCTTGTCTCCTTAAAAGCAATTATTCGTACATGTAACAAAAGCTACTGGCTTCTGGAATTATTAAACAGTTATATATAAGCTTAAAAAACTGCAAATTGTCAGATTATCTTTAGCAACATTCCATCCGCTCCTGCTTATGGAGTTTACGTAGATCACAATTGATTCGTTACTCCAGAGCTTGCGGAAATTACATCGATTTCCTTGGCAGAGCGTCACGTTTGACACAAATATTGCTAACACAGGGTTATGTTGTTCCACGGTTGCTGTCTTCACTCAAGAAATTTTACGGTAGACACCGTGCACTCGTAGACAAATATGGGATTCATATCTTTCAAACGAGTGCAGATGTTGGTTTGTCATAGTTCCTTACCGGATTTGACACACTGAATTGGAAATCGGGTGTGCTATAGCAGGCAGAAACCACTAACTCTTCCGGAGCACCCGAGTTCACTCTTGTTACGACTTGAGTTCGCGTTTTTGATTTTCGTTCGGTTCAATTCGTGTTTTGTGTTTCTTCGTGATGTTCTTGTTCGTGTTTTACAGGTTTTGTCGTTGCCCTTTCTGACATTTGACATTCGAATGTCCCATAAGTGCCTCTTTGCTTTCCCCATTCCACGATTACAATTGTGGCGGAATATATAAAACAATGAAGTAGGTAAATCGGAACTGGTTCCGGTTCCATCTTGATTTAGTCATAAGAACACCACGTAGCAGGGTACCGGTATAGGACAATGGTTTTGATAATACTTTGATAGAAGGAAGCAAATAAATGCTTTAGATTTGGTTCATTTTTTTTCTTTAATCTATGGCAATATTATCGGTAGAGTTCTATAAAAAAAAATAACAGGAATTTCAAGATAAATCGCACTTTTAATTGTCTTCATTATTTTTCCGTATGTTCTGAAATAACAATTCAACTTCCAATCGTGTCAATTGTTTAGCTTTTAATTTCCCATCGGGCTATAATTTCTAGCATTCATCAATCCTTTTAATAACTCTAAATGCAAGAAATTATATGGTTCAAAAATTACTGTCGAATGTTTTAACCCTCAAGGGACGTATTGACTTAATATGAAAATTCAGAGCTCATCCCGGTATTTCTCGGTTTCAAAAAGCAATTTAGTTTTTGATGAAAGATGAATTTTTATCAATTGATTTAAAAAATCTCTTTAAATCGACTACAAAAAATAATATCGTGTGTTAGTTACATTTGTATGAAAGAGGCTTTGACTTAACAATTGTTCTTTTAGTAAAATCAAGAATGGTGCATGTAGGATCCACATAGTCTTAACTCTATTTAGAGTTTTCCTATGCAACAAGGTAATAGAGACCTTAATAATGTTTGAGCCACCTTGCTTAACAATTTTCAACTTTTTACCTAGTCCGAGATTGCGCTGACGTCCTACGGCTTTTTCCAGACAATTTAAAAAAACCAATGGAAAACAGCCAGTAGCCTTCAAAGAGACCAGTAAGCACTGCTCCTGATATGCGATTGGCCCAAGGTCAAAATAAAATGCATAAAATTCAAATCCAGTCTTTAAATTGTCAAAGACCTTAAAAATAAGGAATAGAAAATATAAAAACGACAGGTACAAACAAAAGATTTGTCAAAGATTCCTGGCTTAAGACAGGCACATATAAAATGTGATGAGGTTTAACTATAGTCTCCACCTATCACTAATCCCTAACAAAGCACAAAAAAGGAAGTTATGAAATTTTTTTACCCATATTTTAAGTTATTTTTTAACAAAGCTTTAAAATGGTTGCATTAAATGTAGTACCAATTCTGGAAAGTCAAAAGAAGTCGAACCGAATTACCAAAACGGGTACCAAACTAACTTCAGCATCAACTCGAATCATTGTGTTACATGGTTGATAACCAATGTTTTGTTTTCTATATATCAACCTATGCGTTATTTTCCAGCCAAATTTGCTGCATGGTTTTCGAATGCCATTCTTTGGATGCTGTTGGTTTCCTAGTTTCTATAGCTACCTTCTTACTACTTTGATTCTGATAGCCACGTTAATGATTTGTCTAGGCTAGTCATCTTTATATACACATTTAAAGTAAACATTCTTTTGACATTATGTAACACAATTTCTATACCCTTTCATCGGCAGAATCAGGGGAGGGGCAGGTGCTCCATCAGTTTGGAAATAATAATTGGTTGAATGTATGGATTTATAGAAATCATTTAAGTGCTCAAGGCCTGAATCCCTTCATTGGTCAGTAAATGCCCCCCCCCTCTCCGGCCCATTTAGCAAATTGTTTGCATGCGCCATTTTCGGAAGTCGGGGCGGATCCAGAAATTTGTTAAAACGGGGGTGGGGGATCCACTTACAGTCCACTGTATCTCAGCCCCCTTTTGGATCCGCCATTGGATGTCACTGTCCTTATTCCTATATTATACAAAGAGATCCTTTAGAACTAGGTACGGCGTTAGTAAGAAAATCCAAACATTGCTACTTATACTTAAGCAAACGCCAGACAAAAATGAATGAGATTTTGGTACACACCGTATTATACTTTTATTCTAGATTCTTCTTGGGCGGCTTATCCTTCTGTAATTACTCCTTTTGTTCGGAGTAGGTGTGACAAAGCAAAGCTTATTACTGGACTGTTGAGTTTTGATTAGTTTTGCAGGACTAAAATAGAAATTATTCATTTTCATCACAGAATCATCTTATCTATTATTAATCTTATTCTGTTGAAAAATTTAATCAAGTTTATTCATTTTTGCCCTACTAGTATTGAAACGACCCATCGCATTTTTATAAATGCACAGGGTTAATAAGTTAATATTGAGTCAGATATCAGTATCAAAGGAGTTCTGCACAAAAGCAGAAAAGGGAATTGTGGTCTTGGAACAGTTCAGAAACGAGAACACAGTAAGGAAACAAATTTATCATTTAAAAAATACATTTATTATTAAAACAAACTACCCACACCTAAACAATTTATTTTATTATAGAAATATGATAGCATTTAATCTTTTTCCATCCTACACTTTTTTTTATCATCACCTAGTAGTTCAACCTCAAGTCTCTTTAAGATCTAACCTTTTTTCTCACGAGCCATGAATGGATGTGAAATAAATATGCACCACACAAAATCACATTATAAATATGGAAATGAAACAAAGAAAACAGGGGTGGATCCAGGAAAAGGGGCCATAAAGTTTTTGTGCCAAAAAAACCCCCCAAAACATACTATTGGTAGTTTTAGGGGGGCGGGGATACGCCTGATACGCTTTTCCTTGAATCCGCGTCTGTTTAATGAACAGCGCCTTTATTCCTGTTCTATATCTTAAATCACTACGAGGCTTTCAGTGTGCATCCAGCAAATTCTCCCTACCTCACTGCAAGATAAAGACGACCATTAACTTGCCTGAGTGAAACAGTCGCAGGTCTTTTCATTATATTTACTCAATTTCGTACAAGAGGTCATTAAGCAATGTCTTGAATTCCATGAATTCATGTGTCAATCTGTATTTTCTTTTCAATAAGATTTAGAAATGTTTACAACATTACAAAATTATCAACTTCTAAGCATTTCGTTGCCATTGTTACTTACAATAAGTAACTTTTGGATCATCGTTAAAGAATAATTTTAGTATGTCGCCTGCAACGTGTTGCATTTAGCGACATATAGGGGTTACTTTGACACGTCGCGTTTTTCCGGGCAACTACATGTACATGTCACAGCCTCTTGATATTTGGCATGTAGTTTCCTTCTATAGTACTATATGATGTAAAGCGAATTTATGCCCGTAATTCATCTACTTCCTGTTTAGCGAATATTTTATGACGCATACGACATGTGTCTTCCATGGAAGACCGCAATTTTAGTTTTAAAACAACCTATGTATTACCTTTCTATGAGTGAAACGTTGACTATTTTTGTATTTTAACCCTGGTTTTACCCACCATTTCTTTAGAAATGCCTTTACCAAGTCAGGTTCATTGTGATCTTCATTTTTTTTATATGTCATTTATCATCATCATTTCATGTTCATTTTATCATCCTTTTCATGTTCATCGCCTGTAAATAACCTGTATAGCGTTGCTCGGGCGTAACTCACTCATTCACTCACTCACTCGCTCCCTCCCTCCCTCCCTCCCTCCCTCCCTCCCTCACTCACTCACTCACTCACTCACTCACTCACTCACTCACTCACTCACTCACTCACTCACTCACTCACTCACTCACTCACTCACTCACTCACTCACTCACTCACTCACTCACTCACTCACTCACTCACTCACTCACTCACTCACTCACTCACTCACTCACTCACTCACTCATTTTTTGTCTTATATGTCTTCCTTGTTTCGTCTATTCCCTAGGACATTTGTGATTGATCCTCCAAGTTCGGTAGTTTTTATCATTACATCTATTCTTTACGAGATACATGAAAGTGTATAGTGATGATATTACAAACTATAAAAGGGAGAAACAGACAAAAAGGTACAAAAAAAACCCAAACAAACAAACAAAAAACAAAAACTGAAAAAAAAAACTTGAAACTGTATCTATATGCCAAAGGATGGCCCTCCCGTTTTTAAAATATCATTGACTTCCAATGTGTATTACATTGGATATGGACTTTTACCAAGAAATTAATCAAAAGTGTTCATGCGAAAAATATAGGTCGCAGTGACCTAATTTCTGGTGGGTGGTTGGTGTTACCAAGGCTCATCTAGTAGTGAAATATCATTGATCCCTAACATGTAGTATCCAAGATGTGGACGTTAATCAAGAACTTAACCAAAGTCATTCATGCATAAAATATAGGTCACAGTGACCCAATTTCTATTGAGTTATGTTACCCAAGAGGCATTTGGTGATAAAATACCATTGACCTCCAACATGTAGTATCAGAGATATGGACCTTGACAAATAATTTTACCTAAGTCATTCATTCATAAATGGGTGTTGTCACATCAAGCGGTGAAATTTCATTGACCCCTAACATCTAGTATCCAAGTTATGAATCTTTACCAAGAACTTTACCAAAGTCATTCTTGAGTAAATAAAGATAATAACAAAACTACCAAACTTGGAGGATCAATCTTAATGTCCAAGAGAAAAGACCAAGCATGGACGACACACCGGTAAAAAAAAATACATCGCAGAGGTCCTGACTTGGTACAATGTATAGGCATTTCAAATGAAATGGTGTGCTAAACCAGGTTTTTTGGGTCCGGTAGTAACACAAAACGCAACACTGGTGTGAAGACATAAAAAGGATGATAAGATGATACTCTCAGAACAACAATCAGCAAAAGTCGAATAAAAACAATCACTAACCATTACGTTCAACGTAATTTTGAATTTGTCCACCAGTGGCTGATAACGCAGGATTTTTTTAGGTAACGCAGGAAAAAAAATTTAAGGACCATTTGAGCCGTATTTTTTTGAACTCTTGGTCTAACAGTCGACCAGGGAGACAGCGGTGTAGTATAAAAAATCAGAAAAAAATTGTACAAGCCCTGGCATATCGAATAAGTCTTGAAATATAAACACCGTAAGCTGGTGAAGTAGGTATGTTGCTTTCAAGTTTAGGGAAATTAATAGTTTGAAAATAAAAGTCGTCTCTTTTATCGTAAATTTTTGTACTGAGATGACCACCCTGGTCATATTCGAGATGCAAATCCAAGAATGATCTGAAGCAATCAGATTCGGTTTCCATAATCTCTAACTTTGGAGGATAAATCAAAGGACGAAGCATTGTTAACAGAGAAGACATCTGACATCGTCGATGTATAGATCTGAAAGTTAGATCAAAGAACTCTTTCATCTGGTTCTTTACGAGTCCTTAAAGAAATAATTCAGTCTCGTAAGAGTATTAAAACAAAACGGCGAAGAGAGGAGCACAATTTGTGCCCATTGCAATGCCAATTTGTTGTTAAAAAATTCTCCTCCAAATGAGAAAAATATGTTGTCAATAAGGAAATCAAGGTCACAGTGCCCTAATATCTAATGGGTGCCGCCGTGTCACCTTACCCAAGACACATCTAGCGGTGAAATATCATTGACCCCGACATCTAGTATCCAAATTATGGACCTTAACCAAGAACTTTACCAAAGTGTTACAGACGTACGGGCGGACGGACAAAGGTAAAACTATATGACCGATCCACATACTTTGTCGGACCACAACAGACGACCATACAATTAATACTACGACGGTTCTATTTATTTTACATAGTTAAAAAGGAAAGATGTAAGTTCTGCAGTCGGTCAAAAGAACTGATACAATGAATACATCAGTAGTGCTTTCTATAGTGCCTAAACTGTCTGTGGACATTTCCGGTAGAGTACATAACGGTAATGAAATACCAGTACATATAAAGGAAGCAAGGTTTCGTGACCAAAATATTACTTGTCGTAATGCCATTACCACATGACAACTGCATGCTTCTAATATAAGATATCGATTTGAACAGGAAGAATCCTTCTCTTACGCTAATTGCAGCTCCTAAGGTGTATATTTTTGGCTTCGTGTGTTCGAGTTTGTGTTCATTAAACTTGCTATCTTTGTACCAGTTGCTTATACGATTTCTAGCTTTTAGGTGTCTTAAAGAAAATATGAACCGGGTTATGTCTGTTGTAATATCTTTATTTGATATACGAAAAACCCTTTTTGGAAATATGGCAGAGAATGACAAGAACAAACAAGCATAAACTATTATCTATAGAGGCTCATAACTTGCGATATGAAGAACAAAATTATACAGTACATGTAAGACTCGTCTAGTGCGTAATTGCGTTGCTAAAATAACGCACATGTTGCTTTAAAATACTTGTTGTGTTTGGTTTGTTTTTTCCCGTGAACATATGCTAAAAGTCGTTGTGTTCAGTTTTCTCTGTGATTTTTTAAAGCTTTTACTGACATTGAGATTTGAATAGAAATTAACGAGATGTGGAATAAGGGTACGCGACACAGCTCACATAGCAAGCAGCAATTTAGAAAAAAAAACACAACGGACAACCACCAGCAGCCTCCAACGAGGACATATCTTTTTATCAACGTCTGCCGCGCCTGCCGTTTCATATAAGACTCACAAGAGGTGCTCTAGCAAAAAAGTTGAAATGTCTTGTACAATATAAACATGTAGATTGAAAGACAAACTAACAAAAACATATGTAACTTGATTATTTGAACAAAAATGGGACTACGATCACCTTATGCTCGGGGTAGGACTCGAAACCTGGCTGCAATTTCGAAAAAAATACACGAACAATTTTATATCTTTGATGTAAGCGCCTCTTCAACATCTTCAGATGTATATATCTTATCGTTTCTTATAAGGTATCCTGTTGAAAATCAGACTAAAATAGAAATGAGGTTAAACCTCACAGTATTCCAAATACCGATTCCATCTGTAATTACGACAATCCTTTAATCATTTTGTAATTGTTTAATAACAACAAGTTCTTAATGATATTGACAAAGCTTTATTGTAAACTCTCACACAGAGCTTTTTCCTATGCTCATAGCAATAAAGCTTTTTAGTACTCTACGCTAGAGTAATTTGATTCCATGTAACTTTCTTGCGGAGGTTGATTCCATGACCAGATGATTGGAACTTCGGATATGTGAGCAGTGACGATTTGTTATAAATGACAATTATACAACCTGTTTCTAGCCAATGGAAAACAGATTGAACATGTGATGGATAATTAAAATACATGACAATATCTCTTTCAAATCAATGAATCATTGGATTTTCAATTTATCAGGTATGTTGAGTAATTTTTACTGCACCTAAGATTAAATGTATTTCATGGAATTTTCTCAATAGTGCACAAGAAAACGCATTTTTCAGTTTGAATTGAAATCAAGGAACATCATATGTCTTATTTTTGTTGTTAAACGCGTTTTTGACACTCTGCACCCAGCACCGTACTTTGAACGTATGTATCCCTTTCAAATTGTATTTGAAGAGTCGATTGGTCCTGAAATTTTAAGTCGTTGGCTTAAATCTTATAGCGTAATTAGCATATTTATAACTCTTATACTTAAACAACAATATACGTATTTCCGGCTATCTATCGTGTACCACCGTAAATCTGGAGACAGTCTCCCCCAAAAATAAAAAAAATAATTACGGTGTCTGATTTTTTTACAAAAAGTTAAAAGACAATAGGAGAAATTGGTAGACAACAGCATAGGACTTGATTGCATGTTGTCTACTATTTTCTCCTACCTATTGTCCTTATATGTTATTAAAAGTCACGGACAGGTGTTTTTGGACTGTCTTCAAATTTCCATTGTGAAAGATATTCTACCTATACTACCCTAAGTCTTCTATCTTGACTTAGAGACCCTTTTTTGTACTTTTTTTGACGCTGCTTTAACTTTACCGCCACCTTTAAATCGAAAAAAAAACCTATTTGATAAGACTTAAGAACCCTTTAAATTTTGAACCACTAACAATACCATTACAAACGACAGCTAAAAGAAAGAACCTCATAGATATGATATTTTACAGTGTTGCCTACAAGAGTTGTCCAGTTTTGTAAAAACAACATGTTTTTTGTTGACTTCTCTTCTAGTTATCAGAGAATTTCAGTTAAGTTGATATTGTCTAGGGAGCAACTAGTTATTTTTCATTGGAAAAAGGGGGGCGGTATTGCGATATTTGAAAAAAACAATAAAAAAACAGTCTCCGATTTGTCCGAAAATAAAAAGGCGTGGATGGAAAATCAAACGGTCGCCCCCTAAGTTAATTTATGTTTTGTATTTTCATCATAAAACTTCATGTGACATTTGTCAACTTAATTCTTTATTGAAATATATTTCTTTCCTCTAAAGACCCAACACAAAAGTTATAACTTAGTTATGAAATAACGAATATAATAATTGCTATACATTGCCCTTTTTGAAAAGTTTTAAAGAAAATATCACGCGACTAGACATGTGTTAGATGAAATCTAATTAATTGGCAATTTTAAGTAAATTTATTATATGATATTTTGCTCACGGGAGAAGAGGCATATATGTACATCATGTCTTCCTATCACTGGTTATTTCGACTTGTATATTTAACTTAACCAATTACAAGTGTCTTCTCATTCGCAATCTTTTTATTTTTCAAAAACGGTCTAAGGATGTACCACTTCAAATTTTAAAAAAATCTACTGCAGTATAGTTGACCGAGGAGTGACTTTTATACGACTGTTTTCATTCTGTTTATGTCGTATCCCTTTAACATCGAAACTTTTTAACGTTCTCTCATCTATTAAGTATAATAAAAGATAGTTTTTTCTCTCATTCTTATAATCGAATGATATCATTTACCGCTGGCAAATTGAGGACGGTAAAAAAAAATAATGGTGTAAGATTTTAGACAAAGAATAGGACAATAGGAGAAAATGGTAGACAACAGACTAGGATTATACTGCTGTCTACCATATTCTCCTACTGTGCTTTTCTTTTTTAAAAGTCGTGCACAGTTATTTTTTGGATGTCCACAGTTTGGCTGTGTTAACCATAGTCGGCAATAGCTCGTGTTTAAATATGTTGCGTTGTCGCCAATTTCATTTTCTGATTTTTTTCACAAATTTAATTGAAGAAAATATTCATTCAACAAAGGTTATTTAATCATTGAGGTTCATATGCTTTAAAAAATCTCTTTATGTTTTAAACCAATATTACCTGAAGTATAACATAAACATTTACTACCTAACTGTTATCTTAATAACAAGTAAGTTTCCATTCTTTTCCTGTTTCTTAGCCTTAAACAAAAAATTAAAGTATAACCAAAAAAAATCAAAGAATAAAAAATATCTTTTTTATTCATATGTATCTGACATTCAAGCAATAAAGATACTGCCATATAATCATTTCTAATATGAAACACCATTAAAATAGTCCATCAAATTTTATTCGTTTTCTTCTAGATATCATTGATTTCAACGTTTTTAAGAGCGTTCTAACATTATTGCTTATAAATGTGTGTGGCTGTTTTTTGCGCATTGCAGATCACGGTTGAATTTGTTTGGGGCAAAAAGGTATATTTCTAAAATACAGTGACCAAATCTTGTATTCAATTCTACGTAAAAATTGAAACAAATCAAAAAAGCGTTCAAAGTGATTTTTTCCCACTTTTGCATGGCAATATAAATAAATAAATTTCGCGTAGAAGTTACTCAAGATATTTTTTCATTCATAACTGAAACTATCATTTCTCAATAAAATACCCAAGCTCCCTTTTAATAACATGTGTGTGGGGGGATTTTGTATGCCCTTTATCGGTGCACCTGGGCCATGTAGGGCGGTCAATTTCATTGGTGGAGGAAACCGGAGTACCATGAGAAAACCACCGACCTTAGACAGATAACTGACAAACCTATTCACAAGCAAGTGAGGAAATCCTTTTTTTAATTACAAGCGGGACTCGAACACCACCAGAAAGATGATCGGCTAGTGACCAATAGAGTGGTATTTAAACCAGCTTCTTAGTCCACTTGGCCACTCAGGCCACTCCGTTTAATAACACGACGCTAGCCTTCATATCAAAAGACCTCATTAGCCGTCTAGGTGGCAGACCTAGTAGTTGTTTTTAAAACTCTTTGAAAAGGAAGAAAGGAAGTATTCGAAATGGTCTATTCCATGCATATGTTCAATGGTCATGTATAAAACGTACACAACCTGTTTCGCGTAGATTCAGTTGAGTGATTTGAGCACTAGGATCAATTGCAACTTTAGTTTTCTTATAGAAGACAAGGATTTGTTTTCATGGAGATTGTGGATTTGGGTTCTAGCCGATTACCTACAATTGACTTCAGACATAATTTTGTTCTCCGTTTTGTTATTTGAATAGAAGAAGGTGAGTCAGGACTATCTGTTGCTATCACCCAACATCTCATTATATTGACTCAAAATTGGAAATCATATCAACAACTACCCATAGGCCTATAATTCACCATTAACCGTATTAGGTTATCCGGGTTTATATGGCCTGCATCCCGAATCAGTTTAACTCTTGACCAATTTAATCAGGTTAAGTAGCATCTATATAATCAATAACTTGTCTCTAGTATTTTAAAACGCATTCATGATCAGAATGGAATTTTAACGACGTTCAAGCATCAAATGAAATACGTTACTTGTTAAAAATTGCAGAAATATCGGAAAAACAATTATGAGAATTACAACAAAAATAAATTAGTTTTTTTTTTATTTTTTCACTGAATTGTTTGTAGTCATTGGCCTTTTATTGGGCGTAATTTTGCTAAATAAATTTGATTTGATCTTCAGGTCAAAACAAGGCATCTAGCTTTCAAGATTTTTTCTCCACTTCTAAGAACCTTAATCCATGTTTTCAAAGGTCATTTTTTTCAAATTCTTACAAAAAGACTTTGTTCCAGGTCTTCTCATTTGGATTAAATATAAATCATTATATTTCTTCTTGAAAAATGATTGATTTTTTTAATCGCCTCCTTTGAAATTAAAAAAGAAATTGTTCAAAAATGCGAAGTTGGTCGAGAATTAAATTTCTGTAATAAGTGGAGGTGTAAAAGATATTATACAAACTATAAAAATGCTGGAACATTCCAAACAAAACAAATATTCAGCTGGTTATGCAGACAAAGTTAAATAGGTACCGAAACACATTTTTGGGGGGTAAATTTACAAGCATATTCTTTACAAAATCATGGACAAAATTACCCATGTCCAGCAGTTTTAAACGATCGACCGCAATTATTTTGCACTCGTATTATTTAATGGTGATCATGTCATCGTCGTTTTCTTCGTTGACGTCGTCTAGCTGTGGACACTCTGGTTTCCTTGAGATAACTTTAGCTGTTGTAGACAAACGGTTATAAAATTTCGATAAAATGTAACCACTAATTAAGGAAGGTTGGTATTGCATTTTGAAATTGTGGGCCCTACCGTTTCAGAAAAAAAGAATCAGAAGGGACTAAACTGGGTGTTTTGACAAAACTATTGTAAAGTGCTTAAATATGCTTTATTCTTGAAAATCTATGGATGAATTTAAGTGCAAAAAGCATTCTATGACCATGTGCTTTACTGTTTGGAACTTAATAAAAATAAATTTGTGTTTATGCATAAATCCTACTTTTACCACTCTTAAGATATAAAATTAACTCACAAATAATTCACGACAATAAAAAGATATGAGTAGCTTACCCCTTATTTTTCATCTATGCTATAGGACACACCTATTTTTGTTGTTACCCTCTGCAACGAAGAGACGAAAGAAATGCCCGTCAATTTGTGCATTCTTCTATGTACCCGTCTTATCTTTACATGAGATTTATTTGCTACTATTATTAAGGTCTTTCCCTTCCACAGAAGGAAAGACCTTACTGTATTTCTTATGATTATTATTATTATTTTTTTTTTCCGCCACAAAAAAAAAAGAAGAAATACTTAACGTAACATTACGAAACTTCATACCATTAACCGACACTATAAGGGCATGACTTGAGTAACCCTGCGAAACCGATCTATTTTTTAGTAATAAATGGTGTTGCGTACAGCTCTGTAAAGTAATTGGTATAATATAGAATGGATATGGTGAGCTGCAAAGTTAGAAAGGGTGTCCGTGTGCCAACAGTTATGAAAATCATCTTTTTAAAGCCATTGACACCGGAAAATCCAGCATGGGGTTGAGCTGGAATCGAACCCATACTTTGTCATCTATGGCAACTTCGCCTGCACTGTGTCCAGCGCCCTAGACCACTAGACCACCTAGGCTAGATAAAAATCTAGCTTTCGGTTGCCTAGTTAAGCCTCCTCGTAGACAATCTAAGGTTGTAACACAGTACACGATGAACATTGGGTGGGTAGGGAGAGAAAGATAGAGAATTGGATCGCAACTGGTATAGTAATATAAGCATATATATAATAAATGGTGTTGCGTACAGCTCTGTAAAGTAATTGGTATAATATAGAATGGATATGGTGAGCTGCAAAGTTAGAAAGGGTGTCCGTGTGCCAACAGTTATGAAAATCATCTTTTTAAAGCCATTGACACCGGAAAATCCAGCATGGGGTTGAGCTGGAATCGAACCCATACTTTGTCATCTATGGCAACTTCGCCTGCACTGTGTCCAGCGCCCTAGACCACTAGACCACCTAGGCTAGATAAAAATCTAGCTTTCGGTTGCCTAGTTAAGCCTCCTCGTAGACAATCTAAGGTTGTAACACAGTACACGATGAACATTTGGTGGGTAGGGAGAGAAAGAGAGAGAATTTGATCGCAACTGGTATAGTAATATAAGCATATATATAATAAATGGTGTTGCGTACAGCTCTGTAAAGTAATTGGTATAATATAGAATGGATATGGTGAGCTGCAAAGTTAGAAAGGGTGTCCGTGTGCCAACAGTTATGAAAATCATCTTTTTAAAGCCATTGACACCGGAAAATCCAGCATGGGGTTGAGCTGGAATCGAACCCATACTTTGTCATCTATGGCAACTTCGCCTGCACTGTGTCCAGCGCCCTAGACCACTAGACCACCTAGGCTAGATAAAAATCTAGCTTTCGGTTGCCTAGTTAAGCCTCCTCGTAGACAATCTAAGGTTGTAACACAGTACACGATGAACATTTGGTGGGTAGGGAGAGAAAGAGAGAGAATTGGATCGCAAATGGTATAGTAATATAAGCATATATATAATAAATGGTGTTGCGTACAGCTCTGTAAAGTAATTGGTATAATATAGAATGGATATGGTGAGCTGCAAAGTTAGAAAGGGTGTCCGTGTGCCAACAGTTATGAAAATCATCTTTTTAAAGCCATTGACACCGGAAAATCCAGCATGGGGTTGAGCTGGAATCGAACCCATACTTTGTCATCTATGGCAACTTCGCCTGCACTGTGTCCAGCGCCCTAGACCACTAGACCACCTAGGCTAGATAAAAATCTAGCTTTCGGTTGCCTAGTTAAGCCTCCTCGTAGACAATCTAAGGTTGTAACACAGTACACGATGAACATTTGGTGGGTAGGGAGAGAAAGAGAGAGAATTTGATCGCAACTGGTATAGTAATATAAGCATATATATAATAAATGGTGTTGCGTACAGCTCTGTAAAGTAATTGGTATAATATAGAATGGATATGGTGAGCTGCAAAGTTAGAAAGGGTGTCCGTGTGCCAACAGTTATGAAAATCATCTTTTTAAAGCCATTGACACCGGAAAATCCAGCATGGGGTTGAGCTGGAATCGAACCCATACTTTGTCATCTATGGCAACTTCGCCTGCACTGTGTCCAGCGCCCTAGACCACTAGACCACCTAGGCTAGATAAAAATCTAGCTTTCGGTTGCCTAGTTAAGCCTCCTCGTAGACAATCTAAGGTTGTAACACAGTACACGATGAACATTTGGTGGGTAGGGAGAGAAAGAGAGAGAATTGGATCGCAAATGGTATAGTAATATAAGCATATATATAATAAATGGTGTTGCGTACAGCTCTGTAAAGTAATTGGTATAATATAGAATGGATATGGTGAGCTGCAAAGTTAGAAAGGGTGTCCGTGTGCCAACAGTTATGAAAATCATCTTTTTAAAGCCATTGACACCGGAAAATCCAGCATGGGGTTGAGCTGGAATCGAACCCATACTTTGTCATCTATGGCAACTTCGCCTGCACTGTGTCCAGCGCCCTAGACCACTAGACCACCTAGGCTAGATAAAAATCTAGCTTTCGGTTGCCTAGTTAAGCCTCCTCGTAGACAATCTAAGGTTGTAACACAGTACACGATGAACATTGGGTGGGTAGGGAGAGAAAGATAGAGAATTGGATCGCAACTGGTATAGTAATATAAGCATATATATAATAAATGGTGTTGCGTACAGCTCTGTAAAGTAATTGGTATAATATAGAATGGATATGGTGAGCTGCAAAGTTAGAAAGGGTGTCCGTGTGCCAACAGTTATGAAAATCATCTTTTTAAAGCCATTGACACCGGAAAATCCAGCATGGGGTTGAGCTGGAATCGAACCCATACTTTGTCATCTATGGCAACTTCGCCTGCACTGTGTCCAGCGCCCTAGACCACTAGACCACCTAGGCTAGATAAAAATCTAGCTTTCGGTTGCCTAGTTAAGCCTCCTCGTAGACAATCTAAGGTTGTAACACAGTACACGATGAACATTGGGTGGGTAGGGAGAGAAAGATAGAGAATTGGATCGCAACTGGTATAGTAATATAAGCATATATATAATAAATTTTATCGCAATAGATTTTTATCTAGCCTAGGTGGTCTAGTGGTCTAGGGCGCTGGACACAGTGCAGGCGAAGTTGCCATAGATGACAAAGTATGGGTTCGATTCCAGCTCAACCCCATGCTGGATTTTCCGGTGTCAATGGCTTTAAAAAGATGATTTTCATAACTGTTGGCACACGGACACCCTTTCTAACTTTGCAGCTCACCATATCCATTCTATATTATACCAATTACTTTACAGAGCTGTACGCAACACCATTTATTATATATATGCTTATATTACTATACCAGTTGCGATCCAATTCTCTATCTTTCTCTCCCTACCCACCCAATGTTCATCGTGTACTGTGTTACAACCTTAGATTGTCTACGAGGAGGCTTAACTACGCAACCGAAAGCTAGATTTTTATCTAGCCTAGGTGGTCTAGTGGTCTAGGGCGCTGGACACAGTGCAGGCGAAGTTGCCATAGATGACAAAGTATGGGTTCGATTCCAGCTCAACCCCATGCTGGATTTTCCGGTGTCAATGGCTTTAAAAAGATGATTTTCATAACTGTTGGCACACGGACACCCTTTCTAACTTTGCAGCTCACCATATCCATTCTATATTATACCAATTACTTTACAGAGCTGTACGCAACACCATTTATTATATATATGCTTATATTACTATACCAGTTGCGATCCAATTCTCTATCTTTCTCTCCCTACCCACCCAATGTTCATCGTGTACTGTGTTACAACCTTAGATTGTCTACGAGGAGGCTTAACTAGGCAACCGAAAGCTAGATTTTTATCTAGCCTAGGTGGTCTAGTGGTCTAGGGCGCTGGACACAGTGCAGGCGAAGTTGCCATAGATGACAAAGTATGGGTTCGATTCCAGCTCAACCCCATGCTGGATTTTCCGGTGTCAATGGCTTTAAAAAGATGATTTTCATAACTGTTGGCACACGGACACCCTTTCTAACTTTGCAGCTCACCATATCCATTCTATATTATACCAATTACTTTACAGAGCTGTACGCAACACCATTTATTATATATATGCTTATATTACTATACCAGTTGCGATCCAATTCTCTATCTTTCTCTCCCTACCCACCCAATGTTCATCGTGTACTGTGTTACAACCTTAGATTGTCTACGAGGAGGCTTAACTAGGCAACCGAAAGCTAGATTTTTATCTAGCCTAGGTGGTCTAGTGGTCTAGGGCGCTGGACACAGTGCAGGCGAAGTTGCCATAGATGACAAAGTATGGGTTCGATTCCAGCTCAACCCCATGCTGGATTTTCCGGTGTCAATGGCTTTAAAAAGATGATTTTCATAACTGTTGGCACACGGACACCCTTTCTAACTTTGCAGCTCACCATATCCATTCTATATTATACCAATTATTTTTTAGTAACGGAGTTATCTGCCCGTAACCCAAAAACCTTGTTTGCAGATTAACTCAATAACCGTAACCGTTATCAAAAATCTGAAGCCAGGAAAATGTTGCTAGACTCATGGTCATGATTCGTCACGCAAAAAAATTTTTTTCGATCAACTTCCTGGTTACGCGTTTTTGACACGAAAAGTGTCGCGACTCGTCGAAATTTTTTTTCTTCAAAACGGTTAGTCCTAGAGACTTGGGACCTTCACCAATCATCCTAAGTGACATATGTTACATCTAAAAATGTCAAGGTCAAAGGTCAAATCTCAAGGTCAGAGGTCATGGTACACCTT
Source organism: Arcuatula senhousia (assembly GCA_963971305.1). Taxonomy (NCBI): domain Eukaryota; kingdom Metazoa; phylum Mollusca; class Bivalvia; order Mytilida; family Mytilidae; genus Arcuatula; species Arcuatula senhousia. Next base: position 29,860,467 of record OZ020311.1, on the reverse strand, counting down.
GTTTGCAGTATAGCTCAAAAACCATACAAAATTGAAGCAGACATGTAAAGGGAAAAATACTCGTCTCATTTAGACCTTTATTTGATATAAAGGGTCGAACACTTTACGACAAACCGTTTTCGAGTTATGGCCCTTAACGCGTTTCGGCTTATCCGTTTTTGGCTTATAACTTTTAAACCGTCAGAGATAATATAGTAAACATATGGGTTTTTTGTGACTGTCATTATAATTATGTCCTTCAATTTAAGACCAAAGTCGAATGGTTACGGGCAGCCATTTTCAAAATGGCTGTCACCGTAAACAGTTTTTATGAAATAACACATAAACCGTACAAAATTGAAGCGGACAATACATGGAAAAAATGTTTGCCATGTCGAAATCTACAAAAAGTGTTTCAGGTGCGAAAGCCTAAAACTTGACGTTTTTGAGTTATCGCCCTTGATTCTTATTTTTAAAATGATTTTTTGTTTATAACTTTTAAACCATAAAAGATGATGAATGAAACATAGGGTTCATTTGAAACAGGATTAAATTACCTACAATTTGAACCAAAACAGTACATGATTCGGTTGAACGGTTTCAAAATGGCGGCCATAACAATTTTCGCGAAACACGTTTTTTGCCAATAACTTGAAAACCATAACAGATAGTATAGTAAACATGTATACTTAAATGAATCAGTATATAAAGAGCTACAATTTGAGTCCAAGGTCAAAGGTCAGAGGTCAAGGTCATTCCCTAGCAACAAGGTAACATTAATGAAAAGTCCATAGCAACCATATATATTCTAAACCAAGACTACTTTTTGAGTTAAGAGTTAAGTTTTTTCAACCGGAAGTAACCCCTAGTCCATAGCAACCGTCATAAAAGTCCTTAGCAACCATACTTTTTCTGACTCTAGGTCCCCTGCTCTTCATTCTGGTGCCTATATCACAATAATTGGCAACATCTTGTCATAAACAAAGTGACTCAAATGTCTTGAGTACTTGTATAAAATACCATAACAAAAACATAAGACAGGGAAAGACCTCACATTTGTTCTCTGAACAAATGACTTTTTAATTAAGACATGTAATTGGCTTCGATATTTGGTAGTCATGCAGCTCCAGGGTTTTTCTATTGCTGGAAGCGTTTCTACGTCTCTGGCTTACCTATATCCTGTTGTACGAGCTGATTTTGTCTTTTTTTGCCGCTCGGTGGGGTACCAGGCATTCTGTTCTTGTAAGGATTCTTATTACATTTACCACAAGGGCGATTTGAAAAAAAGGCTTGAATACTATCAAGAGCATTAAATTTGTAAATGTATCATATTGCCGCGATTCAGATATATGCCTGTTTGCTATCGGAAACATAATTTTGTAAAAATATTGATCAACGGTTATCCGGGAATATATATGCGTGCAATGAAGATTGATATTAAATGTAGCAGTTGATATCAGGCAAATGCTGTAAGGGACGGACCATTTAACTTGAAGAGAGGGCCTTGGTTTTTTGTTTTGGCCAGAAAATTTTTTTCCGCGCAAACCGAAAATTTTTTTTGTGAATGCGTCATGACAGAATTTTTATTTTTTGAAAGCGTCGCGACAGAATAATTTTTTTTATTATTAGCATTATTTTATATGGCAGAAATTCTTCTTCAGAATATTTTTTTTTCTTACCCTCTGCTGCCAAAATATTTTTTTCATCAAAATAATTTTCAAAATATTTTTTTCATCAAAAATCATTTTCAAAATATTTTTTTAGGAAAAAACCAAGGCCCCCCTTCAAGTTAAATGGTCGGTCCCTAAATCAACTAATTTTTCAATGTTTTGTGGGTGGCTATTTATTTTTTTGCGATTCTTGGTGACAATAATTATCTAACTACGGAAAATGAATTATTTGCGACAAGTTATATTCGCGAAGTTCTATTCCTCGCGAAAATAGATTGTCACAAATAAATCGCTCGCGAAAATAAGTTTGTTAACAGTACATGTACCAGAATCGCACCGATCGATATCTATTGAATACCATGAAAATAAGAAGTAATTTCACATACTGCATCTGGTAAACGAAAAAACTCGTAATTTAACGAATGTATTACTAACTTTGTCTGCCCTATAATGAAATTATGTAACTAATGGACACTTTATAATTATAGCATCTTACGTAAATGTGTGGGAAATCATTCAGTTTTTATTGTCCATACTAAAAGTCAACCTTTATTGACATTTAAGTTGCATTAAAAAGTACGAATTGCTAACCTCTTACATTTTAAAAGTATTTTATTTTTTTCTTTTGATATCACTGATATTTTTAACATTGAGGTTAAAGATATTTTACAGTTTTTTTTTTGATTCGCCCGAACAAAGGCCATGTCAGCTTATGTCATCCCTAACGCCCGTCGTAGCATTTTGTCCGTAAAAAAATCAAAAAATCTTTTTGTAATGAATTAGTAATAATAAAACTATACAAAAATGATACATAACCTGTTAGAATTCGATCCACCATAACCGCTGCTATAAAAAGAGACTTGTTTCTTAAGGACCAGGTCAGTGTTTCGGGCTCATTGGGGCCTCTTGTATTTGATATACACCGGCTCATAAGTGAACACTTACGTTTAAATTTACGGCGATTATAAGTTGATTGGTACGCCAACAATATAATTGGAAAACATTTAAATAAATATAAATGATAGCGTTTTATTTATTTCATGGTATTAAGCAGAATTGTAATGAATACATGTACTTGTCCGCCCGCCATAATTTAGTTCAAATCGTTGTTTCGATCAGGTTCATACCAGTATACAAGGTACTAGAATTTGTACTTTTTATTTGGTGGCTTTGACTATAGACGCCAAGACAATTAACTAAAACGTATGCAAAAACGGGATTTAAAGTACTGGAGAGCTATAATAACTTGCGTCAGAGACAGTTTCTCGTTTATCTAAAACCAGAAAGAAAAAGTGGCTGTAAACATCAAAATGCTGACTAATAAGTGCTTCGAAATCTTTGTTAATATTGCAACTAAATTGATAAACAAATACGATATAGTAATGAAATAGATAAAAAAAAAAAGGGCGAATATAAATCCTTTTGTAAAACGATGCCCAAGAGATTAATGCCATGTTGTGTTGTCAACTTTGAATTAATGAATTGCTTTCTTTTGGAATTCTAATTAGAATGTTTATTAGTATTTCAAATGAATTCATCACAGTGCAAAAAGATAAGTTTCTCATTTTATTCCGAGGTTCTTTGTTTTCCAAGGAAATGTTTCAAATGTCGAACTAGGATATCAAAGTTCGATTCAACAATGGAAAAGCATCACCCACAAATAAATGACCAATTTGGAGTGAAGTTCACAGGCACCAAACAATCTCCTGCATTTATACTTTAATTTTATGGCATAATGCAACCCCAAGAGGTTAAACAAACAGAAACACACAAAAGAGGTTTAGCAAACAGAAACAATACAAACTCAATGAACATGTTACTGTACATATACAACTATAGATAATATAGTATATCTACAAATATGTATGAATTTGACCAATGTTGATCTTATTGTCGCAACAACTCAAATGACTGCTTTACAAAATCAACAACCATGGGCAACACATCCATATTTGTGTTAAGTACAACAATTATTTTATCAATGGTGTCAAGCTGGTTAAAACTAACATATTGTGTGTGTACATGTATATAGTCAATAATTGTTCTTCTTTATGTTTATAGTCGTTGCAATAAAAAATTTAGATACTAGTAATTTGACATTTTGATATCTCATAATCGGTATATGTAAAACCCTAGGCTTGATATTTGCCCAAGAACAAAAGTCTTAAAGGATAATAAAAAGCGAAGGCTTTGATAAAAAAGTGATAATGTCGACATTAATTGAACATTATTATGGAAACCATGAAGGGAAATTTAGACTTACTTTTTGGCTCTTGGTCTAGCAAAGTTTTTGATTTGTACGGAAGTCCATATTGGAATGTAGACTTACTTTAGTTTGGTTCTAGGTCTTCTGTACTTTTGTATGAAAAGGTAACACCCACTGATTATCTTTTTTTAATTTGCCACAGTCTTATTGATGGAATTTGAATAGATGCAAGTAAAATCTATTTTAAACCTGTACTACTATAAAACATATTTATGTTCTGATATATGCCTTGTAGATCTAATCTCTGTGAACCACAACAGCCAACAGTTGGTCCTGGTTCGTAGTCTAAGACAAAACATCAGAGAATTAAAAAAATATGTTTTTAGCCGGGATAATTGCTGTAGCGATTAGGTACGATAGCCTCTCCGTAACTGACCCATCAAACGTACGCTAGTTGATGGTCGTGTTGCCTTATCACATATCAATTAGCATACAAATACATACTTGCAATATATATCCCATTACTACACTACTTTTATACTATAAAACATAATCAATCTTTAATATTTGTAGATTATCCCGGCTGGCAGTACTTTCAGTACTTTGATTTAAAATCCCAAAATCAATTTTATATGAATAGTGTTATGACAATTAATATAAGGAAATAGTATAAAAAAAAATTCTATCAAAGTTTATACTTTTTTTCCAAAATATCATTGCTTTCAACTTTTTTAAGCGTGTTCTAACTTTATATTTGATAATTCTTTTTGAAAATATTCAAGCCCTTAAAAAGTCTTCAAGGCCGTAAATTGCCTCCGACGAAAGAGGAGGCAGTACTGGAAGGCGGGGGTCTGGGAAGATATGGAATTTTCAAGAAAACAAATTCAGCTTTCTTGCAAATCCTGATACCATTTTTATTATTTATTGAAGGTAGTTGTTATAATAAAAAGATTAACGAGAACTGAATGTGCTTAATGCTACATATTCATATACTTTTCCTAAGTTTAAATTGCAAAAATCTTTAACATCGAACTTTTATGACTTTACAACTTATGCTTAAAATACAAGCAAGTTAGAAACTATGAACAAAGGTGTTCCAAAGTTTTTTAACAAGACCCATCATCAGGTGGTGCATGTAATAAGGCCATTGATATGCTTACGGCTAAGTCTTTGACCCTGAAAACTAAGGGAGCAAAAAACACGAAAAAAAATGAAATATTTCTTTGATATACTAGTATTATCAAAATGTATCTGTACTAGGTTATCCAAGCTTATTTGGCCTGCATTCTGGATCAGTTTAGCAATCAGATTAGGTACAATCAATAACATGTCTCTGATATTGTCCGTGTCGCATTTTAAAACGCTTTCATGATCAGGATAGGATTTTAACAACAGCAAATCATCAGTTGGAGTACGCAATTTGTAAAATATTGCACAAATATTGTAAAAGCAATTATGAGAATTAAAAGAGAATTGGATTAATTTGTTCAAATATCAGACAGGATATTAGTCTACATATATAAGCGAAAATCTAAAAAACAAACAAACAACAATTGAAAACAACCATTCAGCCCTCAATACGACCGATGGTCGCTGCTCATTGTTTTAAACCAACCATAGATTGAAACAATGCAAAGGATTTAAAAACTCCCCCAAAATGCCAAAGATAAACCCTCTTTTAGACACAGTACAACTAATACAAAGACATGAACATGCCTGTTAAGTTTTTGGGTTTAATTTAAGGTACAAAACACCCTTTTTTGACTTTAAGATAAAAAAGAATAAATGTGCCTTTCCTACACGCATTACCCAATTAATCCATTGTTTCTTTCTTATCTTAGCGATACAATTTACTCACTATGTACTGAATGACAAAATGCATTACCAAATGATGCGCTGTTTTTATGAAGTAGGAGCTCGGAGAACACATCCGGCCGGTTTTTATTGAATAATAAGCGTTCGGGGAACATACCAAACCATTTTTAATCGTGAAAGTAGGAGTTCGGGGAACATACAGAACATGTTTTGACTGGGCCTAGTAGGCGTTCGGGGAACCACACTTAACCGGTTAAAATTGGGTAGTAGGCGTTCCGGAAACTCACTCAACCGTTTTAATTAGGGCCTAGTAGGCATTCGGGGAGCACATCCAATCGGGTATGATTGGGCTTAGTGGGGGTTCGAGGAACACGCCCAACTGTTTTTAATCGGGAAAGTAGGCGTTCGAGGAACACACCGAATCTGTTTTGATTGGGCTTAGTGGGTGTTCGGGGAACACATTCAATCCGGCTTTAATTGGATAGTATGCGTTCGAGGAACGCACACAACTTGTTTTCATTGGGTAATAGGTGTTAGGGGAACACACCTAACCGTTTTAGATCGGGCCAAGTACACATCCATCCGGGTATATATGGGTCACATCGGTCGATATCTTTACAAATACATGCCAAAAACAGTCAGGAGCTCGAGGCATTTTATCATATCTTAACTGGTCATGGGTGGCTAAAACAATTGCAGAGACTTATAGTTTATCGAAATCTGTACAAGTTAGATACCACAACAGTAAACTTGTATTTTCATGTATCGCACTTGGTTGCATCGCGGCTACGAAAATTCGAAGAGACTCGTAATTTATCGGTTGTACTATAACGTTGTCTGCCGTATAAAATGAATTTATGTTATTTTAAAGGACACTTTATAAAAGCATCTTGCGTTAATGTGTGGGTAAAAAAATTAGTTTTTATTGCCCGTACTAAAAGTCATCCTTAATTGACATTAAGGCTGCATCAAAACTGTTAAAAGCAGAATTTTTGTTTTATTTTGCTATAATTGACATCACTGTTTTTTAACATTGATGTTCAAGATATATTACAGTTTTTTAAGCTTACCTGGTCAATGGCAATATGAGCTTACGCCACCACTAACGTCTGTCGGGCCATTTTGTCCGTTTACAGTTTCAAAAAAAAAATCTAAAATTGCAGAGCAAAATAAAACTTTGCATAAATTATAATTGACCTGTTGGAATTAGATCCAATAAAACATTACCTCCGCTTTGTGGAATTAGATCCAATAAAACATTACCTCCGCTTTGTGGAATTAGATCCAATAAAACATTACTTCCGCTTTAGTGAGCGAGTGATTGGGTGAGTTGGTGTTTACACCCGTGCAACGCTATAAAGTTTATTTACATGCGATGAACATGAGAAGGATGATAAAATGAACATGAAATGATGATGATAAATGAAACATGGGGGTGGGGTGGGAAAGAAACAAACGGTAAATTTTAAAGAACTACAGAAAAAGGGGAGAAGTAGGTAGGGGTGGAGAAATTAGCCTGTGGTGCACTTTTACTTGGCGGTTCACAAAGGGGTCTTTTACGTGAATGAAGCGTGGCACTCTTTACACCCCACTTAAGAAGGGACATTCTAGTAAGAAATGATAGGGAAGGCGCCCGGTATTGATGATATTCCGAATGATTTCTTAAAACACGGTGGAGATATGATGGCGCGCTCGCTGACTGATTTGTTTACAGCTATCTCAGACTTAGAGACTATTCCATCAGATTGGCAAAAGGGAATAATAAAACCTTTACACAAATCAGGTTGTAAGTCAGATCTAGATAACTATAGAGGTGTAACATTATCATCAATCGTCTATAAAGTTTTCTCTAAAACCCTCGAGTCTGTCATTGTTAGTCACCTTGAAAAAAAAACAATATACTCGGAGAGAACCAAGGTGCTTTTAGAAAAGATAGGCGCCTAGAAGACCAAATCTTCTCTCTGCAAGGCATTTGCTCTATGCAGAAATCCAAGAAAAAACCGGTATATCTCGCCTTCTTGGATCTGTCTAAGGCATTTGACAGGGTATGGAGAGATGGGCTATTTTCTGTTTTATGGGACCACGGTGTCTTATAAAAGAGATATATAGTAAGGTTGAAAACAAAGTAGTTTTCGGGGATAATGAGTCGAGTTGGTTTGAACAAGATTATGGGGTCAAACAGGGTTGTGTATTATCTCCCACTTTGTTTTCCGTACTTATGAATGACCTGGTTAAGATGTTAGATGAAAGTAATATAGGTGTGGACCTTTCAGAGCAGCTAATTAACTGTCTGTTGTTTGCCGACGATGTTGTACTAATGGCAAATAATGCAGACGATCTTCAAAAGCTGCTTGACATTTCGTTAAGATTTGCGAATAAATGGAATTTGAAGTTTAATTCTAGAAAATCTAAGGTCGTGGTTATCGGAAAGCGTATAAATCCACACAAACAATGGTATCTTGGGGAAAATAGCATCGAGGAAGTTAACGAATATAAGTATCTTGGCTATTTTATAAGTAGATCGCTTAAATCTTCGTTTCATGTTTCCAAGTTTCTGCACGAAAAAGCTGAAAACCAATTGAACTATATGGTACGCGTACTAGGAGAACACGGAAATTTCAACAGGATTGACTTCGGCAATGCGTTATGGAATTCCGTCGTACGTCCATCCATAACCCATGCGTGTGCTGTGTGGTTTCCTTTATCCAATGAAAGTAGACGTCTCTTAGAAAGCTGGCAATATCGTGCAGCAAGAATTATTATGCGCACAAAGCTTTCGATCCCTAAATCTGCTTTATTATTGGAATTAGGTTGGGAACCAGTCTGTGATTTTATCGATAGACAAAAAATTCAGTTTTATAATAGACTAAAATCTTTACCCGACACAAGACTTTGTAAGGTGGTTTACACGGAAATGCGTCTCCTAAATGAAACCTTCTGGGACTTTGAAAACGATGTCAACGAGACATGTAGGTTACACGGTGTATCAGACGTTGACACATCGCAATTTAAACCGTTATTTGGGGCAAATGTAAGAGATAATATTATTAGAAGTGTAGGCGAGAAATCTACTCTTGATTTTTATAGATCTTGTTTTTTATCAGACGGTATGCAAAGATATATGTCTAACGGGAAAGACTTTTTATCAGTACGCCTCAAGCTTTTAGCAAGAACAAAAACTATCCCCCTTCAAGCATATTTACAAAGGATGCAATTAGCAGATACCGAACTATGTCCCCTATGTAGAAATGCGACAGAAGACCTAACACATTTCTTACTAGAATGTCCCTTCTTAAGTGGGGTTCGAAACTACTTTTTTGATATGCTTACAAGCTTCACGACTCAAAATGATTTTTATATAAACTTTAATGAACTGTCGACTACCGCTAAACTTCAGTTTTTAATTGGCGATTTAGGATATGCTTTTAGTGTTCAGATTGGTGATTTTTATGATATGTATGGAAAGCAATTTTTAAATATATGTTACGAAATGAGAAGTGATTTTATTAATGGCTAATTATGTACCTTGTTTTATATCTATATAATTTTACATAGACTGTGTTTTAACTTGCTTTTATGTAGATATTGTATATAATTGTGCTTAGACGCATCGCCGCTTTCTACCCTGGTGGTCGGTGCCCCCGTTGTAAAGGGGTAGTTCTAAATAAAATAAATATATATATATATACACGTGTGCCCACTATGGTCGGTGGTCAGGGTTTCCGTATTATAGACCTGAGAACCCCCGCGGACGAGGGCAACCCTATTCAGCCACCTACGGTACACACTTGGTCGCTCTGTGGGCTGAGCGCTGACCCGACGTCAGAATCATAAGACCTAGTCTTTGCTGCGGGCCTATTCGCAGCCCGGGTCCCCCACGGATGATCTCCGCTTTGAACATACATTGATAAAACTTAAAAAAAAACTATAACCAATTTTGAACATCTACAAGTTGATTTTTGGTCATTCTACAAAAGTCTTAAATGGGCCTAAATTGTCAGATAATCCCAGTAGAGGTTTTGGGTCCCTAAAAGTCAGATATTGGTTTTTTTAGATAGAGTTGTTGCTTATATAAAAAATCAGCTTATCAAACTCAACAAAAGTCCCCTATTTGAGGTAATTTTCCTTTTAAGTTAAAGAGGTTCCCCCCCCTTATTCAGACAGGAAAGCTCCTGGTTGGTTTTCTCCAGCTTATTAAACTTGTCAAAAGCCTCCATATGTCCATGTGGTCTAATTTGTCATACAGTCATGTATATACAAATGTGTATACTCCGTAAAAAAATTTATTTTGGTTATTTTTATAGAATAAAAGCTATATTATAGACAGCAAAAAACTGTTGCTTGCTTAAATGTAAAGCTAAAGTAACTGTACAAAAGTGTTATAGCTCATAAAAAAGACTTGTGTCTTTAAGGTTCACGTGATCAATTCAAGCCCCTTAAAGTCTGCTTTTGTATTGGTTTTTAAATTAAATCCGCTACCACTGTGTTAGTAAAAAGCGGCATTAAAGTTTACAGTCAATATATATACATGTATAATGTAAAAGATATGAATTACAGTACCATTCAAACATTTTATTTTATTTTTTGACACATGCAGAATTCTTTGGACCGACCATGTGAGCATTTATTCTTGCCATGCGTCACACTTTGCTTAAGTTCGTACTTTAAGGCACTTGACATCTATAGGATTACTAGAATTTTTTTTACTTAACTTAGAACGCTAAGAAGACTATGTTTACATTTTGCGATTAGTGGTTATTTTGCAGTACGGTATGCCCATTACCACATGCATTGTCATGTTCATTTAAAATCAGATAAGGAATATGGCTGCATAAACGTTAAAAGTGTCAAATTGATAGTTCTTTGTCTCTACATGTAGCAAAAAATAAATAGATAAATAAATTAAGAAAAGTTAATATAAAAATAAATTAAAAGAGGCATTATACATCTTTTTGTTACACGATGCCGATAAGATTAATGCCATGTTGTGTCGTCAACTTTGTTTAGAATATTGCTTTGTTTTAGAATCCCAATAAACTTTTTATTAGTTTTTCAAATCAATTCATCACAGAGCGAATAAAGATTAGTTTCTTAAAATTCCTAGGTTCTTTTGTTTTCCAAGGAAATGTTTCAAATGTCGTTCTAGGATATCAAAGTTTGGTTCAACAATGGAAAAACATCACCCTTAAACAAATGAACTAATGGTTTTCACCTTTTACGTTGGTCATTAGACGTCCCTTTAAAATAACAGTTATCATTCGGAAAACCCTTCAGGCACTCTCGGGTATTTTCATAGAGAAAATGGCGGACGACTATCGACATTGGACAGTGGTCAAATTAAAAGTGGAATTATCCCAGAGAAATGCATCGACAGCGGGAAGAAAAGCCGATTTAATTGAAAGGTTAACATTCCTTTTTCAATATCTATACATAGCATAAAAGTTTTCCTTTCCGTTGGTCAAAAATTGACTCTCCTTTTACGCCCAAATTATCAGAATTCTTGATCAAAATTTCGCTTGGTTTACAAGTCCAATCTTCTCGTGATCACCCTGTCTAGTCCCAAGTTTGTCAAAAAAATGAGAATTCAAGTAAACATTAACTCTGTAAAGGTTGTTTAACGAATGCTGATGACATATATAGTAGTGTTTGGTCATTTGGATAGGGACACTGCACATACATGTATTGACATGGTATTATACAACTGTATTTAACAGAATGCTACATTTATGCTTTTTTTTTCAACTGAACACCACAAGATTAAAAGTCTGAAAGTTACAATATGTACATTATAACATCCTAATATAAGAAACACATCCTATATCATGTGTATTCTAGCTATAATAATGTAGCTCCTTTGACAACTTTGTCTTTGGTTGGGCAGAGCGAAATGTCCATGCAGTCCCTTAGTCCTAATGGAGCAAATTGAATTTCTTTTTCTAACTTGCACAAAGCTTGAAAATGGTTCAGAATTGTTGAACACACACAGCTATTGAAGATTACAAGATTTTGTAATAACTAATTTAAAACCACAGTTAAATACATGTACACTTTGTTAATATATATATTAATTATATTTTCATTATTCTGATCCTGAGCTTAATCATTACGAGTAATGGGACCCCATTGTATAAAGCATAAAGCATTAAAGTTTTATTTAAAGTCAATGGCAGTAAAATACATAACATAAGCTCTGTAGAGCTTTTTATTGACTGTACATGTGCTCAGCCCAGCCAAAGTTGTCAATCAAAGGAGCTACATTATTGTAGCTACCTGGATTCTAGCAATGGTTTTCCCCCACAATGGTTCTACATGTACATGATGTATGAACCATAATGTTGAACCAAGCTTATTAACATGATTAAGGGAGGGATGACATGCTGGATTACATGTACATTTACATTTAGGTACCCCTTTTAAGCTTCCTTATATATGAAAATGGGGATCAAAACATGCAATAAGGATGGGATTACATGTACATGTATATAATCAGGTCACAATCTTGAATCAATTCAGATTCCGCATTAGCTTTTGACATTCAAAACCCATTGTCATTTGCATCACATGTACATGTATAACAGAGTAAACTATTCTGTATTTATATAAGGGTCTTAGTGTGCCAGTGGCTCACCACCAGTGCTCCCCCTCTGCCAAATTTATGAAGAGTGACCCCCTCCTCATATGCTCATGACATGTTGCATAGCAACTGCACACAATTTCAAATTTGGTCTAGACTCCAGTCTGTCCAATTCTCAAAATACATGAAATACTGTGGTTTTATTATTTTTTGTGGGTGGGGTTCATCCCCCAAATTTGGTTCCCCATTAAAAGAAAATTTATCATTGCTGGGAAAGCTGTTAAATTAAGTACCACAAATGTAAGAACCCACGAACTGGCACTTTTTCAACCATCCATGAAAATTGGTACCCACGAAAAAAAAAATGAATTCACAGTATGCAATTTTTCTATCAAGTTTTAAAGCATACATCATGTACATGTTCCAAACTATGAAAATGATGAAGGTTATCTGCATTGTTAATTGTACATCATGTACATACATCATACAAATAAACCAGGAAATTTATATGTTCTTATAATACACTATTTTGTATTTGTTTTATTATTTTTCAGTTCCTTTCTTGGCTGATTGTTGATGTTTTGTTGATTTAAAATTTTGTTACAACTGAGGGAAGTGCTAGCATGTCGAGAAATTAATTTTCACATCTGGTGCAGCCTTTGTTTGTAGCAATTTTATGTTCTTCATGTTCATTGTCTGTTGCTGTTTTCCTGTTGAAATGCTTGGTTGGTTTGTGAATTAACTGTAAGTATTCATAGTTTCAGAGAAAAATCAGTGTTCTCCTTAATAATTTTCAAATGTACTGTGAAATGAAGGCATACATATGTGCATGAACATAAAAAAAGTCATTAATAAAGTTTTGGTTCCTTTAAGCATGTTAAAAGTCTAATAAAGTATCACTGTGGTACATGTACATTATCCAAGATATAAAATTTTGCTACAAGGAGAACACTGGACATAAATTATTTGTGATAACCAGTATTTTTAACATTTATTAAAGTTATATAAGAGTCTCAGAATCATTACTTCTGTTTAGCATTTAGATTATTTCTGGTTATTTTCAGATTGAAAGCATATGATAGAAATGCAGATTTTCGAGGGATTCCTGTCATACTACCGGAACCCCTCGACCCCAATTGGCCAACTGAGGGATTTCAGCAGATGACAAAACAACATAAAATCCATATGCCCAAGATGACCGAAGATCAAGTGGAGGGATATTTTGTCTATCGTATGGCTGAGGATCGGGAGTCTAGTAGGGACCTGAAAGCATTGGAAAAGGGCAAACTAATGTTTGAATCAAAAAGAATATTGGCATGCAGTTTCAACCAACGTGGGGATAACATATTTTTCAGTGGAATTGTCGGTGCTGCTATGAAGCAAAAGGTATAAAATACAATTATTACCCTTAGTCATAATAATATACATGTTATCTAATTTGAAAGCCTACTGGTAACTGATCAGATTATTATAAAACCAATATCTGCCATGCATACTCACTTACATTTGGCAAGGCATTTAAATGTATTAATATTAATGTGATTAAATTTCTTCGTCTTAAAAATTTGGTCTACTATTTAGTTGTAAGAAGTAACATGATAAAACATGGGATACAATCAGCATTGCTATTTTATTTTCATGTTGGTTCTTATATTGATAGCCAGTTTTGTCCGTCTGTTTGTTTTAAATTGTCACAATGTGATAGTATGGAACTGTGTATGCCATAACAATATTGACTTCTTGCTAAAATTATATAATATTACATGTATCTATATGCATTCTCATTTAAATTCAAGAAAATATTACTAAATATTTTATGACGAGAAATATATCATGACTCCTTTCTATCATCTTGTGAGATGAATATACATTTGAACATGTACAAGGCCAAAATAAAAATAAAAATGTGTGTTTCTGGCCAACCCTTACCCTTTAATTGCTGTTTGTGCTTAAGCACACTAAAATTTGAAATATACTCTCCAATAACTCAAGGCAAAAAATAAAATAAAAATAAATGACTACATGTACCTTCCGATCCTATTTTTTTAGGCATGAAACCAGAAACACACATACTGTTTTTGCCTAATCATTAAATGTTGTTTTTGATCTAAGGTTTCATACAACTTTAAAATAAAGATCAACAGGGAAACAGGAGAACCACTTAACTCACATTGTGAATGCCCAGCTGGAAAAGGCCCCCATGGCACCTGCAAACATGTTGCAGCTGTTCTCCTCATGCTGGTGTATTTCATCAAGACTGGGGATGTGACAGTGGAAAGGAGCTGCACAGACAATCTGCAGACATTTCATAAGCCTAAAGCTGTGTATAGTGGTATGCTATCAACGTTTTTTTTACCTTTTGACACCCTCATTTTTATGTCGCCTGCAACATGCTACGTGTCACAGTCTTTTCATATCTTGCATACATGTACATGTAGCTTCCTCTTTTAGTGCTTTATGGTGTGAAGCCATTTTATAGCCGTAACTCATCACTTCCTATTTACCAAATATTTTAAGATGCAGGCAACATACATGTAAGTCTTCCATGGAAGACCACCATTATAGTTTAAAGATTTCATGTCATGACTTAGATATATATAGATATATTTAAAGCTTTGTTGTAAAGCAACACTATGTTACACACACTGTTGGACTTTTTTCCTTCACTGTCGAGTAAATTCATTTTTCTTACCACTAAAATTACACACTAATAATAGATAGAATATTCACTATACATGATACAAAACAATAACTTTTATCAGCTAAGCAGGAAGTTTATTTCCATTGACAGACCTTGGAATAAATATGGTGACCACTATATGATAGCGAAGATAATGAGATGTGGAATAATTATACATGACACAACCTACAACATGGACAACAATTTTAAAAATCCATTAAAAACGGCCAGCAGCCTTCAATGTGACCAACACTCGAATTTACTGACAGCTAGCTAAGAAGCATCTATCGACTGATGTAAAAAAATCAAGTATGTCAATTTTAAATCCAACACAACATGTCAAACAATTAAAGATTTGGTGATGCATCTTCAAAACCAAAACACAAAACCAACACACTTGATCGCTGAAACAAGATCATGGGAAAATTATAGTTCAAAGAGAACAGAGACAGAATTTTTTTTTATCCCATATTGCATATAATTTATAATCAACAGGTTCTCCAGTTAAAGCAGAAGAAATTCCTAGTAAGCGAAAGCATTTAGACAACATCTTGGAGGATCCCCGCCCTGCCAAGTATAGAAACGTAGCTGGATATAATGATTTTGTCAGAAATTCAGTTGTCAACTACTGCTCAACATCATCAATGGATATTTCTTTACGATATATATATCCCAAGGCAGATCTACAATCTGCTAGCAAAGACCATGACTATTTGAGAAAACCCTTCTTGGAATACTGGGTAGACAAGTCATCAGCTGTAAGTTAATAAGTCACTAATTTTAATTGTTAATTCAGTGTGTCTGGTACGAGGTAATGTATGTCTAGATATGATAATATAAATCTCAGTCCACTACGTGCCTGTTAGGAGTTAAAACTCTAGGTTCACTATGTACATATGAGAATTATATTTCTTAGCTAACTGAAGGTTAGTTACTTAATCTTATCTTTACAAACCCAGGATCATATGCTTGATATTAGAAAGATGACTTTGATCTTTTAGACAACTAGGTCTATGTTCAGTATTTTGTGTTCTAGAAAAAAATATACACAGTTTATAAAGCATTTGAAATAACATTTTGTCATCCATCACTATCTATACAATGTAATTACATTGTAAATTATTTCCCAAAACCAATATTGTTGAAATATACAGGAAAACCTTCATCACATTAAAGTACAAAATTAATAAAATTTTCACATATTCTACCTTGAGCTTACTCCCCACCTTTTTCAAACTCTTTCTCTTTCTATTTAAAGGTAAGCGAAGAAAAGAGCCGAGCTATAGAGGAGACAACAAGACGACAAACAAACAGCCATGAATGGTTCCATCAAAGGAAGTGGCGCTTGACAGCCTCTAGGTTTGGGGACATTATAAAAATGACAAACCGTCGTAACAAAGACAAACTTTGTCAAAGTTTATATGGTAATTGCAGATTTACCAGTCATGCTATTCTTCATGGTAGGCAATTTGAAGCCAAAGCTATTGCAAAGTTTGAATCAACAAAGGGACTTAAATGTAAAAAGGTTGGATTTTTTGTTAGGGCAGACTACCCTTTTCTTGGGGCCTCACCAGATGGAATTGTGGGCACAAACAGTTGTTTGGAAGTAAAATGCCCATATGCTGGCAGAAATGAGCCAATTAGACCAGGAAAGCTGTTTCCATTTTTATACACCAATAGTTTTGGTGAAATACTTTTGAGAGAAGATAGCAAATACTATGCTCAAGTTCAAGGACAATTGTTTATAGCCAAAAAACAAGTCTGTTACTTTGTCGTTTACACTTTTGTTGACTTTTTTGTCCAAGCTATTGATGTAGATGAAAACTATTGTCAGAACTCACTTGTACCAAAACTTTCACTGTTCTATGAAAAATACTTTCGACCTTATGTAGCTTCCCAATTATAAAAGCTTATGTAACTAACTGTATCAAGTCAGGATCACTGCTGTTTTTGATTTCTTTGTTAGTAATGACATTTAAAGTAATATGCAATTTTTTTAGACTTTAGTATATGAAACCAAAAAAACTAATATATAATTACACATAACATTTTGGCCAAATAAGACTGTTAATTGATAAAACAACAAAAGATACTTAAATTTATTAGCATTATAATCTTAAAAACAAAAGACTTGGTCAGAGATATGGTGTGAGAAATTTTACTCATGATTACCTGGCTGCACATTTACAGACAATAGATAATATCTAACATATCTTACCAAATTATACCCCCACTGGTAAAAGATAAAGCTATATTGCAATCATGTTGTCCCTACTTGCAATTTTCAATAGGTTTCTCAGTTTCTGCTGAAGTGATTGATTTTAATTGGAATTATACATCTTAGTAATGATTGGTACACTTGCTCCCTTTTCCCAACCAGTCAGTCATCTACTTCCTGTTTTCTTAAAAAAAGTCAAAGGGAGGGATGCTTAGCAACACTTTCTTTGGCACTTGGTATTTCTGAGAACTCGACATAATGATGTTCATTGATTAAAGAGGGGGAAATGAGTAAATATATGAAATATGCATAATACAAAAATTGAGAGATGGGGCATTGTCTTTTGGACATATTCTTGTTTGTTGGAGAGAAAAAAATGAAGAAGATCCAGTCATGTTTTCTATAACAATAAAATGTATTTTGTATGAGATTCAATGAAATTCTTTTGATTTATCGTCCATGTTGGAAAGTTTTGTTATTACATGTACCTTTATTGTGTTATTGACCCCTTTATGTTATTCTGAAATAATGCAGGCAGCTAACATGGCTAATGAAAAGTAAAAGTTTTCATCACAAGTTTCCAAGAAAATGCCACTAGAGACCCTTATACATTGAAGGTCTTTTCAAAAACTTGGAATCAGATTCTTTTTCTTTCATTTTAAATTTGGATTTAAGATACTTGTATTTTCTTTTATCTCCTTTTTTGAAAGTACTAGTACTAATAATAATTGACAGGCTCATATTGTATAGTTTTTGTCATAATTTTTTTTAAACCTGCTTCCAAATGACCTTTGTGACAGCAAAGACATTTATATCAATAAAACAGTATTATCAAAATAATCAGATTCCAGAAAAAATGTTTTTGAAGAGACCTTATGACATAGCAAACCAATCAGGGAATTCCACATCAATTGCCTATTATTTTCTAAAATATATATATAAGATCAAAGGAATATGAAAAGTGTTTTTGAAAGGAATTTATCATTTATTCTAGATAAATAGAGACAAGTGCCATTACCTACACCCTGAATACATTTACTTTTCAATAAAACATTGCAATAACAATTTTTAAAATGATTGAAAATGTTTTAGCACACTTCAAAAAAAATTAAGCATTTACAACAAAAACCATGTATGCAATGTCAATGGAATTATCTGAATTAATTGCAATTAAAAAGAATCAAGAAATTAAAAAAAAAATCAATATACACATGATATATAAGCAAGACTTTCAAAAAATGCATTGACAAAAAGTTTCCCTCAGTACACGACTGAGCATAAATATGAATAAGGTTGTAAAAACATAAGTTAAGATTTGGACAGTGAATTTATATGGCATGTACATGATGTATGGGGAGGTTCTCAAACCTTAAATATGTCATAAATGCTATAAATAAATGCCAGTCATGATCTAAAAATTATTTTTAATTCCTTTCTCAGTGCTAAGCAGTTTTACTGACAATGCATTTTCTGAAATTAACTATACTAAAACATACAAACACTATTCTAGAGCCAAGCACAAGTTTACTTGAAGGCAGTTCCTGTTTCAATATTTTGAACCTTTTGGCTAGACCGATAACTCTTTCTACATGAATCCGCTTAGATGCAACACGCCTGTCTTTAACTACTTCTGCTGGCTCTAGTTGTGATTTACCTTTTAACATAGTTGGTGTATTTACAAAGACATCTTGACATGCAAAAAGATCTTGGACCATAATACCTCTATCAGCCATTATGGCATCTCTCTTATTAAACATTTCTTTGTTCTTATCTAATAGCTCAGATTTTTCTATAATCTGGCGATCACTAGCAGATCCTCCATAGGAGTCACTTACATAAGACACTACACCTCTAGGTGTACAACCAACCATAGTTTTTAATGTATTCTTATGTTTATAACTAGACCATGTAATACTTTGGGCCTCTACATTAGAGGGTTTCTGAATAGGGGTCTCTGTGGCATCTAAAATTACCCTAGTTCTTGGAAACTTGTGATGAAAGTCTTCAGGCATGTACTCATCAATAACTTCTCTTGAAGGCCAGAGGTTTAATTCTTTTAACTGGAAATACATAAAATTAATCCATGTTAAAATAACTTTGGAAACAGTAGATTCAGAAACTTCAAACATGAAGCTGAGCTCTACATCTTCCTTAGCTTGTCTTAACTTAATTAAAGTCATAAAAAGTTGGTCCTCTGGTTTCAAAACAGAACAATTAAAATTTAAATCAAACACAGCAGGACCAAGACA
The DNA here is from genome assembly GCA_963971305.1 of Arcuatula senhousia. Classification (NCBI taxonomy): domain Eukaryota; kingdom Metazoa; phylum Mollusca; class Bivalvia; order Mytilida; family Mytilidae; genus Arcuatula; species Arcuatula senhousia. The sequence continues at coordinate 29,841,076 of OZ020311.1, read as the reverse complement.
ATTGAAAAAAAGCATAAAGTGAGTTAAGTCGTCAAAAGATGTATAATATTGAATGACTTTAGGATTGTCAGCATAATTATATACGGAAAACTTTCCCAATAGGGTACACTGTACTGCTGCATCTTTGTCTAATGGGACAGCATAAAACATGTCTGGCTCTTCTTCGCTCTTACTCCCTCCTACGGTGACCTCTGATGCAAATGGCAGGTCCAAATCATCCAAGGCCATCTCATGGTCACTGGCATTTGCATTTTTGCTTCTCAGATACTTAGAAGACCTGGGGGTAGCAGACTCCTCTTTAAATTGGAAAACAGATGGCACAACATTTTTCTTAATACGTTTTCTTGCACCTATAAAAAAAATGAAGTTTTTGTACAGAATTACCCCTTTCATTTTTTCTCTTTTTAATGATATATCATAATATATTGCATACATGTACATTTAAGAAAAATCAATTGCTTTGCTCTGTCTGCATCAAATATTTCCCTAAAAAAATTGCTTTTCATACTGTAGTTAAACTTAATCATTAAAACTAACTCGAAACTGCTTTGAAACTAAAACATGTAAAAAGAATGCATCATTTAGTCCAAAAGAATAATAAAAATAATAGAGTAATTCCAATCTCTGTATTAATTCATCTACACATTTCTGTATATTAATTCATATATACATCATGTACATTACTACATGTATATATATATATATATATTGTACCATTATTTAAAGCAATATTATGTTCTTTTCTTATTCTATGTTTGGGACAGACCATTTAACTTGAAAGGAGGGAGGGCTTCATTTTTTCCTAAAAAATATTTCGATAAAATGTTTTTAGATAAAATATTTTGGCAGCAGAGGGTAGGGAAAAAATAAGGAAAGGAAAAAAAATATTTTGTTACAACCCCTTCAAAAAATAAATATTTTCAAGCTCTATGTGGGAAAAAAAAAATTTGACCAAAGCAAAAAAACAAGGCCCCCCTTCAAGTTAAATGGTCCCTCCCTAAATAGAAACCATCTGTATAGCTTTATTAAACTATATAAAAATATTTATGTGTACAAATTAATTTATCCACAGTTTGACTTTTGATATTTTTGAGTTTTTTAAATATATGTTGTGCTTGTTTTGTTTGTAAAATTATGACTAGACTGTGTTTTAATGGTTATATTAAGCTACATGTAAGTATGGTATATTGTATCTGAATGCATTAATGATTAAATAAATTTATGTTTATGTTATTCCAGTGTTCGCAGTTTGGTCACTCATAAGCATGAAGATCATGAAGCTATTGTATCAAAGTTCTCAAAGAAATTCATGAAACTTTTTATGTACATCTATATATATATGGGACTGACACATTTACATGATACAGGTTTCATAAAATATACTTACACACTTGAGCTTCATCAAGTCAACCTGAAACAATAAACAAACCACAAAGCAAACAAAGTCAAAACTCATGCATAAAATTAATCATTAAGGCCAATATAAAAAATTATTCTAGATTCTCATCCCCTCCCGCCCCAATATTCCAGCCCCCTTAAAAAAATTTTTTTTTGATTTTTTGGCAATTTATGTTAGTTTTTTGCTGTAAAAATGGCAGAATATTTTATCAAAATGGATAAAAAAATAAAATATCAAATTTTCCCATCTTCCCCATATATTATAGAAAATTGGATGAGAATCTAGGACATTATTTTATTATGGCCTCAATAAATGATCTTAAACTAGATCTGAAATCATTTATTTTCTCCAGAATTTACATGTACATCATCATGAACATTGGATTTAAGTTCTTGGTATTAAAACCAACAAATCCTGTTCCGTAATTCTGTTACTATCCTTTGTTTACAAGAAAATTTACAGTATTTATTCAGTCTGTGATATTCAAGTACATGTACATGTAGACATGAAAAAACCAAAAACAAAAACATAAAAGACCCAAACATTATTGACAATGCAAGATAAGACATTAGGACACCTCAATGATTGACCCTAAGTACAAATGTAAGTTAGTATGTATGTAGAATTAATCATATCGTAAATAACAGAAAGTCCAACATTTAACAAACTCTTTATAAAATATATCTTCCCAATATTTTTCTACGGACAAACAAGGTGGCAGATCATAATTCTTCTCATCATGTGCACTGTCAAACATGTTAACAAAACTTGTATAATTACTGATCATTTGTTGTTGTTTTACGCAGTGATGTATACATAAATGTACATGTATATATTCCTACATAATGCCGTATGTTTGTTTGCACTTGCAGATACTGTACGTATGTATAGAAGTAGATTCCACAACAAACAATCAATCAATAATTTTATTTAAATGTAAAATTTATATTTTTTCCAATCACAAAAGATAATTGCATTTCAATTCTTTGTTTTTCAAAAAGACTAATCTGGAACAGAACAGGATATGTTGTACAAAGAGTGAGTGACACATACAATATGACATCAAAAATTAATGCATGGTAAAAGTGTCCCCTGACTTTGTGGAAGTTTCATGGTTTATTACACAACATCTATTTGTGAAAGGAATGATATTTTAAAATTAAAACATCATGATATCTTTATGTAATGATCTAACCTGACTTTGCCACTCTAAAATCTGTTTCTGTGAAGTGAGCTAGGCATACTACATCATATTTCCCTGGCTTCCACAGTCCCTTTGTTTTAGGGTCTCTTCTCTTTATGGCGACCCTCCACTTCATATTTAGATCTTTGTCGGTGGGGAATTTAATCCCCCCGAACCCTGTGCAACCTGGCACGCAACAATATTGCGGCATTTCAAGGATTTTTGGCTTTAAAACGCGTTGTTTTTGTTATTTTGTTGCCGGAAGTAAAACGATGATATCTGAGATGCTCCGAATAATAACTGTTAAATTTACCCGGAACACCGGAGGGAAATTTTGGAAGGTGAAAATGCTAGATAATATCAGATAAGTGCGTGATATTTTGATGTCAGCCTTACGCCTGATATTTGCCCCGAGAGCAAAAGACTTGAGGGGCAATAAAAAGCGAAGGCTACTGAAACAAATGATATCAACATGCCATGAAATAATCTGCACAATCTCTGTATGTGATGAAAAAGTAATAATCTAGACATTCGGGGTTTATTTCATTATTCTATTGTACGGAAGGCCTGGATGGACTTTTTAGCCTACTATTTAGCTATAGGTCTATTGTACTTTTGTCTGAATATACTATTAATGTTCTAAAAGTTTTCCACAGTTTGATTTCTGGAATTTAAATAGTTGCAAATGATATGTCTTTAAATCCTACATTGCTATGAAAGACAAATTTGTTCTCTATTTGTTTTGTATGTTTATATCTATGGAGCCACCACTTATGTTACCAATAGTTGTATGAAATTAGCTGCATTAGAAAAAAGTTGTAAATTTCAAGTTATAAAAAATGGGAATTTCACACGTTGCCTTTGAAGTTAGTGTATAAATGCTAAATATGCACTTAGCTATGTGATTTACAAAATGCTATCAAACATTTTCGAACGCACAATCAATGAATTTAAATAATGTTTGAGAATTTTCATTTTTTTCATCTTTTGTAAGGTTTCATTTTACTCACCGTGACACTTGTTTTATGTAGAACAAAATGATGTATTGAGGGAATATTTATTTGTTTACTCCATTTGATTTTCGGTAGATTTGTTATTATAACCTTCATTTTCTTTTTTTAAAACTTTCTTTTGTACAAACACATTAAAATCATTCAAAATGATACAATTTGATATCTCATACTCAGTATATATATTATAGCCCTAGGCTTAATCTTCCCACATGAGCAAAAGGCTTGAGGGATTTTTGGTAGTTTTGTAATTTTAACCTTCATCATTTTCTCTCTTTTTAAGCTTTTTTGAGTAGATACACATTATATCATTCAAAATGTTTGCAATTACGATATTTCCTTTTACGTGCATAATTGCAAATAGGTACTTCCCTTTCACAAGATCAAAAAGACGAAAAGGAAATTATCCTTAATTATAGCTATCCATTTAGGAAACATAGAAATGATATTATGTTTTTGCATTTTTTACAACATTTTATTGATTAATATTATGAGGGCGTTTCTCAGTTTTTTTTTACAGGTATTACATTATTTTTGCACGTGTAAATACTAAAACATTTAATATTCTCCCCGATCGAGCAAAAGAACCTTAAAGACAAAAAGGATCTCTAGATCTTCCACGACTTTCAGTTTGTTGCATTCGGCAAAACGTATGTACATAATTTTTCTTTTCTCAAATATCGCGCTTCTAGTATTTTGGCCAGATAATCCGGATATTAAAATGGTGTATGTCGAGCGGCGTGCAGCGGAAGCCTTGCCTGGTAATAATTCTTATTCTGTTTTTCAGTAACTACTAATCACAGCCCCATGGTATATGGTTCGGGTCCCGTAACTTAGAATTTGATTTCAGATCTGTCGCTCACCTATTTCTTTTGTAATCAAATCCAGCCATTTTTTGACTTTGACAAATTTTATTTTTTTTAGTCTATTTTCTGTCCCCTTTTTTTGGGATAGGTTAATGACGACTTATGCTCAAGCCTTGGCGAGAGTTCTGACGTTTCATTATCGATATTGAGAAATCAAATGACCAAAGTGAGACGACGCAAAACAGCACTGTTTTTCTATTTTTTATTGAAAAAAGGTTGTCTTGGTTTTTTAAAAGTCTCCTAACCTTTGCCTTGGTCGTTATTGGCCCAGTACATTGTATATCAATCTTGACTTGGTGCTGTATGTTGCAAACGAAGAAGTTGTTTAAACATTTCTATGCCCCGCCAACAAAGTTGGGGGGGGGGGGGGGGCATATAGTTTTTCGGTCTGTTCGTCCGTCCTTCCGTCCTTCCGTCACACTTTTAGTTTTCCGCACTTTTTTTCGTCATCCTTTCATATATTTAAAAGATTTTGGGTATGTGAGTCTACCATGATGAGTTACAGGTCAAGTTTGAGTTTCGTTCCGGTCCACTGATTTTGACCTTATTTATTTAATCATGGCCCTTGGACTTAGCAAATTTTGTAAAAATAACAGTTTTCCGCACTTTTTTTTCGACACCCTTGCATATATTCAGAAAATTTTTGGTATTTGAGTCTACCATGATGAGTTACATGTCAAGTTTGAGTTTTGTTCTGGTCCACTGGTTTTGACCTAAATTACGGCCCATGGACTAAGCAAAGTTTGTAAAAATAACAGTTTCCGCACTTTTTTTCGACATCCTTGCATATATTCAAAAGATTTTTAGTATGTTAGTCTACCATGATGAGTTACAGGTAAAACTTGAGTTCCGTTCTGGTCCATTGATTTTGACCTAAATTACGGCCCTTGGACTTAGCAAATTTTGTAAAAATAAGAGTTTTATTTTATTTGCCAGCGGGGCATCAGTGTCATCTTGACACATTTCCTTGTTTGTATATGAAGCCAAAACATTTCTGCTCCCTGGTTTATCTATTGTCCATTTTGAACATATACATGTACGTTGTTCTGCACTATCGACATAAATCCTTGTTTTAGATTCTTACGTTTTTGGTTCTAATTTAGCGAATTTGTTTAGTATTTCATAGACAAAAAACGCGTTTCGTACTTTAGTTTGATATTCTTTAACCTGCATGATGTACTTATAAAAGTTGTTGTAATTATTTTTTCTTCAAAATTGGTACTTTTTTATAGGAAATAGTTACATGTAATGCTGCAACACTGAAATGTTATAAAATCATGAAAATACTGTTTTTTGTTTTTCTGCTGTAAACAAGGTTCAAAGAGTTTGAAGTTTGTTAATTGACAAAATACTTTGATGTTTGTTAATTGACAAGATAATATCAAGACATAGGTCTTAATCTGAGATACCAAAACAAATTAATGTAAGAAGGCAGCAGTTTTTATACTACTCTACTTGCTGACCTTTTGCTATGTGGTTGCTTTTTGGAAATCGCACTTGTCACATTATGGAAATTGACATCGTTTTACTAACTGACTTTTTGCTATTCATTTGGTCTTGGAACGTGCAAGTCATTGTGATTGACATCACTTTACTTACTGAACTTTCTCTGTTTGGTTGCCTTTTGGAAATTGCACAAGCAATGGTTATTAGAATCGATGATCATGATTCTACGAAGGATTAAAGTCTATATTTACTAGTATATTTTTCTCACTTTAAAGATACTTTGAATCACGTTTTGAACGTAATTTTTTAATAAGTACAAGATTATTAAAAAAAAACAAATAAAATTAAAGCCATGGAAACTTGAAATGGTATTTTTTTTAGAATGAAGAGAGAAACCACTAATCTGAAAGGAATAAAGAAAAATAAATACCGTAGTATGAAACGGGTAAAAATACTAAAATATCTAAGATTTCGAGTACAATATCCTTATAGGGCTTAAAGTTTAACGAAATCTGGATTACCAGTAATAGTTTATAGGTTTTGATGGACCACCAAGACAAATGTTGGTACCAGAGCCGGTTTACCGTAAAGAAAAGTTACATTCCTACCTATTCGTCCTAGTGCAAATGGGTGCATAAAGCATCCACACAGTTTATTCATTTTACTTAATCTTTCGCTTTCGATTCTGTTAGTTCCAGTGTCAAATCATTTTCTTTAAGCTCCTTCTCTTCTGTTCCCCGCCATGGCATTCCTTGTGAACAGACATAAATTATACAAACCCAGTACGTAGAGGAGACTTCACAGATCAAATAATCATAGTTTTAACAAAAGTGTCTTCAGTGCTTTCAGTGAAAACAATCTTTGATGAAACTTAATATCAACGGACAAACAGACAGACTGACGATGACAATAGCTCATCTGAACGTGCGAACTCGATGTGAGCTAGAAATACAAAAGTGTGATGAAACAGTTTGTTATGTAATATGTGGTGTGAATGGTCGTGTATGTTTTTGTGTTGTGAACATGAGTTGTCCTTCTTTTCCCGTGTGTACTGTATATTTGTCACGTGTTAAAGAGTCTGATTAAATGTACATCATGGAAGCTGACGTGTTTTTATTACTGTCCAAAACGTACAATAATTTTGCAGTACGGAGCGTTTCCCCAACTCCGTAATATGGTGGAGAACTCCTAAAATCCCGTAGATATTTACTAGGATGTGTTTTGCTTTTCTTTATTGGATAAACATTTGAATTTTGACTTTGGAAACTTTTCGACTCCCGTTTCGACCACACCGGTTCTTACAACATGGATATTTTGATTCAATACACATGATACAGTGTAGAGGTTTTCGATTATAATGTGAAATTCTGACATTTTCTTCAGACCATGTCTTGTCTTGTATTTTGTGAAACCTGTAACTCGTATTGTTTATAAATTGTTTACCTGTTCTTTGATAATATTATTGATTTGGATACACTACTGTCGGCACACTCGTTTGATGTGGCATTTAAAATTGATGATTAGCTTAAAATAACTTTCGAAGGTGTCATGGATTTTATTGACTTTTATCTACGTTTGTTGAATGAATGCAGGATACGTCAACTGATGCTGCTATTGGGATTAAATTAGATGATGTACCGTTTTTATTTAACTTGTATGTTTAGTACGTGAGGTCTTCCTCACTCCATAGCTTTGCGCTGCACTTATTATTTCACCTTTCCGACCGTTTTGTTTGTAGAATATGTCGACTGTTTTTTGTTGCAGTTGAGGTCTTCCTCATTGCATGTCCGTTTAATATCGTCAGACGTCCCGTCATGCCCTGGAATTTTTCGTATTTTGGACTTCATGTATATATGGACTATGCTTCATATGCCTGTAAATGTGTGATGATTGCTGTTGCATATGCACCTCTTTATGAGTGATGATTGTTGCATTTTCTTTATCAACCGGTCGCCTGGAGGTTTTCATATGCGCGTGATATGTGTAATGATTACTTTTACTTTTGTATACGCACCGCTACACGAGTGATGATTGACTATTTCCAGACACTTCAAACTCTACTTTTGGTTTCTAAATATTATCGACTTTTGGACAAATTTGCCGCTTGACACTATTTTGAGAAGTTATATGTTCACTGTTCGTCAGTAAGTTTCCGCTCAGGGCTGGTGTGATATGGGCCAGAAATAAAACCGGAGTGTTGAAGAGTTTGCAGGTCTCTGCTGGACTTATCAAATCTGATACAGCTATGCGAGCTGCTGGTGTTTGCCATCGTGGATTGGAGGATTTTGAAGATGCAGGACGGTTGATGGACACTAGAGCATTATAGTTTGAGTGACTTATAATTTTTATTGAAAGTGTTAAAAACAAACAGACCATTGTTAAAATTTTAAGAAAATTTTGTTTTGTGGGGCGGGATGTTATGTAATATGTGGTGTGAATGATCGTGTATGTTTTTGTGTTGTGAACATGAGTTGTCCTTCTTTTCCCGTGTGTACTGTATATTTGTCACGTGTTAAAGAGTCTGATTAAATGTACATCATGGAAGCTGACGTGTTTTTATTACTGTCCAAAACGTACAATAATTTTGCAGTACGGAGCGTTTCCCCAACTCCGTAATAAGTTTTACGTACTACATTGAATAATTTCTGTAAAATTAAACGAAAATAGCATGTATATTTTGATACAACTATATAAACTTTTTCTGAAAGGAAGCACTGTGGCCTTGGCGATACTAGAAACAATCACAGGTTTTCCTTCAGTGCGGAATAGGCTAATTAAGCACGTGACAGTTTGTCCAGGGTCAGCAATCCTCCCCACGTTATTGGTATTGTTTCCTTTTGAGATTCAATTACCGGACTAAGACCAATAAATTGTCAATTAAAGTCAGTTATCTGTCAATTTTATTGTATTGTGTCGGCTCTTTTCATTGATTCTTCTGATATATCTCGTCATCTGTAGGCACATTCACACCTAAGGGCCTTAACTCTATCACACTGATGGCTTTTTCAGACTTAATCTGTAAGAGATGGATAAATAAGAAGAATTATAGAAATAAACAATTTGAATAATCCATGCAATCAGTCTGGAGTATCAATTTAAGTGTAGAATCTGCAACAACTTCTTAGACTACAACATAGAAAAAACAACAAAACTGTGATTTTAAGGGGGTGTCCGACACTTATAGTGTCTTGAAACTTGTTCGAGTTTGCAATTGAGGAAGATAAAATAGCTGGCATTTTCTTTGGCAGGGTCAAACCACATATTGTTTTTATTTTTTTTATTTTCAGGCAATATAAAAGATTTTCCACATTTTATTTTTTTATCACAGAAAAGTAATTTTTGAGGGTTCATATGGTTAACTTAAAAGTTTTATTTATTTTAAAAGTTATTCACCCTAAAGTTAGATGTTCTAATCTTTTGACTTTTACATGCAAATAAATAACGCTGAATACATTTTATCCTAAAATCCACTGATCAGCAGCTTTTAAAAAAAAGGATGGGAAATTTCGCGTTTGCGTTTTCGAAATTTAATTGGGCAAAAAATTTATATTTATTGGCATTTTACACATGAAAATGAATCTTGGCGTGGCTTTATTTTGCGAATATACCGCTAACGGGAAAGACACGAAAATAAAGCCCTCGCAAAAATCCCCTTTTACAGTGCCTTCAGTATAATTTATTGTTCTGATCTACTGTAATCGACCGTTGTACTTTTGTGGTGATTGAGTGCGTTTCCGTTTCAAAGAAGGTATAGATACTAACAAGACATTTGACGCTATATGATAGCATATTGCTCTGATATGCTGACACCGTTTTACTTTAATGGTGATTGAGTGCCTTTCCATTCTTTGGAAGGTTCCATAAATCTACTTACAAGTTGTGATGACTGAGTGCGTTTCCGTTCTTTACCAGGTGCCATATTGCTGCTAACACGACATATGACGCTATACGATAGCATATTGCTCTGATTTGCCGAAGCAGTTGTACTTTTGTGGTGATTTAGAGTATATAGCTACTTACAAAATACGAATGCTAGCTCTGGTTGCTATTGTCATAAAATTGGTCACATGTTCATTCATCATGATCCAATGTTAACAGAGTGCTAATATATATAATCAACATCTGTGAAGGTAGTCATATTGTAGTGCACTGGGAATGGTAATGTTATTATATCTCACCGCCCAGAGAAACAGTCAAATGAAGTGAATGAAATAATTAACAAATTTGACAACGGGACAATAAATAAAAGTTACAGAACATAATGCGATATTCCAGTGTAACTGCAGTTTTTACATTTCTGATTTGTTTAACCTCTAAGAAATTTTAGTCATGTTTATACAAATTCAAACTTGTAGCCAATGATAATGATTCTTGGTCGTTAAGCTTTTGCTCGGCTGTTAGTTTACTAGTTATTTGTTTTGGCACGCTGAATTGACTGTTGGCAACACGACGGGTGTGCTATAGCAAGCAGAAACTGCTTACTCTTCCAGAGCACCTGAGTTCACTCTTGTTTCGACCTGAGTTCGCGTTGTTGATTCATATTCAGATATTTTGTGTTTCCATGTTTTACATGTTGTCTCATTTTATCCCGTTCTTGTTGGTGTTTACTGGTTTTGTCTCTACCCTTTTGTACTTTTGACATTCGGATATTCCATTGGTACCTCTGCTTCTTTGACCATTTTTATAAAATAAATTGATCATCTTTAGTACCGGTATCTTACATAACAGTTTTGATGTTATATTATAATTTTAATTTAATGCTCAGTTTTTTTGTACAACTGCAGTTTTGAGGGCACCGATCTCAGTAAGATAATTAATTGCGTTTTATCCCATGTGCTTGTACCATACCCTCAGTGTTCGATACCTTTTGCATGCAATTCATGTTAAGGTGTGGGAAGCAAAGCTCCAGATGGAGAACCGCATGCAAAAGATATCGTTCACAATGTTGTACCAAAAACATTAATACCAATGTCATTCAAAATATTAAATATAGTATCATCCAAAATCAGACCAAGAATTGATTTGCAAGAGCGCTTTTTTTTTAAGTTTAAAAACATTACCGGTTTCAAAACCCAGAAACAAGACACTTAATTTAATAGCATGAAGCAAATTTACAGCAGAAACTGGATTAAAAAAGACCTTCCAAGATTGGTAAATCCTTCATAAATGACACTGCTAGCTTATAAATACATAACTGTAGAAAACAGAGAGCAAATTAGCACGATTCCTTTAAAAACATTACCATTCTAAAATCTGACATAAGACGCTCACTAGCGCATGAAAGGGCTGCTATTATACACGACAATATCCAGTGCAGGTTCAATTAAATAGTATCTTTTGGTACAACATTTAAATCAATGGGAGGGACACAGAAGGGTGGGAAACGCAAATTTATCGACTAACTACGAAGCAAACTCCCAAGTGCTTTGTCCCTAAGCTTGTGAATCACATTCACACTCCGTCGTGGATGTTGAAATAATGAGAGTGTCACATGTTTCCCGCCAAAGTTATCAACCAATGAGGATTGTACCATACCCTCAGTGTTCGATACCTTTTGCATGCAATTCATGTTAAGGTGTGGGAAGCAAAGCTCCATATTCCAACTAACATGCCCTTCGGTTTATCTCATCCAGCACAAAATATAAACCCTCTCTTCCCATAACTCAATAAAAGAAAAAGAAAAGAAAAAAGTCTGTTGTTAGTCAATCATTTATATTTGACCGGTTTATTGCTACATACAATGGCTTACTCAAACATACTCCTGAGCTCTCGATTAGTTTGTATAAACACGACTGTAAAATCAGCACTACCTTTCTATATAAAAGGTATTAAACACATCCAATTTTCTCAGATAAAAAGTAACTCATTTTGATCGACTGATAGATAAAAGGTGAAGCCTTAAACCCAAAAGCAATGGTAGTGTAAGTCATGAAAAACCCTCCAAATTATACTAGGACTCTTCTGTTAGTTTTACGTGGTCATACCCAGACTTTTCATCACATCCATTAAAGCAAATAAAAATCTCCTACAATTCTAGGAGTGTTCCACAATGTTTCAAGATGAAATGGGAATCTTTAACCCACAAATTCAAATCTATCTCGTCGTGACATAGACGGGGCTTGCTTCGTTCAATTGTAAGTGGCATTATAACCTTTGGTGATACACAGGTACCAACCCTATCTAATAATCTTATACACACAGTCGCTATTCTGTCACAGAGTTCTTTGCATATATATAACTTTATTTCCTCTTTTACAGAGATTTGTCATGACAACAATGTAAATTAACATATCATACACAATATTGAACGCACAAACCGTTTCATATATTGCCACGTTAATAATTTCTATTGTATTTGCCAACACAAAATTTTCTTGATCATGAAGAGACAAGCGATTGATATTAAAGGCATCACCAATTAAAACTTCAGCAGAGGGAACATGAATTATCGGCGAAGGGATCTCTCCCCGAAGTGTAACCCATGCCGGCTTTTTCCTTACAATAACACGCTCCGGATCAAATCCACTTTCCATTTCCCCAATTCGGTAACTTCATAAATGATGACTTGTAATTTGAACTACTTCCTATAACATCTACATTTTCTGAATTGAAATAAAATGGAACAAAATTAAGAAAACATCTGTATTCTAAGCCAGCATCAGAACTCTTCAAGAAGAAATCCCCTCGCCTACAAATTCACATGGAAAACCACTAGGGCATCAGTGTCCCTCGAATTGTCGACGAAGAAATTTCAACCATAAATCATAAAACACAAACAAGAAATGTGAACGTGATCTCAAATTAGTCACTTCGATATTAAACCAAGTTTTAGTGTCTCATAGATGTAATACGCTTCATGATTCTAATTAACTTTAATATACTTGAAAGACAAATATGTAACAACCATAAAGAATCTCATCAAAATTATCAGGCATAAAATAAAATACCAACAAACATTTTCCATCATTATTACTATCATTTATTTATTTTATTCTTCTTTTGTTTTAGTTTGTTAGAATTTATCTTTTAGATTTATTCTGTTTTGTCGCTTTCATCTCATCACAATCTTTTACGGTGTACTTTCATAACAAAGACAAGCCCTGGAAGACCCTCGGTCTTCCTCTAAATCCACTATTCTTTCCCCTTAACGACTGAAAATTGAACTGAGGTATGGCACCAAAACTGTAACTGGTATCCCGGATAAAGGTTATATAAGTGAGAATCTTCAGCCTCGGTACATTAGACACATCTCTCTTCTGTAAGTGTATATAAAACAAAGTGATATACATATAAGACAATTGACTCAATCGAGTAGCTAAATAGCACAATTTTATTTACATAATAGAGTAGCTAAATAGCACAATTTTATTGACATAATAGACTAGAATAACAAAGTAATCAGTTTCCCCTATTTTCAATAAAACCAACTTAAATAATTAGCCTATTAGTGATGCCAAATGCAGCTAGAATTAGTACATTACAACTTAATATATATATATCTAGAATACAAATAAAATGTTATTTTTATCCTCAACATGTAACGGAAAAATAACCGTTCGAAAAAATGCCTAACTTAAAAGTATTATTTTTCGTTTCATGAAACTTTCGTTCAAATGCAATCTAAAAGAGAACTCGGGGCGAATGTTCACTTATCACACCACTGTCACAATATAATAATAGATAATCAACCGACATCTAAACTTAATAATTTATTTAAAAACCCATGGCCTCCACGAATTTTCTGAGGACCGTAATGTATGATTATATACTTCACATGCCCAATTTATTTAAATTCTGTAAAATGAAATAGTTTAAAATTTTCACAAGATAGTAACTACAGACGGACTGACACACCAGTCTGTGACACAATTAAAGTATTCCTCTTGTTGCAAAATATAACGGAATTCATGCTAATAGCACATGTTCTTAACAAAAAACATTCAAACTCACCTCTTCAGGTAAATCCTGTCCCTTCGGCTGTCCGAACTCATTTGCGTACAGGACAACGCAGTGAAGGGCCCAGCGACCCTCTTACACAGTTTCGTCTCTCCCAGCCATTTTCAGGATTTCATTTATGTCCTCATCAGTTAGTGTACATGTATTATCATGCGTGTTTATATATCTTGACATGGATTTCGTCTTGGTGTCCTTCTGAATACGTGCAAATTCTTTAAAGCAGCATGTTTCCCTGATCTGATCCATTTAATCACTGGTTGCATGTTCATGTCTTTCACGGAGTGCCGTTTTTTTTTCAAAACCGGCGGTAATACCATCTAAAAGAAAACATTAATAAGTAACTAACGGTCAACATACACAGGTATACCGTAACCATATCAATTCAATTCAATAACTGAACCGTAACGTAAACTTGTCATACTTCCTAAAAGTACACGTGCCCGATAAATTATCATTTATGTGTGTTGACCATTCACACTAGGTCATTGCAAATTATTACAATTATCTATACAAAGTAATGAATTATCATTTTAAAAAGGAATTTCCGACCAAACTTAAATCATTAAAGTACATGCTCTATATATATAATACATAAATAAACAAATGCATTAATTAATTTATCCCCAACTCTCATGATAACTTGTACTCAACAAAAACGTGCAGCCAGGTCAAATTTAATATCTCAGAATATGATTGGAAAGACTGAATTTTACCGAAATTACCAAATGATATAAAGAAAAACATTGATAATTATAAAAATGTCACAAGCAAGTTTCCATCACATTTAACGAAACATCGCAAATAATGCAAAGACGAATATCAACAAACTATTCAAGGTTTCACATTTGATATATATCAAATCATATAAATCTAAACAAATTTCTAACATCTGGCCCTTTAGGTCCTTTTTTATTTCTGACCCTCTTGGTCCTATTTTAATTTCTGACCCTCTTGGTCTAATTTCTGACCCTCTTGGTCTTATTCTGACCCTCTTGGTCCTATTTTAATTTCTGACCCTCTTGGTCCTATTTTAATTTCTGACCCTCTTGGTCCTATTTTAATTTCTGACCCTCTTGGTCTTAATAAAAATTAAAAATATTAAACTGTTACCTTTATCGTTAAAGTCCTCAGAACGTAAAGTACGTCCACCCTCGTGCGAGGATGTTGAAATAATGAGAGTGTCACATGTTTCCCGCCAAAGTTATCAACCAATGAGGATTTTATTTGCAATAAGATATGATCAGCATTGCACGTTTATTGTACCTATAAAGCATAAAAATCTTATACATGAACTAGACTTTAAAGTCCCCACCACACGAAATCGCAAGGTATAATGTGATTCACTCTCTGTTTAATTCGGTGTCTGTCCGTCTGTCTGTTTCTAGAAAATAGTTGAAAACGTTTTAATGGATTGCACGATGAAATTTTTGCACAGTTATTTCATAAAACGATTTTTATCACTTTATTCCTTTATTGGTGACCCGCCGACAGCTTCATGTTAATATCGATTCCAGACTTTCAACGGCAACATTTCAGTTGACACGGCGAATGCTTTTTTTCGAATTCGGAATCATTCACTCAATTAATTCTTGAATAGAGTTATTTGAATTACAAACAATTTTTTAAAGGTTGTATGGAAATTTATTGTGATTTCGATTTGCAGAATGGTCCATATCTTATTATTTTACTATATTAAAAGGACCATTTGCATGTATTCAATTCCTATTAAACCCATTATGTTTTCCAGACCTTGTTATGGTTCTAATTTTCTTCTTCATTAACCTCTTTAACATTACTTTAGAGTCTCTCATATAAAGATAATGTAATTCACTTTAGACTCCTACAACAGATCAATATCTTTAGTTGTAGGAGCGTGCTAATAAACGGCATCTGCTTTATGGTTCTTTGTCATGATTCCGACGAAAAAACAAAACTAAATTAGTAAACTCGTAGGCAATGGTTTGGAAGTGACAACGTGCGAAAATTAGCTACCATATATTCTAAATACGATTTCGGTATTTACTTAATTAATGCGCAGTAATCTATGGTATTACTTGTTTTGTTTTTTGGTTCGTATTTTAAAAGGTAAAAGTTTTTAATTTTCTCGTTGCGCTTTAACAACATATAAAATGAAAAAGGAAACGTACCGGATATTTTAAGACGCATGCACCACGAAGACCACCTGTGGTAGATCCAGAAATTTTCAAACGGGAAGTTGCGCAATATAAAAAGCCCGGATCTTCTGGTTTCTCTTGTTCCATATAGTTCCTAACCAAACTTTCCTGTCAAACGGGAGGCGCGCGACCGGCACGCCGGTTATTAATCCGCCTTTGAGTTTGCCATTCTAGTTTCTACTTGTATGTTCGCGTTAAGATATTTTGGTTCCCTATATGTACTTGCAGTTTCAAGTTCAAACACAGATACATGACAACACGTGATGTTTCCTACTAACCTTTGAAAGGAGAGAATCATGTGCATTTTATTTGGAGAAAAATCCACGCATTTATCGAACATTTCTATATCGAATGAAACGAAAGTCTCCATAGGATGGAAAATGGCAACGTATAAAAATACGTAGGATTTAATCATGAAAATTCTCTAATTGAAATAATATCAAATGCCCTTCACAGCATTTTTGCTTACAAATTACTATTGTTTCTGTTGTTGCACTTGCAGGTTGACGATATTTCTATTCTTTATAATAAGGATGGTTCGATTATAAAAAAAAACTGGGTTTTTTTTTAATGGTCCTTGACTTCCTGTAAAATTGCATTGAAGTATTGTTCATAAAGATGGGCAGACAGCAAGGACCTTTACAATCAATACAAATAGCTTAATAATGTTTCTACAACAGAACTATAAAATGATCCTTGATTCTTTTTCTTTTTCAGATCGAAATGAAAATAGCTTTGCTGCAGCAATTAAGTTTGTCCAATATTTGTGGGATTTTAGGAATAATTCTTATCTTAGTCAATGATATAGTTTCAGGTAAGTAATTTATAGGTAATTTTTTCCTTCGAATTTGCAATTTTTCATACAAACTCGAAAATGAATCAACGAGAGAAGCAAACAAGTTCCTCAAATTAAAAGTTGCGTTTCAAATGTGCATCAGTTTACTTAGTTCTAAAATTTGACAACGTTTGGCTATTCGAGTATTTCTTTAAAAAATTATAGAGAGCATCGCAGATGCGAGCCCTACGGCATTGTGCATGTTTTGAGATGTGCCAGAAATATACTGACGATAAAACCGGAACAGGTTTACTTTTACGGAGTGAAAAAAAAAATAATAGGCACGGAGCAAGTAAAACAATCAACCCTCTGGGCTTATAAAAAAATACATCATATTAATCTGTTATGCAAAAATTAAAAAAAATAGAAATTCAAAAACAGTGATAAAACCCTCATTCATCCACTTGTTTATTTTTACACAAAGATTTTTATCTAAACACCACTCGGTCTTTTCCGCTGAATAACGATTTCCAGAAACTACCGATCTAGCTTTGGGCAACAGTTGGAATCGTCCCATTGACTAGTCACACCTAACGCATGATACTGACAAGCTTTGTTAAATTCTAGGCAAGATAAAGAAAAACAGAAATTAACGGAATAAAATCTACTGACAACGACTTATTCATTATATAATGATAAATAAAAGGGCCTTTCCTGAAAATGAAAGTAGAGTCTCATCCTGCATGTCCTGCGGGGTTTCTTTAACTCACTTTCCTCAATCCTATATGATATTTTTACTCTACCGTTTTATCCACTAGGTTTCTTAATGAACTTTCTGTTACCGATGCTACAAATTAAACACTGATATTGAGAAAATCTCACAAACCCGGACAGAATTTTGGTCTGATCAGTGAAGAAGTGCGAAATTATCTGACAAGGATATGACGTCACGGAATCCATAAAGGGATTATTTCGTCCCCGCTAAATGTCGTCCCAGAATGTTACAGGGATTTATTTTTTGCACAAATAACTGATTTTTTAATAAGTATTTTTAACAACAATTTTCTCAAGTGCATATGATTTGGGTGAGATGGGGTCAGACTTTGCTGCTATCTGATTCCTTTTTGAAGGTTCCTTCTTAGACTTAGCTGGTCGAGCACATGGATATATATTTTTTTAAAGAATATGTAAATGTTCGATGCTCGCAAAAAAGGCAGGGCCTTAATCATATTAAAATCTGTTTGGTCATTGTTGTAATATTTTTTGGCTTCTGTTTTTGTTTTATCAAATCTAATATCCTATCGGTTTTCCAAGTTTTTTTACTCCTAGCGTGTATGATGAAGGTTAATCCAGAAAAGTGCTTCACACGCAGTAAAAAATTGCTTTTGTACATTTATCAAAATCATTTCAATATGTGGATCGTGCCTTTCTGCATATATTACATATTCTTTCGTTTTTCTTATCATCATCCTTCAAACTGCCAAGTTGGATAACCTCCTAATGACTGAATCAAAGGGGTAGACTCATAAGGGCCAAAAATCTTGAGTTACTTGAGCTTATAATAACTGCCTAGATTATAATTATGGATCAACCATTTAATTTTCGTTTGGGGGGGGGGCTATGGTAAATTTGAATTAAAAGGCAGGATGGCAAAAATCAGGAAATAAAAAGGAAGGACAGTGATTTGAATGAAAAAAGGAAGGAAGTTTTTTTTTGCAAAACATCGCTACCATTTTTAAAGGTCAAAGCACTGTCTTGTCTTTTTATTTTGAATTTTACCATAGCCCCCCCCCCACCCCAAATTGATTTTAAAGTCAAGTGGTGGTTTCGTAGTAAAAGTTACCATATAAAAAATGAATGCGGCAAGCTAAAATCAGTCTATTTTAGAATTTTTCCCATGTGTAAAGAAATCATTTAAATAGAATTAACGCGTCATACAGAATTATTGTGTGCTATAAATATTTATTTTTAAATAAATTTGCTGTTGAAAATATACTAATTTAAAAAGATATGTCAAGAATTCAACATTTAATTACACGGTTATATAGGTGATGTTGGTACTATTTTATCTTAAAACTATCAGAGAAGAAGAATTCTGGCATAAATTTACTGTTCCTACTTTGATTAAATTCATGATGATTTGAAACAGTTTGAAAATCATTTGATCTTTAAGGGGGGGGGGGGGGGGGGTAGAATTTTTCAATCCTGCCTTTTTATTTTTGAGAAATCGGAGCCTATTTATTGCGCTACTGTGAGCATTTTTAAAATTTATTTTTTAATAAATTATACATTTTTCAGCCCAAAACTGCATCCTGCATTTTCTTTATTTCATGTACCGTCCTGCCTTTTTATTAGCTCACCTGGACCAAAGGTCCAGGTGAGCTATTGCCATCACTTGGCGTCCGTCGTCGTCGTCGTCGTCGTCCGTTAACAATTTTTCAAAAATCTTCTCCTCTGAAACTACTGAACAGAATTGAATGAAACTTGGTATGATTGATCCTTAGGGTGTCCTTCACCAAACTTGTGTTTCGATTTTTGATCTGTCAAAAAACATGGCCGCCGTTACTAAAAATAGACTAGGGGGGTCAGACTACTGTTTTTGGCTTATAAATCAAAGAGTATAAGAGATAGAGGAAATCTGAGGCAACGCTACTGATTCAGCATCAAAAGCTCTACAAAAGTCTCCATTTGGTCAAAGTTGTCAGATGACCCCTTATAGGGGTTACGGCCCCTTAAAGGTGAAAAATAGCATTTTTTCATGTTTTTGGCCTATAGAATGAAAACTATTAAAGATAGAGATTAGCTGTTGTTTGCTTAAATGTTCAGCTCATTTAACTCTACAAAAGTCTATTTAGAGTCGAAGTTGTCAGATGACCCCTTATAGGGGTTACGGCCCCTTAAAGGTGAAAAATAGCCATTTTTCATGTTTTTGGCCTACAGAATGAAAACTATTGCAGATAGAGATTAGCTGTTGCTTGCTTAAATGTTAAGCTCATTTAGCTCTACGAAAGTCTCCATAGGGTCGAAGTTGTCAGATGACCCCTTATAGGGGTTACGGCCCCTGAAAAATAGCGTTTTTTCATGTTTTTGTCCTTCAGAATGAAAACTATTGCAAATAGAGATTAGCTGTTGCTTGCTTAAATGTTCAGCTCATTTAGCTCTACAAAATTCTCCATAGGGTCGAAGTTGTCAGATGACCACTTATAGGGGGTTACGGCCCCTGAAAAATAGCGATTTTTCATGTTTTTGGCCTACAGAATGAAAACTATTGCAGATAGAGATTAGCTGTTGCTTGCTTAAATGTTTAGCTCATTTAGCTCTACAAAATTCTCCATAGGGTCGAAGTTGTCAGATAACCCCTTATAGGGGTTATGGCCCCTTATAGGTGAAAAATGGTGTTTTTGGCCTATAGAATGAAAACTATTGCAGGTAGAGAAAGGCCGTTGCTTGCTTAAATGTTCAGCTCATTTAGCTCTTCAAAAGTATAGGGTCAACATCAAGACCAGGTGAGCAATTCAGGCTCCTGGGAGCCTCTTGTTTCCTGAGTTTTGGCATCCTGCCAAGGCCCTTTTTTCAGATTTTACCTTAATCGTTTCCTAAAATCAAATGGTCGCTCCTTTAAACTAAAAAGTAGGTTTTCTCAGTTTCTTTTTTATTTGTTTTGTGGGTTCGTGTCTTTACTTTTAAAGTACAAGGTTAATTCTTATTATCCTTAAAATTTGTCAACGTGAACATTTTGTCGTAAACAAAGTAGGGTAATTGAATTTTCGTTCTATAATCAAATATGACACCGTCAATTTCTGTGAACATTATTTCAAGAAACATTTCCTGTAAAATGATATTAAAATTTAATGTCTGAATTAAATTGATTATATTTTTATTTATGGTACCTTTAATCATATTACATCTTGTGCTATTATCTTTCATAAGAATCACACCGGGGTCTAGAATCAGAAGTGCAGCGTAGACATTAAAGACTATATATGTCTATAATAGACTTTTAAAGGGTCATTCTCAAATTTGGTAGCACAGGTAAAAAATTAAAGTTGGATAAGTGCGATCAAAGGCAATTAAGAACAAATGAAATTTAATCAGATTGGGTTGTGTGTAAGGTCAAACTGTAACAGAAAATTTTGTCCATGTTACAATAAGAATTGTATTGCATTTTAAAAAGTTAACTGTTTGAAGGGAAATTTTACAAAAAAGATTAGGTTTTGACTTTGAGCAGAATAAGGAAAAAATGAGTCGTTTTTCAGATTTTTTTAATAAAAGATTTAAAAAGAATATAGGTTCTGTAAGCAAACCAATTTTTGAACCCTTATTTTTTTTTAAAGATCTTGTGCAAAAAGACATAACCATACTTTTGATGTTAAAAAATTCTAGTCCACATAGTGTGAAAAAAACTCAAACAACTGTAAAGCTACTTTTCATATTTCAACATATGCTCAAAATTCTAACTGTTTTCATACCAGTTTTTATACGACTGGTCTGATTAAAAAAAAAAAATTACAAGTTCATCCTTGCCAAGTAGCGATTCTAAATTTAAGAATAAATGTTTGCGACCCTCACTTTTTTTTTTGCTCATTACCTAAGGGGCTGTAATCATAATTTAAAAAAAATCTGGCTCAATTTTTAATTTTTTCCCAAACATTTTTTTCAAGAGTAGAATACAAAATTGAAAATTCATATTTTTACCCCCTGGGTCGGAAGTCCATCAGAGAAGCATGTGTCAAAAACATTTGTCAGTCCACCATGGGCTGCATGTGTCCAGAGCAATAGACAATCCATATTGGGCCTAAAACGTACAGGGTTCAACATGTTGCGGTCGTATCATGCTGCGCTCGGCGAAGCTTTTTATTGAATTTGAATTTGTAACAAAGTTCCAAACAAAGTTAAGGTTTCTTTTGTGGGAAAGTTAAAAGTATTTTCTTTCTTTATTTCTTTCTTCTTTTTTTTTGCTTTAATTATATATATGGATCAGTATAGGATTTGAAGTACATTCAGGCACAGGGCATACATTTTCTATTTTAACCAAGTACATAATAATGCACAATTTAAATTTTTTTTTCAAACATTAAATATTTATAACATTGAAAAAATTCAGCTAATTTGTATTTTCTTTTCACAGATAGAATAATAATAATTGAAATGTAATGATGATATATTATACAATTATCACCCTAGTTGGTGTGTGACCCGGTGGGTTCTTTCCCCGAGAAAGTAAGGTCACCCGAGGGCTTGCCCCGAGGGTGACCTTACTTTTTGAGGGGAAAGAATTGCCGGGTCACATATCATCTAGGGTGATAACTGTTATATTATATCGAATATTTAAATGAAACAATTTGATATTAAATTTTAAACATATTTCGGACACTTAAACCTTTTTCCATTAGAAAAAAATACGACCCATACAATATTGAAGAAAACGCCTGGGGTTCACGTGCAAATTCGCACGAGAGGGTGACCTTACCATGCGACCCAGCGATTACCGGTCGACCCAGCGAATTATCACATGTCACGTGACAACGTTTAAGCGAATCACAATAAAGATTTCTATATGAGTATATAATATTAGTATTTTTTTCATTATTTTACTTTGAAAAAACCCAAATAAATGAAAATTATTTTGGTAAATAACTAAAATATATATTTTTTTCAATTTCAATCCCATTATTTTTTTTCTGTTTCAATTTCTTAAAACTAGTACCGTATACTTGCATTATCTAATTACATGTAAGTTGGAACAAACTTACTGTCATAATTTCTTCATGGCACCTTGTAATCTCTTAAATAAACAACCCAACAGGTGAACAAAATCAAAGTTGGATAGGTGGGAATAGCTATTTTTAAAAAAAGTTGGATAAATGGGAAGACATCCTTTTAAACACGGTCCTCATGGCCTTTAGAATCCGGTGTTGGGAGCCTTCAATTGATTTGTTAATTTTGTAAACCCATCTTCCCCAAAAATGTTTGGCAGTTTGGTTTTGTCAAGTTGTAGCTATAGATCACCTTAATATGTACATTTAATGATTGATATGAAAAAAAAAATCATTCATATGATCGACTTTTATGCATGCATTGCTGCTGGATTTGTCGTTTTCATGAAACAAAGCTACAACACAGATCAATGCGAAAAATCTTAAACTGTGTATGTGGCGTGTTGCGACATTTATAAGACTCACCAGTGACGTTTAAAAAAACCCAAAACCCGAACATTATTCAATATAAGAGATGCATGGTAAAAGAATAATATTAAGAACCTAATGACGTATAAACTTCAACTGAAATAAAAGTTTGGAGCATTTCATCTTGTTTAGCATGCATGAAACTGCTGTATAACCTCAAATATTATTATTTCTTTACAGGGTACCAGTTCGATTATGATTCATTATATCCAAATGAACTCAAGTCTGATGACATGATTCCTACAGATAAAAGGTTTGTATATAATAATTGATCGTCTGTCTAATTGATTGGAACGCCCTCTATAACGGAAGCTAGGTGAACGGAGTTGGGCAAATGTATGGGCCGGAGAAAACTTGAAAGCTTGAAATTATATGCTGAGCTAATGCAAATGAATTTCAACTGACAAACCTATTGACATACAAGTACATAAAGTATCAATCTTAAACTGCCAAAACGAAGAATGCAAAACAGGTAGTTAATGCCAGAGAAACCAAGTCCACATTGGTATTGACTCAATTGCACTAACACAGTCAAAATATCTTGATTGGACACAATTTACTTGTTAATTCCAGTTTACACTGGGCATGTTAATAGATTTTTTAAGTTCAAGTTAAATTTCACTGAGAAGTTTATGTTCAAAACAGTTCCAGCAGTGTCCGTGTAGTGTCTCATCTCCTAATTTTATCGACTGGCTGCAAGTAAATGATACTGAATTTATTCCGAATTTCTTAAATTATGTAGACACTTGCGGAATTCAGTAAATTCAGCAGTTGTTCAACTTTTGTCCTTATTGAATGAAAATCCACAAAGAGTCCAAAAAAATTGAATGTTGATCTGAACTGGTTTATATCTTAAAAAGTCTCCTCCTATTTCTTTGTCTAACGTCACAGAAACAACAAGATTTTAAGACATAATGGGAAAAAACTGAGTTGACAAACTAGGTACGGAAAAATGCCCTTGGTGACTTTCCTACCTTTGACTTATTAGCCACTGGGTCATACATTTAAATGGTACTAGTTATAATCTTATATCAAGGCTATGCAACATTTTCTCTTCCGAAGTACCCGAGCTCACTCTCGTTATGGCTTGAGTTATTGCTTTTGATTGCCATAAAGGTGTTTTTTTGCCTCTTCGTGCTGTTTCGTTCATGTTAACCGGTTTTCTCTAACTGTTGTGCTACATTATTTAGTTCTCGCGAGATGAGACTATTTTGCCTACCACACTTCGCACGATGTGATATTCAATTTCAAGAAATTTGTCCGCGCGAGACACCGCAGTTAGATACGCAACTCGTGGAAAGCGTGCTTACTTTTGTTTGGACGCCTGTTGATCTCGTTTGAATAAAATGACAAATAAAAAATACCAAAAAAATGTATTTAAACGTTTGTTTTGTTTTAAAGTCTACTTTTTATTCAAATTAATTAAAAAAAAGGTGGTACTTTTTTATTTGACAACTGTTTTCGCATGTTAACTAAACAATGTATATAGCATGTATATAATTATTTTCCTATTGGTTAAAATTTAATAAGTAATTTTTGGGCCTATACTTTCACATTAGACAGTTTATAGAGAAAAGGGTTTCACAGCTGCAAGTGATGAGATACGAATTTTTATCCCACTCGTTAGATATTTGTCAAAGGAAACTCGCAAATGCTCGTTTCCTGATTTGACAAATATCTAACTCGATGTGATAAAAATCCGTATCTCATCACTTATAGTTGTGAAACCTGTATTTATCTTTTGACATTTGAATGCCCCATTGGTACATCTATATGCTCCTTTATAATCTTATACATGTATGACTTTAAACAGATAACATGCTTGTTTTGTTTTAGATACGCGATGCTGTCGTACAGTTTTCGTCCACAAAACCGATACGGAAGTCGAAGAAGATACCGGCCATATCGACGTCATTATAGGTACATTTACAAGTATTCCAACAAGTATGTACAACACAAAACACACCAGGACTTTTTTGGTCCTTTTCTTGATGCTTTTTATTTACTTCTCTTGGATTATTTTACGGCGAACCAGAAAATAGTGCAAATACTTTACAATAGGATTTATCAAAAAGTATTCAAACATATATGTACAACACAATACACACCAGGACTTTTTTGGTCCTTTTCTTGGTGCTTTATATTTACTTCTCTTGGCTTATTTTACGGCAAACCAGAAAATAGTGCATATGCAACACGAAACACACCTGGCATTTTTTGTCTTTTTTTTTTTGCTTTATATTTACTTCTCTTGAGTTATTTTGTGTCGAACCAGCAAATTGTTTAAAGTATACTAAAAAAATAGCATTTCACAAAAGAAAAGGAAAATCTAGTGTACAGGAATATTAGCTATGTGTTGAAAGAACATAAAAACCCAAAACGTAAAATTTATACCATTTTTTACCCTTCTGAACTTTGGGTTTTAATTTTGATTGTCTCCTTGCAAACAGACACAAGACAAAAAGTAAATATCTTTCTGATACAGTGGCGAACATTTTCACATCTGTAAGAGTTTTTTTTTAATTCTGGCATAATCTGCTTTTCATTATTTACTCTGTCACAATGGAAACTGCAATTCAGTTATAAAAGTGCACGATAGTCAATTCTTTTTCTATTTGATATTCTCTTTGGCATTGCATGGGTCTCATATCTATTTTATAATATACATTATCCTTTTAGAATTTTTAGACATTTTCAGAATTTTCAGAACGAACGATTTTGCATTGTTTTATTTAATTTAAGATGTGATTGTTGTTTTTGTTTTCATTTTGACCATGAGCATCAGTTACCAACTTTCTCATGTATTATAAATCGGAAGATTAACAGATGCTGCTATATTTCAGTATTAACAGTTTTACATTTATGGAAAAAAAGAAAATTGCAGTCTTTACTAAAATATAAATAAGTTGTCGGATTTCAGTTTTTTGCCCCATCTATGAACGTAGGGTATGAAGAGTCGCGGATCCGTTCGTCCGTTCGTCTGCCCATTCGTCACAAATGTTGCGAGATGGTTCATTATGTCTTTTGGACATATTCTCGTTGGGTCATAGTTTGTTTTTAGAGGAAACTTTCCATGTTCAGCATAAATAGTTCTACAACCCTGTCAACGTTATGCAATAGTTATTAATGGCATGAATTTCCTATTAATCATCCAATTGTTTCTCCTAATTGATTTTTACCCGATATTAAACGTCTCTGCAAAAGTTGTCAATAAGGTTCAAGAATAGTGACTTTCACGTTTTGCCATGCAGGGGGAAAGTATTTGCAAAAAAAAAAAAAAAACACCCCAAACTTGCTGAACATTTTGTAAAGTCTCCATTGGATTAAAAAATTTCAGATGATCTTTTTTAAAGAATAATGGCTCTTATTGAAATCAGTTTCGTGTTGGGCCTCCATGAGACAACTTGGTCAGGGTATCTTAAAGAGATGATAACACAAAAAAGCGGTTGCCGTATTTTTGAAGAAAACAGTCGAAATATACCTTTTTATCGGGTGTAGGTAATCATCGAGTTCGAGTTCGAGTCAGAGTTAAAGTTCGAGTTAGAGTTCGAGTTACAATTCGAGTTCGAGTTAGAGTTCGAGTTAAAGTTCGAGTTATTTTTTCGAGTTCGAGTTAAATTTTGAGCTAACTCGAAACAGTAATTTTCATAGACATAGTCGAGTTACGACTCGAGTTCGAGTTAGAGTTCGAGTTACAAATCGAGTTAGAGTTCGAGTTACAAAATATTTATTGTTCTATGTCCAGAATTTGGTCTTTCGTTCATCATTATACCCCCTCTTGAAAAAATTGGGCGTATATAGTGATAGAGGTGTCTGTCCATCGTCCCGTCCGTCCGTCCGTACGTCCTGCCTTCCTTACACTTTTAGGGTACCCATCTCTTATCACAACTCCTCCTAAACTCCTTGATGAATTTTCATGAAACTTTCACACGATCTGTGTGACAAAATGTATATATGGACCTCTTTTAAAATTTGATCAAACTGATTTTGGGGAAGCGAAACATGGAATTCGCTATTCAACTATCCGCAACTTCTCCCAAACCCATCAATGGATGTCAGTGAAACTTTCACACCATCTTCGTGAAATAGTGTAGATTTCCACCCCTAGTTTAAAATTTGATCTGTTTTTAGGAAAGAGGTAGCGGGGTATTTATTAGTAAGCCACGACTAACAGTTTTTCTAGTTTGTTTAGGGATTGGTTTTAAATCTTATGCATTGTATATTTTGTTTCCAACTTTTTCCAAGCCAGAATATTTATTAACAAAAACAGCGCCCCCTCAAAATCAAATGGTCGTCCCCTTAGTCTTGCCCTAAAAACTAAACAGACGACTTTGATAAAAATTAAAACTATTTTCTTTCTTTTTTCTGTAAACGCGGCCTTTTTTGCAACGAAATAAACCAAGGTATTTCAAAGTATTGTCTCGTCCTTGGGAGAATTAACATATTTTTTTTCTTAAACCACAGCACAACATAATAAATGTCTGAATTATTATTTTCTCTCGTGGAAAGTGTTGTAGTTTGCTAAAAATAGGTTTTCTTTAGGTCGAAACTCTAACTCGAACCCGATTTGTAACTCGAACTCTTACTCGAACTCGAACTTTAACTCGAGTCGTAACTCGACTATGTCTATGAAAATTACTGTTTCGAGTTAGCTCAAAATTTAACTCGAATTCGAAAAATAACTCGAACTTTAACTCGAACTCTAACTCGAACTCGAATTGTAACTCGAACTCTAACTCGAACTTTAACTCTGACTCGAACTCGAACTCGAACTCGATGATTACCTACACCCCTTTTTATCGGTCCACGCTTTTACACACCAATAAAACTCAAAAATATTGCATTCAATGTTTTTGCAATTATAGTCTGTATGTAAAAAAATGATATTATTATACTTCAGTAGATTTTTTCTATATAAAATACAGGTAAACATTTTAACTATTTCATCTTGAATTCGGTAACTACTATTTCCTTAGGAAAATAGAAAAACTTATAAATTTCCCTACGGTAATAGTAAAGTAATAACATTTCGCGGGGTTTTCAGATGATTTGTAGTAGGCGTGGTTAAATTACAATGTAAAGAGTGAACAGAAGGCGTGGCTTTAGTAAGGGAGTTTTAACTCGTTATTCGGAAGGCTCAGTACTTATGTATACTATTTCAGAAGGCGCGTTTACCTCGTGGAAACAAATGTACTGTTTCCTTCATGACCAGTAAACAATTGTTAACTATCGACATTCATGCATGTTCAACTTTTTGATAACTTGGCTTTTGTTGAGTCTTTAATGTTTTTCACCTGTTTTTCACCTATGCTTAGAACTTTACTCAGAATACATGCATATACTGAGGATTCATTTATTTTCGTCGTTTGGTGAAATGGGATCAGTTCGAGGATTCTTTAATTCAGTTCGTGGTTCTAAAGTCTGCAGCATACAGATCAATGTTAAACCTCATTTTCGTGGGGTATCAAATTTTGTGGGACAAAGCCACCAATGGGTGAAAACCACGAAAATTGATACCCCACGAATAAAAATGAAACCACAGTTGCTAAATAAAAAAAAAGGATTATGTTAATAACTGCTTGTTTCCTTTATTGTATCCCTTTCAATTAACACTTTTTCATTTAACAGCTATAGTCAGTACCGAGACAAGCCATGGATGAAACTACCCAATAAATGGTGCTACCGACAGTCATGTTCAACGTCCAAGGACTGCTGCCGAAAACATAACATCTGTGACACCAACGTCCGTCGCTGTATCGATTGCTGGTACGGCTACCCCTGTCAGAAGAACGCCGATTGCTGCGATAGATTCCCCGTCTGTTCCATGAACTCCTGCAAGAACTGACAAGAGAATCAAAGAACCAAAGAACATTCCACTTTACCTATTTCCATGAAATAAAAGATATTCTATTTTATTCATTTGTGTGCGTTTTTGCATTTTCTTCTCTTCATCATGAAGCATTGAATGTAAATCGTTTTAACCTGAATAAAACGTTTATTTTGATACTTTTCATATCTTGCATCATTTAAAAATTAATAAATTTGATTAAAATACTGCAATTTGATTAGACAAATTTTTTCCCTATCCTTATGAAAAAAAAATCATGGGGAAACGTCCACTTTTTACAGGAAGTGCCACCATTTTAGTTATTTTATGAGTATTAAAGATTTTCATGTTTTTTCATCGTTTTAAAAATTTATTTATAAGAAATAACTGTAATATGTTTTTTTCATTGGGAATATGAAAAAAAAAGTTTTGCATATTAAGTATAATCCACGTCACGGATTATACAATGTGCATTTTGTATACCCCCCCCCCCCAAATGACCTTAAATGAAGTCAAAAACAATAAGTATAAGTTTAAATTCGTAGCCGACATACGGCTTTAACCAGTATAGCTGCATTTCACTACCATATCAGCCTTGAAGAGTACAAAACTTTTTTAAGGCTTATTTCGTTCCGTTTGTCAGGTTGGTCACAAGCCAACAAATGGCGAGAAGTTACCCATATGAGAACGAGGACTAATCAAACTGAGTAACAGTTTTTTTTTAGGGAACAACTATTTGATAATTATGGGAGGGGGGCAATGGACATTTTCTTCGTCCTGGCTTTAGTCGAACCTGGATTTTCATTTGCGCAATTTTATTTTAATTTTAAAACAACTTTAAAGTTTTAAGCCAAAAAATACCATCCTGCTTTTTTTTACTCATAGCACTGTCCTGCCTGGATTTTTGGCATCCTGCCTTTTTATTTAAAATTTCACCATAGCCCCCTCCCCATAAAAATCAAATGGTCGCTCCATTACAATTATACATAAATAAATTCTTGCAATGTGATTTTTGTTTTAGATGACACAACTAAAAAACAATAAAAAAAAACATTTCCTAAAGAAGTATTTGTTTATTTTTATATTTGTAAAAATTTATGGCCTTTGAAATATGGAATTTCAGTCAATGTGCCTAGTCATCTGATTTCTTTCTAAGAGGATATTTATATACACATCTTTCGGAAAAGTTGCTACATTTTATATAGACATGTGTCATCTAAAGTCAAAATAATCTTTTTCATAAATTTTAATTTTTTATCATTTTGAAAGTGTTACTCGTTTGAGGGGTAGTTACTCATTTGGGTAACTACTTCCGGTTTGGTTGATTGTGTTCATTCGTTTTGTCTTCTCGTCACAATTTGAATAGGAAATCTTTGATGTGGTACAAAAATGTACATAAGCTTTCTTATGTGAGAATTATTTTTTAATGTCAGTCTCCATTGCACATGTGACAGAGAACCTTAAGGGAGAACATTATTTCTCAAGGCTGTAGAAATGCTTGGTTATTTACTTTGAACTCTGCCTAAAGTCTTAAATCATTTTTGTAAAAAAAAAACCCAAAACAATAACAAAAACCCCACCCCCTCCAAAAAAAAGCAAAAAACAACACCAACCAACACTAATACTGTTTTACTGTAAACTTTTAAAGACAAAAAAATCTGTTCTTGAAATTTTAAATTCTTAGGAGACTAATGGAGGGAAGGCCTGGCAGTTTCGGTCGAGTCGAGACAGATTATTGATTTTCAAAATTTTGCGTGCCAGAATATATATTTTTCGCCGCTACGTGACAAGGATATTTATTTTCTGCATACAATAGCATAATTGAACAGGGATCTTGGGACAGATTATTTATTTTCTTGCAAACAGAGGCCAAAATATTGATTTCCAAATTTTCCAGGCCAAAATATTTATTTACAAAAACTGCCAGCATTCCCCTCCCTCAAAGTCAAATGGTCGTCCCCTAACGCAGGTGAAAGACAGTGAAATTTTTTGCAAAACATAACGAATTTTTAACAACCTTTGTTATATCATGCACGGGTTTGAATATTCAAATGAAATGCATCTTTAACAGTTAATTAAATTAAAAGTGACTATAATTATGTCTTGGTGTTGCAGAATAAGTACAAATAAAGACTAAAATGTGTGTTGAAAGTTAAAAAAATGTCGATTTTTGATATTTAAAAGCATATCTATGAACTTCAGGTCTGATGATATGTAAATGAGACCAAAAGAATAATTCTTTTGTTGTGTCTGTAAAATGATGATTATTAATAGCCATTCAAATTCTGGTATTTGGCCATTTTTCATACTGCCAAAAAGACTTCTTGGGTCTGTTATCGGCACTTTGACGAACATGGCTGAACATCAGATTTTGAAATGCCTATATCACGATAGAAATAAAAAAGTAATTCCGAGCACAGCATGTTGAACCCTTTACGTTGGAGGCCCAATATGGATAGTCACTTGATTTTGGACACATACAGCCCATGGTGGACTCAAACAGGTTTTTTAACACATGCATTCTTGTGGACATTTTTTCAACAACTAAAGGCAAGCTCGTTTGATTGGCTTTTTTAACGCTTCGACTCATAATTTCTTGATGGTAAGAGATATTGAAAATGAGTTTGAAAATCAAGGCAGGAATTTTTAAAAGGATTTCAACGAATACAAACCACAAATACAAAAGTAGATTTAATGGGTGAAGCGCAACATTGACCTCCCGTTGTGTTGAAATAGACCAGTGCGGGTTCTGGTTGGCGAATACACCTGCAGCGCTAGGCTTGTCGATAAAAGTCAATAAAAGAGAGCTCAGAAAGTTGCTGTCGAGTCAGGCTGCTTTGTCCACAAAACGACTGGAATGTATATATCAGGAAGATTTAATGGGACAGCCTTGTCATAATGAATGCAGGAGTCTCAAAGCTATAACGCGGAAAACCTTAATATTAGTCCAAAATAAATATGAGACAAATAGAAAATAAAGAGATGTGGAATAAGTGTACGAGACACAGCCCACAATTAAACGGCAATTTAGAAAAACCACAATGGACAACCGCCAACAGCCTTCAACGAGGCCATTTGGCACTGCTCGCGGTTCTGCAATTGGCCCATGGTCTAAATAAGATGCATATAATTCAAATCCAGCCCTGAAATAGTCACAGATAAGACCCCCTTCTTAAACAAGGAACAGAAAACATCAAAAAGACAAGTACAAACGAAAGCTTTGTCAAAGATTCCTGGCTTAGGACAGGCACATGTCAAGTTGACATTATATTGGAACTGGAGCAGAAATTTGTCAGAATGCTTAAGAGATGCTAAATACTACCAAGGTGGTAAATGTTTTGAAAATTATCACGTTCCTTGCACATTAAAAACCCTGCTGCTTCTCGATAAGGGTAATTAGATCCGTATGATCCTCATGCATGAGACAATTTCTGACCTTGCCCATTCCCCCTTTTTTTTTCAACGGCGGTCAAAACTACCACGCCCGACTGGTCTTGTATCTCCCCCACTTCGTCATCATGTCCATCTTCCTGAATAAATCGAATTCGTGCGTCTTTGATGTATAGCCATAAAGAGCTAACTATAGTCGCAACAGTGTTAGATACATACAAGCACTTTAAGTTGATAGATTAAGATTACAGAATTTAAAGAAAAGATAATGAGATGTGAATAAGTGTACGCGAAACAACCAACAGAAAGAAACGTCAATTTAATTTAAACTAGATGGAGACTTCCCCGGAAGGCATATTTGTCGCCTGCGTATCCATGTTTTTTTTGGTAAAAAGGATGTAGATGAGTTATGGGTGTAAAACCTGCCTGCTGCATGTGGCCCGGAAACGTGCAACAAAAATTTGTATACAAGTCCATTATTTTAAAATCTTTAGTATTCGTCAAACAGGAAGTAGTTAATTTTTGGACATAAAATCGCTTTACACCATATAGTACTATAGTATAAAGCTGCATGCAATATATCAATAGTCTGCTGCATGTAGTTGCTTGGAAAAGTGCGACAGAAATTTGTATTCAAGTCCTTTATATGTAAAATCTTATCAATTCGTCAAACAGGAAGTAGTTCAATTTTCGGGAAAAAATCGCTTTACACCATATTACAGGATGAATCTGCATGCAAAATATCAAATGATGGCTGCATCTAGTCGCTTGGAAAAGTGTGACGGAAATTTGTATTCAAAACCTTTAAATAATATGACATATAGGCCTTGCATAAATATGAGCACAGCACATGCAGCATACATTTAAGCTGATCCTCTTTTTTCCCTCGTATGACGGAGTTCTGCGTCTCAATTGAGGAATAAAATCGTTTAAAATTCAGAACATAAGATCAAAAGGACCCCATTGCCGAAAAGACGTGGAAGACACTTTTGATGCAATGTTAACCGTTGTGA
The DNA here is from genome assembly GCA_963971305.1 of Arcuatula senhousia. Taxonomy (NCBI): domain Eukaryota; kingdom Metazoa; phylum Mollusca; class Bivalvia; order Mytilida; family Mytilidae; genus Arcuatula; species Arcuatula senhousia. Next base: position 29,807,852 of record OZ020311.1, on the reverse strand, counting down.
TCTCTTCCTCAAACACGAGCGATGTTAGTGTTCGTTAAATAAGTTCAGAGTCACACAATTGAAATGTTTTGATTGATTTGTAACCCATACCGGAGAGGATGAATTACTTCACAAAATCGACATGTCCTGACCGGGAATCGAACCCGAGGTTCAGGCGCTCTACCTCTGAACCATAGAAGTACTTCCCTTGTTGATCACTGAGATTGAACATTATCATGAGCTGAAGACACAATGTCTTAAATATGAATCGTCTTTGTCTTTGCTAGCATAGGTTTTTGATGAACGAATACAAAAATTATTTTGAATCGAGGCAGTTAAATAAGATTGATCAGTTCATTTTCTAGAACGTCAGTTTGGGACGAGATGCTTGGAGCGAAATAGCGTTAAAATGAAAACTCTGAGAAGCATATTCGGCTAGAGATATCCGGACGAAAAAAAATCAATATCAGCATAAGGCAAATATTACGCGGGAACTTGCTGTAGAGCTCTCCGCTCTCGTGGACACTTCGTGCCCGCTACGAGCTGTGCTTGCTATAAAATCTTTTAAAAGTATTCGTCAAACAGGAAGTAGTTAATTTTAGGACATAAAATCGTTTAACACCATATAGTACTATAGGAAAAAGCTGCATGCAATATATCAATAGCCTGCTGCATGTAGTTGCTTGGGTAATGTGACTAGAATTTGTATTTAAGTCATTTATATATATAAAATCTTAAGTATTCGTCGTGCCCGCTACGAGCTGTGCTCGCTATAAAATCTTTTAAAAGTATTCGTCAAACAGGAAGTAGTTAATTTTCGGGTATAAAATCGCTTTAAACCATATAGTACTATAGGATGAAGCTTCATGTAAAGTTTCAAGAACCTGCTGCATGTAGTTGCTTGGAAAAATGTAACGGAAATTTTTTAGACGCAGCAGGACGCAGGACGCAAGACGACGGATAGTGTCAAAGTGACCCCTATATGTCGCTTCTGCAACACGTTGCAGGCGACACAAAAATTACAATGGAAAACAGCCAGCAGTTTTCAACATATCAGAGGTCGCTGCTCGCCATCTTGCATTGGACCAAGATTAAAAATACGATACGTAACATTAAATACCAATCCCAAAATTTTCAACGAAAGACCCATTTCTGGACAAAGAACAATAAACACAAAAGATACATTAAATAAATTTGATAAAATTCAGATGGAAACAGCGTTTAACATCTGATTCTTTTTTAAACATCCATTTTACTCCTTTAGTCCCTTCTTTTCTAAAACAGAAGGGCCACAAAACCAAAATACTAAAGAAAGCACAAGTTCTTTTAGAGGTAATTAAGTACCAACACATTTAATTTATTAACAATTGGCTATCTTACATGACAAATATGTTGTTGAACCTGCAGACAAAGCACCAAATAACATCATTTTTGTGTGCAAGAAACACTATATTGACTGTTTTACAGCTGAATTGGGGGTTGGTTGTACCAGCAATAGCACCACATACACGGCTACAACACTGTCTAAGGAGGAAATCATTGACAATCACAAATCTGTCCTTTCCTCCTTCGGCCTTTCTGTTGGTGGCAGTAATGATGACATTCCATCCCTGTATTGGATTCCAAAATTACATAAAAATCCATACAAACTGCGCTTTATTGCAGGGTCATCCAAATGTACAACTAAGCCTCTTTTAGTTCTGTTGACTTCAATTCTTACGGCAATAAAATCCGGCCTCCAGAAATATTACGATTGTTGTTATTCTAGAAATGGTGTCAATCAAATGTGGATCCTGAAGAATTCGAAAGAACTGATGGAGATTCTTAACTCTAAATCAGTTTCATCTTGTAACAGCATCAAAACATTAGATTTCTCCACACTTTACACTTCTATTCCACATGCAAAACTGAAATCGCGATTGGCACAGCTTATTAAACGCAGCTTTTTCAAAAAGAACGGAAAACGCAGGTACAAATTTCTTGTAGTCGATTATACCAAGACTTACTTTGTCATCAATGAGTGTAAAAAAAAAGGACAAATTTACAGAAGACCAAATAATCGACATGCTCAACTTTCTTATTGACAACATATTTGTTCAGTTTGGTGGACGTGTTTTTCAGCAAAAAATAGGGAATCCAATGGGCATTAATTGTGCACATTTGCTTGCTGATTTGTTTCTTCATTCATATGAAGCGGACTTCTTACAATCTCTTCTAGACAAAAAAGACCGTAGACTAGCTCTCTCTTTCAACCTCACGTTCCGTTATATTGATGATGTCCTTTCACTAAACAATTCTCGATTTGGTGACTTTCTCCATCTCATATATCCCCAGGAGCTTGAGATAAGGACACAACGGATTCTAGGTAGTCTGCTTCATATTTAGATCTTCATCTCGAAATTGACTCTCAAGGAGGACTTTCAACAAGGCTCTATGACAAACGTGATGACTTCAACTTTCCAATCGTCAACTGTCCCTTCTTGTGTAGCAACATTCCGTCCGCTCCAGCTTATGGAGTTTACGTATCTCAATTGATTCGTTACTCCAGAGCATGCGGGACTTACATCGATTTCCTTTTCAGAGCGACACGTCTGACGCAAAAATTGCTCACACAGGGTTATGTTGCTCCTCGGTTGCTGTCTTCACTCAAGAAATTTTACGGAAGACATCATGCACTAATAGACAAATATGGGATTTCGATCTCTCAGATGAGTGCAGATGTTGGTTTGTCATAGGGTGTTGTTTTGTATTCTTTTACCGGATTTGACACGCTGAATGGACTATTGGCAACGCGACGGGTGTGCTATAGCAAGCAGGAACTGCTTACTCTTCCGGAGCACCTATGTTCACTCTTGCTTCGACTGGAGTTCGCGTTGTTGATTGATATTCAGTTGTTTTGTGTTTCCATGTTTTACATGTTGTCTGTTTTTTGTCCGTTCTTGTTGGTGTTAACTGGTTTTGTCTCTGCCCTTTCGGACTTTTGACATTCGGATACCCCATTGGTACCTCTGCTTCTTTTACTAGAGCTTAAGTTCTTCCATACAACCATTTGTACAAAAAAAAAACTGTCATCAGTAGCATTTTATGGCCCCTTTCTCAAAATCAGTTACAGATAATGCAAATCTTATTAAAACGTAGACAGGGATTTTCGGACGGATTCCAAGGGAAAAATTGAAATCAATCGTACCAGAAATAAAAAAGTGGATTTTTTGGGCGGTGCCTGACTTTGACCCCTTGTAGTGTCAAATTTAAAAGACCGAGAATTAATTGAGGAATATAATGAGCAAAGAATGTTCAAAATTGGACGAAAAATAAACAACCTACAGCAGCTTTTTAATATTCTCATTTACGCCCCTTTGGTCCTTGTTTCTAAAATGATACGGGCAATAAAACCAAAATGCAATAGAAAGCTTCCCTTAGTAGATAGAAACATCGTTCACAAATTCTACTGCAGTTTTTTTTTTACTTTTCTCATTTAGGCCCCTTTTGGTCCTTGTTTCTATAATGGTACGGGCATCAAAACCAAAATGCAATAAAAAATATTCCTTAGTAGATAGAAACATCGTACCAAAACTTCCACAGCAGTCTTTTTACTATTCTCATTTAGACCCTTTTTGTCCCTGTTTCTAAAATGGCACGGGCCAGAAAACCAAAATGCAATAGAAAGTATCCCTTAGTAGATAGAAACATCGTTCACAAATTCTACTGCAGTTTTTTTACTATTCTCATTTAGGCCCTTTTAGTCTTTGTTTCTAAAATGGTATGAGCAACAAAACCAACATGCAATAGAAAGTTTCCCTTGGTAAATAGAAACATCCTGCCAATAATGTCGTTATTGTATGACGAAAATATTGCCTTGAAGTGTTGATGCAAGAAATTAAAAGCTCCAACACTTTTATTCGCGTACAATCTACAGAATGTAGTATTATTGAGGACCATATTTTAAATACCACATCACTACGAGCCGCTCCTACATACAATAAACTACCTACAATGTACTGGATCCCTAAACTACACAAAAATCCTTATAAATCTCGTTTCATATCTGCTTCAAGTAAGTGTTCTCTTACTAATATTTCTAAAGTCTTATCACTTGCTTTGACTACTATGAAAGAATTTATTATTCGATACTGCGAAAAGGTATTTGAAAACAGTGGCATAAATCATTTTTGGAGTGTGAAAAATTCGCTCGATGTTTTAGACAAACTTCGCGCTTTTGAAGGTACTTACCATACAGTTGATAGCTACGATTTTTCTACTTTGTACACTAACCTTCCTCACTGTCTTATTAAAAAACAATTTGAATATCTGGTTAAATGGTGTTTCGATAAATCTTAAAGTGACTATATCTGCTCTAAAGTTTCTAAATTATTTAATAAATCGTTTTTTAGCAACGAGACTTATAAATGTTACGTCAATTGGACTGATGCAGAAATGATAACTGCTCTAAATTATCTTTTGGACAACATTTATATTCGTTTTGGGAGTACAATTTATCGCCAAGTCATTGGTATCCCTATGGGAACTAATTGTGCCCCACTTATTGCTGACCTTTTTTTGTATTGTTATGAATCCCAATTTATGGCAAAACTTCAAAAAGACCCCAACAGACAACATCTCATTGAAACTTTTAATTATACAAACAGATATTTAGACGACGTTCTTTCACTAAACAATCCGACATTTTCTAATTTTATTACGGAAATTTATCCCAAGGAATTAACTTTGAATAAATCTAACCTTACTGGTGATAGATGCCCATTTTTAGATCTAGATTTAAGTATAATCAATGGAAAATTACACACTAAAATATATGATAAACGGGATGACTTTTCATTTCCTATTGTGAATTTTCCTTTTCTAGAGGGAGATGTACCACTTGCTCCGTCTTACGGAGTATATATTTCACAGTTGGTAAGATATGCTCGGATCTGCAGTGGTGTGTCTGATTTTAATGATAAAAACCGGTGTATTACAAAAAAATTACTAAAACAAGGATATCGTTACCACAAATTAGTGAAGTCGTTTACTAAGTTTTATCATAAATATCTATACCTTATTGGAAAATCTAACTGTACACGACGACATTTGATTGTTAAGGGAATATCCCATCCAGATTTCTACGGTAATGTTGTTTATAGAGCAAATAAATTCAAAAACAATCCCTTGGGAATGCAAAATTGGCTTAAAACTTTATTAAATAAAGGTTATGAAATGGATATTTTAGTAAAATCTTTGAATTTAGTCTTCTTTGGTAAAAATATTGATAATTTGATACTTACTTTAAAATGTTAATTGCCTTTTTATACTTATGTCATTTTTGAGCATTACAGCGGTCAAGTGTGTCGATTTTGTGTGATGATGCATCATCAAATCAAGTGTTTGACGTGTTGTGTCGGATTTAAAATCAACATACTTGATTTTTTTACATCAGTCGATGGATGCTTCTTAGCTAGCTGTCAGTAACTTCGAGTGTTCTCAAGAGAGTATCCTTACGTCCCGTTAATTACCTGTTGTCCTTTTGTCTCAGATACTCTCTTGTCGAATTGAACTTCTATCGATTTGATTTTTACTGTGTGTTAGTTTGTGCTTTGTTATTGATAATCATTAGGGGGAAGGTTGGCGCCAAAAAACTAGTTTAACCCCGCCACATTTTAATGTGCCTGTCCTAAGCCAGGAATCTTTATCAAAGCTTATGTTTGTATTTAGTCGAATTTTTGTTAATTGTTTTTTGTCAAGAAGAGGGTCTTTCAGTGCACTTTGGGATTGGGCTTGAATCGTGTGTATTTTATTTTCAATCCAGGGGCCAATTGAAAAACAGCGAGCAGCGACCGCTGGTCACATTGAAGGCTGCTGGCTGTTTTCCATTGTGGATATTTAAAATATATCGAATTATACGGTTTAGTATAAATCAGATTAACACCGTAAGGGCACCTGCTGGTCATTTCGGTTGAGTTATCTCGCTTTGTACAATTGACCGAATTAATTTCTTTTAATAACCGAATAGCCGATTTAAAATAATTTAGGTCAAAGTTATCATCCTTGACAAAACGCTTCAATGACGTCATATTCTAGATTTTTATGCGTAATTTCATATTTTCAAAAACTGTCGGCTAGTGAACAGCAGAATTAAAATTAAAACACAAAAAGTTCGAGGCACAGTGCTCCGTGATGGGTCGTACAGCTAGAGTTTCAAGCAGCCCCTACGCAACGAGAAATCTAAATGTAAGAAAAAGAGCTATGAGAGATGTTGATGCAAATCAATCCAATAACGAGCAAAGGACAACGATGTCAAATGAGAGAGAAGCTCCTTCGACGAAGAAAAAACCGAGACAAGCCAAGCAGAGGACATCTTCGGGAAACGATGTGCCGCAGCCACAAAACCCGGGAACAGTGGAGGATATAGCTCAATCTGTTGCAGACATGATTATGCCGGAGATTGAGGGACACATAACACAGGCAGTTCAGGCCATGAGTAGATCGCCACAGCATACGGCAACCCCTGACACGGTGCAACACCAAGAGCCATCAGGTACAAGTATTATTAATGATTCTTTAAATAAAGAATGTCAAAATGGGGGTTCCACGTTGCAGCCGGTTCAAAGTTTCAAAGACGAACTTGGTTTACACGTTGCTCAATCAGTAAAGGAAAAAATAATTAATGGGGATTACATTGAAATAGAGTCTTTGATATTGAATCCATTTACTGATCAATCCAAAAAAGTCGTAGTGGATAAAAATGGTTATCTGAACTTAAAACAAACAAACAAGAAACAAATTACAGATATAAGTGAATGGGTGGACGCATTTTTAATTTTTGCATCAATATACACAGCAGCTCATCCAGAATATACACAGGGCATTTTAAAATACATGTCAAATGTTAAACTTGCTGCTAGTAGATGTAATAATTTAAGTTGGTTAAGTTACGACCAACAGTTTAGGCTTAAAAAGGCAAAAAGTGTCTCAATGGCATGGGAAGTTGTCGATATGGAATTATGGCTTCTGTATATTTCCCAGGGTCATAAGACTATGTCTGAAAACAATGTTTACATAAACAAGTGTTATAAATATAACAACACGGGATTATGTGGTCGTCTTGGTTGTCGTTACAGTCATAAGTGCTTAAAGTGCGGGTTTTCTCATCCAGCAATATTCTGCACTATCCAAAATAACGAGAAATATGGGCAAAATAGTGCGCAATTATATACGAATCCACAAAGGGCCCTTGTCGACAAGAACGATAGGCTCAATGTCTCATTAAAAGAGCAACCACAGAATTCTTCTTTTCGTTTTCGTCAAGGATACAGAAAACCAGAGCAAGGGTTCCCTTCATCAAGAAATGTCCAAAATTCGGGGTTTAGGAAAAACCCCTATTAAAGTTTGTCAACTTGCAAATCTTTTGGTCGATTACCCTATCATGGAAGACGCAAAGTTATTATTGGATGGTTTTAAAAATGGTTTTAAAGTTAATTATTCTGGCCCACGTTTGTCTGTAAATTGTCGTAATCTTATTTCAGCGGAGCAACAAAGCGAACAACTTGCTAAAAAAATTTCAAAAGAGATTGAAGCCGGGCGAATTGCCGGACCATTTAATTCTATGCCCTTTAACAATCTACGTTTAACGCCAATTGGCATTGTTCCTAAAAAACCTTCAGGTTGGCGTATGATTCACCATCTTAGCTTTCCGCTTGGTAATAGTGTTAATAGTTTTATCGACCCAGATTTGGCCTCGGTGCAATATACTTCATTTGACAAAGTCCTGCTTACCATTTCAGAAATGGGTCGAGGTGCTGTACTTGCTCGTATGGATATAAAGTCAGCGTTTTGTTTGTTAATAATTCACCCGGATGATTTTGAGCTTTTTGGGTTTCATTTTCAAGGGAAAATATATTTTGACAAATGCCTCCCGATGGGCTGTTCAGCTTCGTGTGCTCTGTTTGAAAAATTTTCACGGTTTCTTGAGTGGGCGCTTAAGGTCAGGTCTGGTAAGAAAGCTATAGAGCATTACCTTGATGATTTTTTACTAGTTGGTAAGCCTAATTCTACAGAATGCTTAGAGTTGATGGGTTGTTTCAGGGTGTTATGTGAAGAATTAGGTGTTCCTTTATCTGAGGACAAGACATTGGGGCCATCTTGTATAATGGTATTTTTGGGGCTCGAAATTGACACAATAAACATGGTTATAAGAATCCCGTACGACAAATTATCGGAGGTTAAAGGAAAACTAGAGTATGTGTTTCAAAAGAAATCTGTTATGTTGAAGGATCTTCAATCTCTAGTAGGCTCTTTGAATTTTTGTGCAAGGGCAATACCAGCAGTCAGAGCTTTTAACCGTAGATTTTGTGATGCAATGTGTGGTGTTAGTAATCCAAAGCACCATATTAAGGTATCTTGGGGAATGAAAGAGGATATTAAGGTTTGGCTGAAGTTTTTGGAGAATTTCAATGGAACTTTGTCGTTTGGGCAAAATGAATGGTTTTCAAACCAAGAGCTTAATTTGTTTAGTGACAGTGCGGGAAATCCTCTTTTAGGTTGTGCAGTCTACTTTAACGGTCATTGGTCTTTTCTGCAATGGCCAAGTCTTTGGGATAGACAGGAAATTATGTCGGATATAACGTTTTTGGAACTCGTCCCAATTCTGCTTTCAGTTTGGTTGTTTAAAGACATGTTAGTAGATAAACAGGTAATGTTTCATACAGATAACAAAGCACTTGTTTCTATCATTAATAAGAAGTCGTCGAAATCTAAAAGGGTAATGGAGTTGATTCGGCCCTTTGTCTTGATTACCATGTTGAATAATATGCAATTTAAAGCCTCACATATAGAGGGCCGTCTCAACTCTATTACTGATGCTCTTAGTCGTAAACAGTGGCACAGATTCAGGACTTTGGCACCAGAGGCAGACGCGGAAATGACGCCAATACCAACAGAATTCCTCCAGATGCTATTGGGGCTGAGATTGACAGACTAGTCGGAGCATCTCTAGCACAGAATACAAAAGACACTTATTGTACGGGTTTGAATTGTTTTCAAACCTTTAGAGAAGAGTATGGTTTGGAGATGGTGTGGCCTCCCCCTCCGTCTCAGTATAATTTTATTTATTGCATGCATGTCACTTAAAAGAAAAGCTTTTAAGACAGTCTTATGTTATGTTGCTGCAATATCTTTTCGTTGTAAAATGTTAGACTCTAACAGTGTATATAATTATTAAAACACTTTTATTGTTAAAAAAATGCTTGAGGGAATGAAAAGGTCAAACTATGTAAAAGACTCTAGATTACCCATTACTCAAGAATTACTTGAACGAATTATTGACAAATTAGCTTTAGTTTGTTATTCTGACTATGAGACTTCTTTGTATTCTTGTGCCTATTCATTGGCATTTCATGGCTTTTTAAGGATAGGAGAATTAACTTACACAAAGCTCACACAGGTTCGACAAATTATTCAATTCAAAGATACAGCAATTGAAAATATCAAAGGTGGTAAATCGCTAGTAATCAAAATATGTCATTCGAAAGGCGATCAGGTCGGAAAGGGTGTGAGCATATGTATCAAAGAGAACAAATCGAAAGTTTGCCCAGTTTTATTGTATAACAGGTATGTTGGATTTAGACCTCGTAATGAAGGTCCTTTGCTATGTCATTTTAATAGTAAACCCGTTACACGTTTTCAATTCTCTTCCGTTCTCACTAAAGTGTTGAATGTCATTGGTATTGATTCGGCCAATTATAAATCTCATTCATTTAGAATTGGTGCTGCTTCTCATGCAGCCGCACAGGGTATAAGGGATGAAGAGTTAAAAATGTTGGGCCGTTGGAGGTCCGAAGCTTATAAAACATACATAAGATAAGGATTTTATGAAGAAAATAATTGTAAATAAGGTTAAATGATTTGTATTGTTGATATGTGCCATATATTTTACTTTTCCTGTATTTATCTATATAAATACTTTTTTGTTAGGTTATATAACTTTTCCGGAAAGAAAATCCGTCTGGATCGTGGGGTCCTCCATCGTCAAAAGGGCATTTGTTTATGCCAGGGGAACTTACGACGGTGTTAACCTTGGGCTACAGCGCAAAAACGCTACAGTTCGGTGGCAGTCGAAGGGAGGAATGACTTGGGGTGATATTTTTCCCAAGGTTAAGTACCTACTTAAATTTGAAAGGCAACCAGAAATTTTAGTTATCCATTGTGGGGGCAATAGCTTAGGAGCAATCGATCTCAAAAGATATAGATTTGTTGTTGCCGAAACATTGTACGAGCTAAAAAAGTTATTGCCAGGTACACGATTGGTATGGTCCCAAATTCTGCCAAGATTGTCATGGAGATATAGTTTAAATCAAGGTGCAATGCTGAGGTCTGCCACCAGAATAAATAATTATGCGTCATGGATTTGCATTAATCATGGAGGGGGTTACATTAGACACCCAGAATTGACGCATAGAGAAAGGGAATTGTTTTGTAAAGATGGGGTTCATCTCTCAGATATGGCAAACAGGATTTTTCTCCACAGCTTACAATCATTTTTATACGATTTCTTAGATCAGGTTAATTAAGTCCTGGTCAGAAGTTCGGGATGGTTTTTCAAATGTATATACGTTGGAATTTAATGTTGCTAATTAATTAATGGATCTGATATTTTCACATGAATTTGTAAATTGATGATGTTAAATACATCTCCATCCTAAAGTTGCATGTATTGAATTTTTGAGGTGTCAAACACACCTCCATCCTTAAGTTGTTTGTTTGGAATGAGGCATGGCTCCGCTCATAAATTGTGTTGTGTCGTCTGAACGCTTTGTGGCGGTGGCCGGACATGTGACACATCCCCGGCCATGTGGCGAAAATGCGACACAACACCAACCTAAATGAACTTTTAATATTATACGTTAACTGTGCTTCTGTTTCCCAGGGCCAGTTACGTCATCATTTAATTATTACTTCTTCATGATATTGACAATTTACAATAATAAGGACGTTTTATTTTAATTTAATCTTGATTTATCAGGATCAATCTAAAGTAATGTTTTGGACTTGCCCCTTCAATTGGCAGTCCATTTTTGTGAGCCATGACCTTTATTCGCCAATAAAATATTTTATTGTTATTATGTTTAGTTCACGAAGCTATCAGGAGCAAAAAGGTGGAAAATAAGTCGTCATCACTTTCGTCCGTCGTCAAACTAATTTGTAAGCTTGTTCCAATCCGTTGTCCGAGTGAATTGGTCAATTTTATCGTAATTTGGTATTCAGCAGTACTATGTTATGTTGCTTGCCCGAATCTGGGTTAAATCGAATTATACGGTTTAGTATAAATCAGATTAACACCGTAAGGGCACCTGCTGGTCATTTCGGTTGAGTTATCTCGCTTTGTACAATTGACCGAATTAATTTCTTTTAATAACCGAATAACCGATTTAAAATAATTTAGGTCAAAGTTATCGTCCTTGACAAAACGCTTCAATGACGTCATATTCTAGATTTTTATGCGTAATTTCATATTTTCAAAAACTGTCGGCTAGTGAACAGCAGAATTAATGTAGGTTGTGTCGCGTACACTTATTCCACATCTCATTTTCTTCTATCCTACCAAAACTCTTTGATTATCGTTCAACATATGCTAAAAGATGTAATCTGGCCAGGAGCCAAAATTTTAAAGTATTAAACTTTTTTTAACCTTGATTTTTGCAATATTCTGACCCTACAAAGGCAATATATATGAAGAAAAATTCATAGAAATATTTTCATTGCTACAGACGTGTAAAGATGACCATTTTTGAAGATTTTGTTACTTTGTAGCCCTTTTTGTTCAAATTTTGAATATTTTCATGAAAAAAAAATCAACTCAAAGTAAACTATTAAAAAAAAACACCTTTTTTTTTATACTTTTTGATATATATAGATTATTACACAGGGTTTTCCATATCAAGTCCCATATCATTCCGAGACCTAATATAGGTCGAGGAATGATATAGGACCTGATATGGAAAACCCTGTGTCATAATCTTTTTATCATACATATACAATACTATTTATATACTGTGACGTTAAATTTTAAAGTGAGGCTCTAGACCTTGATATGGCATATTAGCCAACTTTTGTGCACACGAGTTCTTGATATGGCCATATTTGCCCACTTTTGTGCACGCTATGGTTTGATATGGCAAAAAAAAAAGTCCCTTGTCAAGATATGGCTTGTAAGTTTCCGTCTGTTACACACGTACAAATATAAAGGTATCAAAGCTAAATGTATGATAAAAATGAATATATTAAACTATAAAAATCATATGTTCGTGTGGATATATAAAGTTTTGTTCCATTTAATGTGTTTTAGGGGCTATTTTTGCTGTACTAAATGTCCCAAAAAATGCTGAGTTTCTCAATTATCTTGCAGCTGATGGTTAAAACTTCATTTGTTTTGTGGTTTCTTATACCCCCGTCACACTGGGACGAAGACCACCAAGTTCTTAGTACGTTCTTAGAACGCAGTACAAACGGGATAGAAATATTGCTCCTAGGTTTTCAATACGACTTCTCTACGTCCTTACAAAGACCGTGCAACGTCCTTCAAGTTTACAACCAAGTTCCTTCTAGGACTATCAAGTTTTTACTACGTTTCTTCTACGTTCAGCACGTTTTCACTACGTGTCTTCTACGTTCATCACGTCTTCGTTACGTTCCAACTACGTTTTTGCTGCGACTGTACTGCGACTAGCTCGTTTGCAGTACGTCTATAGAAAGTTTGTGACAGTTTTAAAACAAAGACAGCAATATCACCTCCGCGCATACGTTCGATGTCTGATTTTTATTTTGGTTAGCTCTTCAAACCTCTCAAAAAATTAACCCACCCTTAGCCACCTATATTTGACAAACTAACTTAATGTATAATGAAAATTGCATAAGTTGTGTTTCACAATCGTGTTATTTGGTGTTTATGTTGCACACGGATTCTAAAATTGCAATGAAAAGGAAAAGTTTAGTGCCACAAAACCTGGTTATCTCGGGTTTTTATTCAGCCTGTACCACAAGTCATGAACTAGTCTTTTATATAGCAAAACTTACGATGACAAATATCTTTTTAAAAGTCTTTTGTGGTTTAAAAAACTTACTTAATTGCTATGCACTTGAAGTCGACACGAGGCGATGCTTCATTTGTGTTATTTAAACCAGAAGATTTTAGTTATTATGTTTATTTAATTTTAGTTTTTTTGGTATTGTTGCCGTACAACTTTTGTCTTAAGCGTCTCTGTTTGGTCAGGGTACACTCCAAGGGACACGCGAATCGAGCCAGATAATTTTTACTTACACTTTATATAGGCGAATAGAGTCTAGAGATTTTAACTAACATGTTAAGGATTTTTCATAATCCTAATTTTATGTCGTATGGAAAGCCGCAGTGGATCTCCGCATTAACAATTAATTTACAATTGGTGTCAATGGGGATATGTTTAAGTTCCCCGAGGTTAGCCCTCTTCGGCACCAACACTTTTGTGTTGGAGAACACATCAAAGCTTTAAATTATCTGTTTAAATTTCAAAATTGTCTAAACCATAAGGTTCTTCCTACCCCAGACATAGGTTGATCATCTAAGTAATATTTTGGTTCCCCAGTTTGGTATTTTTGGTTTTACTGTTCTATGCTCTACATGATCATATAGTGTTTGGCATTTTCAATATTTTTGGTAGAGCGCCTCTGATGAGTCTTGAATAGACGAAACGCGCGTCAGGCGTAGCAAAATTTATCGTCTGGAACTTTGTTGTCATTTGTATTTCCGTGAGTTCGACAATTCAACAATTTTACGAACGTACAATTTATATTTCAATTGAGCGCATCTTAAATTATTTTGAAGAAAAGTTATTTCATTCGATTTGCTTTGATAAGTATAAAGTTTATGCAGTTGATTATAAAAGAAATCTTTTGCGGAGTTTAGTAAAAGTTAACTGGATCGATTCGCGTGTTCCTAGGAATGAGGGTATATACCATGCATTGAATATTATTTATTCGCCCGGAATTGCCTCCTGTAAAATATGTATGCATAAAAAATATTGCATGTGTAATCAAGACAATGTACTAGCAATATGTAATTGGTCAGATTTCACGGAGTGAAAATTCCAGGGATATATATGGTAAATGTCGGTTGGGCGGGGAACCTTTTTTTTGTAATTATCAGTTTCCTCAGCATCTACTAATCATAGTCTTTTGATATTTAGTTTATAAACGTATTGATTAATTCTGGAATGAAAAACAAGCTTGATGCTTTTGTGAATCCCTCCCCTGTTTGCAGTTTGCCGACCAGTGTTGCAATTGTAGCGGGTCCCATTCAGCCTACAGTATACTCAACAAAAAAGCTCTTTAACGTGCATAAGTTATTAAGTAAGCATGGGCTTTTATAACGTATGATTCGATATCAGGTTTGTCGCTCATCTACTTCCTGTTTACTGAATTTAATTTGTTGACATGAATGTTCATAAGTAGACAATTAACTGATTAGTACCAGTTTTCTCACTAACTACTCACCAGAGGCGCTTATTATTTGGTATACAACATCATCATGGACTCCCATAACATGAGATTTGATTTCCAAGTCTGACGTTTATCTACTTTCTTTTAAACGAAATCCGGCCATTTCTATGTTTGACCCGTTTTTTTAAATGTTCTTTTTCATTTTTTATTTTCTCGACACATATTCCCAAATAAATGAAACACCCATTTGATTTGTAAGTGTAGGCTGTGGGTAAATTTGACATCAAAAGGCAGGATTGTATCTTTCTTCAAAAAAATATTTCAGGATACCCATCGTGCTCTTTTCAAGAAAAAAAAAGTCAAGACAAAATTAAAAATAAACCGAAACGATATGGAAAATTAGTATGGACAAGAGCATATCCATTTCCCCAACTAAAGATAATTTGGATCGTTCCGTTGTACATCCTTAGACCATGTATAGAAATGATAAAAAAATGTCTAATTATAAGTATGCATCATATAACATTCGTAGATGTACAGATTCAGTCAGTGAATTATGTGGATAGAAATTAGTGAGATGTGGAATACGCGACACAACCTACAACATTAACAACAATTTAAAATTTCCACAACAGAAACTAGCCAGCAGCCTTCAATGTGACCATCGGCTGCTGCTCGTTGGTGGCCCTGTATAAAAAAAACTACATATTATTCAAGCTTATTCCTAAAGTGTCAATAAAAACCCCATTCTTGACCAAAAACAAAAACCAGATGTCATTAATTTTCGCCGAATACAAACGACAGCTTTGATAAAGATATATACAGAATCAACATTTATACATGTATGGCGTGGGGCGCGAAATTTTGGCAGTATGATTGCCTAATATAGTTGGCAAAGTATAATAATTATTTTAAAAAAGTATCTTTCCCTTCGTGTATTAAACACAGAATAAAAGAATCCTCTTCCGACGGGCAAGAGACATCCGATTTATTTAAATACATATCAAAACCTTTTGTACAAATTCATGTGAACTGTCAGAAAACCTAGTAAAAACTTACTAGAAACGGCGTTCAAACCGCTAGGACGTACCGTCAACGTAGTTAAAACTGTACGGACGTGTTAAGGACGCAGTAGAAACTTCCTTATGGTCGTGCTACAAACTTGAACGAAAAGTACCGTTATATGAGATCGTAGTGAAAACGTACGGCGAACGTAGTGCAAACTTTAAGGACGTAGTGTAATCGTAGCAAAAACGGCACAAAAAATCATACCGTCCAGGCCACGTCCTTGAAGTTTTTGATACGTCCCTTCTGTGTTCATGCTGAGATCATAAAGTTCTCAATACGTTCTTAGTAGGTCTGTACTACGTTTTAACTTCTCCACGTCCTCACTACGTTTGTTTTGAACATGTTCAAAATTATTCCACGTCCTTCACGTTCTTGAAGTTCGCACTACGTCCAAGAAAGTTCGTACTACGTCCATTAAAGTTCGCACTACGACCATACAAGTTTCTAGTACGTCTTTAATACGCTCATCAAGTTCTTTCCACGTTTTATGCCTTTTTAGGACTTAGTAAGAACGTAGTATGAACTTTATCCAGTGTGACGGGGGCATTATTGGGAATATATCTTATCAAATGTTCTAGAAGGCAAAAATGAATGACTAGTAAATATTTTTTTTTCTTGATGACTTTTTCTATCCCATTCCCTATTTTGGGGAAATCTTACCTGAATTCACCAGCAAATGAGGGATTAAATTTTGTAATTGTGATAACTCCAAAATACTTGTTAAAAATCCATATTTTTTACACAATTTTATGGTATACATATATTTTTAAAATTTATTGCCATTCATTAATTTTGAACTATTTCAAAGTTATTTCCAAACGAGATTTCAACGAGACCGAAACCAGACAAGAATACATCCTTAATTATCGGAAATAAAATGCCAGCGCACAGGCGACGACGACGACACAGACGACGCGCTGATGATGCGGCGAAAATGATATATATGTTACAGGGAATGTGTGTAATTAGGGATTAAGTGTAATCCCTAAAAATTCAGGGATTACATGAATCGATAAATGCTTTGAGGATTACATGTATTCCTTTTTTCAGGGATTACATGCAATCCTGGAAATGTGTGATTTAAAATCGACTTTTCAATAGCTTTGAGTTTCGCCGAAAAATTATGATTTAAAGGTTTCTAGTTTTTCTAGGTTTTCCGCATGGTAGTGATATGAGTCTTGTGCAACAGAGATCGAACGTCTCTAGATATGATACTAGCATACTTATAGATCACGAGGAGTACATATATGTTGCCTCAACATTACCAAGGCAATGCATGGTAACTTGGGTCTAGTATCCAGGTTAAATGGAAGACGTCAGAACAGGAAGGGCCCCAGAGATGAAGCGTATAGGTCCACCGGCGTGAGGACATGCCCTAACATTCATCATTCTTACCTTAGCAATGGGTTTCTTGTGGTTGAATTGAGAAAGTCAAAGGCTGTGGAAGGCAATACAAAGAGAAAATCTAGGTAGATGAACCTTATCATAGTGGGAACTACAGCAATGTGTAAGTGAAAGACAACTCCGAAAGAAAATACAGTGCAGTGCGGATTTGTCTAGTGTGGTGTTAACTGCTCCACCCTGTAAACAAGAGGCTCCCAGGGGCCTGAATCGCTCACCTGGTCTTGATGTCAACACTATGAAGACTTTTGTATAGCTAAATGAGCTGAATGTTTAAGCAAGAAAAAAGCTTTTCTCTATCTGCAATAGTTTTCATTCTAAATAAACAATAACAATATTATTCACCTTTTAAGGGTTGTAACCCCTACAAGGGGTCATCTGACAACTTCAACCCTATGGAGACTTTTGTAGAGCTAAATGAGCTGATTATTTAAGCAAGAAATAGCTTTTCACTATTTGCAATAGTTTTCGATCTATGGCCAAAAACAGGAAAAACGACATTTTTTACCTTTAAGGGGCTGTAACCCCTATAAGGGGTCATGTGACAACTTCAACCCTAGGAAACTTTAGTAGAGCTTAATGAGCTGAACATTTAAGCAAAGCAACAGCTTTTCTCTATCTGCAACAGTTTTCATTCTATAGGCCAAAAACACTATTTTTCGCCTTTAAGGGACTATAAGCCCTAAAAGGGGTCATCTGACAACTTAAACCCCATCGAGACTTTTGTAGAGCTAAATGAACTGAACATTTAAGCAAGCAACAGCTTTTCTCTATCTGCGATAGTTTTCATATAAAGGCCAAAAACACTATTTTTTGCCTTTAAGGAGCTGTAACCCCTATAAGGGGTCATCTGACAACTTCGACTCTTCGGAGACTTTTGTATAGCTTGATGAGCTAAACATTTAAGCAAGCAACAGCTTTTCTCTATCTGCAATAGTTTTCGTTGTGTAGGCCAAAAACACAAAAAAACCGCTATTTTTGACCTTAAAAGGGCCATAACCCCTATCAAATGTCATCTGACAACTTCGACCCAATGGAGACTTTTGTAGAGCTTAATTCTGAAGAGCCTAAGATCCTTCGTATATTTTCTATCATATGGGGGTAAAAAAAGTATCCATCTGCATGTGCTGTTTAATGTTGTATTGAGGAAGCCTTTTTCAAACCAGAAAGTGTGTAAAATGTATTCGAGATACAAAACAGATCAAATTATTTATGCTACACTTAGGCAATGCCTATCTTATATTAGACATTTTCAAAAACTCGTCTATACCTACAACGACAACGACATCAACAGTTTAAATGTAAGGGGTCTTCTCAGCAGATGTTTTTAAACAGAAATTTTTCACGTCTAATCAATTTTAAAATCTTATAAATAAGGGTGAAGTAATTATAGGTTCGTTAGGATAGATTGGTTTTAATTGTAAAAGTCACATCGAAAATCAGTAAAACTGAGCTGTATTCACAAATAAATACTATATACCAACCCCACCCCCTCAAAATATTGTAACGGAGTTGCTCCCCTTCGTACATTAATTAGTAGATTTAAATAGCCAGCCTTTATCCCTGAACAAGGGAAGTACTTCTTTGGTTCAGAGGTAGAGCGCCTGACTGTTAACCTAGTCAGGAAATGTCGATTTTGTGAAGTAATTCATGCTCTCCGGTTACATTGCCGCCCAACTAAAAAAAAACCACTATTGTAAGAAGGATTCCTAGCCAGGGTTGTGTTGTGTTAAGAGTCATACATTGAGGTATGATGACTCTTGAGGAGGGGGAAGTGTACGCTCCAGCATGTAAAGTTTACATATCTCGATTGGTTCGTTATTCTAGAACATGTGGGGAGTATAACGACTTCCTTGGAAGAGCTATACGAGAGACAAGCAAATTGCTAACACAGGGGTAAGTTGTTCCCAGGTTGTTGTCATCACTCATGAAATTTTACGGAAGGCACCATGTGCTTGTAGACAAATACGGAATTTCAATCTTTAAGATGAGCACAAATGTCGGATTGACATAGGTTTTTGTAATGTCATCCTTTCTAAATTTGACCAACACTAAATCGATTTTTGGCAAAATGACGGGTGAGCTATAGCAAGCAGGAAATGCTTACTCTTCTGGAGCACCAGACTTCACTCTCGTTTCGACTCGAGTTCATCTGAAAGATAGAAATCCCGTATTTGTCTTCAAGCACATGATGCCTTCCATAAAATTTCATGAGTGATGACAACCTGGGAGCAACGTACTCCTGTGTTAACAATTTGCTTGTCTGCCGTATAGCTCTACCAAGGAAGTCGTTATACTCTCCACATGCTCTGAAATAACGAATCAATTGAGATACGTAAATTTTATATGCTGGAGCGGACGGAATGTTGCTACACAGAAAGGGAAAGTTGACTATTGGAAAGTTGAAGTCGTCACTTTTGTCATGCTTAAAAAGCTCTGCCTAAAATTTACACCTTTTAGGAAAGCTTATTAGGAATTGATTTTATTCAAAATTATATTATACATGTACATACATGTACAAACCATAAACCATAAACGCTGTGGAGGACTATGCTAGAGCCTGGATAAAGAGGGAAAAGGACCAAGAACCAGAGCTTGAATCACTGTCGGACTGGGTAAGGACTATCCGATTTCTTGTACGGAGCCGAATAGACAAACTTCGCAAATGTGTGAACCCCCGGCCTTCTTCTGTATTTAGAGACCGTGAAGTTCTAAATTGTCTCTTTTCCTTACATGACAGGTATGTTGTCACACCAGCAGACAAGGCCTCCAATAATATAGTTTTTGTATGTAAAGCACTTTATTACAATTGTCTAATAAAAGAACTAGGCATTGATGGTAATACTTCCACTAGTGCTACATACAAACGGACTACATTTAACAAAGATGAAATCATAGCCAACCATAGCTCTTTTATGTCCTCTTTCAATATTCCAATGAAAGAGGAACATAAAGAGTTACCATATTTGTACTGGATACCTAAACTTCACAAAAATCCGTACAAAGAAAGGTATATAGCTGGATCTTCATCATGTTCAACTACAGAGCTGTACGTTCATTTAACTAAAATCTTGTCTGCTGTCAAAGAAGGTCAACAAGCATACTGCGACACTATTTATAATCGTAGTGGAATTAACCATATGTGGATTTTGAAGAACTCAAAAGATTTGTTAGATCATTTTAAATCTAGATCATTTTCTGATGTTTACTCTTTGAAAACATTCGATTTTTCAACTTTATACACTACCTTGCCACACGAAAAACTAAAATGTCGCCTGAAAAAAACTTCTCGAAAAAGCCTTTTCAAACTCTAGGAATTTTGTTGTTTTGGGTTATAATTCTACATTCTTTTCCAAAACATCTTTCAAAGATAAAATTTGTTACACACTGGAACAAGTTTGAAGTATGCTTGATTTTCTCATTGACAACATATTTGTCACCTTCGGAGGAGAGATTTTTCAACAACAAATCGGCATTCCAATGGGCATAAACTGTGCTCCTCTCCTCGCCGATTTGTTTTTATACTCTTACGAGACTGAATTTCTTCAGGGACTCGTAAAGAACAAGAAGATGAAAGAGGCTTGGTCATTTAATCTTACATTCAGATATATTGATGATGTCCTTTCTGTCAATAACACTTCATTTGGTAGATGGATTCCTTCAATATATCCTTCAGAATTGGAGATTAAAGAGACCACCGAATCAAATTGCTTCACGTCTTTCTTGGATTTGCACCTCGAATTTGACCCAGGTGGTCATCTCAGTACAAGAATTTACGATAAACGAGACGATTTTAATTTTCAAATTATTAATTTTCCTAATCTACAGAGCAATATACCTACTTCCCCTGCATACGGTGTTTATATTTCACAACTTATTCGATATGCCAGGGCTTGCACACATTTCACAGATTTTTTGATCAGACACCGATTTCTTCGTGACCGACTTTTGGAGCAGGGCTATAAGAAAATACGTCTCATACGATCCCTAAAAAAATTCTTTCTTCGTTATCAGCCACTAGTAGAAAAGTTCAAAATTGACTTAAAAGATATGATAGTTAATTGTTTTAATTAGTGTTTGACTGGTCTGCTGTACTGAGATGATCACCTCAATATCCCTATTGTGTCTCACAACTATGTTGTGTTTTATTGTCATTACCGGATATTTAGATTGCAATGGAAGAGGGAGGTTTGGCGCCATAAAACCTGGTTAAACCCACCATTTCGTTTGAAATGCCTGTACCAAGTCAGGACCACTGCGATCCACCAATTCTCCGGTATGACTGATTCGTTTTTGTCATTTTCTCTGGACTATGAGATTGATCATTCAAGTTCGGTAGTTTTGTTATTACCTTTATTCCCTTATAGCCAAACAAAAGAAAACTCAGTAAAAATTTACTTTCATAGACAATAACATTCCTTTCAAGTAAGCTATTTTGAAAAAAAAATTATTAATCACTTAATTCTTATTTTTCATCAGTTTAAAAATTAGGAAGTAGAAAGTAACTTTGGGGATATAAATGTTTTATAACAAATGTTTAAAACAAAACATATGTTACAACAAAATTTGAAAATCTCTGTAACATATGTTGTTTTGTAGTTACATTATATTGACTTTTAAAAGGATGTGCAGCTGTCTAGAATTCGCTATCATCAGCATTTAAATCGTCAAGATAACGATCGATGCATATTTGGTATATTCTTGTTTGAATTCTTTAGGTGCAGTTGTTATTATATGTAGCCTAAACAAAAGACTAAAACAAACGAAAGAACCCAAAGTGGTTTGATGGCAATTTGCAATGGATGAGAATTAATCTGATGAATTGTTGCAAAATATATACAGTTTCCCAAAGATCGAATTGTAAAAAAATCATTTTTTATATATTGTATGGAGAATAAAATAAAACAAGAACAACACAGCGAAAAGCTTTTAAACAAAACTTGTTGCATGAACTTGAAACTCTACACGAGGATAACCCTAAAAAATACTCGCAACTTATAAATGAGCTTCAAAGGAAATATCAAAATACCAGCAGCAATTATTTTTCTCCTGATGATTGGTTAACTCATTTTAAGGATTTAAATGAAGTAAAAGATAAATTTCACAACCGTATAATTGAAATTAATGAGAAAGTGAAGCAACTTGAAAAAAAAACCAATTGCTTCAATGAACCTGATTTTGCCATTTCAGATTTATAAATTGTGCTATTTCTCATATTAAGCTTAATAAATCCCCTGGCTTAGACAATGTCTCAAATAATATGATCAAGCATTGTCAATCTGCCATATTACCTTGTTTCAAAAAAAAATATTCAATGCTTGTCTTACAAGTGGCATTTATCCAGAAAATTGGGCTGAAAAAGATAAACTACCATTACACAAAGGTAATGATCTAAATGACCCGGGTAATTACCGTGGACTAATCATTACAAGTGCAATAGGAAAATTGTTTAATCGCTTTTTAAATGACAGACTGGTAAAGAAAAACATAATATGATTAATGATTGTCAAATAAGCTTTACTAAGAAAGCAAGAACTTTTGACCATATGTTTATTTTAAGAACTATTCTAGATAAATACTGACAGAAATACTAGCAATAACAAGATATTTGCTTGCTTTGTTGACCTTAAGAAGGCATTTGATACTGTAATTCATGCAGGAATAAAATTACAATTATTGGAAGTAGGCTATGGATCATTATTTTATAATATTATCAAAAATACGTATGCTATAAGCAAATCTAGTATGAAAATTGATGATAATCTGACTGAATTTAATTCCAACTAATTTAGGAGTTAAACAAGGAGACAATTGAAGTCCTAACCTGTTCAAGATTTTTATAAATGATTTTCCAAAGTATCTAGATAATTCACTTGACCCTGTATCCCTTGTTAAAAAGCAATCCATTGTCTCATGAATGCTGATGACATATTTCTCCTGTTTCTTTTGAAAAGACCATTGCGATCTTCAATTTTTCCGGTGGTATGTATTCTTGTTTTGTCTCGTCGCATGGACATTTGAGATTGATTTACAAGTTCGGTAATTTTGTTATTACCTTTATTTATATATACATATATAATATATTGAAGACTTAGGACTCCGTACAGCAACCCCGCCTAGCATGTAATGCATGCCGCTTATAGCGTGACGCTACGGTGACTCCCTAAAAAAGGAGTTCCTATAACGTCCTTATTACACATCCCGTACTCTACTATTTTTGAGTATACACTGAAAGAAATAACTAGTACTTTCTACTAGATAAACTATTTAATTTTACTGTCCTGTTAACCACAAGGGGATGAAACTACATTTTACTAGGGAAAAAGTCAATTGACATTAGTAAACTAGTAATTTTTACTAGGTCAAATAGTATAATTCATCATGTTGCCCTGGTAAGTTTGCAAAGTCAGCCTATTAAAATTAATTGTTTGTCTAGTACTATTTGCAGTGTAGGCTAGTAGAGTTTACTAGCTTCCTGTTTTGATCTACTAGTCCAACTACACGCTTTACTTGGTAGATGGTACTTTGATATATACTGGATATCCTTAGTTTTTAATATGGAGTAGGCATTGCCTAAATGCGAGCATAGCTAAAAGGGACTACGTTTTTTGTTATAAATGTCGATATTCAGGGCTATCGCAATCATTTAATTTCCAATATTTCCATTTGCTAATTTTGGGGCGAGATGGTATGGGGCGATTAAGCTTCGAGACACGTTAGTTTCGTACGTGCATATAACCAAGACGAAACGAGCAGCTTATGTGTATTTATTATTTTAAGAATATTATTTTCTTGTAAACAGCGCAATTTATTATTTTTTAAGCATTATTTCTTTTCTTATAAATCATTTTAACATTCACTCCGGCCCTGTAAAATTAATAACCCTTTCCGGACCATAAAAAATCTAAATCAGCATTAGCAAATTTCTTGCGGGAACAAATACTGTAGAGCTCTCCGCTCGAGCAGGCACTTCGTGCCCGCTGGCGAGGTATGCTCGCTATAATGTAGAGAATGTGTGATTCACATTTGTGATGAAATTGCTCTTTTAGTACATATTATTTGTAAGCAATTCAAGATAAAAGACACAACTTTACGTCTATGCATCATAAACATTGAAAAACAAAAATAACAAAATAAGTACTTCAGGTTAAACTAGAATTCATCGTAGAACGTTTTGCCTTATTAATACATGTATGTGACTGTATGTCCAGAGAGATGATACCCGACTATATTTAGGTAGAAAATAATACGACAGGCAAAATATTTGATAAGCATTTTGAGCATAAGAATACTGACTTAACAGATTTAGGGGCGCTTTGAAATTCATATAAATTAAACAAATTCAAATAAGAAAAACTAAAAATTATATTGATTTACCAATTAAATTTATTCAGAGTATTAATAAACATTATATCACTATGGAATTAACACAGATACAGCCAAAAGAAACGAAACGAACTTTAAAAAACGACAAAGCATTATTATTTTTATAGTTTATCAAAGGACAACATTTTGCCAGCCACTTGTTGTAATGTAACATCAAGATCTTGACAGTCATTTGAATTGATAAAAAAGCAAAATTTTGACATGTTAGACGAGAAAAATTTGAAATCCATGATAATAGTAAATTAATGTTTTTCTATTTCAAAATTTAAGATGATTAACAAAAAAAATGAAACAATTAAAGAAATGTATATTTTGCTTAATCAAATGTATTATGGAAAAATAAAATTAAGCAGACTTTATAACAATTCCTTAACGATTGTCTATACAGCTATAGGTACTATCTATTAATATTAAACAATGCTTAGGGACCGACCATTTAACTTGAAAGGGGGGGGGGTCTTGATTTTTTTCCTTAAAAAATATTCTGAAAATTATTTTTGATGAAAAAAAAATATTTTGGCAGCTGAGGGTAAGAAAAAAAATATTCTGAAGAAGGATTACTGCTATAAAAAATAATGCTGATAATGAAAAAAAAATATATTCTGTCGCGACACCTTCGAAAAATAAATATTTTGAAAAAAAATTCTGATCAAAACAAAAAACCAAGCCCCCCCTTTCAAGTTAAATGGTCCGTCCCTTAGGAAGTAATGTTCACAGTCACAAAGTTTTTTTCTTTTTTCAATATAACCAAAATTCTCACCTTTCCGTGGAAGCTAGTTTTGATCAAGGTACATTCTCTTCATCTGTGCATGTACACAACATCCTCCTAGATGGTCTTTATGTGGAAAAATAATTGGTTATAAAATATGTCTTATGTCTTAGGTCTTATGTACAATGTATGGGCCTTAAAGCTTCAAAATTTACCATTTTTCATTACTTTTCCCCTAAATTTCAGTGATTAACTTGTTTGACACCATACATCCAACTTCAACCAAACTTGACACATGTGTTGAATAGCATAAATGCTCCAATTCTATTGTTCAGATTTTTGATTCATCAAAAAATGTTGCCGCCATGGCTAAAAATATATAGAACATAGGGGTAAATTGCAGTTTTTTTGCTAATTACTCAAAAATAGTTACAGATGTCAAAATTCTGATGGGAGACAAAAGTTATCAGCATCTCAAGATCTACCTGCTCTGAAATTTTCAAGAAGATCCAAAAATTGACATAGGAGTTATTGCCCCTTTTCTGGATTTTTTTCAAAATTTTTCACTTATTTAGCCCTATACATGTACTTGTATCTTAAAAACTATAGAAGATATTTAAAAAAAAATAAGTTGCATAAAATGAATGATTAAGCACATCAAGATTTACATTTCATGTATTTTGGTCAAAGCTCCATTTCTTTTAGGAGTTATTATCCTTAAAGCGTCAAAATTTACCATTTTTCATTACTTTCCCTGAAATTCAAAGATTAACTTGTCTGACACGGTAAGACCAACTGCATCTTAACATGGCACACTTGTTTAATAGCTTATATGCTACAACTCTATCGTTCAGATTTTTGATTTTCGTAAAAAAACATGGCCGCCATGGCTAAAAATAGAACATAGGAGTAAATTGCATTTTTTTGCTAATAACTCAAAAATTGTTTTAGTTATCAAAATTGTGCAAGAATCAAAAGTGATCAGCATATTAAGATCTACCTGTCCTGAAATTTCGGAAAAGATCTGACTGCTGATGTGCATGGGAGTTATTGTTCTTTTTCCTAATTTTTGCCAAATTTGCACTTATTATGCCCAATATCTTGAAAACTAACCAAGATATCTCAGAAATTTAAATCGCATATGGCTAAGCACAATTATAGCTACAAATATATGTATCTGTGTAATTAGGTGAGCGATTCAGGCTCTTGGGAGCCTCTTGTTTAATTACATAACATGACATGGCAAAAAGATGGCTTTTGTAGATAAACAAGGTCTTCGAAAAGTATGGTCGCCTAAAGCTCCAAACCTGTATAAATAATTGTTGAATCGCACTTGAAAATGAAAATCAAAACCAAAACATATATTGATACTGTATCGTCAAAAAGTCCATTTTGAGTATGTCCACCTTTAGCACTAATGACTGCTGAAAGCCTTTGTTTCCAACTGTCGTTTTGTCGTCTAATTTCCTGAAGAGTGATCTCACTCTTTTCAAGGCGAAAACGTGCCTTTAACCGCAAGCTTATTCCCTTTAAGTCATCTATTGAAGATTAAAACTGACCAAAATCATGAAAGTTGAAAGTTATTTCAAATCATGGAATAGCAAAAAAGTCTAGGGGTGCTTAACTTTTTCCAGGTGTACAATGTATATATGTTATTACTCTATTTTATTTCCAAGGTTGGGCGAAGCTTAACTTTCTCAGTCTTGTAGATAAGATTTAAACGAAGAACCCCGACATAACTGACCCGTGACCAACCCGGTCAATAAATAAAGGTAATAACAAAATTACCGAACTTGGAGAATCAATCTCAAATGTCCATAAGACGAGACAAAACAAGGAATACATACCGGACAAATTGAAGATCGCTATGGTCCTGGCTTGGTGCAGGCATTTCAAAAGAAATGGTGGGTTAAACCAGGTTTTATGGCGCGCCAAACCTCCCTCTTCCATTACGATCTTTGGGTCCGGTAGTTACACAAAACACAACGGGTTTGTGACGATATATTAGGGATGCTAAGGTGATCATCAACCAGCCAAACACTAATCAAAGCAAGAACTAATCATTTCGTCTAACATGATATTGAATTTTATAGCAGTGGCTGATAACGAAGAAAGATTTTTATAGAGATGGTACGAAACGTATTTTCTTATAACCTTGATCTAATAATCGGTTACGGAGAAAGTGGTGTCGGATCAAAAAATCTGAAAAATGTGTACAAGCCCTGGCATATCGAATTAGTTGTGAAATAGACACCGTATGCGGTTGACGTCGGTATTTTAATTTTCAGGTTAAGAAAATTAGTAATTTAAAAATTAAAATCGTCTCTTTTACCGTAATTTTTTGTACTGAGATGATCATCCGGGTCAAATTCGAGATGTAGATCCAAGAATGATGTAAAGCAAGTGGATGGGGTGGTTTCTTTAATCTCTAGCTCTGGAGGATATATTGAAGGAACCCATCTGCCATCTGCTAATATATAGTAATATACGTATATAGACGTCTAGAGATCTTCCCAACAATATCTGAGCTATGATATCATGTTTGCTCCTGCAAAATTGTGGTCGCTCCCTCAGCACGAACCCATACTGGAACATCTATGGCGTTACCACCTTTACTTTTTGCGCCCTATACCACTTCGCCAGCTAGGCTATTTAAAAATATAGAATGTGATACCTCTTCGTGGGTTTAATCTAGAGTATGTAACTTAACTATGATGTATGGTTGGTGCAGTTCACCAAAGTGGCATAGTTCAGAGGATTCGATGTCATGTCATGATATATATGAGGGGTTCGATTCCAACCCAGGTGCGAACAAATGTACATCAAATTTGTTTTAGCTTTTTAGGTTTAATGTGGATATATATACGTCGATTTTTAATTCAATTTACAGCATCAGTCTATTGCATTGGACTTTTAATTATTACATGGGTCATTACCTTCAGACAAGAATATTACATCTGGGAAATAGGCTCGAAGATCTTTGATGTCCGTCTTAGGTAGATTAATTCTCATCAATTTTATTGCTGTTTTATTTTATCAGATTTAAATGAATATTTCACAACATGTTACTGTTTCAACTGTAAACCATTTACATATGCAAGCATTTTATTTTCTAACTAACCATGACCCCCTGTCTTCGCTTTTAACGCTTTGATTTCTTTTTGTGTGAAAACAAATTCATTTTTATCGTCAAACATGAACTGTATTTTGAAGATTTTGTATTTTCATCGTTTAATTTTCATGTTTGCCTTTATTGAAGTGATGTTTGTTGTGAATCTACAAAATTGGTTTTCTCGAATCAGAGTCCCAATTATCAATCTTCTGGGGTTTTTGTCATTTAAACCTGGATTTGATTCACAAATAACGCTAAATGTAAAAAGGTATATGTTGATAAGTTCGTTTCATTATCTTCAATCTGTTACACTCATTTTAGTCCAAGCTTGACATAACCAGATGGCAATATAAAAATAGCAAATTACTAAATCTTCTTTCTGATTTACAAAGTGGTGATGATTATTCCTTTCATTAAAAGTCTTTTCTTTTCATAAACAGTTAGAGGCACCTGAGAAAGTTAAAAATGCTGCTGGCAAGACCACTAATCCAATCTATGATATTAATTAAAAAAAAACAGTTAACGTCAAGGTTATACATTTACCAAATAACAAAGTATTTGTATGCCTTATAAATTTTTGAAAATTTTATATATCATACTTCACTACTTTCTCTCAGCTTTAAATAACAGCCAAATTAGTTCGTAAGTTTCCTCATGAACTACTTATATTAATAGTTTTTATTGCAGCAATTTAAAAATTGTGTATGTGACATATCCATTCAACTGAAAGTATCTATTACATGTCTGTCGGATATGTTCTTCCTTTTTATCGACTTGGTAATTTTTCAATTACCAAGTTTCAGCTTAGAAAACATGTTTTATCATGAAAGAAGCAGAGATACCAATGGGGTATCCAATGTCAAAAGTCCGAAAGAGCAGAGACACCAACAAGAACGGGACAAAAACAGACAACATGTAAAACATGGAAGCACAAAATAACTGAATATCAATCAACAATACCAACTCCAGTCGAAACAAGAGTGCACTCAGGTGCTTCGGAACATATAAAAATGCATGTATCCATTTCTAATAAACATTTCAAACGCTACCAAATAAATGGATTATCTACCATCTTGGGCCATTTAGAATAACTTAAATTAACTAAGAATATGTACCAATCTAGTATGAATATAGACAGCATTTATACTCGATTGAATTAGAGGACAAACATCCAAGATTTAAATTAAGTTGTTGAAGTGTGTCTAAGTGATTCTGAAAAGAATTGACAACATTGCAAATAACAATTATTACCAATTAGAAATTTAAGTAGATAAAAAAACAAGTTTGGTATCTTGGTTGCTTGATTGCCAGTCGGTCATGTCAAGCTTGGACTTAATTGAGTGTAAATAACTTAACCTCACGATTGTACTGAATTAGTATGTAGTTGATCTTGATAATACACATCTATATTCGAGTAATTTTTTTCTTAGTATATCTGCCTGAAGCAGCCGTTCAATTTATTTATATTTAATTAGTTAATTAATAGCAAGCATAGCTCGCAAGCGGGCACGAAGTGCCCGCTCGAGCGGAGAGCTCTACGGTATTTGTTTCCGCGAGAAATTTGCTAATGCTGATTTAGAATTTTTATGGTCCGGAAAGGGTTATTATTTTTACAGGGCCGGAGTGAATGTTAAAATAATTTATAAGAAAAGAAATAATGCTTAAAAAAATAAAAAATTGCGCTTTTTACAAGAAAATAATATTCTTAAAATAATAAATACACATAAGCTGCTCGTTTCGTCTTGGTTATATGCACGTACGAAACTAATGTGTCTCGAAGCTTAATCGCCCCATACCATCTCGCCCCAAAATAAGCAAATGGAAATATTTGGGATCTCCTGTACTTGGCGATCACAATACTGGTATACCAGTATTGTTAACAATACTGGAACAAAATTTTATTCTAGTATTGTATTCCAGTATTGTACAAGTATTGTTTATTTATTGTTAGTTTTCTGAAAAAAAATCAACAATACTGGAATAAAATTTTGTTCCCAGTATTGTGATCGCCAAGTACATGAGATCCAATATTGGAAATTAAATGATAGCGATAGCCCTGAATGTCGACATTTAGAACAAAAAAACGTAGTCCCTTTTTAGCTATGCTCGCATATAGGCATTGCCTACTCCATATTAGGACTGATTAACAGTATAAAGGTCATCAAGAGGGCATAATTATTTGGACTAGGTGAGAAAATAGAGAAAAGAAGTTGACACATGTAACCAAATGACGAGTTCAGACCCTTGGTACATTCGGTTCTCGTGGGTTAATGTGTTATCTTCTTTTGCTTTTATTACCCCTGAAGAAGGACGTGAGGTGCGAAAAATTAAAGGCATATTTTCATTACTCCATTGTTTTCCGGAATTCATAAAAAGAAAGCATTTTACAATGTTTTATTAGTATAAAAACCTATTTTCTATAAAATCAAAAAGTTTAATTGTTGCATTAATTATAATAAAGGAACTGGACACTGTCATTTGACCTATGTCGTTGGTTAAATCACCGGGTTAAATCCGTTCATTTCATAAGATTAAAAAAAAAATGAATTGATTTTCCTGTTATATAAAGTGACAAATTTCGTAATATAATTAGTATTTGTGATTATTTCGTCTAAGGAGAAAGTATGCAATGTGATTGCTTTGATGGTCTTTAATCTTTTACTAGTTAATCCATAATAAATATATATATATATATTATATTAAAAGTGTTAGCAATATATTCACATGATGAGATAACTTCAAAGTTCAGTGTACGTGCATTTTCTCAAGTATTAAAATCTATTCAATTATATATATTTTTAGATAACAACAGCTTTTCCTTTAATGTATATCTTTTTTGTCTTTTTTAATAATTAGATATTGACCATAATATGCATATAAATAATCAAATACTCGAGACTTTCGATAGATTCGATAGATCGACTGAACCGGTAAGTTTTCAATTTATCATATCTTTTTTATTTAAGGGGATACGTTACGTTAAAAACGACGTTATCGATAAAATTTACCTGTGAAACAGAAAAACGTCCCTTTTCGATTTGAAACGCAACGTCAATTTTACTTGAACAGCGTTCAACTTTAACGCTATTGTTTATCTTTGATGTAAATTCATGAAAAAAGATGGTCCATGACCTATGACAAAATATATATCATTGTTTAGAGAAAGAGTTGGACTTTCTTGTGTTAGTTTTTGGTTGAAATGTAATGAAACAATTTTGTTTTAATCAATGGAGAATAACAAAAGTTTGAAAATATTTGATCGTTTCCCATTACTTCTATACAAATTTCCCGCCAAAAACGATAACTTCAAAGTGAAATAACTTGAAAAATCGGCCCATAACCCCCTATTTCAAATCAATATTTCGATGTATCATGGTATTACCATTCACTATGCAAATTTGCTTTAAAAAGTAAGATGGTAGACCAAAGTAACGTATCCCCTTAAAGTGATTATCACTACAATTTTTTAGTTTATGATAGAACATATTCTTAGTTTTTTTTGTAATTACTTTTAAAATCAGAAGGTCTTAAGAGCTAAGCGAGTCTGGAAGCTACCAAAATTAATTTCTTCTTTTGTACTTATCAAAGTTACTTAGTGCAACTTGACATTAATAAAAATAGAATTTAAAGTCTGGAATTTACATTAATTTCAAAGCAAAGCTGGACCTAAGGGGTAATATGTTATCGTTAACTCGAAAAGACCGAGACAAAATAATACCAAGAACAACCATGAGTATTCAGCAAGACACTGACCATTAAAGCTCAATTGAGCGAAAATGCACACTGTTCATTAGAAGAGGGCTAACATCTTATTTTCAATCAAGACATCAAATATTTTAGACTCAAGCTCTAAAGAAGATGAGATAAATGCCCGTAATGACCATAATTATATGTTTGGCTGTTTCGGTATTTTAGTTAAAGCTCCTCTGATACATGTAAGTCTTAATAGACGAAACGCGCACCAGGAGTAGCGAAATTTATTGTCTGGAAGTTTGTTGCATTTTGTTTTGTAACATCCGTGAAAGTTAGCGCTGCTGATTGAGTTTTTCTCATATGTTAGCCCGCTCCGGCATGAACACTTGCAATATTGACAATAATATTTACTAAAAAGATATATTAGCGAGCACAGCTCGTAGCGTAGAAGTGGCCGGGGGAGCGCAGAGCTCTACAGCAAGGTCCCGCGAAAAATATCGATTCGAAATCAAATCTTTTTTATTCGTTCATTATAAATTATTACAATGGCACTTTAAAGAGGTTTACTTTATATATCTTCTGTTCAAAATTAATCAATCAAAATATTTCATTTGGGTAACTTATAAGACCCCCTTATGAATTTACCAAAAACGCACCTCGCACATGTTTTTACTTTTATAATAGGTAAACAAATGACTAGTACATTAGATGTGATATTTTGATAACTAAATTAAAGATTTAATTCCTCAACTGAGTTGAACTCCGTCTCATGAGAGCAAAAAGAGGATTCATCTGTTCTGTTCCATGTTATAATGTGAAAATTTTCTTTCACATGTATTTACATGTATTTACAAAAATATTTTTCAAACTTTAATTATCATTTTTATGCTATGCTCGCAGTTAGGCAACGCCTATTTCATATTATTTCTATAATTTATAATTTTGAGGTTTTACATTATAGTGAAGTGAAATATATAGACGCTATAATTACATTCTGATAAACACCAGCATTAAATATGACAAGGCTATCCATTCAACCACCTTTATAATTGGGCATACACACAATTTCACTTAGTGAGCATAGCACAATCTTCTGTCGAATTCAACGGCAAGATTTGTGCTGCCACGGACCTATTTGCCACCCGATATCTTCACGTTTTGTGGTACGATTTGACTTGAGTAATTAACGTTTTTAAAAAGCTGGAAGGATGGCGGTGGCCAAATGACGACCAATAAAATGACGCCACTAGCGTGATAAAGCTTTATTTTACCCCCCACTTTTGTACCCCCCACTTCAAAAGTGGGGGGGGTATATAGTGATAGGGGTGTCCGTCCGTCCTTCCGTTACACTTCAGGGTACCCATCTCTTATCCGCAACTCCTCCTAAACCCCTTGGTGGATTTTCATGAAACTTACACACAGTCTTTGTGACATAATTTAAATGTGCACCTACTATTTTAAAATTTGATCAGCATGATCTTTGGAGTTTTCCATAGCAAATCATGGACTTAGCCATTCGCCTACATAGGGGTACCCATCTCTTATCCGCAACTCCTCCTAAACCCCTTGATGGATTTTATTTATTTATTTTATTTATTTGTGAGCTACAGCTCACAGTTTTTCTAGTTTAATACTTGGTATGAGCTAATGATACATGTAACTTTTGTAGCATGTAACATGTACAAGATTAATATACTTGTATTCAATTATAACGTTTTTAAAGACCTTGTACGTTTGAATTTCAGTGGAGATAAAGCCATGTCTGCTAGATTGTTGTTTATCTTTACAATATGTGGAATAATCATGTGCACTTCCTGTTCCTGCGTGAGGGATCACAATTTGATTGCCCAAGTTCAAACGTTAAACCAAGAAGTAGAGACAATAAAACTAGCTATTGCCGAATTACAAAGTAGGTACTCTATACGTTCAAATATATCACAGAGCATATTTTATAGACTTTATCGGTAGGCAATTCAAATCTATAAAAAAAAACTATGATATTTTATTCCAAAGATGATATCTACCCAGTCATTTAAAACCTAATTTTACAGTATAGTTAATAATTAAAATGTGTGAATTACATTTTGGCATACCCGATCGATACTAAGATGTTGTTAGTTATGGTGTTATCCTGAAATTTTCTTTTGTATCAAATGCGCAACGTTTCGTTTATCTAAAAATATTGTAGTAATAAAGATAATTTGGGACGAATTTATCGATTTGAACATATTATTAACCCTGTAACAGTAACTTCCTCGCAAACTGAATACAGTCAGAACGACTTTGTGTGAACCACATCAAAAAGTAAGCTTTCATCAAACATAGAAAATGCGTAGTTATTATATAACAGATTGGAGCTTTTATACATTTCGGCAGTTAAAAGTTAAAAGATTTATAGAAAAAGCTTTCTTTAAACAATTTCTTTGACCATGTTGACGAAGGTTTTTGAAATGACATAAAACAATGGACAAGGAATTTGATCACCTATAGCCTTTTGGTTAGGTCAATACATGTTTTTATTTTTTCATCGAGAAAAGGACTGAGGTCGATATGTTATATTTTTCTGAGTTTATAAATACATTTGGTATACTTCATAGATTTTTTCCAAACAAAATAAAACAATTCAATCTATCATATAACATATTTTAAAAACGAAAACAATGAGGGTAAATCATCATCCCAGTGGGTGATAATTTTTTTCTCTAACTTTCATCAATTTAACTACTTCCCAGCCAGTTGTGAAAAAAATATTTCTTCTCTCTAGTTCTCATTAATTGATTGGTCAATTTTAACAGTAGGCGTGGTCATTGCGACCGAAAACTGCAAGAAAAACATTCGCCGATAAATATACTTCCTTTAGACAGTCACAATATATTTTAATTTAGTTTTGATATTTTCTGATGCAATTGTTATTATTATATTATTATAAATTATGTTTATGAATATCATGAAAACCTAAATGTTTAGATTACTTTTATTAATTTGAAACTCTTGGTAAAGCGTAATTATAATATAATGACCAAATCAAAGGTTAGGAGAATTTAAACTTTAATAACCAAAATGAATCTCCTTTCTATTTGGTTTCCGAAAAATTACATCATTTCTCGTGGATTATCAGATTTCTCAATCTCAATAGTTAAAAGACAGAACTTTAAGCTTTCGACAGAGTCTCGAGCTTAAAATTCCATCATTTAACTATCTTGATTGAGAAATCTGATAATCCACTTAAAACAATGTAAGAAGCTATATATCTATCGCCACAGTATGTAAACCTGTGCGCCTGAAATATCTTAGTTATGTAAAACATGTACGCTTCATAATGTTTTTGTGGGTAAATCGAAAAGTGTCAGGTAGGTTTTTAATAATACTTTCTTTAAAACAACATTTTTTTCAAATAACATACATGTACAATGCGTTTTCCAGCTACAATAATTTTTATATATCTAAAATTGTAACTTAAAGGTGTGTATCCGATTATTAGCTCACCTGGACCGAAGGTCCAGGTGAGCTATTACCATCACTTGGCGTCCGTCGTCGTCGTCTGTCGTCGTCTGTCGTCGTCGTCTGTCGTCGTCTGTCGTCGTCGTCTGTCGTCGTCGTCGTCGTCTGTTAACAATTTTTCAAAAACTTCTCCTCTGGAACCACCAATCAGAATTTAATGAAACTTGGTATGAATGATCCTTAGGGTGTCCTGCATCAAATTTGTGTTTTGATTTTTGATCCGTTAAAAAACATGGCCGCCGTTACTAAAAATAGACTAGGGGGGTCAGACTACTGTTTTTGGCTTATAAATCAAAAAGTATAAGAGATAGAGGAAATCTGAGGCCACGCTACTGATTCAGCATCTAAAGCTCTACAAAAGTCTCCATTTGGTCAAAGTTGTCAGATGACCCCTTATAGGGGTTACAGCCCCTTAAAGGTGAAAAATAGCATTTTTTCATGTTTTTGGCCTACATAATGAAAACTATTGCAGATAGAGATTAGCTGTTGCTTGCTTAAATGTTCAGCTCATTTAACTCTACAAAAGTCTCCATAGGGTCGAAGTTGTCAGATGACCCCTTATAGGGGTTACGGCCCCTTGAAGGTGAAGAATAGCCATTTTTCATGTTTTTGGCCTACAGAATGAAAACTATTGCAAATAGAGATTAGCTGTTGCTTGTTTAAATGTTCAGCTCATTTAGCTCTACAAAATTCTCTATAGGGTCGAAGTTGTCAGATGACCCCTTATAGGGGTTACGGCCCCTGAAAAATAGCCATTTTTCATGTTTTTGGCCTACAGAATGAAAACTATTGCAGATAGAGATTAGCTGTTGCTTGCTTAAATGTTCAGCTCATTTAGCTCTACAAAATTCTCCATAGGGTCGAAGTTGTCAGATGACCCCTTATAGGGGTTACGGCCCCTGAAAAATAGCCATTTTTCATGTTTTTGGCCTACAGAATGAAAACTATTGCAGATAGAGATTAGCTGTTGCTTGCTTAAATGTTCAGCTCATTTAGCTCTATTAAATTCTCCATAGGGTCGAAGTTGTCAGATGACCCCTTATAGGGGTTACGGCCCCTGAAAAATAGCCATTTTTCATGTTTTTGGCCTACAGAATGAAAACTATTGCAGATAGAGATTAGCTGTTGCTTGCTTAATTGTTCAGCTCATTTAGCTCTATTAAATTCTCCATAGGGTCGAAGTTGTCAGATGACCCCTTATAGGGGTTACGGCCCCTTAAAGGTGAAGAATAGCCATTTTTCATGTTTTTGGCCTACAGAATGAAAACTATTGCAGATAGAGATTAGCTGTTGCTTGCTTAAATGTTCAGCTCATTTAGCTCTACAAAAGTCTCCATAGGGTCGAAGTTGTCAGATGACCCCTTATAGGGGTTACGGCCCCTTGAAGGTGAAGAATAGCCATTTTTCATGTTTTTGGCCTACAGAATGAAAACTATTGCAAATAGAGATTAGCTGTTGCTTGTTTAAATGTTCAGCTCATTTAGCTCTACAAAAGTCTCCATAGGGTCGAAGTTGTCAGATGACTCCTTATAGGGGTTATGGCCCCTTATAGGTGAAAAATGGTGTTTTTGGCCTATAGAATGAAAACTATTGCAGGTAGAGAAAAGCTGTTGCTTGCTTAAATGTTCAGCTCATTTAGCTCTACAAAAGTATAGGGTCAACATCAAGAGCAGGTGAGCGATTCAGGCTCCTGGGAGCCTCTTGTTTAACATTTACTACATAGTTCAATTTGTCTAAAAACAGTTCCAAGGATTTGAGTATAAAAAAGATGGTCGGATACATCTGTAAAGTTAATGATCTTTCCCGGATAATAATAACAGTTGTAGTTGCTGGTTAGGTCCATGCCACTAGAATATGTTAAATGTATACCCAGTTATTAGTTGACAACGCTAATAAATGTTATCAAACTCCTTTATTAATTCAGAGGACTAAAAATTTCTTTTCAAATTAACGTCAACAAGGATACATTCTTTTACTTTTTGTCACATCAATAAGAATTACAGTACCACTGTAAAAAGAATACAGTCAATAAAATCACAAAAGTAGTATTTTTGGTATTTAAGGGCAGCTATAAATCATTTCTTCATTCCCAATATGTTTACGTCTTGAGTTTGAATCTTAATGTAAAAGGTGCAGTTGCAACCATACAAATGTGCATATTCTGGTTTCTATATTGTCAATGGTATCATTGCCCATTATTTATAGCAAATTCTTTTTGTTGGAAGATCTATTATTAATGTATTTAAGCCCCAATTGCACCTTTAATACTATTTTGAAGCATACCGGTAATATGTTTCAAGGTCAATGTAAAAAGACCTACTGGTTTGACCAATATGATTGAATGTTTGTTCCCCAAAACGGTAAGAAGCGTACTTTCACATAATTAAGATATTTCAGGCGCACAGATTTACAAACTGTGATCACCCTCTCGAGCGCCGCGCTCGTGCACAGCCTCAATTTGACATTAATTAGTTGTAAAATTGATAGTATTTAGATTCAATAATAGTTTGATCAAGGTGCTTATTTTAACTTAGTTAACACTAATTAATGCATCTACTAACAGACAAAGGCCTAAATAATTATACCCAGCAACGCACCACTTCTTTCAACCCAGGATTCTTTTAAAATTTAGAAAATTTTGTTAATTCTTTTATGATAAATGATAAATTAATCAAATTCAATAAAAAACAAAGCCATTATTTCACCACTGCGCTCACGGCATGAACTTTTGATTAAGAAGTCGCAAAAACAAAGTCTAAGATTTATCAATATAAAAATGCATGTTTTTGAAAAGTTTGGACAATTTTTGTGAAATTTAAACTTTGCTTCCCATTTTCTGGTTACAATTTTGGATAATCTTAAAATTTTCTTAAAATTGGTGAATTTTTCATTTTTATGTAAAAAAAACCCTCCTTTTTAGAAATTTTGAAACGAAAAATCAGATTTTATAGAACTTTGCAGAAAATTGTGTTAAGACCCCAGACATGCTGTGCCGAAATCTCAGATCATTCCGACGACTACTTTAGGAGAAATTTGCTAATAAACTTAAAAGTCAAAGGTGGTGTGTTTCTTATATTGTTTAGTATAAAAAAAGTGTTTTCTAAAGTTATTTCATAAAGCAACATTTTATTTCAGTTAAAGAAAAAGAAATAAAAAGGAGCGTAAAAGCACTTAAATGATGATTCAGTATAATAAATTAAATAACATATAACTGAGGGAAATATAGAGAAGATTGCTACCCTTTGAAAAGGAATTGTCAACCTCGGCTGAGCCTCAGTTGACAATGCTTTTCTCAGGGTATCAGTCTTCTTTATAACCCTTTCAGCTTCATGTTATTTATATAATAGTATTGACGGAAATGTAAAAGGCTACCATTGTTTTATTATAATATATCATAATCATTTTCGACATTTTTTCATTTTGATCTTTAAAAAAATGATAATAGCAGAAAAAGAGGACACAATGTAGTATTTATTTATGTTAAGTTTCGAAAACATCATTTAATAAGAGTGAATTTTGTTTTATATACTGCCCATCACCACCCCCCCCCCCCCCTGATTCATTTCTTAATAATAACCATGGGATAATGATTAATTTTGATCTCTTCTATTTCAGAACCTAAATCTCTCTGTAAGTATATATAATTTAAATAATGAGTCGCGTGTGAAAGATTGGCCCGCAGCAGAGGCGAGCTTTACGTTAGTTGTGACTTAGGGTCTCGGGATTCCGAGACCGGGTAATTGTGTACATGTAGCCCACACAGTGACCAAGGTGTTTACAATAGGTGCTCTCGTTCGCGGGGTTTGTGCGGTCTTTCACACGTAAAGCATCGTTGATGACCAAATTTGGCCAATATGTTATGGAGGTGCCACATAAAAGATCTCTTTGTGAACCTCCAAGCAGTGCACCTTATATGCTAAATTGTTCGTTCATACCGACCTACAATTTTGTCAGTGGTCTTCCATTCTTCAGTTCATCTTATGTTATCATCCTCGTCACCCTCGTCATGTTCATCTCCTAATGGCTCTGTCACACTATAACTTTTTAGCCAACGTTACATACTAGTTTTTCCCCCATACTAGAATTTCCCCCCGGAAAAATGAGTATATACTCAGCTTTCCCCCCGGAAGATCTAGTATATACTAGATTTTCCCCCGGGGAAAAATGAGTATATACTACGTTTTCCCCAAGGGGAAATCTGGTATGTGTAAACACATACTTATTTTTCCGTCATACTGAGTTCCCCCCCCCAAATTCTTAATAAGTACCTAAAGCGTTACATATACAACAGGCCTTCACTTCAAGCGAATTTCATAAGTGGAGTTAAAGTCCCGAATTCGTGCATGCTTTATACAAAACGGCGTGTTCAATTTTATATCAAAAGTCGTTCAGTTTATACTTGTTCGGTGTGATCGGTGGTTTTCTCACTAATATCAGTCTTATGTAACCTAAGTGTGGTAGAAAGCTAACAACACTGGATCCAACCCTTATTTTATTACTTTTTTGTATCTTATGTAAGATAGTTTCTGGATTAAATTACCGCACACCACACAGCAACAATTTAAAATCCACATTGGAAAACAGCAATCCTTGAAGCAAACAGTGAGTGCTGCTTGTCACTTTGCGAATGGTCGATATTCAAATTTTATTTAAATGTAGGGAGCAACCATTTGATTTCAAAGGGGTAGTGTATGGTGATATTCGAAATTAATAGGCAGGATGCCCTCCCCTCCCGGAAAAAAAAACAGGATTAACAATCGATGCAATATTTGGAATGGCAAAATGTTGTTTTTGGCTTAACATTAACTATAACCATTCTTCTTAAATGCCAATGTACGATTAGAAGCAAAAGGGCACCACTGGGGCATTCGAGTGTCAAAAGTTGGAAAGGGCGACAACAAAACCAGTAAATACGATCAAGAACTGCATGAAGAAACACAAATAGATGTTTAAATTGTTTGATATAAAGGTAACGGATTAATATAAAGTATTTTCTTGTTTCCACATCCTATCGTCATTTTCTTTATCTAATTATTAGTTTATATGTTTGATACTATCAGTAAGATATGTTTAAATGTCGGTCTCTCTTTGTGTTCTCCTCTTCACATATCCGTAAGCACTAAAGTTCTTTATAGAATTGGGATGAAATTTAACAAGCCTTGGCAGTCTTTTTTACAGTACAGCTTGTCACAGTTGAACCACCCTACCAGATCATTTTTATTTACGGTTTCTGAAAATAGGCTTTATTTAGGAAGTTTGTATATAGAAGTACCAACGGCCACGAGTAAAACTATATACCCCTTGACATGTTGTCGCAGGGGCTTAAAAATAAGCAAAGCAGCGGTTGGTTTTTTACCTTCTGGTCAAGTCTTTATACATAAACAGCAAAGTTATAGACATTTAATTTTTCTACGCCTGATGTGCGTTTTGTCTATTCAAGGCTCATCAGAGGCGCTCTACCCAAAATATTGAAATAGCCAAACACTTTATCTAGATCATGAAGAGCATGGAACAATAAAACAAACAAAAAACGAACAGGAAACACAATTTATAACTAAGATCAGCCTACGTCTTGGGTATGTGTTGTGTTGTTAACGCCCCTTTCGACGCACCTGGGCCATAAAGGGCATGGAGGAAACCATCTTACTTGGGCAGATAACTGACAAACCTTATCACATATAGGTGGGGAAGTCCCTTTTTGTAAAATACAAACGGGACTTGAACACCACACGAGAGGTGATCGGCTAGTTAAGGAATGACCACAATATTGTTTTTGTCTATGAAGAAATAACATTTCAAAATGTGGCAAACACTGTGTAACCTTGTGAATCAAATCATAGGAAAAATAATAATTCAAAACCAAATAACAATTTATAAATTAAAATCCTCATTTTGAACCCTACCTGTTCAAAAACCTCATCTATTGAAATATAACACAAGTTTTTAAATTGTAACTGTCATCTGAGTCAATATTTCTCATTATCATTTCATAATCAATTTATCATCATTTTGTTAATTCATCGCCCATATGTGAATACTAATACTACATTATGCAAGGGCCACGTACTGTGTTGTTAGGGTTTATTTTTAAGCACCCAACTCATTTATGAAATTGACTTTACATACTAGTATTTGTTTCCGTTATTGATTTACAGAAATATAGATACATGTATAATGAGTAAATCGATATTATGGATGGGGGGAAAATCTGGTATGGGTTTTGTCAAGGGGGAAAATCTGGTATATACTCATTTTTCCCCCTTAAAATCTAGGGGGGAAAATCTAGTATATACTCATTTTTCCGGGGGGAACCTCAGTATATACTCATTTTTCCGGGGGGGAAAATGAGTAGGGGGAAAATCTAGTACATGTATGTCACACCGACTTTAAACACGCTTGCGTGCGTTGCGTAAGTTTTGTTTAAGTCATGGACACGTTACAAACACGTTAGCGAACGTCAGCGTACGTTGGTGAACGCCGAATGGGTTGCGAAATTTTGAACATGCTTAAAACTTCCGACGTTCGCCAACGTGTAAATTATAAGTTATTCGAACGTTAAACATAAGTCAGAAGAACGTTAAACACACGCTGACGAAAACTATGAAGTAGTTTTGCACACGTCGAAATGCGTTTTTTGAACGCCGAACAAAAATGAAACGAACGTACAACATCAGTATAACGATAGTGTACCGCACGTCTAGTAACTTATTTAACGTGCTTTAAACGTGTAAAGAGTGCTTCAACCCCAGGATTTTATAAGTAAAACTGAAATACAAGGGGGGAAGTCAATTTTTCAAGCTTAAAATACTAATTCAAACCTGAAAAAAAATCTA
The DNA here is from genome assembly GCA_963971305.1 of Arcuatula senhousia. Classification (NCBI taxonomy): domain Eukaryota; kingdom Metazoa; phylum Mollusca; class Bivalvia; order Mytilida; family Mytilidae; genus Arcuatula; species Arcuatula senhousia. The sequence goes on along the minus strand of OZ020311.1, from coordinate 29,765,704 downwards.
TTTACAAAAAAAAAAACAAATCCAAGGAAAAAAAAATGTAACAAGGATAACTTTAGTTAGATGGTCTGGAATGGAAAATAATTCTCGCAAATTGTAATACACCGTCGTGTTGTTGGTTAACATTTTTTTGGTAAACAAATTAATTATAATACTCAAATACAACGAGTAACGACAGTCTATCTTCAATAATCATTTGAAATAATGTGTATTTTTAATAATTCATTAAGCGCACGGGTTCTTCTTTTTTTAAGGACATCCGTCATGCTGTCGGCGATCATTAAGGATCAGTCAAGTGCAGTAAAAAGGATGCTTGGCAAACTTCAGACCAGTATTTCTTACATGTATATACTCATTTGAGATTTTGAGAGTTTGCTAACAAGCACATGCATTCCTCTCTATATATTATGGACGTATCAAAATATAAAATTTATAATATTATTTTATTCTTTTAGACTGAGTGTAAAAATCAGCACTATTGTGTAAAAAACGGCTTTAAAATAATTATACAATCATATTACCAGAACGCCGAAAACCAATATTTTTATACAGAAACTAAATTTACATCTATTTATATTAATTAATTAATCCAGCAATACATTTTAGACGGATAATAGATCTTTTGAGCTATTCTGAAATAATACTAAAGTAAAAAGAACAGAATTCTTGGTCTCCTCACCGAGAGCAAAAATTATAAGATACACGAACGTTATGAATGCGTTCTACAGTCGTCACACTTGCGCTAGGTAATCGTCAAGTACGCCTGACAAACGCTATTAATAAGTTTTGAATAAGTTTTTCGTGCATTTCAGGTAGTAAGCCTGACGCTTTGTGGTCGTTCACCCAGATATTTTTTGAAACTTTTTACAGCGACTGCCAACGTGTTCCAACGTTTTAGAAAATTATTCGAACGTTCGGCACACGTTGGCTAAAACGTTAAAGTGTGAAAGGGCCATTAAATAGCATAAGTATATCGTGCTTTGATATGGCGTAAAACGACACCTCTTGAAATTATTATCACGAGAGGATAAGTTGTTTTACCCAAGGTCTTATCCGATTACAACAATTCCGAAGAATGAGCGATGCGGCTAGTTTCCAACTAGAAAGGGTCATACATGTTTCAATTTGTTATATATTTTTTTAATAATTAGAGTTGTTTCTTTCTGGATATACATCATTCCGAGAAAAAAAACCATCTGAACATGCTTAAATCTTAAATAAAGCGTTATGAAAATATTTGGGCATTAAACTTGTATCGTTATCGCGGCAGGGTCATACATGTAGTTGGTTTTCTCACAACCTAGATATATAGTTTTACTTCAGCTTCTGAGCCTCTGGTTAAGACGTTTATGTCATAATATATTTTGATTTTTTTGTTGTTGTTTTATAATGCTGGCGTCACACTATCCCGATTTTGCCCCCGATGGATACACGATTATGGATATTTTCGAAATCGGGGGTGATCGTACCCAAATCGCGCTATTCGTGTTGCCATCTTTTACCATCGTAGCACCATCGGCGGAAATATTCCAAGTTCGGCAACAACTTCGTGATGCCTTCCTAATTTTTTAACATGTTTAAAAACTGCCGAAGGTTCGTGCGAAGGCCAATCTTCGTGTTGTATTCGTAATTCCATCTTTTGCATCGTAATGCCTTCATGATTGCATCTTATCATTTCGTGTTGCGTTCTTATTGTCGTCGGTTACATTTCTCTTACGATGGCGACACGAATGAAACGAGAAGTTCTCCGATGGTCCCCGATTGGAACACGACGTCGTAAGGGCCTCGCTTTATATTCGTATAGCCGTCGTAATTAGAGTAATGGCATAGGGTAATGGCATGGCGATGGAAACACGGCACTGTTAAGAAGCAAGATAATGTCTAAATACAAAATTTTGCAGCAGTATGCAGTTTGTCGTATGGTTCATTTTCTTTTAAGTTTTACTTAACTTTTTATATACTAGAACTTATTTTCGTTATTTTCACTAATTAAATGTACGAAAGATAAAGATTAAGGGACGGACATCTATTTAATCTTTTGTCCATCGTTTCTATGTACTATGATTTAGAAACATTAACTTAAAGTTTATAATGGTGATCATCATTTTTCTATTTGAGATATCTTAGCTTTTCAGGATAAATGCGCTTTCCAGACAAAACAAGGAGAAGACAGCCATGATCTAGAGCATTCTGATGCTTTCCTTTTCATTCTGTTCTTTCCTGCCAGGCGCTTTCGTATTCCGAGTCTTTATCCAGGCTTTGGTGGCATCTTTTAATACTTAAATTTCAATATAAGAAATAAAGGTTTAAACATTTCAAACTCACTTCAGTTTTTATCAGTCCCCTACCGACAAAAGCAGAAGGGGACTTTAGGTTTTTCACTCCGTCGGTTCGTTTGTGTGTCTGTCCAGCCCGGCCCTCTCATTGTGACAATACGTTTTCCACACTTTTTTGAAAAAGTTATACGTGTATATAGATATTGGAATGTGAGTATACCATGATGGGTTTAAGATCAAGTTAGCGTGTCGTTCCCGTCCGCAAACTTTTAGAGGAGTTAGGACACTTTGAACTTTGAAAATTCACTGGAATTTCAGTTTCAAACACTTTTTTTTCTAAAACCTCATGGTTATAAAATTGCATTTTTTGTATGTACTGTATGCAAGTCCATCATTACGGGTTACAGATCAAGTTAAGGAAATTTGTATTGTAAGGTGAACACGCTTTGTTCAAGAATCGTTCGCAAAAGCTAAAATTGTTGAATTCCAAAAGTACGGAAGCCCGTTGCGCTCATTTTGGTAATCTAAAAATCAATATTACGCGCTCTTATCAATTCTCCCGAAATAACACGCTTCTACTCAATAAAAAAGCGTTACTTGCGCGTTATAACGGGTTACTCTCGCGTAACTTTCTTAGACTTTGAAAGAGCATAATAAATCAAGTAACATCAGTTTTCTTTGCTATCTTCAGTCTCTACATTAAGATATTACATGCAACCACTCTTACTTGTCGACATCATGGACATGCAGCGTAGGTATACTAAGAATTAAAGCCCTAGTTTTATCTTTTATCCATATATACCAATAATAATTAGAGCAACGGACATATTGTAGACTGAACTATAATTTTATTGCAAAACAAGTTATTACAATTCACACTTTATTGCAAAACGGGTTGTCCTATTTAGAGAGCTACCAATTGATTTTTATGTGGGGGCTGTGGTGATATTTGAAATAAAAAGGCAGGATGGCAAAAATCCCGAAATAAAAGGGCAGGACAGTGCTTTGAATAAAAAAAAAGAAAAAAATCCAGGCTCGACTTTTTCCGAAAATAAAAAGGCAGGACGCCATTTGAAATAACAATGCATGCTTTGTTGTAATTTTTCTACATAGTTACAACATATTCTTGCTGTTTTCAGATTATGTGTGCTTCAGTCAACTCACACAAGGCACGAACAAAACAAGATAAAGCAACAGCACCTTTTTCTGTTCTGTCGTAATAGCCTCTACATATTAGCTTTAGATCAAATGTCTCATCTAGTCTTAATGGTCGACGGTATATTTGAAAAGCCTCGTTTTTCGTTTTAACTTGTTATGGAAGCAGCAAAGTACAATTTATATACAACATATGCAATAAACTTTATAATCTTATTGCTAGTCGTGTTATTACATTTCATACTTCGTATAACCCATGGATGTATCGTAGACCCATCGTATGCTAAACATAGCGTCGTACAGCCTTCGTATAACTTCGTTTCTCCTTCGAGTCTAATTCTCGACTAATCTTGATAACATCGTAACAACTTCGTAATCGGTTCGCAGCCATTCGTATTTGCTACTTTTCTAAACTTTTAGCCATCTGTTCTAATCGTATATCCTTCGGCTTTGATTTTGATTTTTAGCAACTTCGGGACTAACTTCGCACGAAGTTGAAATTTTCGCATTCGTGTGTCCATCGTATGTCAAAATCGGGACAGTGTGACGTCAGCATAAAGAAAGCCCCCCCCCCCCGCAACCATTTCATCGTTAAATGTCAGTAATTATCGCCTTTTTAAATATCACTAATTTCTGTTACGCATTAACTTAACTAAAAGAATATCATTTTGAAACATTCCACTTGATCAATTTTGTAAGCATATAAATTAGTCTTTATAGCAAAAAACCATGTTTATGCACCGCTCGAAACAATGGACAAGAAACCCAGCTGGGTTAAATAACAAAAACCAAAGATTAAATATTATTAATCAAAAGTCTCGATTTCAACAGAATAAAATAAATGCAAGATCAATTGATAGAAAATAAATATTCTTGCCCCGTAGTGGCGAAAAATAAATATTCTGGCCCGCAAAATTTTGGAAATAAATAATCTGTCTCCACCGAAACTGCCAGCCCCCCCCCCCACCTCAGAACCAAATGGTCGTCCCCTAAAGGCGCTATAAAAATAATTTGATTCATTTAGCTTGTATCATTATCATGACGGAGGTCATAGTTGGTTTTCTGGCCGTGTGGTCTTTGCATTGCACTCGGTAGTTTGATCACATGACGGTTAAGCCTTAAAATTATTGGAAATTATCCAAAACCACAAATTATTCAAACATTTCAAACACACAATAATTCAAATGTGTCCTTACTTGGGTTGTTTGTGTCTGTTTTTATAAAATTGGGCATAAATGAAACCTGGATATAACATCTTTTTGTTTTGATGTTTTAACAATAATCCATATTGTATTATTCATTTCAGGTCAATCTGGATCCCTCTTTCAGTTTTCACACGCACCTGTAGTAACTGAGACCTTCATATTTGACCCGCCCTTTGACGCACCCCCTGCTGTAGTTTGGGGACTAGACTTTCTCGATGCGAGCAAAGACTTCAATTTACGTGTTAAAGTTATTCAAAATGAACTCACCAAGGACAACATGACTCTTTCTGTGGAACGATGGTCAGATACTCAATTGTATAGGAGGGGACTAAGATGGATGGCATGTCCGGAAACCATATAACTTCCAAAAAATATTTTATCAAACAAAAAGCAGAAATGCTTTGTTATGAATAAAAAAAATTCAGCATAAACATTTTATTTCTTGTATACCCGGTAGTAAAAGTGACGGTAAAAACATTGTCCATATCAAAGAAAACTATATTTTTTTCAACAACAATGACCAAAAACCCTTATTCTTCGTTATGCACAAAAACTGTCTTCTAAGAAGTTTGAGTAGAAATAAAAACATGGATACATTAATCACACTCAGTTTGACGACCGTTTAAGTTACTGCTGGTACTGATGTTATGTTTTGTTCGCGTTGTATTAATTCTCTTTTCTTGGAGTATCTTTCTGTGTCTGCTTACTATATGTCTATGTAATAACTAGCATTCTTCTTATGCCTCCTCAACGACTTGCGAACTTTCCGTCAAGCCGATGGATGGGATATGTACATCTCCATTGTCGTTCCCTAGTTTGCCATTGAACTGTTTACAGTTCTAGATTGGCAAAACATGGCAAATCTATACATTTTAAAGTTGGATTTATTTTTGATTGTCAGTAAATAAAGGTAATAACAAAATTACCGAACGTGGAGAATCAAATGTCCATAAGACGAGACAAAATAAGGAAGACATACCGGAAAAATTGAAGATCACAATGGTCCTGACTTGTTACAGGCATTTTAAAAAAGGTGGGTTAAACCAGGTTGTCCACTGTGGTTTTTTTTCTGAATTGCCGCTTGATTGTGGGCTGTGTCGCGTACACTTATTCCACATCTCATTATTTTATATTTAAGGCGCGCCAAACCTCCCTCTTCCATTGCGATCCTTGGGTCCGGTAGTTGCACAGATATTTTATACCAATATAAATGGTGTACCATTACTTGTTTGCATAAAACAGATTTCATTATTCAAAAACTTTAAATTATTATAAGCGCCGACGCCGCCGGAATGAATTACGATACCTTGGCTTAGTCTCGTCTTCCTTTACCTACAATTGAAACCTACTTTGGCAAAAGCACATTAACAACAACTGTAACAAATCTAAAAACAATACCAGCTTCCTATGCAGAAATCTGATATCATTAATTGATATGAAAGAAAAGGCATATATTTCACTTGACAGACTCTTAGTTGAATCAACCAGTACTGCTTTGACCCATATAAACAGTGCAATTAAAATTAAATTGAGTCTGTACACCAACAGTTACGGGGAAAGATCCAGTGTTCGCAATATCATATACAGTTAAAAGTGGTAACCCCTACAAGACAGCAAAAAGGACTGGAGACTCCTCATGATGTATAAAATTGATCAAGGGCTTGTAGCCATACTAAAATTCAACAGGTTTACACCACACCTGAAGAAAAAAAACCATTAAGAACAAGGAACAACAGAGCATTTCAAATAGAAAATAGCAGAAAGTTTAATTTCTTCCCCATAACAGTTCGTGCTAGGAATGCACTACCACCAAACATTGTAGAGCTGAACACTATTGAAGTCTTCGAAGCTAAGATAGTGTCCATGTTAACAACATGTTTTATGTCCCGATTATGGCTGCAGAATCGCTGACGGGATCTTAAGCAACAACAATCAATCCATTAACCGTCAGACTCACCCGCACCTGTAAATAGTTTTGAACAATTTTAAAATTTTAATATTAACAATATTGCTGTCTCCAGTTTATTCTTTTATTTAAAGAAGAATAAATCATCGATCTACATGTATTAAAGACTCCTTAGTCTATAACTTTCGATATTAAGGATTATTATGGCATGCGGATCAGTCAACATTGCATAATCTTCGAAACGACGTACAATTGAAAGGCAGAAAAAAGGCAGAATTAACAAACACATATGATTCAGCAAAACCCCATGATTCAAAGCAGATATATAGCTCGGCCATTAAGTGTAACACTGAAAGAATCTTTCCGGGAGGGTGCATATGTGTACAACACTTTCACACATAAAATTAAACAAGGTCAAAGATTAACTGATTACCATGATAGTAAAATAATGAACATAAGACAATGATTATGAGCCCCTAAAAAATCATGCAGGTTTTCACTATAAATGTATGCATTATCTAATTTACTAATAATATTAACAAATATATGAGTCAAAAGTTGAAAGCGAAAGCAAATGTAAGGAACTATAGGCTACAGAAATTTGGATGTTAATATGGCACGTCTGCTTTCTGACAGTTTAGTAAGATTTTTCTGGTTTTCTTTAGACCCTAGTACAATATATATTGGATATAGATATTTATTCAATCTATTTCTTTGAACCTCGAGTTATTTGTGAAAATGTCTGTATACATGGACGAGACTATTGATATGTAGGAAATCATAACCACATACATTTTTAACATGTATATTTTTTTATTTATTACCATTATGTACAATTCCTTTTTATGTTTGAGTTAAATTTGTAGAAAATTACCAGTAACACTTACCCTTTCATCACATTCTTAATGTGACCCCCTTTTGTCCCACCACCAATTTTCTTTATAATACTTTTCTGAAATCAAAATTATATACATGTATATAATAAATGATACAATAATAATCTAGACAATAATGAGATAATAATTTGTGTACATTTAAGTATTTTTTCAATTGAATTTTACATTTACTGCATACGATTCGTTTGATTTAGTACAAAATGTAACTGCAAGGAAAAGTTTTTAGTTCACACGTTACAATAACTAGAAAAACTTGCAACAAAACTCCATGAAAATGTGGCTTAAAGATCATGAAGATGAAATAGTTGCATCAAATTAAAGTCAACCATGTGTTAAAAAAACACACTTAAACTCACCTATAATTTTGTTTAGAACATTCTCATACTCTAAAGTATTGTTGAACTCGCTTAGCTCTTCCATCATATTCAATTGGAACTCTTCCATAATTACCAGTTTGTTGGCAGTTATTGATAAGAGTTCTGAGTAGGTCTCTTTGTTGTACTTGTAGAACCCTTCTTTGAAATCCTAAAATGTAAAAATTGAGATCTTATAAACATAACAAAATATTTGGTGAAAATGTACGTATATATAGATGTCTAAATTTACATTTTATTTATAAAACCTTACACATTCATGTACATGTACTTTGAATATATGGAAGAACAGATTATAGGTCCATGGCCCGCTGAGTGGGAAAAATCTAAATATCTAAGCCTGCTTGTTAAACAGGAAGTAGATGTTTAGTTGCAAGACGGGGGAGGGGGGGACAAAAATGCATTTCTAAAAAGCTAATATGATATATGGGAAAATAAAAAGCTACGCCGAGCGCAGCATGATGCCGAAACACTTGTAAATGTATTAATTTCTATTTATTTTTTTACATTGTTTATTTCAAACAAAAAATATTTATATGTATTAGTCAATCTTTAGATTTTTTTTACAATGGGCTGTTGTAATCCTTCTGTTACATGTACATGTAGATATATAATTTCTTTCAAAGCCAATTAATTATATCCCCTGATATATATCTCACAGTGACAAAATTTCTTTATTAGGCATGCACATCTTCCTACATGTATGATTTACTTCCTTTGTGCAAAATTTCATAAACATGTTTCGAGCAGTTTAGGATGTCCATCATGAGTTGCGCTTACAAGGTATAAGGACAGACGGACGACAGACAGACAGGGTGATACCTATATACATTGTACCTCCCAAACTGTTTCAACGGGTACATGTATTACCCAGATAGAAAAAGTATGTTGGGCCCACGTTGGTTTATGGTTGGCAGTCTCGTTGGCCCATCGTTGGCTAAAGATATTGGCCCAACATCATTTTGCTCATCGGGCCCACGTCATTCCCAACCGTTGGCTTGACGTTGGCCCGACGTAGTACAAATGTTAATGCCAACGGCGAACCAACGTTAATTCCCTCTTTTCAGTTAACATAGGTTATCTCCCATATGCATGAGTTATCTAACTTTACAGCAGGTATGAAATTTATTTTCTCTGGATTTATTGTTGAAATCCTATGATAAATTTGAGGGGTTCAGAAAGAAAAGGGATTTCCCAACATTTTGAGATAGTTATGTAACTTTTTAAAACATTTCCTTTTACAAAAATACTTATTAAATAATCTGCAATAAAAATGTAAACTTTAAAAGATTTTATATAGTAAAGTTCTTGTGAAATTTAGGGAAATCCCTAATTTCTTTCAGATCTCTCTAGATTTTTCTTTAATTTTCCATGAAAAGAACAGAGGGGCTAAGAAATTACACCTCCTGCAAAGTTAGATAACTCCTGCTTATGGGAGATAACCTATGTAAACTGAAAAGAGGGAATAGAATGAAGAGTTTATTAGATCTTATATTTATATTTACTCTAATATTCACACAAAAGTGTATTTTACCGATCAGCAGTCAAGAAGTTTCATGTTGAAACTTGTCTTAGATCTTACTGATCATTTCAAAAATAAGGCAATAATATGTGAAATCTATTCTAAAGGCCTCTGTTTTTTATGAAGGTAAAATGTAAAAGGTTAAATTAAAACCTCAATATTGCATAAAATTGATTCGAATCATCAGTATTGTCAAAACTTGTTAATCAATTAATAAAGTATGCATTTTTTGTTCCATAATATGAAAGAAACTTGAGTCTTGGTTTTTATAACTTGTAAAAATAATTTCATAGCATTGCATATTATAATGATTTTAAGGGGAAATAATCAAGTTTTTGACGTTGGCCTTTTGTTGGGCCAACGTTGGCCCAACTTTTAATTCTGAAGACAACTTAAAACCTCTTAAACGGATTTTCTGGACCCTTAGAAATTTGACAGATTAAGAGATGGGAGAAATCTATTCATTTTCAGGATATAGAGTTCCAAGTATAAATCATGCAAAGTCGATGTGAATTCAGATGAGTACACATTATTTGCACACAATATTGACACGACCACAAATTGGATCGTAATTCAAAATGAATTTTCAGAATGATAATTATATCAATGCTTGATCTGTGTAATCCTTAAAATATTTACTGGATTAATTCAATAACCAAATCAATCATTATCAGCTACCCAACGTTTTGCCAACCGATGGCTGTACTTTGGTGGGCCAACATTGGGTCAATGTCGTACTGCCAACCGTTGGTTTTCACACATCGGTCCAACGTTGGCCCAATGTATACAGGCCAATGCCAACCATACGCCAACCTTGCCAACTTAATGCCAACGTTGGCCCAACAATGTCTTGCTATCTGGGTATCATCATATTACAGTCATTACAAATATCCGCTGGACACTGGACAAATGTGGAAAAAAATTCACTTGGTCCAGTAAAATATTTTGACTTTTTCCATTGCAATATACAACATTACAGGACATGTCCGGTAAAAGAGAAAAATACTTCGGAATCAATGATATCACACATACATGTAATTAGTATGACCACCAAAACTGTCAGGCCTCCAATCAGAATAAAATGGTACGTACAATAGTAAAATACTTGAAACCATCCCACCATACATGTATGTGATTACATGTACATTTACATTTGTACCTGAAGCTGCTTAATTACAAAAGAATCAGAAGGGGTATTGAATAACTGAAAAATTAATTTCTAAATTACATTTTAATAAAATATTCAACCCTTTAAAATAAGTTTAAAAAATTCTAGGTTGGCTTGTTGGGGCTCCCGCAGGGTGCCCCCCTCAGGTCGCAAGGTCGCTTTTAAAAGGGGCCTGAGGTCGCAAGGTTTCTTTTGGGCCGAGATCGCAGGTCGTTTTTATGAAGTGTAGGTCATAAGTCGCCCTTAAAAAGCCCTCAGGTCGTTTTTAACCCTGCGGGAGCCAACTTGTTATATGATATATGTATGTATATGATTTTTTTATCCTAAAAAACATATCCCATAAAATGACACCCTTCCTAAAGCTGCATACCATATAAAAAGATATTTGTTATGAAAAAACAAGTTGGACAAAAACACACCCAACACATTATCAGTGACTGTTGCGGTGGGGGACAACTAAGATTTTACAAAGTCAGCATGGTCAGAGAAGGCCCTGTCAACAAAAAATCCTGGTTAATGAAAATAATTCAATGCATGGATTTACAATGTACTTGAAATTTACATACATGTATGGACAGAAACTGTATTAAATTTAAGAATCAATCTTTTTCAAGACAGCTAGTTCATGAGTGTTTTACCTGCATGGCTGTAACATCAAGAAATTGTTGATAGATGGACAAAAAGTGCTGGGAATGCGCATACATTGTACAATATGTTATAAGACAGTTAAATGCATATGAAGGCAAGATCAAATTCAAGAAAAAAACAATGTTACCTGAACATGATTTAGAACATGTTACATGTACATGGGGATAAATGATGTGGGGGACTGAAGTGGTTTAAAAATAACTGTTGATTTTTAATGGAGTCAAGTGTCAAAGGCAAATAATTACCTTTCCAGATCCAAAGGAACGAAGCTCTTTGACATAATTACATGTACATACATTTGTATGATAGATTTAATTTATATTTACATGTAGTTCAGAAAATCCCATAATGAAGCTACATGTAAGTGTAAAATTTGGATGGTGCAGATGAAAATTTTATTTATAAAAAGTATTTATACATGTACAATGAAGATATGTACTCTAAAGTGACAGACAGTAATTTCAAAAAAGGGCCCACTGACAGGCTAGGGGGTCAACTAAATTGGTTGCTTCAATTATTCTTATATATCCAACCAAAATGAAATTTTTCAAAAAAAGGAGGGAAGGGCTGTGATATGAAATATTTTGTAGGAATGAAGTTACATATGTAAGTGTATCATGTGTAACATTGTTTGTCATTTTCATTAAATTTGTAACTGCATTAAGACATGCATGTTACAGTATGTACACATGTAATTTGTAAAAAGGTTTGCTATTTGATTTATGAATGTGATGTTTCTAGAATGCAGTCAAGTTCACTTCTCAGCTGAAGAAATGGTCAAAGGCAAAATATTACCTTTTCAAATCCAAAGGAACGAAGCTCATCTGACATATGATTATATTTAATTGATATGCATCAACATGTACATGTACCTACATTTAGTTCTATAAAATCCCCAAGTGAAGCTATGTGTAGGTGCGTGAGTGTAATGTATATGAAGGGTATATATACATGTACAATGAAGATATTATGTACTCTATAGTGATAGATGCAGATATTTCCAAAGTGGGGGCACTGACAGGCTGAGGGGGTCCACTTTCATAGGCGGATCCAGGGGGGAGGGGGGGCCCGGGCCCCCCCTTTTAGCGGAAAAATTTGGTTGAATATATAGGAAATTATTGAAGCATGACCAAAGCGGGCCCCCCTCTTAGGTCAGTCAGTGGGCCCCCTCTTTTCAGAATCTCTGGATCCGCCTCTGACTTTGTTCATGCTTCTATAATTCTTTTATATGTCACACCAAATTTTTCCCCAGTAAAGTGGGGGGGGGGGCTTGGATATGTGGTATTTTGTAGGAGTGTAGTCAAGTTTATGTTCAAATCACAGAATCGATCAAAAATTAATTTTGTGTCCGTGTGTCCGGACACAAAATGCATGCCATATAAATTTTGCACCGAAATTGTGCCACTAATGCTGGTGTTAATACATGTACATCTATTTTGGTATACATTTAACACTTTTCAAGTTTATTTGGTTACAGTTTGTTTTTTAATGTTGTTTTCATTGTGTAGAATCTGAAGAATTGTCTTGGTTATTTGATCTTTACATGTAGCCCATGAGCCAGGGATTAAATAAAACTGATTTTGGACATCCCTGGTTTGGCCAACACTTTCATGAATGGTCATTATTACTTTTAAGAAAGGAGGGGGTCACCAAATCAAATCAAATCAAATTTATTGGCACAAACACAAAATGTACATGCAAACAGATATAATAACAGTAGGTCCAACGAGGCAAAATTGATTATTTAGGTCGACGAGAAAAGACCCCGTAAAGGCACGAAACAAGAAAAACATGTATGCATAATTCAGTCAAAACACACTAAACTATGATTAAATTCATGTAGGTCCTCGCCGTATGCATCTTAAAACATGTCCGTCTCAAACACATATCAAATAAATAAATTATAAATATAATGTTGTAAAATTATGAAGATATCTTACCTTTCTTACTTCATTTCACACTGAAATTTGTGATTGAAATTCTGAGGCGTTGATGTCTGATTTTCTTTGTTCTGGACTCGCGGGAAATGCACGAGTATTCTATGAATACGCGTGCGCGATTGTGGGAATGTGAAACAGAAAGTCACGTGGTTTCCCAATAAAACCCATTAAAATTGTAAGTTTTTTTATTCCATATATATAATAATTATTTGAAATGATAATAATTAATGAAATGTATTTAATTCGGAGTTTTTTTTTGTATTTGCATATGATGAAACTAAAAGGGGGGATCCGAATGTTACGCGATGACAAAAAGGGGAGATTCTATAAACAGTAAAACTGTTCAATATTCAACGAGGGGGGGTGTCCAGACAGGACACAAATATTTATTTGCATATAGTAAGTTAAAAAACATAAAAAAGGGGGGAACTGATTGATCATTCTCGGATATAGTAGCAAAGTTCCAAATATAAAAATTGGGGGGGGGGTATTGTCAAACTGAAATAAAAGGGCAGAACAGCTAGTCCTTTTATAAAAAAAAAACAAATACAAAAACGCAACATGGTGTTTTCGAATGTTTTATTTAAAGAGGAATTTAAAGTGCCAGATATCCCTATATCTGTCCTATTTACATTAATCAAATCCCAATAAAATGGCAAGTTGACAGGGATTCCTATCAAGCTTTAAGGAAAAGAAAAAAAAAGATCACGAATTTCGTTTTCATAATATAAAATTCCATCAATTTGGTCTAAACAAACCAGAGAAGAACAACGTACATAGAACACACACACTGTCACATCAATTAGTTTATATCATATTATATCCACAGTTACTCAGACCGCAAAGTTCTGCGCTATTAATATATGACCAGTCTAAAATAAACAAGAAAAAAAACTGTGAGCAACAGCTCGCTAATGTATAACCCTGCCCCTAAAACGGAAGACATTTAATATTATAAGAAGTCATGGCAAATTGACCAATATGTCACAGCGAAAGTTTATTAAAGAAATCCATTCAGGGATTTAGGAGGAGTTGCAGATAAGAAATGGGTACCCTTTTAAGTCACACAGACAGGTCCATGTTTTGCTATGGGAAGCCAAAATAATACGGATAAAATTTTTGAATACGTAGAAGGTGCACATCTACATTATGTCACAAAGATAAGACTTTCATGAAAATTGTTCAAGGGGTTTAGGAGGTGTTGATGATAAAGATTGGTACCCCGAGATGTAACTGTAGGACCGACGGACACACGGACGGACACTCCTATCACTATATACCTCCGCGACTTTTCAAGCAAGGATATCAAAGGATGCTCGAAATCGAATTTTAAAGCATAAATTAAATAAGTCAAGAAATGTACCTTTAACATGTATGGGCAAGGCAAACAACATACAGGAAAAAGTGAACTAAACTAAAAAAACTAAAACTAAAAACTAACAACAACTAGGAAAATAAATCGCAATGGAAAACAGCTTGCGTATAGTTTAAGCTGATTTTTCATCTTTGCTTGGCCCCCTTCTTACTTTTTTTCGAACGCCAATCATCTCTTTAAAGTTCAAATCATTTAAAAAAATGTGTATGTATGTGGTGCTTTTTTCTCTGATAGTCTCATTCGGGATTGTGCTTCCTGAATAAAAAAGAATTAGAAAATAGTTTTCTCTACATCTAATGCAATGCGTTAAAAGGGTTAGCTACAAAGCAAATTGCAACGTGTATTCTTCATTGTATGCGCGACGTTGAAATTGTCGACATTGTTTCAACGTCGATAACGTAACCTATTCTCAACGTTGAAACTTGCAACCTGATTTCAACTTGGATTCAATGTGTTAAAATGGTATGTTTTAAGCATCAACGTTGATTCAACGTCGGGCGTTAAACCTATATAAACGTTGAATCTGTCAACTTTATTTCAACGTGGAATCAACGTGTTGAAATGTAACGTTTTAATCATCCACGTTGATTTAACGTCGATAGTTTAACCTATGTAAACGTTGAAACTGTCAACTTCTTTTCAACGTAGAATCAACGTGTTGAGTTGTAACGTTTACATTATCAACGTTGTTTCAACGTTTAAAATAGGTTGACCGACGTTGCAACTTTATTTCAACCTATTTTCAACGTTGAAACAACGTTGAGTGCCCGCTGGGATGTAAAGGGGTAACCTCATATCAGTAACATTTTAATAAAAATAATTGGATCGAGGAAACAAAACTGTATTGTTTTTGTGTTTGCTCAGTTCAAAAATTAAAATACAAAGACAAATGTTAACAAGAAGCAAAGAGGTACGAATTGGGAATTCGAGTGTCAAAAGTCCGAATGGGAAACGACAAAACCGGTAAACATGAACAAGAACAGCACGAAGAAACACAAAACACAAAATCAACAATCTATATTTTTATTAAAATGATTTAGGATTTGAAAACAAGTTCTCCGCTATCACAATGTCTCCACTTCTTTCTCCTCTGTGATCCTTTTTTCTTGATCAGGATATCATAGCACTGGTATCTGACTGTCTTACATCCATCAATTGCAGGCATTTCCATGACGCCAGCAAGAGCTCCAATGCTAAAAAAACATATATAATGGAACAAATTTCAAAAAGTAGTAAACTAACTTATAAAGACAACAACAAAACTCGGCATACTGTATCCAAGTTTACAAAAGGACCCCCCTTCCCGCTCCCCCCGCTTCATACTGAACTCTATTTAGGGAGAATTTCATGCTATTTTTACATGACATTCTTTTGTACTCCCTTTTTTTCAAGTTTATTTCTGATCTATCAACATTTTAAGGAGGAGCTGTGCTAACAAGAATATATGGAGAGACAGACAGACAGACATCGGTGATTTTTATTTACCCCTCTTCCCCAAACTTTGTTATCGGTAATGGAAAGAGATTAATCAAGCTAAAATGTCTATGAAAAGTGCAGAGAAATTAGGAAATAAAAGTGGAGAAAATGAAGATCAAACTTGTGCTTGGAACAGGCATTTCAGCAGAAATAATGGGTTAATCCATGTTTAGTGGCACAAAATCTCCCCCTCCTTTTAAAATTACTCATTACAACCATACACAACGGAAAATGACAAATCAAGTACAGGAATGTCGATGATCTTTGAAGCAGTTTTAAATACAAATAGTCCAATAGATAATTAAGTTGGGAAATTTTGATTTTATGTTAATGGCAAAATTCTCACTCTCTCGCGCTGATCATCTGGAATTGATTTGGAATCATCATGCAAGAACATGCGATTATTTCTAATCCTCAAAGATTACTTGAGCCCTCGTTTTGTCATGACTTGCTAGCTGTTGTAATGATCACTTATTTCATTGTATATTTGTAACGTGTTTTAACTTTTCCCTGCTTTTTTTATTTAAAAGAGTATTTCTCTGGTGCCTTTTGCATCACATTTACCATGGAACATTCTACATACCCACAGCAGCCAAGACCCTCTTTATGACATGCACATTTTTCACACCCTACAGTAATTGTTGAATCAGGCTCAACATATATCATCTTTTTCTTGCCTATTGGATAGCCACATACTTTCAATGTCCCACTTGCTAAAAAATATACAACAAAAAATATCAAGATAAAGTTCTGCTTCTCTGCTTCTGCCTCTTGATGACCACCATCAACATGTTGATTATTATGTCATATTCGAGTGCGAGTTGATGAAACAGGAATTTCTAAGATTTATAATTAGGGTCTTTTACGATGAAGCCAATATTTTATTTACCCGCGCTTCAACTTTTGCCTAAAGCTTAACCAAAAGCAATAGTTGCATCCGGGTATATCTCATTTTCAAGTTCAATTTACTTTAATTACATAAAATATATGTATTTTTTTAAATGCATCACATTTAGTAGACAGAATTTAATACTACAAATAAAAAAAATGATTTTTTGGATGTGTCTCATTTTTGACCCTCTATAGCAATGTAACAGTGCAAAATATATCGAAACCATTGACACATTTAATAGTTGAAAGAATTTAATGATTATAAAAAAAAAGAATTTTCAAAATTGAATGAATAATAAACATTCTACAACAGTTTTGTCAATACACCCGTTTTAGCCTCTTTTGACCTTTTTTTCTAAAACTGCAGGTGCCACAAACACCAAATTCAATACCAACATTCCTTTAGTGGATATCATCATTATATAAAACATCATAACAATTGGATGGACCACTACAACTTAATTCTTAGTAAACAACTATTTGCTTAGACGGACTTTTAAAAATGGCATTTTTTGCCCCTTTGACCCCTTATTTCTAAAAAAAAAAGAGATATTGCAAATCTGATTGAAAACGCAGGCAGGGATTTTTACAAAATCGGACCACAAATAAAAAGTCGATTTTTTTTTTTTGGAGTGGCCCCATTTTGACCCACTATAGCACTGTAAAGGTGCAATATATATCGAAACCATTGGCACGTTTAGTTGACAGAATTTAATGACGAATTCAATAAAAAAAGAATTTTCAAAATTGAATGAATAAAAGTTTCTAGAACAGTTTTGTTAATTCACCCGATTTAGCCCCTCTTGTCCATTTTTTCTAAAACAGAAGGGTCCACAAACCCAAAATACAATACCCACCTTCCTTTAAAAGTGCAAACATCATTTCAAATTTTCATATCAATCGGTCACTATTACTCAAGTTATCACACGGAAACCAAATGTCCACAGACGACGACGACAACGACAAGAACGACGACGACGACGACGACATTGCCATAATATTATACGATTGCAAAAATTTTGCGGTCGTATAAAAACCCCAAAACGTTCGTACATTCTGCACAAATAAGCCAACAATAGTATATATATCATCTCTACTTCCTACTCTTAGGTAGGAACCATATCCAGCGAAAAGCATGGGATTGCCAAATACATGTAGTCCCGGTTTTCGTGTAATCGAAAATACTTTCAAGAACGATATTTTATAAATTTTGAATTTAAGCGTCAACTTAGTAATAGTATTAATGTATTGTTTACACAAAAACTTGTTAGGTGTAGTGGTTAACGCGTCGGGCTACTAACACCGAAGTGCGTGGTTCGATACTCGTCAGGGGTGAGAATTTCATGAACCGATTTCCGTTACTCTCTTAGCACCATTTAAGAAGATGGTCTCAAGGATCGATGCTAGTCCTGCGAAAAGGACGAAAAAAGGTTGTCCCGTTTATGTGGTGAGCAAAACTCTATGCACATTAAAGAACCCTTTGTGGAGTTCGATAAGAGTAGGCTCAATGGGGGCCGCTTAAAAGGCCACACTCGGCAACTGCTAGCTGGAGAGGGATTCACATAAGCATGATTAAGTTTTTTTCCCAATCTAGGATAAACAAATATGTTTAAACTAAAAATTTGTGTTTACTGCCATTGAGAATTGAAGAGATGCGTAAGGACGAGCTAATTGCACAGATTCCTATTGGTTCTACTCTTATTCCTTGAAGAGGGGGTTTGGCGCGTCATAAAATTGTTTGGCCCTTCATTTCTTTTAAAATGCCTATATCAAGTTAGAACCATTGCGGTCCTCAATATTTTCCGGTATGTCATCCTTGTTTTGTCTTTTCTTCTGGACATTGAGATTGATCGTCAAAGTTCGGTAAATTTGTTATCACCTTATCTTATGAATCCTGCAGCAGAAATTTTTAACGTGCTGCAATCAACATGATAATTTCCAAACTAATTTGCGGCCAGATTTCCGTATTATATACATGGCCTGACGACCCGGTCATGTAAGATAACAGGATTACCCCGCTTAACCACCCAGGTCACAATTCCCAGTCAAGCTATGGGCAAAGTGGAGTACTGGTCGCTCTTAACTGGACATTTAAGATTAGCACTTCTGCAAGTCTATTCGCAATCCGGGACCCTCACAGTATTACATTTGTGTATACAGGAAGTTGCGTACAAACAATTTGTCAAATAGTTGCTCGGACATTGTAACACAAGGCAAAGAAGGATGCAAAGTTTATACGTTTTAGCAACGAAAATATTTTATTGATTTTTGCATGCACGAATTCACAATCACATGTAACCTCAGCACAGGAACAGAAGCGTGTATACATTTTCAAGTACTGTGCAAAATTTGAAAATCACACAATTTTTTTTGGTTTTGTTCAAAACACAGAAAAAAGGTTGACTTTAAAAACAACCAAAACAATGTTCATCTTAGAGTATTATTAATATTCTTGTAATTTGTTGGCCGAGTTGAAATGATAATGCTTCAGTTGCAATAATTTAAAACACAAAATTTGAAATGTTAAAAGAATTGATGAATCTAGCTTTTTAGTAAAACATCTTGAAGAAGAAATGAACTGCAGGGGCATTGATTTTATAGAAAAATGTCCTAAATGTCCTGAAGTAAAAAAAACACTACTAATAGTATTTCTAAGCAGACTTCTTTAGAAATCAGGATAATGCCTTGAAGAACATGTCTTTTTCTGGAGATGGTCCCTACCATGCCAACTATCCCAACGTGCTATCCCAGCGGCCGTTAGTTTCAAAGCGCTGTCGTGCGCTCTGGACGCGCAAAGGGGATACTAAACACCTGTCTGAAATTTTGTCGTATAGCCGATAAAATATGCACCGTGCTTAAATCAGATCATGATCTGGAAAAAGAGCCAAAGTTATTGTAAAAGGGAAAAAATCAATGAACATAACGTATAAGGGTTTTTATTCGCGTTGAATAAATTTTCGCTTTATACTAACAACGGTACGGTAAAATTAAAGGACAAGAATTAACGCTAAAGCAGTAAAATAAAGTGCTATAAAATATGATAAACGGCGAAAATTTTTTACGGGTAAATATAATTATCCCCGTTTTCAACAAAAACTAAGTCCGTAGTTCGCTTTTCCTAATTTTATCGCCGAGAAGCTTGATTTTTTCCAAACAAATGTACAGTTTGAAATAAAAAAGATTTATTTTCGTTAGGTGTTCCGTATCCCCTTAAGCGAACAACTTACAAAGCGTGCTTTTAAAGTCTCCCTTTTCATTGTCCCACTCAATTTGAAAGTAACCAGCTAAAATGTAAAAGTGGCGAATACATGTAGAAAAAAGTAAGTTTTTTTATTCCTTTGAGAATTTCTGTAGTCTTTGGAATCTCTTAATCTGTTGCTGATAAATTCAATTCTTAAAGGCTTAGCGAAGCAATGAAGTATACTTAACACACACTATGAACTGACCATCATCATTGTCAACCAATTTACTTATAAATTGTATTTCGCTATTAGCCAGAACTAAGTTCCGTACATTAGGAAACGCATGATTATATGAATGCAATTATTTTAAGTAAAGAGATTTGAACTTGTTCAAGATCAAGGGCGCTACTATTCAACTTGTTATATAAAGCGCTCGACACATCGCCTCGATTGTTCGACTAACATGTTTCTCGAAAGTGTGGTAAAGCATTTGACTATCTATAACGAGCGCCCAGGATGCTATACGTACGTGTGTAAAAGTGCATTATTAAAAGTAAAAAAATGTATTACGCGAGTCCTTCTTATCAAATGCATTAGGTATAAGTGGTCTTGATCTTAAAAGAGACACTTACGAGACCATTGGTCGACCAAAGGATATATCCTGCACGATGCCTCAATGTAAGCCACATAACTCAAGGATAGAGCTAAGAAAACAAGTCCTGTGTGATACATGATTGAACTACGATGTGCGAGCTGTCATTTATATCTCGCAATTTATAATGCAAAAAAAGAATTAGAAACACAAATATTTCAATATAGTAATAAAATATAGAGGATTAAGATTAGATTTATACAACAGATGCAAATGTTTACGAGTGTTTCTATGAATGATTTTCTTTTATCCCCATTGTGAATATGAAATTGAAAGATGGAGATGGACGTTTTTCTTAATGCTAAGAGGATCACAGCAATGTGGTTAAAGCCATTATAATGATGAAGATGTCTGTCCTTTTCTTTTTAATATAAAATTTATCATAATCTATCCTTGGTCTTAAAATAAGGTTTCTATTGGTGACCTTGATGCTTTGCTTGTGTCGTCCATGGACATGGACTTCCACGATCAATCATTAGGTAAAGCTGTTCCAATAGAAAGATAGCATTTTATAGACCAATCGATGTAAGACGTTTCTTTCATTTCTCATTCTACTGTTTATGACATGTGTTTAACTATGTTGGTGTTTAACGTCCTTTATCGACGCACCTGGGCCATGATGGGCGGTCAATTTTAATGGTGGTGGAACCGGAGTACCCGGAGGAAACCACCGACCTTGGGCAGGTAACTGACAATTATAAATGACATACAGTTGGGGAAGTCTCTTTTTGGTTAAATACAAACGGGAATCGAACACCAGCTGAGAGGTGATCGGCTAGTGATCAATAGTGTGATATAATATTTAAACCAGAGCCTTAGACCACCCGGCCACCCAGGCCCCCTGTCTATGACATAAATTGAATATTAAATTAATAAAACAAACATGTACGTGCAGGAGCCAGCATGCATGGTTTCTGTTTTCTATTATTGCATAAAACTGAAAAAGTCAAAAAGGGAAGATTTCATGAACATGTAGATGAGCGACAAACCTGAAATCGAATCCAACAGACCTCATACTGATATCAGATGACTGCTGGCAAAGCGACGGGTGTGTTTAAGCAACCAGGAACTGCTTACTCTTCCAATGCATATGAGTTAACTCTTGTTACGAATAACTAGAGTTCGCGTCGTTAATTTATATTTAGTAGTTTTTTTGTTTCCGTGTTCTCTTTGCTGTCTTCTGTTTGCCTGTTCTCGTTGCTGTTTGCTGGTTTTGTCTCTGCCCTTTCGGACTTTTGACATTCGGATGCCCAATTGGCACCTCTGCTTCTTTCAAGAAGCTGTGTTTGGTAGTTGCTGAAAATAAAACCGTTAGAGACGGACCAATTAACTTGAAAGAAGGGGGGCTTGGATTTTTGTTTCGGTCAGACATTTTTTTCCTCGCAGAGCGCGGAAAAAATATTTATTTTTGAAGGCGTCGCGACAGAATATTTTTTTCACTATAAGCACTATTTTACATACGGTGGCTACGGTGGCAGAATGAGGCCATGAGAAAAAAAAATATCACGTTCCCTCAAGAGAGTTATTGGGTTCCCTTTTGGCCACCGTACTTACATGACAGAACTTCGTCTAAAAATATTTTTTCTTACCCTCAGCTGCCAAAATATTTTTTTCGTCAAAACTAATTTTAAGAATATTTATTTTAGGAAAACACAAAGGCCCCCCTTTCAACTTAAATGGTCGGACTCCTTTAAGAAAGTACTTTCCCCGCCTACTTGCCGCCTGACATTCACCATTTTATTATCCTGATTTATTACTCCGTAAAATCGGGCCAAAAGTGTTATCATGCTTCAGTGTGTTCTGTGTTAGCTGTATCAATTTATTTCACTTATTAAAAATATCTTCATGTTAAAAAAACTTGGACTTTTTCGGTTTTAGGTTCCCTGTTTAAGAATATGAATTAAGAAAGAGGTCTTTCTTTGACTATTTCAGGACTGGATTTGAATTGTATGCATTTTATTCAGATGTTTGGTCGATTGCAGAACGGCGAGTAGCGCCTTCTGGTGTTGTTAAAGGCTGCTGGTGGTTGTCCATTGAGGTTTTCTACGTTACCCCTTGTTATGTGTTAGCGTCGCGTACACTTATTCCGCATCTCATTATTTTTTTTACTTATTTAAACTTCATCTGTAAGGCTTTTTATAAATTCAGGTTTTAATTGTCAAACAAATTGGTTGATAAAGAGCAGATATGGGAGTGAAAGTTATTAATAATATAATATACTACAAGCGTCTAAACCGGAATTCGGCGTGTAGTGTGTCAATTATATTTTATCTGAACACATAACTATCATGCCTATTTTTGATATAATTTGCATACGTATTCCTATTTCTGACATATTAAATAAATTACTTGAAGATAAAACACTTTTACCAGATACTATCTTATTTAATTATATCCGTTAAATATACGCTAGTTGCCATGTTTAATGAAAGTGGATCAAGATTAAAGTGAAATAGAAATGGCCTACACTAAAGGGTTGGATCATTGGGCTGATATTCTAGTCGTTGTGATTTACTTTGCGTCCGTCCTCGGTGTTGGATTGTGGGTATGTAATTTCTAAAATAATTGAGCTGATATCTTTCACAACTAGTTTCGGAATTTGCTGGCAATATGGTCTGTTAACAATGTACGTATGTTGCGTTGGTGGTTGATGGCCTTTAAGAATGTACTGCATTTAGATCATCACATCAAATTACATAATATAATTAAGGCTCTGCCTTTTAAGCGAGCATCGAAAATCTATATACCTTTTAAAAATAAATCCATGTGCTCGACCGCGGCTAAGTTTAACGTAAAGAAAAGGAATTAAATAGTAGCAAAGTCTGACCCCATCCAACCCAAATCATATGCACTTGAGAAAGTTGTTGTTAAAATATCTGGGATTAATAACTACTTATTAAAAATTCAATTATTTGTGCAAATAATAAATCCTGTAACATTCTGGGACGACATTAAGCGGGGACGAAATTATCTATTTTATGAATTACGTGACTTCATATCCTTGTCAGAGTATTTCGCGCTTCTTCAGCAGACCAAAACGACATTCAGATTCTGTCAGGTTTCGTGAGATTTTCTGAGTATGAGTGTTTTATTTTAAGCATTGGTAACAGAGGGTACATTAAGAAACCTGACGAAAAAAAAACGGTAAGGTAAAAATATCATGCAGGAATGAAAGTGAGTGAAATCCCACAGGATGGGACTCTTCTTTCATTTTCAGGTAAGAACCTTTTATTTATTATTATGAGTCGATTTTATTCAGTAAATTTATGTATTTCTTTATCTTATTTTATCTTACTTTAATAGAATTTAACAAAGCTTGGTCAGTATCTTGCATTTGGTATGACTATATAGTTGCCAAATGCTAGCTCAGTAATTTCCGGAAAATCGTTTTCAGCGGAAAAGACCGAATGGTGTTTATATAAAAATCTGTGTGCAAAAATTAACAAGTGGATGAATGAGGGTTTTATCACTGTTTTTGAATTTTAATTTTCATATTTTTGAATAACAGATTATGATGAATTTTTATAAGCCCAGAGGGTTGATTGTTTTACTAGCTCCGTGCCTATTGTAAAAGTAAACCTGTTCCGGTTTTATCGTCAGTGTATTTCTGGCAAATCTCAAAACATGCACAATGCCGTAGGGCTCGCATCTGCGATACTCGCTAATAAAAGTTTGTCTCATTAGTATAATTACACAGTTTTTGTGTGTGTTGAATGTTATTGCTGTTTCGATTACGTACGCTCTCTCTCTCTCTCTCGTCTCGAGAATTCGGCATTGAGTAGCTTGGTGTCTAACAATTTATCTCCATCCCCCTTTTTAGTCAGTAAGTGCCCTTATCATTTTTCATTTTTTTTATTCACTGATATTGACATATTCAATTAGATAATTTTGTTTTTCAGACTCTTTGCAAACCTGATAGAGGAACGGTGAAGAACTATTTCCTTGCCAGTCGTTCTATGCCATGGTTTGCGGTAAGATATTACATAGTCTTTTAAAATGAAAGAACTGTGTAATCACTAATTTTTAGCTCACCTGACCCGAAGGGTCATGTGAGCTATTGTCATCGTTAGGCGTCCGTCGTCCGTCCGTCTGTCCGTCGTCCGTCGTCCGTCGTCCGTCGTCCGTTAACTTTTCTTCAAAGATCTTCTTCTCTGAAACCACTGAAGGGATTGCATTGATACTTGGTATACATGATCTTTAGGATGTCCTCTTCCAAGTTTGTGAATTATATACATGTCGACCAACCAACATGGCCGCCGTTGCTAAAAATAGAACAGGGGGGTCAGACCATTGTTTTTGGCTTATAACTCAAAAAGTATAAGAGATAGAGAAAATCCGAAGCAACCTTCCTTGTTCAGCACCAAAAGCTCTACGAAACTCTTCATTGAGTCGAAGTTGTGAAACGACTCCTTACAGGAGTTATTGCCCTTTAATCATCAAAATTGACCATTTTTGCAGTTTTTGGACTATATCTTGAAAACCGTTAGAGCTAGAGGAAAAGTTAGCATTGCAAAATTGTTAAGCTCATTGAGATCTACAAAAATGATTTCAGGGTCTAAATTGTCAGATCAGCCGTTTAAGAGTTATTCCCCTTTAACTGTTTTTTCCATTAATTTACACTGATTTTCAAAAATCTTCTTCTCTAAAACCACAGAAGGGATTGCATTGATACTTGGTATACATGATCTTTAGGATGTCCTCTACCAAGTTTGTGAATTATATACATGTCAACCAACCAACATGGCCGCCGTTGCTAAAAATAGAACAGGGGGGTCAGAACATTGTTTTTGGCTTATAACTCAAAAAGTATAAGAGATAGAGAAAATCCGAAGCAGCCTTCCTTTTTCAGCATCAAAAGCTCTACGAATCTCTCCATTGAGTCGAAGTTGTGAAATGACTCCTTATAGGAGTTAATGCCCTTTAATCATCAAAATTGACCATTTTTGCAGTTTTTTTACTATATTTTGAAAACTGTTAGAGCTAGAGGAAAAGTAAGCATTTCAGAATTGTTAAGCTCATTTAGATCTACAAAAATGACTTCAGGGTCTAAATTGTCAGATCAGCCGTTTAAGAGTTATTCCCCTTTAACTGTTTTTTTCCATTAATTTACACTGATTTTGAAAAATCTCCTTCTCTAAAACCACTGAAGGGATTGCATTCATACTTGGTATACATGATCTTTAGGATGTCCTATACCAAGTTTGTGAATTAAATACATGTCGACCAACCAACATGGCCGCTGTTGCTAAAAATAGAACAGGGGGGTCAGACCATTGTTTTTGGCTTATACTTCAAAAGATATAAGAGATAGAGAAAATCGGAAGCAACCTTCATGTTCAGCATCAACAGCTCTACAAATCTCTCCATTGAGTCAAAATTGTGAAACAACTCCTTATAGGAGTTATTGCCCTTTAATCGTCAAAATTGACCATTTTTGCAGTTTTTGGACAATATCTTGAAAACCATTAGATCTAGAGGAAAAGTTAGCATTGCAGAACTGTTAAGCTCATTCAGATCTACAACATTGATTTCAGATTTAAAATTGTCAGATCAGCCATTGAAGAGTTGTTCCCCTTTAACGGTTTTTTTTCCATTAATTTACACTGATTTTCAAAAATCTTCTTCTCTGAAACCACTGAAGGGATTGCTTTGAAACTTGGTACACTTGATATTTAGGATGTCCTCTACCAAGTTTGTGAATTATATACATGTCGACCAACCAACATTGCTAAAAATAGAACAAGGGGTCAGACCATTGTTTTTGGCTTTTAACTCGAAAAGTATAAGAAACAGAGAAAATCTGAAGCAAATTTGCTTGTTCAGCATCAAAAGGTCCTTACAGGAGTTATTGCCCTTTAACTGTTTTTTCTATTAGTTTAAACTGATTTCCAAAAATCTTCTCTGAAACCACTGAAAGGATTGTTTTGCAACTTTGTATACTTGAAAGTTTGTGAAATTTATTCAAACTTTGGCATAAGAGATCAGGTGAGCGATTCAGGCTCCTGGGAGCCTCTAGTTCATTCTAAACATAGCCATGTCAATATAAATTTCTAATTTACCCTTGTCCATGTATGCCTTGGGCAAGTTGAAAAAGACATAACAGTTCCATTGTGATTTTAATTTTAAAGTGCAATAAAGACAAAAACAAGTTGTATACTGTACACGTAAAACGACGAGCAACGAAAGGAAAACACTCGAATGCTCTAATTTAAACGTTTAATTATATAAACATTTTTCTTTTGATACCAAATTCATCGCATTAGCGAGAAGTTATTTGTGATCTTGTTAGCAACATCGAAGAACAAGAAAAACAAAAACCAGTGGCGTAACTAGCCCATATAAAAAATTCGGCGGCTGAAAGTTTTGTTTTCGCCAAGCGAAGCGAGGCGTTTTTTTTTTGCAAGGTGTTTTTTACGAGGATTTTGTGCAAAAAGCACAGGTTTTGGCAGTTTTAAAGGGGGACGTATTCCCAGTACGCCTTTCCATGGATCCGCTCAAGGGTCCGACGGGATAAACCTGCCTCTCTAGAGGTTCATGAATGCTGGGGGGGGGGGGGGGGGGGGGGAGGCACGTCAAAATTTTTCTGAATATCAAAAAGTTTGTGTATGAACTCGTGAAAAAAAAACACCTTCATTTCATTTTTTCAAATTATGTATAAATAAAAGCTATCACACTCACTCCTTTTTGGTTTAGATTCTAGGCAAAAGAACAGGCCGGTCTGGTAACAGCATTAAGCCTGTTGTATGAGCCGACTTGAGTCGGAGCGCCCTGTTATTGTCTTTTTCTCGCTAGTCGGTAGCTCATCGTTTCAATTTCATTTAATCACATATTTCGTGTTCCTTTCCCTGGTCATATAGCAGAAATTGCGATGCTTGGGATTAAAGCAAGTCAACAAGTACTTGTATCACATCAGATAGGTTTTATTATTATTTTTTTAATTGCTTTTCCGAAGGACCATTTTGACAACTTTTTCAAAAAAATGAGCATGAAATATTGATGCAGTAAGAAGTGGGATGGAGACAAGGGGCATAGGCCAATCGGGGAAGCAGTAAAGAAAGATAAATTTTTGAAAACATTTAAATGTCAGGACAACATTTTATTTATTTTGTTTTTTATTTATTTTATTTTTTTTTGCGAAATCGAAATGGAAGCATTTGCTTCCACTGCTTACATTGTGTCACGCCATTGAAAACATTAAAAACTATTAAAAGGACCAAGTATGTTCTTTCATATTTGATAAAATGTCAGTTCTTAATAATTTCAGAATTTTTCGTACACCTCCCGTGTTCTGTACATGAAGTATTGTTTTGCAAACTTATGGTCTTTTAACTTCTTGTTATTTTAAGGTTGGAGCATCACTGTTTTCAAGTAATATTGGAAGTGAGCATTTTGTCGGTCTTGCAGGAGCTGGGGCTTCATCTGGTATTTCTTTAGTTTTATTTGAATGGTTTGTAAGTACTTTAAATATTTGTTCACAAAATCATTGTAAAACCAAACGTTATTTCATTACAACAAACAAGAACGCTTGAACTTGACTTAGATCACAAGTTACAAAATAAAGGCTAACAGAATGGGATTATGTAGTAATGGTAAGACTCTTCTATATCGTTTCTTTCGTGTGTTGTCATTTCAGAAAGTTTATAATAGCTGCCTCAACAAATCTGATTTTAAAATTTTGATTTTCTGTATTGTAGAGCGTTTTTTTTCGCGGTTTTTGTGTTACTTGTTATGAGGTATGTGAAAACATTTTGCGGGTTTTAATTTCGCGGTTTATGTATTTGTTTATTTATGACTTGCGTAAGATGGATATTTTCGCGGGATTTATTTTGCAGTTTTCTTCGACCCGCGACTATTAAACTACCGTGAAATTAACCCGCTATACGATAAAATAAGCTTTGTGTTAAGTGGTTTTTAGATTTTTCATATTTATTTTTTTTTTTTTTTAATCTATTCTTTTTTTGCAGGTGATCTTTTTGATCCTTGCATTAGGATGGCTGTTTATTCCTGTCTATATATCTGCTGGTGTAAGTATTCGAACGATCACTAACTTTAAATTTTAGTTTTTCAAGGAAGTACATTGCTGTTAATTTCTAAATGTACTACATGTGCTAATTGAAAGGAACTGAGGTGGGCCTATGCAACATCTTCCGTTTCTTCTGTACTTTGATATTGTAAATTTAGAACCTCCTTGCAACTTTGAAATTTTCTTGTATATATTTCAGATGCGGCATTGTTGTAGGGGCAATATTAATTGATTTATGAACAAAAACTTTATAAATAAAGGTAATAACAAAACTACCGAACTTGAATGATCAATCTCATAGTCCAGAGAACATGACAAAAACGAATCAGTCATACCGGAGAACTGGTGGATCGCAATGGTCCTGACTTGGTACAGGCACTTCAAACGAAATGGTGGGTTAAACCAGGTTTTATGGCGCCAAACCTCCCTCTTCCATTGCGATCTTAGGATCCGGTAATGACCATAGAACACAACATAGTTGTGAGACACAATAAGGATATTGAGGTGATCATCTCAGTACAGCAGACCAGTCAAACACTAATTAAAACAATTAACTATCATATCTTTTAACTCAATTTTGAACTTTTCTACTAGTGGCTGATAACGAAGAAAGAATTTTTTTAGTGATCGTATGAGACGTATTTTCTTATAGCCCTGCTTCAAAAGTCGGTCACGAAGAAACCGGTGTCTGATCAAAAAATCTGTAAAATGTGTGCAAGCTCTGGCATATCGAATAAGTTGAGAAATATAAACACCGTAAGCAGGAGAAGTAGGTATATTGCTCTGAAGATTAGGAAAATTAATAATTTGAAAATTAAAATCGTCTCGTTTATCGTAAATTTTTGTACTGAGATGACCACCTGGGTCAAATTCGAGGTGCAAATCCAAGAAAGACGTGAAGCAATTAGATTCTGTGGTCTCTTTAATCTCCAATTCCGGAGGATATATTGAAGGAATCCAAATACCAAATGAAGTGTTATTGATAGAAAGGACATCATCAATATATCTGAATGTAAGATTAAATGACCTTGCCTCTTTCATCTTCATGTTCTTTACGAGTCCCTGAAGAAATTCAGTCTCGTAAGAGTATAAAAACAAATCGGCGAGGAGAGGAGCACAGTTTGTGCCCATTGGAATGCCGATTTGTTGTTGAAAAATCTCTCCTCCGAAGGTGACAAATATGTTGTCAATGAGGAAATCAAGCATACTGCAAACTTGTTCCAGTGTGTAGCAAATTTTATCTTTGAAAGATGTTTTGGAAAAGAATGTAGAATTATAACCCAAAACAACAAAATTCCTTGAGTTTGAAAAGGCTTTTTCGAGAAGTTTTTTCAGGCGACATTTTAGTTTTTCGTGTGGCAAGGTAGTGTATAAAGTTGAAAAATCGAACGTTTTCAAAGAGTGAACCTCAGAAAATGATCTAGATTTAAAATGATCTAACAAATCTTTTGAGTTTTTCAAAATCCACATATGGTTAATTCCACTACGATTATAAATAGTGTCGCAGTATGCTTGTTGACCTTCTTTGACAGCAGACAAGATTTTAGTTAAATGAACGGACAGCTCTGTAGTTGAACATGATGAAGATCCAGCTATATACCTTTCTTTGTACGGATTTTTGTGAAGTTTAGGTATCCAGTACAAATATGGTAACTCTTTATGTTCCTCTTTCATTGGAATATTGAAAGAGGACATAAAAGAGCTATGGTTGGCTATGATTTCATCTTTGTTAAATGTAGTCCGTGTGTATGTAGCACTAGCGGAAGTATTACCATCAATGCCTAGTTCTTTTATTAGACAATTGTAATAATGTGCTTTACATACAAAAACTAAATTATTGGAAGCCTTGTCTGCTGGCGTGACAATATACCTGTCATGTAAGGAAGAGAGACAATTGAGAGCTTCACGATCTCTAAATACAGAAGAAGGCCGGGGGTTCACACATTTGCGAAGTTTGTCTATTCGGCTTCGCACAAGAGATCGGATAGTCCTTACCCAGTCCGACAGTGATTCAAGCTCAGGTTCTTGGTCATTGAAACAAGATTGCTACGCGTAGCCATGTGTCCCCCGCCGCGGCATGAAAGTTGTGTGGTATGTAAATTCGAGCGATATATTCTCTGAGAAGCAATAGAAATTGGTTGTTTGGGAGACGAAATCATTCAGTCAAAAAATTTGACAAAGTCCCATTTTTTGGACCGGAACATCACAAATTCGTAAATAAGTCAAAAACTGTAAAAATTGTTTCAAAATTCTTTCCGTATTATTAAAGAGTACCCTTTGCTTTATCAGCCTACAAAATTTCAGAACCCTGTGCACCTAGGTAAGCGATATATTGAATGTCCTATATTTTGACCTTTCTTCCTGGTTTCCATATAAAACAGCGGCCATTTTGAAAATTTGAAATATGGGATGATCACCTACTAATAGTACCCTATTAGTGTGTTAAGTTTCAGCAACATCTGTTCAGTAGTATCCGAGGAGTTGCACCCACAAAAACGTTTGACAAAGTCCCATTTTTTCAGACTGAAAAATCCCAAATTCGTAAATAACTCAAAAACCATAAATATAGCTTCAATTTTTTTCCCGTATTATTATAGAGTACCTTTTGCTCTATTAGCCTTCAAAATTTCAGAACCCTGTTCACCTAGGTAACCGAGATATTGAATGTCCTATATTTTGACCTTTCTTCCCCGTTTCCATGGAAACGGCGGCCATTTTGAAAATTTCAAATATGGGATGATCACCTACTAATTGTACCCTATCAGTGTGTAAAGTTTCAGCAACATCCGTTCAGTGGTGTCCGAGGAGTTGCACCCACAAAAAAACGTGACGGACGGACGGACGGAGACCATTACTAAGTCCCTCCGACGCGTTGCGGCGGGGTACAAAAAGATTACAAAACAAACAAACAAAACAATTGACCAAAAATTACTGTGCTGACTGACTGACTGACTGGGGAGTTTAACGTCGTGACTATACCTATATATTCTTTTGATGTTTTTATAGGTATACACCCTTCCAGAATATATGGAAAAACGTCATGGAAGCCAAAGATTAAGGACCTATTTGAGTGTGCTGTCTCTTATTCTGTATATATTGACCAAATTGGCAGTAAGTTTAAGAGCAATATGAATTAACAGATGCAAACAATTGTTTTGAATGTGGGTTTTCTCTTTTGAAGACACACCAGTACACAGTACAATTTCTCTTGCAAAGAATTTTTATTTAAAGTCAAAATAACTGACAATTTAAAGGCTTTGGCAAATAAAATCATGCCTGAAAATTGTCTTGAGACAAAGTGATATTATACAGACTCCCATATAAGGTCGAGGCGGCAACCGAGACCTAATATGGGTCGAGGAATGATATGGGACCTGATATCGGAAACCCTGTGTCATCATCTATCACACATTTTCAGCAAACAAATAAAAATAAATAGCAGACGATATAAATATACTGTGACATCAAATTTCAAAGTGAGGCTCTAGACCTTGATATGGCATATTAGCCCACTTTTTGCACGCGAGGTCTTGATATTACCATATTTGCCCACTTTTGTGCACGCAAGGGCTTGATATGGCTAAAAAAGTCCCTTGTCAAGATATGGCTTGTAAATTTACGACTGTTACACATGGACAAATTTAAAGGTATCAAAGTTAAATGTATGATAAAGTATTTATATTTGACATGCATGTCATTATATTTTCTGCAATTTACTGTTGATGTTGCATAAATAGTTTAAAAACTGTAGCTTAGATTACTGGAGTTGACACTGTTGTTTTTTTACACATGCATTTTTTTCTTTTGTTACCAAACTCTTCGCATTAGCGATAAGTTATTTGTGATCTTCTCAGCAACATCGAATGGTAAGAAAAACAAAAAGATTGAGGGAAAAACTTACAATGTGAATTCAGTGCAAAACGATTTACGCGCAAAATGCTACACTCAGGGTCATGCATTAAAAATGTTCTGAGGGAAAAATTGCAGTTTTCAACAATTGAATACCCATTTCAGTACGTTTTATCAAAATAATTTCAATATCAGACTGAATATCAACATTTGATGTGTAAAACGACCGAAAAGATATAACATATGAATGTTATGATACTTCAACGAAACGAATATTGTTTATATTCGCTTGGCATATGATGTTTCCATGGCGTCATGTCTATTGTTTTCACATCTCAATAACAATTAGTATATACATGCTTTATATAACTTTTAGGTCAGCATCTTTGCTGGTTCCCTATTTATACAGATGGCTCTTGGATGGGATATGTACATCTCCATAGCTGTTCTCTTGTTTGTAACCGGATTGTATACAGTTCTTGGTAAAACAATTGAATTAGACACATAAATTAAACGATTACTTCAAACATGTTTTAAAAAAGCGTTCAATTGTAACGAGTAATAATTGCTTTACCATTTAGCTGCAGCCTGAGTGTTGATTATTATGACTTTGATGTATATAAGTGTCTATGAAAAAACGGGCATAGAATCAGAAAACTTTCTAAATAAAAAAAAACAACAAGCACAGCAACACCAATGGTGCATTCGAATGTCAGCAGACCGCAAAGGAAACGACAACACTGAAACAAAATCACCACAACACAATTTGTTTAGCTACAATCAGCAATATTAGAAAATACATAGTCAACCAAGTCCTGGAATAACCTCTTGTTTAGCAGCATTTTATTCAAACAAATAAAAGACAGAAGACCAAAAGTACATAGATAAAAGAAATCGGCCTAGTATACAGGAAAAATCGTAACGCATGTTTAACGCATGAAAAACATGTGTAAAACGTATGATCATAACACATGGTAAACGTAGAAATAGTACATCGCATGAAAAAAACATATGGTAAATTAGAAATTAAAGATATTTATATGAGATGTCAACTTATACGGTAATCATCATTTGAAGAAGTGTACAGTTATCTTGAACCTTTCTTGTTTCTAAAAATCAAATTATTTTAATGTCATGTCCGAAGCTTTTTGGTCCTTATGGAGAATGGCTCTTAAGTTTTGGATATGAAAAACATGTGTTCAATACATGTTTTACATGTGTTACAAAACGTACGAAAACACATTTTTCTACAGGCGTTTGTAAAACACATGAAAAACATGTGAAAAACGGATGTTTTTTCAAAGATGCGAAAAAACCTGTGTTACTATTTTTCCTGTGTATATCAAAGCAAAAGGAAAAAAAAACTGGACATTGTGAACTTTGTGTTTGTATTTAAAAGGCGGGTTGACGGCAGTTATGTACACAGACACATTACAGACATCTGTGATGACCATTGGTGCTTTCATTGTTATGGGAATCAGTAAGTGTATTCACATTTCACCATTTGTTATATCATTGTAATGGGAATCAATAAGTGTATTCACATTTCACCTTTTGTTATATCATTGTAATGGGAATCAAAAAGTGTATTCACATTTCACCATTTGTTATATCATTGTAATGGGAATCAATAAGTGTATTCACATTTCACCATTTGTTATATCATTGTTATGGGAATCAATAAGTGGTTTCACATGACATCACTAGTGATATCATTGCCATAGGAATCAGAAAGTCAATTGACATTTCATAACTCAACTTGTTCTATTTTTATTGGAGTTTGTTAGTCATTTTACATTATACCATGTGAGCTATTATTTATATGGGGATCAGAAAGTTCATATTTCATGATTTTTTTTTAATTTGACCAATGGGGATATCATTATTTTGGGAGTAAGTGAATGGATAAAGGATGATGAATATATTTCTTGAGAAAACTTGTTTTATTTTGATTCCGATCACTTTTTCTTCGCCAATATTTCATTATTTATCTATTACGGTCAATATACTAATAACGGGTACCTTTCTACATAGGCTTTAATGAGGTTGGAGGTTACAATGCAATGAAAGAAAAGTACATGGAAGCAAAACCATCACTACGAATAGAAAACAGCACATGTGGCTTACCAAGGGAGGATGCATTCCACATCTTCTTAGATGCCTCTGGATCTGAAAATCCTTGGCCAGGACTTATTTTACAATCATCACTTGGTTGTCTGTGGTATTGGTGTTGCGATCAGGTACAGTACTATCTACAAATTGAAAGTTTTTTTTATATTTATAATATATATATACATATCATAGATATGATTTCGGGTAAAACTAATTACAAAGAATCTATAAATCAGTGATTATCATAAGTCGCCGAACAGAAAGGGTAAGCCAGATTTCCCCCATCCTATCACGTTTTTCTGTGTAAGAAAAACAAGGAAACGTTTTTTTATTGAAAATTTTATAAAATATTTTCTTTCATGGAATATACATCAAACATGAATTATTATATTTAAGCACTATATGAATAATAATATTTATCAAACACTTACATTTTTTGCATTCATACATGTAACTAGTACACACATGTAACCAATAGATTATTTTGATCTTAATAGGTCATAGTGCAGCGGTCCTTGGCAGCTAAAAGCTTGGCACATGCCAAAGGTGGTTCATTAATAGCCGGGTTTCTGAAGTTGCTGCCTCTATTTCTGCTGATGTTTCCCGGAATGATAAGCAGAATATTATATCCAGGTACTTTAATCCTTCTTCTTCAACTTACATGCAACGTAGATAATTCATTTTTAGCTCACCTGGCCAAAGGCCAGGTGAGCTATTGCCATCACTTGGCGTCCGTCGTCGTCGTCCGTCGTCGTCGTCGTTAACTTTTCTTCAAACGTCTTCTCCTCTGAAACCGCTGCACAGATTCAAAACAAACAGAACTGATGTGGGGATTTTTGATTCGTCGAAAAACATGGCCGCCGTTGCTAAAAATAGACCAGGGGGGTCAGACTACTGTTTTTGGCTTGTAAATCAAAAAGTATAAGAGATAGATGAAATCTGATGCCACCCTGCTGCTTCAGCATCAAAAGTTCTACATAAGTCTCTAATTTGGTCCAAGTTGTCAGATGACCCCTTATAGGGGTTACAGCCCCTTAAAGGTGAAAAATAGTGTTTTTTTCATGTTTTTGCCCTATAGTTTGAAAACTATTGCAGATAGAGAAAAGCTGTTGCTTGCTTAAATGTTCAGCTCATTTAGCTCTACAAAAGTCTCCATAGGGTCGAAGTTCTCAGATGACCCCTTATAGGGGTTACAGCCCCTGAAATAATGTTTTTTCATGTTTTTGGCCTATGGAATGAAAACTATTGCAGATAGATAGAAGCTGTTGCTTGCTTAAATGTTCAGCTAATTTAGCTTTACAAAAGTCTCCATAGGGTCGAAGTTGTCAGATGACTCCTGTCAGGAACGTCGCGCTACACAACGCATTGTAATTTGCCGTAATTTTGTATTGTCGACGTCGATGTTTCTTATGACGTCGGCGTGGGCGGAAGTAGATTATTGTTATTAAACGGTTGAACGAACGATAGTTGTGTCTCTACGATAGAACCAACATAAAAACCCTTCTGTACATGGTGCCAGTGCCGCCGCTGAGATGGAGACGAATTTGAAATCGAAACGAGCCGCTCATAAAGGAGGAGTGACGAAGCTGAAACCAACGTAATGCATTCTGCAACGAAATTTCGATCAGGCGTAGTACTTAAAACTGCAATCGCAACCGTTTGGTCAAATGTGAAAGGAATGGATGCTAACATCTTATTTGATGAAGGTGCTCAACGTTCGTTTGTAAGCGAAACACTAGCTAAGAAACTTCAACTCAATGTAGAAACTACTGAAGTCATACAGTTGTCAACTTTTGGGAAAAAGAATGCAAGTAACGTAAGGCACTTAGGAAAGACAACAATAATGATTGAAACTGAGAACAAAAGCCGCATCCCTATTGAACTTCTGATCGTACCAACAATCGCATTTCCGCTTCAAAATCACATTAAGCATGTGAACCGGAACAGCAGCTATCTAAGAGGACTTCATTTAGCTCACCCCGTTACCGAAAACGATAGATTTGAAATCGAAATACTTATCGGAGCTGACTACTATTGGCAGTTCATAGAGGATCATGTTGTACGTGGAGACGGACCAGTTGCTGTAAAATCGAAACTTGGTTATCTATTATCCGGTCCGTTAATGGAGTCTAAACAGAGCAATTCCACAGTTACAGGAATACACAATATGTTTATAGGAGACACAAAACCGGAATTTGATATCGAAAATTTCTGGAAGCTTGAATCTATCGGGATAGATTCTTCTGAAGTCGAGACTACAAAAGACGATTTCCTCAAACGCTACCAAGATACATCGATTGAATTTCGAGATAATCGGTACGTAGCCAAACTTCCTTGGAAACCAAACCACGATGAATTACAATCGAACTTGTTAGTTACGAAAAGAAGGACCGAGAATGTAATCAGGAGATTAAGTCAAAATCCAGTGATGATCCGACAACCAATACGGTGCACTACATACAACACCACCCAGTGATGAAGGAATCGAGCACTACACCCATACGAGTAGTATACGATTGTAGTTTCAAGCCATCGAAAAACCATTCAAGTTTGAACAATTGTCTTTCTGATGAACCACCACAATTGAATGATTTAGTCGACATTATGGTTAGATTTCGCCGACACCGAGTTGCCATAGCAACAGACATAGAGAAAGCATTTCTGCATGTTGGATTGCACGAGGATGATAGAGATGCGACAAGATTCTTTTGGATCAGTGACATCAAGGACCCCGAGGGTCAATTGAAGACATATAGGTTTAAATCTGTGCTATTCGGAGCAACCTGCTCACCATTTATACTCAGTGCAACACTTCTGAAACATTTGCAGTCGAACAAATCAGAACTATCTGAAACACTAGAGAGAGATCTTTACGTTGATAACATCATGTCTAGCGTAAAAACGGAAACGGAAGCCGTCAATTATTTCACAGAATCAAGGAAAATGATGTCGAAAGCCGGATTTAACTTGAGATCGTGGTCGTCAAGCAACGAAAAGGTCCGCAAATTAGCCGAAAGTCAAGGTGTATTGGACAAAGACGAAAACACGAAGATTTTAGGAATGCTTTGGGATGCAGAAAAGGATGAAGTTCGATATCCGAAACGAGAAATCTTACCGACAGAAGACATGGTTACAAAGCGCGAGATCTTACGGCACTCGTCAAGGATATACGATCCGTTAGGGATGTTAACCCCAGTTACAGTACGAGCTAAATTACTTCTTCAGGATCTTTGGAAGACTAAATTACAATGGGACGAGCCATTACCGAGAGATGTCAGTGATAAATGGATAGAAATAGCGAAAGATATTGAACAAGCAACAACTATGAAAATTTCGAGAAGTTATTTTACGGAAGAGTCAACCGAAAAGGTCACAACCTTGCACGTTTTCGTTGATGCCAGCGTTAAGGCGTATGGAGCAGTAGCGTATATCTGCAACGGACAAGAAACATCATTCGTTCTAGCAAAGAATCGGGTAGCACCTGTTAAAGCCTTAACATTACCACAATTAGAATTGATGGCAGCAGTTTTAGGAGCACGTCTTACTAACCGTTTACTAGTGTCGTTTGGATTACAGGAAGCCAATCTTTGGTCGGATAGCCAAATAGTACTACACTGGATCAAAAGTACTAAACCGTTAAAACGCTTTATTGCAAACAGAATCCGAGAAATACACGATCTGATCCCTACTTGTAAATGGAGATATTGTCCAACAGCGGAAAACCCAGCAGATTTGTTGACACGAGGAATTTCAAATACACAACTCATGTCGAACCGCTTGTGGTTGAGAGGACCTACATTTTTAGCCGATCCATCGATCGTTATACCAGATGATAAATGTATTGATCCCTGCGTATCACTGCTGGTCGAGGAAAACGAAGAAAACGATTTAGAACCGACTACCGTCGAATCGAAACCGGGAATACACAAAATTGTGGACATACAACGATTTAGATCGTATAATCATCTTCTTCGCGTGTCAGCGTATATTTTACGATTTATAGATAATTGTAAAAGCGAGGGACAATCGAGAAAATACGGACCACTGGAAAGTACCGAGATTACGAATTCGTCAATTATATGGATCAGAAATTGCCAAGAGAATGCATTTAGCGATGAAATAGACGCATTAAGATCACCGAACGTTAGAAAGCAGAATTTTCCACGTATAGTACAGTTGCGCTTATTTCTGGACGAGGAAAACCTGTTAAGATGTGAAGGACGGATTCACAATGCGCCACTACCGAATTCTACTAAGTTCCCGTATCTTCTACCGTCAAATCATAGACTATCCGAGTTGATCGTTATAGACGCTCATCACCGATCGTTGCATTCGGGAGTAAATGCGACCGTTACCGTTATAAGACAGAAATATTGGATTCCCGCCATTCGCCAGATAGTGAGAAAAATTCAGCGTAAATGTGTTACCTGTCGTAAATTAATGGGAAGACCGTATCCTCAAACAGAAACCGCACCGTTACCGAAAATGAGACTTCAAGATGCGCCACCTTTCACCGCAACAGGAGTGGATTTCACAGGAGCGCTAAACATTAGAAATTGTGACAAAACCATATCTAAAGCATATATTTGCTTATTCACATGTGCCGCCACGAGGGCGATTCATTTAGAAGTCGTTACAAATTTATCGGAAGAGACGTTTTTGCAAGCCTTTAGAAGATTCACTAGTCGGAAGTCAGTACCGAAAATCGTAATGAGCGACAATGCAACTACGTTTGTTGCCGCAGCAGAACACTTGCGACAGATTTTCGCATCCGAAAGAGTTCAGCGAGAACTAACCAACAGAGGAATTGAATGGCGCTTTATTCCCAAGCGAGCACCCTGGTTTGGAGGGTTTTGGGAAAGACTAATTGGACTGACAAAAAACTGTCTACGAAAGGTTTTAGGAAATTCGCTAATTGACCTCGAATCGCTACAAACTATTACCACCGAAGTAGAAAACATATTAAACGACCGTCCGCTAACTTATGCGTCAAGTGATATTGATGACGAGGAACCGTTAACGCCAGCACATCTTTTATACGGAAGGAGGATAATTGCTGTACCAAATCAACAAAACATGGACTTTGAAGGTAATCAAAGCAAACTTAGTGATGTTTCAAACCGTGCTAAGAGACACTCTTTATTATTACAACATTTTTGGGCGCGGTGGAGAAATGAATATTTGACGTCGCTAAGAGAGTAC
Source organism: Arcuatula senhousia (assembly GCA_963971305.1). Lineage (NCBI taxonomy): Eukaryota > Metazoa > Mollusca > Bivalvia > Mytilida > Mytilidae > Arcuatula > Arcuatula senhousia. Next base: position 29,725,855 of record OZ020311.1, on the reverse strand, counting down.
CATACTACCGGGGGAAGGACCGACATCAACATTAAACGAGGAGACGTCGTACAGATTGAAGGCGACGGACCGCGCAATACTTGGAAAATCGCAATCATCGAAGAAGTTGTGCGCGGAAACGACGGAATTCCGAGATCTGCAACTCTGAAGACATCAAACGGAAGGACGACAAGGCCAATCACGAGGCTATATCCGTTGGAACTCAGGAGCGAGGATTACTCAGACGAGGAACAGACTTCACGCATTCAGCCACGAGATGCAGCATTGCGTGCCCGGACGAAGATCAAAGAATGGACGACAAAGAATTAATGGACTGTTAAAGTGATCTAATCTAGAGACTGTTTAATTTCTAAGCGATCACTCAGAGACTGTAATTGTGAATTCGAATTTTATTATTTTGAAGTACGTCATTTTCTTATTTCTATTCGTAATCGTATTTTTAATGACTTTAAAGTTTCGATCATTGTGTAAAGTTTCACTTTTGCGGCCCGGAGAAATGTCAGGAACGTCGCGCTACACAACGCATTGTAATTTGCCGTAATTTTGTATTGTCGACGTCGACGTTTCTTATGACGTCGGCGTGGGCGGAAGTAGATTATTGTTATTAAATGGTTGAACGAACGATAGTTGTGTCTCTACGATAGAACCAACATAAAACCCCTTTTGTACAACTCCTTATAGGGGTTACGGCCCTTAAAATAATGTTTTTTCATGTTTTTGGCCTATAGAATGAAAACTATAGCAGATAGAGAAAAGCTGTTGCTTGCTTAAATGTTCAGTGTATTTAGCACTACCAAAGTCTCGATAGGATCTAAGTTGTCAGATGACCCTTAATAGGGGTTACGGACCCTAAAATAACCTTTTTTCATGTTTTTGGCCTTTAGAATGAAAACTATAGCAGATAGAGAAAAGCTGTTGCTTGCATGTTCAGCGCATAAAGCTTTACAAAAGTCTCCATAGGGTCGAAGTTGTCAGATGACTCCTTACAGGGGTTACGGCCCCTAAAATAACGATTTTTCGTGTTTTTGGTCTATAGAATGAAAACTATAGTAGATAAAGAAAAAACTGTTGCTTGCTTTAATGTTCAGCTCATTTAGCTCTACAAAATATAGGGTTGACATCAAGACCAGGTGAGCGATTTAGGCTCCTGGGAGCCTCTTGTTAATAACTATCATTTGTTTCCGAACGATAGAATAATATTGTTATCGTGTTCAAATATCTAGTTAATAATTTCAAAAGCAATGTGGTAGATAAAGATAAAACAGGAAAGGTCTAAATGTTTTTTTCTGTCACTATCTAAATAATTACTTTGAAGGCAAGGCATTTTTTTCTCACTTCATTCCTTTTTTTTAGAGGAAGTAGCTTGCACTGACCCTGCTCAGTGCAAAAGTGTTTGTGACAATCCCGTTGGATGCTCGAACATTGCTTATCCTAAGCTCGTTATGGAGTTGATGCCTATTGGTAAGACACACAATTTCATTGTATAATATATATATATAAAACAGTTTTCTCCAAATTGTAAATCTGTCAAATAATAACACACCTTAAAGGCTTTGTTTTCGAAATGTCTGTGCTAAGTTAGGAACATTGCGTTCTTCAATTTCTCCTGTGTGTCTGTCTTGTTTTGTGTTTCCCTCAGACATTTGAGATTGTTCATTCAAGTGCGGCTGTTTTGTTGTGTGATAAAAACACTATTATTTTAAACATGGCACGTATTTTTCTGTAATCTTCCTTACCAATTTCTTGTTCTTATAACATGAAGTACAAAGCAATGTTTAACTATTTTAGGAAGTTTTCTAACTTTGTTTTTTCAAACATTTATTTTTATCATTTTACTACATGTCCATGTTGTCTAAGGCTTGGGTCCATCCCTGGATGTTAGTAGGTTTTTTAGTTACCTGACCCAAATTGGTGGTTTCTCTGTAAACTCGTGTTTCCTCTTCCATTAAAATCTGACCTCCCTGGATGGCCTGTTTGTCAAAAACACTCGCACATATAATAGAGCTGATATTACAAATTATGATTTCCAGGGTTACGAGGCTTTATGATAGCTGTAATGTTGTCGGCCATAATGAGTTCATTGACGTCCATCTTTAACAGTTCCAGCACCATATTTACTATGGATATTTGGAAAAGAATAAGGAAGCAGGCAACACAGAAGGAACTCCTCGTGGTTGGCAGGTACTATCATTCATTTTTATGCTTGTCACAGTGGTACTTTCCTTTACGATTCATCTCCCGTTTGACCTTTTTTCAAGATATTCTTTCAGTCGGATGTTACATGATATATTCATTTGCCTTCTCATTTTAAATGGCTCATTTTTTTTAAACAGGTTGGGTGTTTTTAGCTCATTTGCTCTATATAACTCATGTGACGGTAATTACTATCGGTATCAAGCGAGCCATACTTTTCATGAAACAAAAAAAATAGATTTGAATTTGTTGTTGCATTGTCGCATATGTTTATGTTAAGAGCCACATTTTTGGTAATAGAAGATTGTCTGAAATATTTATGGTTTTCCTGAATAATGCTACGAAAATTGGCAAATTTCCATGACTTTATTCAAGAAAAACCCTTTGAAATATATAACTATCTTGTTTCTTTACAAAAAATGATTAGCAAGACATACATTTATGCGACAATCAAACAAAATTTTTAAATCTTAAATTATTTTTTTTTACTTCATAAAAATAATCATTTGATATTAAATACCATCAACTGATCTACATAGTGAAAATGAACTATTGCACCCAGCCTGTTAGACTGCACATTAAATGGCTCACTTTCTTAAATTGCCTTTTTACTTAAATTGCACTTTTTAAATGGCTCATTTTCTTAAATTGCATTTGTAAAATTTTTATGCTTCATATCGTACTTGGTATGTTTACTTTTCTTTTTCCTAAAAAAATTACAATTTTTCTATACATGTATTTATATTCAAATAATCCATTTTTACAATGCTTGCCTGACTTTCCTTTTGCAAATTAAGAATTTTTATATGCTTGTAGATTGTTTATAGTGTTCATGTGTTGCCTGAGTATCCTCTGGATCCCCCTTGTGAAGTCATCCCAGGGTGGGAAGCTGTTTACCTATATGGTGGTCATGGAAGGATACTTGGGATCACCTCTTGGAGTCTTGTTCCTAACATCGATATTCTGGAAGGGAACAACAGAGGCGGTAACAAATCTTTATTTTTTGGTTAGATATTGCACACGGAGAGCTTAAGATGATTAAACTTGTTGCGAAGATGTATGAAAAATGACATTAGTATTTTGTTAAGTATAGGAAGTCTAAAGAATACATGTAAATAAAACCGACACGGTAAAACAGAGAGCAATAGGTTATCAACTTAAAGAATAAAGACATTTAGGCTTGACGAAACCAATACAGAATGCGATCAAACTTTTTCGGAAGGGAGCAGTGTTTTTTTTTTGATCCTGCCTTTTTATGTTGAATTTTTGAATTCATCATAGCCTCTCGTTTGAATAATATGACTCATTCAACAAGGAAGTACAGAAAGAAGTACGAAGCTTCTTTAAACCAATAACTATGATTATTTTTATGTTTGTTTACACACTTCTTAGTGCAATTTGTAAGGATTAAACGTATGCAACACATGCAGATTTGGAAGAATAAAAAAAATCTCAATCATCCAAAACACCTGATCAAATGTTTGTTCTTTCATCTCACAACATATATTTGATGAATTGTCGATATAATATTATGTAAAAGGTCACTTAATGCCAAGGTGAAGGCATTAAGAAATACGTCGAGTTATTATTTCCAACTTATTCTTATAAGTGCAACAAGAACATTCACAGACAAAATATACTCTTTTATAATACTTCAGTTTATGTACATGGATATAAATACGTATGCACATTAATCTGATAAATTAATAGGAAATAGTAAGGAAATAGCTAGTACATGTATTTGATAGATCGATCGAGTATGCGTAAAGCTAGATATAAGTAGTGGTAGAACGATGCAGAATGATAAAACATTTGATCACTTGTCACATTTGTCTACAACCAGTAAAAGTATGTGTAATAATATTTCTCTAACTGTTGTGCAATATTATCTAGTTCTCGCGAGATGAGACTTTTTTGTGTATCACACTCCGCACGATGTCATTTGATTGGCTGTCCGCGCGAGACACAACGGTAGATACGCATCTCGTGAAAAGCGTGCTAACTTTTGTTTGAACACCTGTCTCCCTTTAAAGAAAGGACAAACAAAATATATCCAAAATGCACTAAAACGTTTGTTTCATTATAAATAGACGATAATGAAATGTCTACCTTTAATAAAAATTGATTATAAAAAGGTGGTACTTTTAGAAAAAAAATATTTGACTACTTTTTTCACATGTTTGCCAAACAAAATAGGTTATTTTTTCTATGAGTTTTAATTAAAGAAGTAATTTTGGGCCTATACTTCACTTAAGACAGTTAGAGAAAAAAGTTTCACAACTACAAGTGATGAGATACGGATTTTTATCACACTCGTTAGATATTTGTCAAAGGAAACTCGCAAATGCTCGTTTCCTAAATTGACAAATATCTAAAAACTCGATGTGATAAAAATCCGTATCTCATCACTTGTAGTTGTGAAACCTGTATATATTCTTGTTTGGTAAAACCATCTATTGTTGAAAGTTTGCCACCAATACACCTCGTTCATCAAACAATTCTTTTGAAATGCTTGTCCTAAATCTGGACCATTGCGATCTTCAATTTTTCAGGTTTTTCTTCGCCTGTTTATTATTTTTTTTTGTTCCCGGACACTTGACATGCTTCATTCTAATTAAGTAGTATTTGTTATTGCTTTATTTTATGTAGGGAGCATTTTGGGGACTTCTAATAGGACATGTAATTGGGGTTATCCGGCTTATCCTAGAGTTTGTTTATCCTGCGCCAACATGTGGTGAACAAGAGACTAGACCGGCAATTCTTTATAGTGTCCACTATATGTACTTCATACCCGTTTTGATGCTGTTTATGGCCATCACAATTATAGTAATTAGCTCATTTACAAGGAAGCGTTCAGAAAACGAGGTATCTTTTTATGATAGAAGTTTTTCAATATCCTCAAATGGGTCCTTCTTTGGTGATTTCAAGAATTGGTTTCGAAAGACGTGCATAAATAGTACATTTATTTATTAAATCTGATATCGAACAATGGGAAGACGACGAGAAGCAACCATTTGTTACATTGAAGGCTGTCTGCTATTTTCCCACTGTGCATTTCGAATAATCGCTGATTTACTAGATTTCGTCGCCTACAGATATTCCAGTTTTTATTTATCAGTTTTTGTTTGTCTGTTGGTCCTAATATGTAACCTTTAAAATTATAAGTATTCAACTTATATTTGCCATCATGTACCTATGTTTTATATCACTTTCTATGAACAAAAACAAACCGTACTTTTGAAGAGAATATGGTACATGTAGAATTATCATCGAAGGCGTTGTAATCTACTGACCTAAAGCATTTAGAAACTATAAAGGGAAATGGAAAACAAAAGAAAAATAGATTTTTGTATGCTAACATGCTTGTATCTTTTAATCAATTTTCTTTAAACAAGTTGAAAGGTGTTACTTGGTGGACAAGATATGGCGTTGAATCTTCACAAGAAAGCACATCTTTGGGAGAGACACCTAATGAAGGTACTGTTGTATGTTTAGATTTTTAAATATGTATACCCGGTATGTACCTCAAATTGATATAGTCTTTCGATATTCGAAATGTTTAAATCAATGTTTAAATGACCTAATCAAATTGGAGTTTCGGTAGTATTCTTGTTATATATGCAATACAAATGACAACAAATTTTGCTACGCCTGACGCGCGTTTCGTCTATTTAAGACTCATCAGAGGCGCTCTACCAAAAAAAAAATGAAAATGCCAAACACTGTATGAATATGAAGAGCATAAAACAGTACAACTAAAAATACCAAACTGGGGAACCAAATTATTACTAAGATATTCAACCTATGTCTGGGGTAGGAAGAACCTTAGGATTTAGACAATTTTGAAATTTAGACGGATAATTTAAAGCCAACTCAAAAGTGTTGGTGCCTTTTTATTTTTAGAGCCAAATACTGTATTCTTTCGTTGAATTGTATTTTGTTGTGCTTATAAAAGTTATCTTTTATTTCATAATTATAAAAAATCACAGGAAATGAATTTTGAGAAATGCTATGATGAAGTTTATAGTGCAGATCAGATTATATAAATTGGATTTTTTCAGAGCTCAAGCAGACTGACAAGGATGGTATGAAAAAGTCGAGTGGAGGAAGAAATAACAAAAGCTCACGAATCGTTGCTTTTCTCTTCGGAACAGACGAAACCCATCAGACAGCGGAAATAAAGATCACTGACAGACAATCGTTTCTGAAAGAAAGTTTTTCGTCGAAAATCATTTTGAATTGTTTAGCCATCGTAGTAATTGCCTGTATTGCGTTTCTCTGTGGATTCTACCACTGAATGTTTATTTAGTGAAAATCACTATATTTATTAAAATAAGTATTTACATTTTTACTGAAGCTTATTCAGATATGGTATTAATTTAGAATGCGTTTATTCACTGAAAACCCAATAAGCATCTATATTGTTTGAATATTGATGAAAAGAAAGTGAATGACATCGTTTCGTTAATATTTTTGAATGCATTCGTCTGCATCTTTGCAAGGTACCACTTATTCATAGAGATTGATGTTGAAATTCATCATTGAACCACAACGATAATGAATGTTTGTTATTATTGACAACAGTTGCCAGGGTAACCATTGCAGGAATTTTGGACCAATTCAAATCCTGTGAAAAAAACCATATCAATACCTCATTTTTATTTGCCAGTGAGATTATGAAATAAGCAAGTAAAAATGAGGTACAAGCAATGTCTAGGTCACGACATAGCAACAAGGAAACTATAATATAATCTCCATAGCAACAATATGTTTGGGCCCAGAAAGATCTGTTATGTAATTTTTAACAGGAAGTTTGGCTTTGAACTACTAGTATATATATTCTGACTTTAGAACGAAGACTTTTTGATAACATAGAAAAGAGTGAAACTTTTGTAGAATAATTAAGGGAAAGACCTTGCAATTCTTCTGTAAAGAATTGTTTACTTCTTTTGTAACATTTGTGTTTATTAGCCGTCGACCTGTTAGCCATTAAGCTATTGATAAACAAGCATTTCGTTCTATTGACCGTATAACCTTTCATCTCAGTTTTATTTACAATATGAGATGTTAAGAAAATAATGTTATGAAGAAACAAAAGGATTGTTGCTATAAAAATTAATGCTAACTAGCAAAAAAAACTTTGAGCAGCTGATTACAGATAACCCCGCCCCAAAACAAAAAATCAAACACATGTACTAGTAATAATATACATTTTGTAACAGTGGATGCCTGTGAACATCTACATTATATCACAAAAATGTGTAAAATTTTCACGAAAATTCATTGAGGGGTGTAAGAGTATGGTTTGTGGATTTTCTTGGAATTTTCTCAGAATATCTATGAAATAATAAATATTTGATTCCCCTTTTACAAATAATATTTTGCTATTCCTATAGCAAAACATAGACTTAACCATTAGATGACAAGGAGTCATGAAGCTTTCGCACAATAAATGTGATATGTTGATGTGCACCTCTTATTTTAAATTTTGATCTGATTTATTTTATTTTTTTTGTTATCCTTAGCAAAAATGGACATCTCTTATTTTCAATTTTTCCCATATCCCTCTATCGATTTTCATTAAATTTCTGCATAATGTTTGTACCGTAATGTTAATGTACACCTGCTATTCGATAAAGGGATACTCATTTTTTTATTAGCTATTCAACCGTAACCCCTCAATAGGTTTAAAATTTTAACACTTTGTTTTGACATATAAATGTAAATTTGCATTTTTCATTCTAAAATGTTTGATTCTGTTAAGCAAAGGAAATTTATTTGTGAGCAGCTTCTCACAGTGAGAACGTAGCTCATCGCGAAATACAGCATATGATTCTTTCTTTTATCTATTTAACTTATTTCCTTATCTTCTTATAGCATGACCCTTTTTGTTAAATTTTGCCAATGTGAAGTTTTCAACAGGTAAATCTTTTACACTAGGAAACTTTTCCTTCATACAACAAGATATTCTCCTCCCTAAAGATGTGAGTTTAAACGGATCAGAGAGTTCATTGTGACACATTCACTAGGAGGATTAAGTTCAAGTACTCCTAAGTACCTTGATGAGTCCCTGTTCGGCTTGGGGTAATTAAACATTTTATTCGCTATAAATGAAATGACACCGGCGCATTTCATTTCACCGAATTTGAAAATGGCCCCTGTTTTCATTTAAGCGAATTTTATACCTGGTAAATACAGGTAAATATAGGTAAATGACTATAACATTTAGAAAAATAAAGAAGGATGAGCACTTAACTGTAATATTGGACTTCGACCATCACTTTATCTATCCCAATAATTCACTTTCAATGTGCACATGGTTTCCTAATATTAGCACAATACTGACCAAAAATAACATATGAACATCACATTTCTCCCTGGGAATGCCAAACATCCAGGATTTAGCATCATCTTGTTTGGAGCATTTAGGTGCCTTGAGACTCAAAATCCTGTCAAAACTTTTTCACCTTGCTATGCTCGGCAAACCTTCCTTTTTCATACTACATGTATATTCTCCCATGCAAGTAAAAGACCAACCAATGGAAAATCAAGACAATAGCGTCGATGGAGAACTGTATAAATGAATTTAGACCACTCCTCTAATATACACTGGAAAGTACGATAAGGGTGAAAAATGTAGGTTCAAATATGGGGAAAGAATGTAGACCAGAAACACTAAGTATATGTAATATTGCAATATTACAGCAAAGTAACAGTACCAAATCCATTGCATGGTCAAATTTTACAGCTTAGCAGAAAAAGATGAGACTTAGAAGATACTATTACCACCAGGAAGACAAAATATACGAAAAATGAAAGGATAATATGATCAATATAAATGAACATGCATATTAATAAATAAAAAAAATTTTGCATAAAAATGTTTAAAAAAAATAAAATAAAATTATTTTGAGTGTGTTTGAAAAAAAAATTTGATTTTGATTTTGTCAGAAAAAAAATATTATAGATTGGAAAATCCCAACCCCTTCCCCCCCCAAAAAAAATGATTGTTGCCTAATAAGCTCCCGCTGAGCGGGAGCTAAATTGACTGAGTATGATGCCTCAAACCGGAAGACGTATAAGCTAGTCAGAAATCCGCACCCAACAACACGGAATGCAAAATTAAATTCCTTTTTTGTAATTTTTAATTTTAAAAAAATAATAGCGGGCACAGCTCGCAAGCGGACACAAAGTGCCCGCTCGAGCGGAGAGCTCTACGGTATCTGTTCCCGCGAAAAATTTGCCTAATGCTGATATTGATTTTTCATGGTCCGGAAAGGCTCTCAATTTTTTACAGGAACGGAGTGAATTTGAAAATAATTACCCATTTTGCTAGTCGCATTCCAAAAATTATCTATTTAATAATGTAAAAAGAGAAAAATAATCTGATGACGACGAGTTGCTACATTTTTTGTAGTAACCAAATTATAATCGATTTTTTCTTACTTTTCTATTTAACGTTCAATCGCCCCTAGAATCTCGTCCCAAATTGAACGTTCTAGAAAATCAACCAAAACAAAATAACTACGATGGTTTCAGATCTTATTTGACTGCATCGATTCGAAATCATTTTTTTTTATTGAACAGAATTATGCTGTGCTCGCATTTAGGCACTGCCTATTTCATATTAAACATAAGTTATTGAATTAAAATATTTTTTTAAAGTATTTCCAGCTATGAAATGTTTCAAATATAAAGAATTAAAAAAAAAGTACTACCCATACATTTTGGCGTCCATTCTTATCACGAGAGGTCGCGCCCATTATAACAAAATGACAGAAGCGCGGGAACCCGTCATTCTAATTTTCGCGAAACAAGACCTCCCTAAAAAGCGGTGATGACTTGAATATTTCAGCAGACAAATTTCATTCCCTGCAGGTATTACATTTACTTTGTACCCAGTAAACATATTTGTTTTTGTTAATTTCTCTCTAGTAGCCGGCTTTGAATTCGAAAATGAAAGTAGAAATTCTTTAGGGTGTCCTCTGCGAGGTCCGCACAAATGCACTTCCTTGTTCTGTTTGCAGTCGCGTTCCTTTTTTAAAATCATGCAAAAGCTTGCGTTTCTTGCTGTTATTGAAAGATAATGAGTTCTTGCTTTAATTAAATTATGAGACACCATATATATACAAGAGAGTTACTTAATCTGCGGGAGCTTTTCAGGTTTAACCTGTATCATTGTAAAATGGTCGTCTTGGGCGCAATAAAACCAAAGTCTAGGGTTCAGGATTTATTTATAACAGTAACATCATTAAACCCTGTAACAATAAAATAATACAATTATCACAATTATCTAATTATCAATTACATATAAAGATATCAATAGTCAGAATAGAATAATAAAATCACAACATAATTATATCTGTATTAAAATATAAATCTAGTACTATGTAACATACAAAAGTTATAATCATATTTCTAGTACACGGATACCAATAAATATAGTTGTACAAATTCTTACTAAACATCTAGTAAATGCTTCACACTCAAAATATACTACGAACGTGAAAGCATAGCCCGGAATAACATCTATATATTATTCTCATGCATATCTATTCCATTAATATATATGTATGCAAGTTTCATGAAAATATAATAACAAATTAACCCTATTAAAATACTATCGCTTACCAACTTGTGGAGCAGGGCGTTACTGTTAGGCACAGTCTATACAATCACTTTAGCATACAGATCCTGCAAGCAAAATACAGCATTAACTAACAATGCTTAGCTCATAATAATAATAAAGAGCATAAAACGTAATGTAAACAAACTACCGTTAAACTGTTCATTCAAGAATGAAAAGTACAGGTGAACTTTAAACTCTAAAATATCAATGCTTTACAAACGAATTCACCTAAGTGATAATAACACTATCAATCGATATGAGCGACATTTAAAGATAGGCAAAATCAATACAATATTCATGTATTCAATACACAAAACATTGATTACTAAAGAAAACTATATACAAATCGAAAGGCCTTCTACATATCAAAATATTACAATAAATATCAGAGGTACGCTATAAAAAATATAAACAATGAAGTACAAAAATATAAACTTACCTATCAAAATAAAGTAGAATAAACCAAGAATGAAGCTTCTGAATAATTCCAAAAGGTTTGTATTAATTCCAGTCAATATATAGGTATCATAAGTGTTTCAACTTCAAATATGCATCTTCAAAGTCAAATATATCAAATTGTCAAAAAGCTTCCATTTTCATCTTTCAAAGGTATTTCAAATTGTAATCAAAGATCAAATTCAAACCAATCAAATCTTCCATATCAATCAGCTGATCAAATATACTCAACACAGAAAAATAAGCTACACTGTAAAATGAATGAATAATTAAACAACATTAAAGGGTTTAAATATACTTTATTACCAAAATAGCGCAACATTATATTTATCATAAAATATACATGTACCACATTCTCCTCCTTGTTGGAAAAATGACTTCCACGTCATTAACACTTTATATTCCTCCCCTCCTGAGAATTCAATGGCGTCCTCGACAATCACAATCTGAATTTAATCACATTTTTCCACAATCTTCATAATGGTTGAGGATATCTGCATCTCCATTCCTTTGAACACACCATTCTGTAATTGTGAAGTTAACCATTCCACTTTCTGAAGCCATGATGGTTTACCAATAGCTTGTTTCGTCACATAGTCGCTCAAATATGCGGGTGGTCTCCGAACTCGTTTGGCTGGTAAATCACTAGGTGGTGTCGGTAAAATCCTTCTTCGTCGCTGTTGCTGTGGTGTCCTAGGAGCTAATGGGACAAAATCATCTGCACCTGTATCACCTGATGTGTCGGGGAGCGTACTGCCAGCTTCATCAACATCATCTCCATCAAAAGGGTTTCCTTCTGTATCCATAATCTGGTCAGTCACTTCTTCTTCGGTTATCACATCAGCTTCAAGGGTAAGCTGCTCACCAGCGTCCTCTCCTGGTGGAAAAGCGTCCTCTTCAGAACTTATCCCTTGACCTCCATCAACATGGGTCTGGTCGTCACCATCCATGCCAATGGCACCTTGTTGCCGCTCTACCACAGTTGTTGCATCACCATCCGTGCTGCTCTGTTGGTCTTGCCTTGGCAACATGAAATAATATTCCTGCTCAGATTCCTCGTCTGTCTCAGCTTCAGTTTCTTCCTTGGAACTGTCAGACTTCATCACTTTATCTTCAAGGTTCTTCCTGGTTTGGCGTCTCCTTGGTGCAGGTTTCTCTTTATCATCACTTACAGGCAGATGTCCAATAGGTAAAAGCAAATTTCTATGTAAAGTCCTTCTTTTATCATCACCATTCTCTTTCTGGACCACGTAGACAGGTATCCCGCTGTTAGGCTGTCTAACAACTCTGTACGTGTCCTCTTCCCATTTATCTGCTATTTTATGCTTCCCTTCAAACGCTACAACCTTTACAAGTACACGATCTCCGGGTTGCAGAACTGCTCCTCTGACTCGTCTATCATAACTTCCTTTCTGTCGTCCTTGTGCTGTCTGTGTTGTTCTAGCTGCTAAGTCATAAGCCTTCCTCAAACGTTCTTGCATCTCATCTACATACTTGGTTGATGGTTGTTTTGTGTTGGTCTTTTCAAGTCCAAAAGCTAAATCAACTGGTAAATTAGGGTGTCGACCGAACATAAGGAAATACGGCGAGAATCCAGTAGTAGTCTGTCTGGTACAGTTGTACGCATGAACAAGTCCGGCTACGTGAGCTTTCCAATCCTTCTTTTGCGTAGTCTTCAACGTACCCAGCATGTCTAACAGAGTCCTATTGAATCTTTCCGGAAGTCCATTTCCCATAGGATGATATGGTGTTGTTCGGGATTTTTCCATTCCAGTAATGCTACACAGTTCCTTGATAATCTTACTCTGGAAGTTTGCACCTTGGTCAGAGTGGATTCGTCTAGGCAAACCATAGTGTACAACGAAGTGATTAAAGAACGCTTCCGCTGTGGTTCTCGCCGTTTGATTCTTCGTAGGAACTGCCAAAGCATAACGGGTAAAGTGGTCTGTTATCACTAATATGTTCTCATATCCACCTTTTGATCTTTCAAGGGAGAGAAAGTCCATGCAGACCAGTTCTAACGGTTGATATGTCTCAATGCTGATGAGTGGGGCCTTGTCTTTAGGTTGTTTCTTCCTTCTTATACATCTGTCACATTGATCAATCCAGTTTTCTACATCTCTTGTTATCCCGTACCAGATGAAGCGATCACGAACTAAAGATAACGTCTTCTCTTTTCCTTGATGACCCATTCCATCATGTAGTGATTCTAGTACCTGTCGAATACACTTCTCTGGTAATACTACTTGTCTTATAGGTTCCTGTTCCACCATTACTTCTCTGTAAAGTATACCATTTATCATCTTTAACTTCTCATAGTTACTTAAAAACCAGGTGTTGTGAGGGGCTTTTTCCAGTTGTTCTTTACTAGGCTTCTTATGTTCCTGTACCCAATAAATCCACTCACGAATAACTGGATCGTTCTTCTGTTCCATCTTAATGTTCACTGATGGTTGAATAGGTATATCTGTTTCATCAACTGATTGGTGGGACATTGACAAACTTTGAACAAACGGTTGAGCAAACTGTAAACTGCATATGGCTTTTACTGATTCTGTGGTGAGGTTGATCTTCTTGTCTTTAGTTAAACCAGGTAATCTTGAAAGTCCATCTGCGTCGGCGTTGTGTGATCCGGGTCGGTAAACAATATCAAAATTGTAAGATGAAAGGGCTGCCAACCAACGATGACCAGTAGCGTCAAGTTTAGCGGATGTTAATACATACGTTAACGGGTTATTGTCGGTTAGTACTGTGAATGTGTTTCCATACAAATAGTCATGAAATTTTTCTGTTACTGCCCATTTCAACGCTAAGAATTCTAATTTATGAACTGGATAATTTCTTTCAGCTTTTGATAATCCTCGGCTTGCATATGCAATTACAACTTTCCTCTTATCTCTCTGTTGGTACAATACAGCTCCAAGTCCTAACATCGACGCATCGGTGTGTAACTCAAATGGCTCGGAGTAAGATGGATAACCAAGTATGGGATGGCTAGTTAGTCTTGACTTCAGTTCTTGAAAAGCATCTTCTTGCGGTTTTCCCCAAATCCACGACGATGGTACTGGTCGACTCTTAGTTCTACGTTTCTTTGACTTGGTGGGTGCTGGCATAAGATCTGTTAACGGGCGAGCAATCTTCGAAAAATCTTTAATAAATTTCCTGTAGTATCCAATGAAACCTAGAAATTGTCTTACTTCATCTGGATTCTGTGGTGTTGGCCATTGTTCTACTTTCTCGATCTTACTAGGGTCTGGTGAGATTCCATCTTTCGATACTATATGACCAATATACTTAACCTTTTCTTGGAAGAATGAGCATTTCTTTGGAGAGAGTTTTAATCCGCTTTCTCGTAGACGTTGTAAAACCCTGTTTAATCTGTCTAAGTGCTCTTCATAGGTATCTGAAAATATAATCAAATCATCTAAATATATAAAACAAATATTAAGATGTAAATCTCCAAGTATTTCCTCCATTAGACGCTGATAAGTGGCTGGACTATTAACTAATCCGAAAGGTAACCGGTTAAATTCATAAAACCCAAGCGGACCTACAGTGAATGCTGTTCTCTGTTTATGTTCTTCCTCTAACTCAACCTGATGATATCCACTTTTCATATCAAGTACAGTATAATAGTTGTTTCCTCCAAGTGCGTCTAGTATTTCCTCGCTTCTTGGTAAAGCATAGTTGTCCTTATAAGTACGGTTGTTCAATTGCCGGTAATCTATACACATACGGAGTTTTCCGTCCTTTTTCCTACAAATTACAATATTCGAAGACCAAGGTGAATGCGACTTTCGAATAATTCCAGCTGCCAACAACTGTTGTAGATGATCTCTAACTTCATTGAACATCGAAGGTGGAATACGACGATTTCTTTGTTTAAAGGGTGTCTCATCCATAAGATCAATGCGGTGTCGAACGGCCGATGTATGGCCTATGTCTGTGTCACTTTTACTGAATACATCTCCAAACTGCTGTAAGAGTTTCTTGCCTTTATTTAGTTGTTTCTCTGTCAGCGTTGTAGGTAAATTCACATCTTTCAGTGGGTCATATGGAACATCTTCATCTGGAGCTAAGTCTGCTACTGACACGGGTTGCAACTCACATAGGATAGCATTTGGTGCGATGGTGACTGTTCTCGTCGTTACGTTGCTTATATGTACTGGTATAGTTCTGTTCTTCTTATATTTGTATGAAACCAATGTAGGTGCAATGTCTAAATCTGATGGTATTGCAGCTTTCTCTGTGGTTTGAAGTATAGCACAAACCTGATGGTAAGGCATCTCATGGTCGGTATAACCTTGAACTATAACATCTCTGTTCGGTGGTATCTGTATACTTTTCCTTTCAGCTGACTTTACAATTCCAAGTCTGTTTGAACGCTTTTTAAGTTCCTTTTCTCTAAATAATAAACATTTAAATGCCATGTACCAGTTGGTGTGAAGATTAGCAGTCTGTAAAAATCTTTCCCCTGAACAAAGTCTAACATCTTCCATTATGATGTTCAAAATATTGGTTCCTAACAACAAAGGTACCTGCTTATTGTATGTGCTATCCGGAACTACAAGTAATAGACAAGCATGTTTCCTGTCAGATGAACCTGCTCCAGGTACTTCTAAATCTGCTGTTACATATCCCAAGTATGGCATATCTTGACCATCTGCACACTCAATCTTCAAGATGGTATCTAGTTTCTGTATGTGCTGATCATATAAATGTTGTTTATGAAAAGACTCACTAACAGTGCTGACAGTTGATCCAGTATCAAGCAATGCAGTTGCTGAGATATCATTTATCCTTACTGATGCTTCATTAGGGCTACCTAGTAATCCTGTTATATCCTGATTACCTTTTGTAGTTTGGTGAACTGCATATGTTCTGTCTTCCGCATTAATCTGTTGAAAGTTATATGCCTGCCTAGAATGATCAAGTCGAACGCGACAACCAAGAGCAATATGTCCTTCATTACCACATCTATAACATATAATAGGCTTCTTTGGAAATGATTCTTCTTCTTGAACGGGTTGTTCCATTTGTACATTATTATCTTCATACCAATATGGTCTTTTCTTTCTACGTCGTCGTCTACGACGTTGTGGTTGGGCTTGTTGACCAAACATGTCTTGTTCATATCTATCTAAGAACTGTTCTAATCTAAGAAGTTCATCTTTGAGACTCATGATGTATGTAATATATAATAAAGATAGTAATAGAAGTTGACTCCTGTATTCACAGGTTAATAAAGTCTTGAATAAAAAAGTAACCAAGAAAAGTAAAGTAAGTCTGGATCCTGTATTCACAGGTTAAATTCCAGTAATAAAGCAAAAGCTTATAAGTTCACTAAGTTTCAAGTTAGTATGCCAGTAAAACAGCAAAGTGCTATGTGTATAAAGCACTAAAGTAAATTAAGCATGATCAGTTTCATGTCAATAAAGTGACGTACCTTATTCAGTATAGATGCGTAATCTGGATACAAACTGCTGATGAGAAATATTTTGCAGAGCTTTTACGTCTACAAAATCTGTCTAGCTGTACCTGTATATAAAATTACTAAGTAATGTTCAGATAATATTTAAGTAAATATGTAATTAATTATTAATATATACTGAAAACAATAAAGTAAATACCAAAGAGTAAAGTTACTCTCAAGCAAAGTAAAGTAATCAAATTACACAAAAGCGAAGTCCGGTAAACACGAACCGTGGGGAGTGTAGTAACTAAATGACGTAAACCTGAATGCGGATGTCGTAATATACAATGCTGGGTAGAGTATAGGGTAAGGTAAAGGTATATGAGGGGGGGGTAGGAGTATTACCAATATATATACTAGGTTTAACTAAGTCATCACTGATGAACTAATCACGTATCACTATCACAAATCTTCAATATCAATGAATGTGTCAACTATTATTCTATAGCAAAAATATTCTAAGTCAACTTGTTACTTCAATTCACTACAATCTTGTTCAATCACTTTCCAATATCAAATCATACTATGTATTTTGGGTAAACCATTGTAGTCAAGTTCTAATATCTAAACAACACAGCTACCATATGTGCTTTAAAACATAATAGCACAAATAACCCACACAAAAACAATATTTTTGAATTGTGCACAATATGTAAAAATACAAAGTAAAAATTACAAAGTCAAAAATTGCACAAGACCTGTGAAAAATGAATAAAGTATCAGTTCAAATACACAAATTTTATACAATATAAATGCTGATCTGTAACCACACTACCAATATCTTTGCTGTCATCCAAGAAAAGTCTTAACCATTCTTCAATCTGTAAACATCAACACGTGGCCAATGTCAATAAAGTCAACATGTGCTTCGGGTAAACAAACATCACATGGTAGGTATCCTCGGTCCTCATTGGTCGACTCAGCGTAGACATCACGTGGTACCGATAGACATCAACAAATCTGTGAGCCACTACTCGATAGCTGTGCCAATACACCAATATGCGTGGGCGCCAGTTGTAAAATGGTCGTCTTGGGCGCAAGAAAACCAAAGTCTAGGGTTCAGGATTTATTTATAACAGTAACATCATTAAACCCTGTAACAATAAAATAATACAATTATCACAATTATCTAATTATCAATTACATATAAAGATATCAATAGTCAGAATAGAATAATAAAATCACAACATAATTATATCTGTATTAAAATATAAATCTAGTACTATGTAACATACAAAAGTTATAATCATATTTCTAGTACACGGATACCAATAAATATAGTTGTACAAATTCTTACTAAACATCTAGTAAATGCATCACACTCAAAATATACTACGAACGTGAAAGCATAGCCCGGAATAACATCTATATATTATTCTCATGCATATCTATTCCATTAATATATATGTATGCAAGTTTCATGAAAATATAATAACAAATTAACCCTATTAAAATACTATCGCTTACCAACTTGTGGAGCAGGGCGTTACTGTTAGGCACAGTCTATACAATCACTTTAGCATACAGATCCTGCAAGCAAAATACAGCATTAACTAACAATGCTTAGCTCATAATAATAATAAAGAGCATAAAACGTAATGTAAACAAACTACCGTTAAACTGTTCATTCAAGAATGAAAAGTACAGGTGAACTTTAAACTCTAAAATATCAATGCTTTACAAACGAATTCACCTAAGTGATAATAACACTATCAATCGATATGAGCGACATTTAAAGATAGGCAAAATCAATACAATATTCATGTATTCAATACACAAAACATTGATTACTAAAGAAAACTATATACAAATCGAAAGGCCTTCTACATATCAAAATATTACAATAAATATCAGAGGTACGCTATAAAAAATATAAACAATGAAGTACAAAAATATAAACTTACCTATCAAAATAAAGTAGAATAAACCAAGAATGAAGCTTCTGAATAATTCCAAAAGGTTTGTATTAATTCCAGTCAATATATAGGTATCATAAGTGTTTCAACTTCAAATATGCATCTTCAAAGTCAAATATATCAAATTGTCAAAAAGCTTCCATTTTCATCTTTCAAAGGTATTTCAAATTGTAATCAAAGATCAAATTCAAACCAATCAAATCTTCCATATCAATCAGCTGATCAAATATACTCAACACAGAAAAATAAGCTACACTGTAAAATGAATGAATAATTAAACAACATTAAAGGGTTTAAATATACTTTATTACCAAAATAGCGCAACATTATATTTATCATAAAATATACATGTACCACATGAAGACAAAATATACGAAAAATGAAAGGATAATATGATCAATATAAATGAACATGCATATTAATAAATAAAAAAAATTTTGCATAAAAATGTTTAAAAAAAATAAAATAAAATTATTTTGAGTGTGTTTGAAAAAAAAATTTGATTTTGATTTTGTCAGAAAAAAAATATTATAGATTGGAAAATCCCAACCCCTTCCCCCCCCCCAAAAAAAATGATTGTTGCCTAATAAGCTCCCGCTGAGCGGGAGCTAAATTGACTGAGTATGATGCCTCAAACCGGAAGACGTATAAGCTAGTCAGAAATCCGCACCCAACAACACGGAATGCAAAATTAAATTCCTTTTTTGTAATTTTTAATTTTAAAAAAATAATAGCGGGCACAGCTCGCAAGCGGACACAAAGTGCCCGCTCGAGCGGAGAGCTCTACGGTATCTGTTCCCGCGAAAAATTTGCCTAATGCTGATATTGATTTTTCATGGTCCGGAAAGGCTCTCAATTTTTTACAGGAACGGAGTGAATTTGAAAATAATTACCCATTTTGCTAGTCGCATTCCAAAAATTATCTATTTAATAATGTAAAAAGAGAAAAATAATCTGATGACGACGAGTTGCTACATTTTTTGTAGTAACCAAATTATAATCGATTTTTTCTTACTTTTCTATTTAACGTTCAATCGCCCCTAGAATCTCGTCCCAAATTGAACGTTCTAGAAAATCAACCAAAACAAAATAACTACGATGGTTTCAGATCTTATTTGACTGCATCGATTCGAAATCATTTTTTTTTATTGAACAGAATTATGCTGTGCTCGCATTTAGGCACTGCCTATTTCATATTAAACATAAGTTATTGAATTAAAATATTTTTTTAAAGTATTTCCAGCTATGAAATGTTTCAAATATAAAGAATTAAAAAAAAAGTACTACCCATACATTTTGGCGTCCATTCTTATCACGAGAGGTCGCGCCCATTATAACAAAATGACAGAAGCGCGGGAACCCGTCATTCTAATTTTCGCGAAACAAGACCTCCCTAAAAAGCGGTGATGACTTGAATATTTCAGCAGACAAATTTCATTCCCTGCAGGTATTACATTTACTTTGTACCCAGTAAACATATTTGTTTTTGTTAATTTCTCTCTAGTAGCCGGCTTTGAATTCGAAAATGAAAGTAGAAATTCTTTAGGGTGTCCTCTGCGAGGTCCGCACAAATGCACTTCCTTGTTCTGTTTGCAGTCGCGTTCCTTTTTTAAAATCATGCAAAAGCTTGCGTTTCTTGCTGTTATTGAAAGATAATGAGTTCTTGCTTTAATTAAATTATGAGACACCATATATATACAAGAGAGTTACTTAATCTGCGGGAGCTTTTCAGGTTTAACCTGTATCATATTAGGACTTTTGTAGAGCTTAATAAAGCAAATAATTACATTCTAATTTATAACGACAATTTTGATTGGTTAATAATGCAGTTTTATTTCTCGATAAAACTCATTAGCACGTGCTACCTGTACAACGACTTTCACGGTGTAATTTTTTTTAAAAAGATAAACCATTCATTTCGTGCAATTTTCTGGGCAAACATTAAATATATTTTTTCGGAATATAATTGTATGCATTGATTTTTTTTTTCTGAGCATGCGCGGAGACGTAGACATCAATTTTCAAACAGCTGATAAAACTGATCGAAAAAAGCATATTTCTGGACCTATGACAACATCCTTGTGTGAAATTTGCAATCCAAAACGTTTGAGAAAGCATATAGATACATTTTTCTCCAGATCAGAGATCAATTCTAGAAACAGTAAACTTTTATATGTGAAGAAAAACATACTCGCCACTATCACTACTCCATAAATCTCCGTTTCCGGTGTAAACATAAACAACCAACAAGCATGCTGTACCAACTTATAGTCGTTGTACTAGTGTTACTAACTAACATTCATCGTCAACAACAGCAAGATGATGTAGAAACCTCAAGGTTTGATCGTAATTTGCTAATTTTCATGAAACAAACTGATGTAAATATGATTTTAACTCAGTCTTATGATATCAGACTAGCCAGTGACTTAGACATTGGGACTTACACAATGATTTTGTACCACATTAAATTCTCTAGACCTCCACTTCCCAAGAAAGCACTAGACATGTCGCATCGTTGTCACAGACAATTGATAATTCTTATAATAAGTGGGGACATCGCAATGAATCCAGGGCCTGTAAAATACCCCTGTGGAGACTGCTACAAACCAGTTAAATCAAATCAGAAAGGAATCATGTGTGATGAATGTGATTTCTGGTATCACCTAAAATGTACGGAATTAAAACATCACGAGTATTCACGTCTATCTCAATCTGAGGATTACTGGTATTGTAAAAAGTGTACTTTTCCAAATTTCTCCGACTCATTCTTTGAAAACAGTACTATTATACATGATCAACTTAACGCATCAATTGCATCTGATGAGAACAATTCTTAAACAAAATCAGTCTTTGAGCCACTTTTAGAATCTAGAAAATCTAATCCTAGGAACTTTATGGCGGCACATCTGAATATCAACAGTGTAAGACACAAATTTATAGAAATTAGAGAACTTTTAGACGAAAAAATAGCTGACATCTTATTCATATCTGAAACGAAGCTAGATGAAACTTTCAATGATAACCTGTTCAAAGTAGATGGATATAAACTGTTCAGAAGAGATCGCAACAACCGAGGTGGTGGTTTAATGGCGATGATAAACTCTGACTTTCCTTCTAGCAGAAAAACTGATATGGAATGTAATGATTTAGAAATGATATCGATTGAAGTATATATAAATGACAGAAAATGGCTAGTAATAGGGCTATATAAACCTCCATCTGTAAATGACAGTGATTTTTCAAATATGTTTATGAAAACAGTGGACAAATGTTTTATTAACTATGAAAATATTATTATTTTAGGAGACCTGAATTTTGATATGCTAGATGGTAAAAAGTGTACAACTCATAATGATATATGTGATGTTTTCAACTTATCACAAATAGTAAGTAAACCAACTTGTTTTATGAAAAATTGTAAACCATCTTTAGTTGATGTCATATTGACAAACCAGAAAAGATTTTGTTTTAATATTTTGAATACACCAACAGGTATCAGTGACTTTCACAATCTTATCTCTGTCACATTAAAATGTCATGTAAACCGACCCAAACAAGAGTACATTAAATATCGCAGTTACAAAGACTTTGAAATCACAAACTTCAATGAAGACATATCAAAAATCAACATACATATACCAACGCTAGAAACATGCTCAAATGTAGAACAACAAGTAAACGATATGTATAAAAACTATGAATCAGAGTTTATTAGTGTCTTAGACCAACATGCACCTGTCAAAACACGAAAACCAAGAAAAAAACCACTTCCTTGTATGAACAGTGAGCTAAGATCTGCCATTCATAAAAAACACATGCTGCAGTCCCAGTATAATAAGTATCCAAATGATAAAACATGGGAAAAATACCGAAAACAAAGAAACCTGGTCACAAAAATCAAGAAAAAGTCTACAAAAAACTACTTTCTTGAACGCTGCATTGGTGGATGCAAAAACAACAATTTTTGGTCAACAATGAAACCTTTTTTCTCTAAAAAATCTGACAAAGGTGAACAGAAAATTGTATTGTGTGAAAACAACAAAATTGTAAACAACAGCAAAGAAGTCACTGAATGTTTTAATAATTTTTTCTCAACTGTAGCAAATGATATTGGAAGTGATGTTTTTTATGATTCAGAAAGCCATTCAAGTATTTTAGATATAAAGAAAAAAATGGAATTAAAACCTGAAAAAAACTTTGTATTTCAAAAGGTAACAGAAAATAATATTGTAAAAATTGTAAACAATATTAATGTTAAGAAAGCTACAGGTGTGGATGGTATACCAGCTAAAATTATAAAAAGTTGTAAAGAGGTTATTGTGCCACAGCTAACAACGCTGATAAATGTATCTGTCGAAAGTAGTGTTTTTCCTGATCGGCTGAAACAAGCCCAGGTTACTCCATTATTTAAGAAAAAAAGTCCATTAGAAAAGTCTAATTGTACTATCTATTTTTTCCAAAATTTTTGAAAAAGTAATGGAAATCCAACTTGCAGATTATTTTGATGCTATATTTAATCCTTATTTATGTGCTTTTAGAAAGGGACATGGATGACAGACCACCTTGCTGAGATTAATTGAAGATTGGCGTACTGCCTTAGACAGTAATCAATATGTCGCAGCAGTTCTTATGGATCTCTCTAAGGCCTTTGACTGCCTCCCCCACGAAATTTTGCTTGACAAATTGTCAGCATATGGTGTTTTACCGAATTCGGTCGCCCTCCTCAAATCATACTTAACAAATAGAAAACAGCAAATTAAGCTGAACAGCATTCTCAGCAACTGGGCTGACATCCAGAAAGGAGTACCACAAGGTTCCATTCTAGGTCCTCTATTGTTCAATGTGTTCATTAATGATATTTTTTCAGTTGTGAAATATGGTACTCTATACAACTATGCTGACGATAATACTCTGTCCTTTTGTAACCCAGATTATGACAACTTAATAAGTGCCTTGCAAAATGATTCAATTGAGCTCATTAAATGGTTTAAGATAAACAAAATGCAGGCAAATCCTGATAAATTTCAATTTCTAGCTATTGGTAAAAAAACATTTTCTAGAGATCCATGTATAGACATTCAAGGCTCAAATATTTCATGTGAATCTACTGTAAAATTATTAGGTATAGATATTGATTATCAGTTAAATTTTGATGTACACATTAGCAATATCTGCAGGAAGGCATCACAGCAATTAAATATTTTAAAGCGTTTGGGACATTATTTGGATAGACTCAGTAAACTTACTATTTTCCATACTTTTATACTTAGCAACTTTAACTTTTGCCCTTTGGCTTGGCACTTCTGCACTGAGAAAAATTCTAAAAAAAATTGAAAAAGTGCAGGAACGAGCACTCCGTTTTGTGTATGATGACCATTCCAGCACATACGAAATGTTACTAGAGAAAGCCCTGATGCCATCCTTACAGATAAGACGCCAAAGAACTATGGCACTAGAAACATATAAGATTGTTAACAAAATTGCACCTGTATGCTTACATAATCTTTTAAATGTTAAAGAATCCAAATATTATTTCAGATATAGCAATATTCTGGAGGTACCTCATGTAAAAACATCTACTTATGGTAAGAAAAGTTTTAAATTTGCTGCAGCTGTAATGTGGAACAACCTTCCAGACTATTTTAGGACTGAATGCAGTTTTTCCCATTTCAAAAGCCTCATTCTGTCCTGGAATGGATCTGTTTGTCACTGTTCTGCTTGCAGGTAATTTTTATCTCTGCTTCAAACTGCTTATTTTATGTTCATTTTAGCTATGCCTATATCTATATTGCTGCTTGTGCATGTTAGTGCTTTATATATTCTTGCTTTTTATGTGTATGTTGCTAACTTGATCTGCTTGACCCTGTAGTGCTTTTATTAACATTATTTATTTTACTGTATTTTGTGATGTCATTGTATTGTCTGCATGCATGAAATTTTTATGTTTGTCTATATTCGGTAAAAAGCTCATCAGAGCTTCCGTTTATTGTTATATATATGTGCCGAATTGAAATAAAGTTTTCGTATTCGTATAATGCAATATTTTTTAGTTTTATTGGTATGTAAAAGCGTGGACCTCTGCGCACATTTTTAACATGAAGTGCTGCGCTTCATTAAAATGTGCTTAGGTCCACGCTTTTACACAGCAATAAAACTCAAAAATATTGCATTCAATGTATAAGCAACAGCTTTTTTTGCATTATATACAACAAAAATATGAAAAAAACGCTAGTTTGACCTTTTAATGGGCTATTACCCATAGAATTGTTCATATGAATACTTTTACCTTTTGCCAATATAAATAAAACGAAAAATAATGCAATACCCGTATGAATATTTAAGAACATCATCGAAAAGCCGTGAAATTTGATACTTGCTAAATAGTCAACATGCAAATGACATCGCTTTACTTGCCCGTTACCACAGGTACGTGTACATCAAAGCAAAACCAATATAAACTATGGAACGGAGACAGGTTTGGGAGTGAACAACAAAAAATTACAATATGAGAGGAAATTCTACTATTGAAAAATTCTGAAATGAAATTCTACCATTGAAAAATTATGAGAGAAAATTCTACCATTGGAAACAAAGTGGAATTGAAAACAACAGCATTATTGAAGGGATTAGGGAGCGACCATTTGATTATTATGGGGGGGGCTATGTTGAAATTTGAAATAAAAAGGCAGGATGGCAAAAATCCAGAAATAAAAAGGCAAGACGGTGCTTTGAGTAAAAAAAGGGCAGGATGGTAGTTTTGACTTAAAAATTTATAGTTGCTTTAAAAAAAAAAATTGCCCGCACAAGCGCGCAAAAAAAAAATCCAGGCTCGACTTTTTCCGAAAATAAAAAGGCAGGACGAAGAAAATATCCATAGCCCCCCCTAAAAATCAAATGGTTGCTCCCTTAATAGATTGATGTTCCTAAATGGTACATTCGGTGCGAACGAAGATTTATTCTGAGTATTGTTGAAAACAGTTAGTATAAACAGCCGAATTTGCATTAATAAGCCTTAGAATTATCTGGAAATTGAGTCAAATTAGTTAGACAAAAACAAAAAGAATTTCTAAAACAGTTATTGCTGTCCCTCTGTATGGATCTGTTCCATGAAGTTGTCTCTAAAACTTTTTTTTCACAAATTTGACACCTTCGAAACAAAATGTCGTCGAGATAGTTTGAAAACTTTTTGGCCTCAGTAAATAACGAACAACGAACTATACAAAAAAAACGAGACTGCTCCTAAAGCAACATTCAAAAAAGGGATAGAAATGGGTCGACCATGTACTCAGAATGGAGACTTCTAAAATACCTTAAGTCGGCTCGCAATGAGGTGGACATCACTTGGAAAGCGAAGTAGAGGAAGACCAAATAAAACATGAAATAGGCCCGTTGAAAAAAAAATGATGGACGAAGATGTAGGACATGGTCCAGAGGCAGGCAACGATTAACGGAAAATAATGCATAACTATATAACCAATCTGATTTTTAAAAATGTAATTTTTAATACGATTAAAAATTCAAATATTCAAGATTATCTAATGGACAACAAACAGTCTTAAATCTGGCGGCCCTAATGAATCCACAAGCCCTAAAAATGGACGAAACATTGCATTAAAATGTATAGTGCGCAATTTCGGGTCAGAGACATGGTTTCTATTCCATAAATAGGTGGATTCTATGGTTATTTTTATACAATTCAAGTCTTGTTTTTTGGGGTTAGTCGAAGACATTTTCGGAGTTGCGACTTACCCCAAAATTTTGGGGATAGTCGCCTTACATACGCGGAGGTACTTTTTGGTTATTTGCCAATTAGACATTTTTTTTTCAACCGTTATTTACGTGTACATGTACCAAATCGCAAAATACAGTAAATGATTCTATCTTTTATCTAAGGTCAATAGCTGAACTCAATAAACCATCATTATATCTTCAAATATGACACACAAACCTCAGTCTACATAACTACGAATCCCTTATCTTTTCATTATTCCATGACAATGATGGCCTGCTTGGCGTTTGTGGTCGTGGCATCTTTCCTCCTTTGTGGTATGTTATTGTATTTTTGACACCCAAAACACTTTTTAGTAAAGCAAATGTTCGTGCTGCTTTGAAAAAAAAATGAAAGCCTCAAATCTGGGACCATTAGCATCAACCTGTGAAAATCTGCTGACCGTGTTTATTGTAGCGGTCGTTGTCCTAGTATTTTTGGAACTGTCACATATTTATTCAACATTTTATTTTGACTATTTTTTTAGGGTGGTGTACCTAAGAAAACTGATACGAATGGTATCCAATCTGAGAAATGAAATTTACTACATCTTGCGGGACTTGCATCGATTTCCTTAGCAGAGCGACACGTCTGACGCAAAAATTGCTCACACAGGGTTATGTTTCTCCTCGGTTGCTGTCTTCACTTAAGAAATTTTACAAGACGTCATGCACTATAGACAAATATGGGATTTCGATCTCTCAGATGAGTGCAGATGTTGATTTGTCATAGGGTTTTGTTTTGTCTTCCTTTACCGGATTTGACACGCTGAATAGACTATTGGCAACGCGACGGGTGTGCTATAGCAAGCAGGAACTGCTTACTCTTCCGGAGCACCTGAGTTCACTCTTGTTTCGACTGAGTTCGCGTTGTTGATTGCCATTCAGTTATTTTGTGTTTCCATGTTTTAAATGTTGTCTGTTTTTGTCCCGTTCTTGTTGGTGTTTACTGGTTTTGTCTCTGCCCTTTCGGATTTTTGACATTCGGATACCCCATTGGTACCTCTGCTTCTTTCATGCCATTGCTTTAGGACGGTTTTCAAGTAGCATGAAAGTAAAAATAGAGCATGCGAATGTCGGAAGTTAGGAAAGGAAAAGGATAAAATTAGCATGAAAGAAACCATACAAAATAACAAAAACCAATAACAACTTAACTCGCGTTTTAAGGAAAATAAACTTAAAATCTCCGGAATGATAAGCAAAACTGTCGTGCCGCCACTACATATATATATCAATTTAGTGAAGGTCAAATCCGAAAACTCCATTGCAAACTCACGTCTGTACAAAATCATAAACAAAGATACCAAGAATTCGTCCACAAGAAAACGATTTCTTTTTCAAGAAACAACAGTTAGGAACATCATATTTTATATCTATAAAACAATTTTCTGACGCTTTTTCAAGGAAGTAAAATCACGATATTCCATATATTTGAGCCGAACGAACATTGATACGCAAAAACGGAAGGTCTGAAGTCATCGCGTTTGTCACAGAGTTTCGAGATGTAAATTGCAAATATTGAAGCAAACTTCTTTGAATCTGAAGTGTCCTCGATCTCAAGCTTCTTAGGATAGATAATGATCAGGGGGCAGATCCAAGGAATAACGTATCCGGCGTACGCCCCATTAAAACCGACAAAAAATCATGGTTTTTTTGCACAAAATCCTAAAAAAAATCGCGCCTCGCTTTAAATTTAAAACAAACTTTTTACGCCCTCTCCCCTAAACTAAAATCCTGGACCTGCCCTTGAGGATTGTATTAATAGCTCGATCTAATAGGCAGCGATAGAGATGTTAGATAGAATTGATCTTCATTTAGGGGAGTCACTCTTTTCTAAATAGAAATATAATAGTTTAAAATTTGAAATCGACCTTTAGTGGTTTTTATATTGAGATGGCACCCGAGTCAAGTTAAAGATGCAAGTAAAAAAGATGTTAGGGAAGCAGTGACATCGCTGTCTAACATTTCAAAATATAAATTGTATGAATCCAACTAGAAAACGTAGTAAAAGAATAATTCTTTACACGGAGATTGTATGTCTAATAAATACATTGCTACATGTATATTGTTTCAAAATTATGCACTTCCAATTTTAAACGCGTAAAGTCCAGAAAAAAATCTACTTTTTACAGTTAAGAAAAAAAAAATATGAAAACGGAAATACACCTCAATGAATTTGTTGTTCTGTTTCATCTGTTTATAGGAGCGCATGGGTCATCGCCACCTCTATCAGATGAGGAAATAAGGTAACATTATACGATAAAATGTATTAGTACACATAGCCAGGAAGTAAAGACAAAGCTTCACTTCAAGTGACAAGAATCGCATATTACATCTATAGAAAACACGACCTTGGTCTTTGATAGATTCATTTACAGCATCCAATCACAACATTAGTGCATTAATTATATATAAGAGGAAAAAAAGTTCTTATTTGCAGAAAATGTTTTCAAATGAAATTCAACATCAATTCTACACATGTTTAGATCATGGCCAAGTTAGAATGTAGAAGGCGTCCGTGTGTTGTTACCTTTAGTTACTCAGTGTATTTTTTTCAGAATTTCCTCTTTTATTATTTTCCATTTAAAAAAAGGGAAGAAAATTGTGAATGGTGCCATTTATGTCTTTTGTAGTTAGTAAGTTAGTTATTGCTTTACTCCCAAGCAGCACGATTTCGGCTATATCCGGGAGATGAACATGAAAATGATGATACAATGAACATGAAATGATGATGAAGTGGAGAAATGGGGACACAAGGCGAATCGGGTAGGATAGTTTTGACTGCCACTGGAAAAAGGAGTGATGGGTAGGGACGGGAAATTTAGCCTCCTGCATGGGGATCCTACGGGTCCTACTCTTACCGAGACCTGCAGCAGGGTTCTTTAACGTGCGAGGAACGTGACATTTTTCCCAACACGGTGCACCACTATGGTTTGCGGTCAGGTTTTCCGCATTATCGCCTGACGACCCCGCATCTCTCGATGTCAGGGCTGCCCCATTCAACCACCTGGGGCACACATCCCAGTCGCTTTGTGGGCAAAGCGGCCTGACCCCGATGTCAGGTTTCTGAGTGCTCTTTAGTGGACTTTAACCGACAAGCTTAGCGCTGCTGCGGGCCTATTCGCCTCCCGGGCCCCGCACGGGACTGTCTTTTGTAAAGGTCGACATTATTACATGTCTTTACTTTTAGCGAGCTACCAGTCGAGCTTCAGGCTCAGTTTGCTCTACCCCCACAATCACTACCTGCTCATCACACACGTGTTGGGTTCAAACATCGCTGGGTCGACCATGCCGGTAGATGTCACACCTCTAAACCGAGTGGTGCTAGCGTCAGTAGATTCTACGACTACTGTGAACGATCTAGCACTCAGCAAGGTAAATAAACGATCATCTGATATAAAGCAAGACACTTGTGATATGCAACAATTTACCAATTATTGAGTACTTTTCAATTTACCTGCCGATTTTTACATACTTTCTAACGTAAATGCCTGGATCCACACTTCTTTTTGAAATTTATTTTGTCCAGATGTTGAAATCTATACGAACTGCAGTAGCCCTAGTAACATATTTTTAAAAGACAAATAAGTGCATATATGCCAATCTTTATACATCTAGTATTCCACATAAACAAGATGCTACATGATGAAGTGAAAATATAGTCATCCAGGCTACAAACGTCTACTTATGCAAATATACCCAGCTTAAGTTCAGCATTCTCATAACTTTCAGGCTTGTCATATTGTTGGCCTGATGGTAAGACACATGTCAACAGACATGTTTAATCACATATCACGTGGTCATGGGGTTGGACTTTTTGCTAAATCTGAAGGAATCGGAATATACCCTGAAAACTATAATCTAAGAGATACACCAGAATGCAAAGGTATGTACATCATTTTGGTTAATAGGATGGTATTAATTATTGTAAGCTAAATATTTAAACATTTCACGGAAAACCAGATGAATGAACAATACTAGAAAATAAAAATCACATAACTCTCCTTGCATATTTTTAAATTGTTCTGGATTCTAGAATGCAAAGTCTTCGTCCGCATAGATGTTCAATTAAGTCACCTTTGAAATCAAATTCACGTCACTGCAATGACATATATGAAATAATCTCAGTTTTTCATTTTTATTTTGAATTTGATTACAGGGAGATGCGATGGAACTTGTAAACACACATGTACATTTGATGGAAGGAAGTATGACAGTATAGCTGGTCTATCCAACTCCCGATCAGTTGTTCTTGATGACAATGTTCTCTGTAGCGCTCATGATCCATATGGCCACAAAGAAAACATACTCGTTCATGAATTTTCCCATCAGATTCAAAGATATATGCCCACTGAGGACAAAAATAAGGTAATCAAATAATAGCTTTCGACTGGAGTTCGCGTTGTTGATTGACATTCAGTTATTTTGTGTTTCCATGTTTACATGTTGTCTGTTTTGTCCCGTTCTTGTTGGTGTTTACTGGTTTTGTCTCTGCACTTTATGGCTTTTGACAATCGGATACCCCATTGGTACCTCTGCTTCTTTCGGTGTTTAAAGTATATGAACTAGCAGAGAGGTACCAATGGGGTACATGTACATGTATTCTGGTGTAAAAAGTTCAAAAGGGCAAAGTCAATATCAATCAATATGAGAGCAGTACGAAGAAACAGAAAAAAATAAAAAAACACAAAAAAAACTGAAACGAAGGATTTAAATTTGTTAAAGGATCATACAAAAATGTCACTCATGGTATCAAAATAATGATGTGAGGCTTTTAAAACAATATATAAAGGCAATTGTCACGGACTCCCGGTGTACATTGACTATTTCACAGACATTAATTTTTTGTAACCACACAGACCTAAGCACAAAACAGTTTTATATTTTTGTTCATAAATTTATCCAGTTTTGACGAAGCAATTCAGCTTTGAAAATATCTTCGTAGCAAGTGTGACTTATGCATTAACATAAGTAAAAAGAGCTTATACATCATTGCCTTACACTGAGACATTGATCTCTGTTTTTTTTAGTTGAATTACGTTTTCAACTATGCCAAACAACACCATACGTGGGGTACAGGATATGGAACTGCCAACACAGCTGAATACTGGGCTGAAGCTACGGAAGCCTTTTTCCATGTTACCCTTAGAAAGGGAACACATGGTCCTGCAGTCGGCATGGTCGAGTAAGTTCTACTATTATTAACATCCATGACAATTTGCCACTGTCGAACCATGATCTAATCGAACAAAAATCTTCATTTGCTATTTACAAGATGATTTTATTCAGTAATATTCATGTCATAAACAAGGCAAATACTGGTACAAACCACAAAGTATCGCTATTGTCAGTGTTATCTTAGAACGTTCAATGTGGGACGAGATGCTTGGGGCAATTGAACGTAAAATAGAAAAATAAGCAAAAATCGGTTTAAATTTAGTTACTTCAAAAATGAAGCAACTCATCGTCATCAGAATATGTTTCTCCTTACACTCTATAATATATATATTTTTTGAATGCGACAAGCAAAATGGGTAATAAATTTAACATTCACTCCGGATTCCTTTGAAAAGCATATCCGGACGAAAAAAAATCAATATCAGCATTAGGCACTTGCAATTGGTGTAGAGCTCTCTGTTCTCGCAAGCACTTCGTGCCCGCTACGAGCTGTGCTCGTTATGATAAGTATTTTGATTCTTCCCCAATTTTTGTGTGTGGAAAGAGTCAATAGCTTAAAACGGGAACCCATCGCTCGATATTGTTACAAATTAAATGATTTTACTTGCAAGATTCACAATTTGTTTCATTTTTACCGAAGACTTTTTAAAATTTGTTTTGTATATTTAATCACCTTCAAATAAATGGAAAAACGCTAATTGCCAGAAAATTTCAATTTGAAAACATGGGTTCGTAGACTTCTGAACATTTTTTGGGTTTTTTTTATTGTAGCTGTAGCATGACCCATTTGTGTCGTTCTGAAACGGAGAATAGAGCATGGCTCAAGCAGCACGATCTACACTTGTATGAACTTTTGGTGAAGGTTTACACCAACAACAGACCAAATGTTCATAGCGGCCTCAAAGTTTGTCAATAAAGTATATTAAATTTCTATTTTGGTTTTTTATTTTTTATTTTATTTGTTGATAAATGACAATGAGATAAAGATTAGTATAATTGTATACAACACTATAACTTTTTATCAATTCGAAACAATTTATGAAATTAAGAGCGACCCACCTTCTAGTTTGCCACCTCCAAATACCTCAATTTCTAACTAGTTTTTTGGGGCCCAACCTTTCCCCTTACAAAGCACAAAAATAACACACTTTAAAAATCAAATCCATAGAAGTGTTAGGATGAAACAACAGCAAAACAACACCGAACAGATACAAACTAAAGTATATAAAAAAAAATCTTCAAAAAAAAAACAAAACAAAAAACAATCATTGAGCAACATTCAACTGGTCTTCGAGAGAAAAAAAATGTTTACCAAAAAATTATTTAAGGTGACTAAATAGAATAATCAAAGCTATAAGCAATAATGGATCTTTATTAGATTTAAGATTTATATTTTTGTTCGAGTCCAAAGTGTTCGCTGCCACTGTATTTTCAGTAAGTAAGATTAGTACGGTTGGCTATTCATTGTTGACAATTTTGTTCTCTGTGAAAGACAATACAATGCGATATGCCGTCTTTATTTTGGGCTGTAGATTATTGTCTATGTCTTGTCTCAAGGTACTGGAACCATGTGGCTTACATATGGGTTTTTGTGTAATTTAGGTATCCTCTGTGAAAGAAAATACAATGCAATATGCCGCCTTTATTTTGGGCTGTAGAATATTGTCTATGTCTTGTCAGAAGGAACTGGAACCATGTAACTTCCATATGGGTTTTTGTGTAATTTAGGTATCCTCTGTGAAAGAAAATACAATTGCAATATGCCGCCTTTATTTTGGGCTGTAGAATATTGTCTATGTCTTGTCAGAAGGTACTGGAACCATGTAACTTCCATTTTAGATAAATGCTCATGTTTTCATTCAACTATAAAATTTTATCTACTTGCTCTAGAGCATATCCTAGAATTGTATAATCAGGATGTTGGGGATGCTTACTTTTTTGTAATGGGGGTACAATTTCATTTACTAGTATCAGGTTGTACATTCATTTTTCACCGTAATTTTAAATACAGTCATTATTCATAGCGAGATATGGACATTCGGGTCAAAAGATTTTTTTCATAGCAACGGTGCCAAACTTCAACATTTCATTTTCTTTTAAGGACGCTGTATTTATGAAAAGCACATCTCTGAAACGCATTTTAGAGTGGTCCGGTAGAGTAAGCGGTTCCTGCCTGCTTTGGCACACCAGCCGTGTTGCAAAAAAAAAAGGAAGACAAAAAAGTTCTAAGACAAACCAACATCTTCACTCATTTGAGAGATAGAAATCCCATATTATTCTACGAGTGCACGGTGTCTAACGTAAAATTTCTTGAGTGAAGACAGCAACCGTGGAGCAACATTACCCGAGTGAGTAATTTCTATGTCAAAGGTTATTCTCTGCCAAGGAAATCGATGTAATTCCCGCAAGCTCTGGATTAACGAATCAACTGTTGTATGAAGACTCCATAGGCAGGAGCATACGGATTGTTGCTACACAAAAAGGGAAAGTTGACGATTGGAAAGCTCATAATTTTTGTCATAGAGCTTTGTTGAAAGTCTTCCTTGAGAGTCAATTCCTAGAATCCGTTTTGTCCTTTATCTCAAGATCCTGAGGATATATGAGACGTTTTGGTTTTGAGTACTTTTCGTTTTCAACTGTTTTGGATTTTGACCTTCCAATGTTCTGGTTTAAATGCTACTGATGAGAGGTTACTCCTTGAAATATCGATATATAGCATATCTAAATTAACCGTTTATACCCGCGTTTTGGTATTTGTAATTTTGAAACCACTGGGCGATAACCGCTGCTGGTGGACCAGAGGTCCCCGAGGGTAATCACAAGCCTGGTAGTCAGACTTGTCTGACTCGAATTACCATAAAATTTCTAATATATTGTCGCTGAAATTTCCGATTGTTAAATTCAAAATTGATGAAAACACCGGGTTTCTTTCCTTGTAATGCACATGGTCGATATCCTCGGTGCTGGATTTGGCTTCCTTGTTCGAACGTTTTGGTTTTGAGTACTTTTCGTTTTCAACTGTTTTGGATTTTGACCTTCCAATGTTCTGGTTTAAATGCTACTGATGAGAGGTTACTCCTTGAAATATCGATATATAGCATATCTAAATTAACCGTTTTATACCCGCGTTTTGGTATTTGTAAAATGGAGAAAGTCACTATTATTTTATTATTTAGTGAAATGACATCGTCAATATAACGGAAGGTGAGGTTAAAAGAAAGAGCTAGTCTACGATCTTTTTTGTCTAGAAGAGATTGTAAGTTTGCTTTATATATTAAACAAATCAGCAATTAGTGCCCATTGTAATTCTATTGTAAGTTTTATTGAAAAACACGTCCACCAAACTGAACAAATATGTTGTCGGCTGAAATCTTGAAAAAAAATATAACCTTATAAGGCATCGAGTTAAGATATCATTAGCAATAAGATGCTAATACTATGTCCTCAAAAAGTCTCAGTACCGTTGCAGATATTTGTTTAACAAACCGCTTCAACAATGTAAGTTTCCATTTAATTGAAACACTTCATGAGCAATGGTTCCTATCTTGAAGAAAAATGATTAATCTTTGCCATCTAATTATCGTCCTACGACATAACCAGTATACATGGACGAGAACAGCACGAAGAAACACAAAACATGAAAATACAATATCAGTCGAACAGAAATCAGGAACACGAAGTTG
Source organism: Arcuatula senhousia (assembly GCA_963971305.1). NCBI lineage: Eukaryota > Metazoa > Mollusca > Bivalvia > Mytilida > Mytilidae > Arcuatula > Arcuatula senhousia. Next base: position 29,690,560 of record OZ020311.1, on the reverse strand, counting down.
TATCGAGAAAGATTAATAAGTTGTCTTGGGATGGTGACGGAAAGAATTTTTCACTAACAAGTTTATAACCATATTTTACAATGGATATACCAAACAGGTTTCCTTCCAAAATACTCTACAGATTCTATTCATCAAATACTTGAGAAATGTATAACTGTATAATTAACTCGCTAGACAAGAAAGACATTTCCTGTTTTGTTTTGTGACTTTTCTGAAACAAGTGGTAAAGTCTGACATGATGATCTTTTGGGGGAACTTAAAGCATATGGATTTAAAGACAAGTTCTTTCTATGGAACGAAAGCTATCTAAAAGCAAGAAAAAAAGTTTTTGTTCACTCAGTGGCTCACAGGAATTAGTTTTAGGACCTGTATAGTTTTTTATCATCTTAATGACATTGCACATAAGATTAGAATCTTTATGTAGGTTATTTGCAGATGACACATTGTTAAAAAATACCATCATGACGTATGACATAATTAAACGATTATTGATTAGGATTGCAAGAGTTTGACGAAATAGTCCAAAAAAATGGCTGATGCCATTAAACCTAAACGAAACTGCAATCATTATTGTTATCTTTTCGAACTCAGAGGTAAACAATATAAATTTAAATCTAAATTATATTCCTATTCCTATATCCGAGGAACACTTGGACAAAACATTTAGAAGGAATGCTAACTGGAGCACCGATTTTGAAAACTTAAGTGTCACAAAACATCTTCATTCCTATACTTCCACCATTGCACATAAGGTATTTAACAACAAACAAATTTTGCGGGATTACCAAATAAACGACCTCAAGGCTAAACCAACATACTGTTTTTGTGACAAATTCCCATTCAAACATAGTCCCTCTGGCCACGTCATTACCTCAACATCGTGGAAAATGACAAATTCTGCGATGTTTTGGCCAAAGGACCAAAATATCGTGAGCCTAGAGCAAACAACTGGAACCATAATTTCAAAACATTTATGGATTCAGTTGAAGACTATGCCAGAAATTGGCAAAAAAAGAACATGAAAAAGAAAGCGATGTTCTTTCTGATTGGGTAAAGTCTGTGAGGTCGTTGGTTTTGAAAAGGATTTACTCTTTGAAGTGCCCGACGAGTACCAAGGCAACATCTATTTTTAACAACCCTGATGTTGCGAAGACATTGTCCACCTTACATGACAAATATGTTGTCGTATCTGCTGATAAAGCGCAAAACAACATCATTTTCGTTTGCAAAAAAAACATATTTATTGTTTTACAGCTGAATTAGGGGTTGGGTGTACCTGCAAAAGCACCACATATACAGCAACAACACTGTCAAAGAGAGAAAAAATCAACAATCATAATTCTGTCATTTCTTCCTTTGGCATTTCTGTTGACAAAAAGAACGATGACGTTCCATCCTTGTATTGGATTCCAAAGTTCCATAAACTCCATAGAAGCTACGTTTTATTGCTTGGTCTTCCAAATGTACAGATGGGTACACACATCACCTGTGCGCTAAGTTAACTTGAAAAACAGACATTAAGTTAACATCAAGTTCACTTGTGACTGGTCAGGCGACGGCTTTGGGTAAACGCGCGACTGGTTGCAAGTCAACTTGAAAATCAGTCATAATTCCATGTCTGCTTGTAAGGCAGTTGCGTTCTTATGACAGGTTTGGTCAAGATAACTTCGTAGCAGGTCTGCTTTTTAGACTGAATGTTAAAGCTTTTAGAAAGTTCAAGTTTTGACAACTTTACTGTCGTCGAAATATATTTTCAAACGTTATAAACAGTGATCGTAATATAAAATGAGTTCACTTAGAGCAGACCTGTTACAATGACTGGTCTAGTTATGACCAGTCATAAAAAAGCTGTCACAAGTCTGCTTTGAGCGATCATAAGTTAACGCAAGTTAACTTGATTGTCTGCAGACATGAAGAGACAAGGAAAGCAGTCACAAAGTAAACTTAATGTTAACTTCCGTACAGGTTATGTGTGCACCCATCTGTACAACTAATACTCTTTCAGTTTTGTAAACATCAATAATGACGGCAATAAAATCAAGCTTTCAAAAGTATTTCGATTGTTGTTACTCTAGAAATGGCGTCAATCAAGTGTGGATTCTCAAAAATTCTAAAGAACTGATCGAAAGTCTCCATTCTTGGTCATTTTCATCTTGTAATAGCATAAAAACTTTTGAGTTCTCTATATTATATACTTCAATCCGCTATTCACAATTAAAATCTCGTTTGACACCGTTGATTGAACGTAGCTTTATCAAAAAGACCAGAAAACGCAGGTAAAAATATTTGGTAGTCGTTTATAAAAAGACTAATTTTGTCATCCAAGATTCTAGTAAGAAAAACAAATTTACAGATGATCAAATAATAGAAATGCTCAACTTTTTATCGACAACATATTTGTACAGTTTGGTGGACATGTTTTTCGGCAGACAATAGGTATCCCAATGGGCACAAATTGTGCACCGTTGCTTGCCGATTTGTTTCTTCATTCATATGAAGCGGACTTCTAACAATCACTTCTTGACAAAAAGACCGCACACTTACTTTATCCTTTAATCTCACATTTCGTTATATTGATGCTGTCCTTTCACTAAACAATCCTCAATTTGGTGATTTTTTACATCTCATATATCCGAAGGAACTTGAGATAAAGGACACTTCAGATTCGAGGGGGCCCGCACCATATTTGGATCTTTTTCTCGAAATTGACACGCTAGGAAGGCTTTGTACAAAGCTCTTTGACAAACGTGATGACTTCAACTTTCCAATCGTCAACTTTCCCTTTCTGTGTAGCAACATTCCGTCCGCTCCAGCATATGGAGTTTAAGTATCACAATGATTTGTTATTCCAGAGCATGTGGGGAGTACATCGACTTCCTTGAGCTACACGGCTGACAAGCAAATTGTTAACACAGGGGTACGTTGCTCCCAGGTTGTTGTCATCACTCAAGAATTTTTACGGAAGAAATCATGTGCTTGTATACAAAAACGGGATTTCTATCCCTGAGATGAGCACAGATGTTGGTTTGACATAGAGCTTTGTAATGTCATCCTTTCCGGATTTAACCAAAACTTAATAGATCGTTGGCAACGTGACGGCTGTGCTATAGCAAGCAGGAACTGCTTACTCTTCCGGAGCACCTGAGCACCTGAGTTTCGACTTGAGTTCACGTTGCTGAACGGGTTTGTTGTAATGTGTGTGTGTTTTATGTTGTTGTGTAGTTTGTGTCGTTATGATGATTTTTGTCTACCGGTTTTGTCTTTGTCTAACGGTTTTATGATGTTGATAATCCCTTTGGTACACTTTTGCTTCTTGTGAACGTGCTCCGAAAACTAAAATATCAGTTAAGCCGGGACAATTTGGAAATGTTAAACTATTGTTTATAAGACTATTTTGGAATATGCATCAGAAGTTTGGGGAAATTATGGTTCTGGAAATGTCGAAAAGTTAGAACAATTACAAGAGGCAGCACGTATAGGAACAGAACTCCCTTTTTTTACAAAATTAAAAACATTGTATACAGCATTTGGTTGGGAAACTATGGATTCCATGTATAGACGAATCAAACGACGACAATGTGTTTTATACATGTAATAAGATTTCGTTTTCTTGTGTTACCAATTTTGCTAAATTTCTTTCTACTTTGAAATATTTTGGGTTTTTTTCCTTTACATGTTTCGTTTTCGTACTTTAACGATTTCGTGTTTCAGTTTTGTTCTTTTGTCAGTTTACCAATATCTGATCAAGCTGGACCAAATTTAAAAAAAAAACGACCCAAATCTACACGCATTACATCTAAATATGTTAATTTTAAAAGGTAGTGTTCTCATGTCCTGTTAATACATGTAATAGATAAACGGTTATGTTCTTACTATCAGTTTCATTCAAAATGAGGGTTATGAATATTCAGGTCGTCTTCGCAATCTATTTTAGTGGTAAGTTATAGAAACAAATGATGATAAGGCAATGACTTTTCAAGATTATAAACTACGTTAACACAATTTGTTTATTTTTTTAAAATATAACACGATTTTACAGAGAATTCTTTTGTATTTCAGAATTTAAAATTATTGGTTTTAAAACAAAAAAATCATTCTGCACTTGTGCTATCTAAGCAGTATCCATTATACTGCCTTTATTCACTTTATCTAGAATTTAAAACGGAATCTATTTTTTTACATAATTCAAATATATTATATATTATATATATAACATAAAAAAAACATTTATGATAAAAAAAGAAGTAGCATAAAATATGATCTGTATATCTCATTTTGTTTTTGTTTTCAGGTTACCAATGCCTATCGCATCCTCTTTCTAAAGTTGAAATAAGGTAAGGGACATACATGTATCATTTATCTTGAAGGAGAGGGCCTTGTTTTTTTTTATCATTTGGGGGGGGGCAGACCGCCGCGAAAAAAATATTTAATTCTCCTTCAGAATATTTTCTCTTAAGCTTTCCATGTTGCCAAATTATTATTTTTCAACCAAAATCATTTTCAAGATATATTTGTTTTAAAAACCAAGGCCCCCTTAAGTTAGATGGTACGTTCCAAAGTGTTTCTTAGAAAAACAACATACATAGCCCTTTTAATACCGACTTTTCAATAGATTAAACTGACACATAAATATATATGAATAACTTTCCATACTTCAGCGGAAACTTCTTTGCCTATCAAAAATATGTCTTGAAAACTGTTGTTTGTCGTTAGTATACTGTAGGTGAATCTCTTTTTCTAAAATTTATGGATCCACCCCTGTAATTGATTAATATCTTATTTTAATTTTGAATAAATCCATTTTCGCAATAACAAGGCCACATTAACTTTTTTTACATTATTTCTTTCTCAGCAATCTCGCTCATAAACTACAAGAAAACTTACAACACTTTTCGCATTCCCCAAACATTTATCAACCCCGTGTTGGATTTAGACATCGGTATGTGGATCACACTGGGGTGTGCCATAACAGTCAACCAAGAGGACCAAGTATTTGTGTTGTCGCAACAACGACAGTCAGTAATACAGCGCTAAGCAAGGCAATCAAATTCAAGAACATAGAAGAAATGAGATGTGGAATAAGTGTTCGTTTACACGACATAGTTTGCATAAACAAGCGGCAATAACAAAAAAACACGATCAACAGCCAGCAGCTTTCAACGAGGCCACTAAACGGCGCTTGCTGTTTAGTGATTCAATTTGGTCCAAAGTCAAAATAAAAGTCCCGAAATAGTCAAATAAAAACAGATATTGATAATAGGTCATAAAGTATTGTACATGCCTAACCTGGCGTCAACTGATTTAAAATTTCTGTTCTAAGACAGGACAACAAGTGTTTATGTTTTGATCCATGGACATAAGTCCATGTTTGTCTATGCGTAACACACCTAAAAAGGATTAATGACATATTTGAATCATGAATGCATTAGCAAACTTCACTTTTTCAAAACTAGAGGCTCACAGGAGCCTGAATCGCTCACCTGATCTCTTATGCCAAAGTTTGAATAAATTTCACAAATTTTCAAGTATACAAAGTTGCAAAACAATCCTTTCAGTGGTTTCAGAGAAGATTTTTGGAAATCAGTTTAAATTAATAGAAAAAAACAGTTAAAGGGCAATAATACTGTAAGGACCTTTTGATGCTGAACAAGAAAATGTGCTTCCGATTTTCTTTATCTCTTTTACTTTTTGAGTTATAAGCCAAAAACAATGGTTTGACCCCCCTGTTCTATTTTTAGCAACGGCCGCCATGTTGGTTGGTCGACATGTATATAATTCACAAACTTGGTAGAGGACATCCTAAAGATCATGTATACCAAGTATCAATGCAATCCCTTCAGTGGTTTTAGAGAAGAAGATTTTTGAAAATCAGTGTAAATTAATGAAAAAAACAGTTAAAGGGGAATAACTCTTAAACGGCTGATCTGACAATTTAGACCCTGAAAATCACTTTTGTAGATCTCAATGAGCTAAACAATTCTGCAATGCTAACTTTTCCTCTAGCGCTAACGGTTTTCAAGATATTGTCCAAAAACTGCAAAAATGGTCAATTTTGATGATTAAAGGGCAATAACTCCTATAAGGAATCGTTTCACAACTTCGACTCAACGAAGAGATTCGTAGAGCTTTTGATGCTGAACAAGGAAGGTTGCTTCGGATTTTCTCTATCTCTTATACTTTTTGAGTTATAAGGCAAAAACAATGGTCTGACCCCCCTGTTTTATTTTTAGCAACGGCCGCCATGTTGGTTGGTCGACATGTATATAATTCACAAACTTGGTAGAGGACATCCTAAAGATCATGTATACCAAGTATCAATGCAATCCCTTCAGTAGTTTCAGAGAAGAAGATCTTTGAAAGAAAGTTAACGGACGGACGGACGACGGACGACGGACGCTTAACGATGACAATAGCTCACCTGATTCGGGTCAGGTGAGCTAAAAACGCAAACTACAAATGAAATGAACGGGGATCTACAATAAACAATGACTTTTGTATTGGTATATTTTTTTCTTTCTAGGCTTGTACAATGGTCGGACTTATGACAAGACACATGTCGACAAATATGTTCAATCACATATCACGTGGACACGGAGTTGGGCTATTTTCTAAATCTGAAGGAATCGGAATATATCCTGAAAACTATCACCTGAGAGACACACCAGAATGCAAAGGTATCAATCCCGTTCTTTATATATGTTGTGTGTAAGATACCATGGTTCATTTCAAGTCAATAAAAAGGTTTGATAATTTGGTTATTCTTGTTATGCATACTTTTGTTGGTAACCTCTCTTCAGAAGCATTATTTCAATATTAAATATAAAGCAGACATGTGGACATTAAGGAACTTTACATGAAAATGAATTTCTATAAATTTTGTTGTAAAGATGAGACTTTTGTGGCTTATTATATATGGGTTATCCTTCAACCAGTAGTGATAAATCAACAAATTGTTTTTAAAAGGAAAACCTTTTTCTTCCATGAAATTTTAGCGAAAACGTCTTAAATTTGAAATTACGGGGAAAGCTCATGTTGACATTATACTACTACCGGTGATAAAATTCGAACGTTAAAGTTCAAGTACTTGAATACCACCATAACATATATGAATGGAAGAAATTAGCACACAACTGTCCTTTAAGAAAATAATAATCCGTGAGTTACACCTTTAAGTATCGTAAAAATATTTTATATCCGATTTGTGATGAAAAAAATCTTGGCACCTGAGGGCATGAAATGCAAATGACATCACAGTTCCAGACATATGGAGAAAAATTTCTGCCATATAAAATAATTCTAATAATGAAAAAAATAGTTCGTTTCTACACTACTTAAAATGACAACTAAATTCCAGGCATTAGATTTTGCTACGCCTGACGCGCATTTCGTCTATTCAAGACTCATCAGAGGCGCTAAGAAAAACGAAAAACCAAGCCCACTTCCATTTCAAGTTTGCTGGTCGGTCCCTTAGTTGTTCCTATTTAATCAGACCTGTTTTCGAAGTCAAATATAAATGTCATGTTTGAATTATCTTTATGAAGGAACCTGCAATGGTACTTGTGATAGTACATGTACGTTTGACGGAAGAAAGTTTGACAGTCTTGCTGGCTTTGCCAATAACATATATGTGGTTCTTGATGACAATGTGCTTTGCAATGATCGAGACCCATATGGAAACAAAGAAAACATACTTGTGCATGAGTATGCCCACCAAATACAGGTCTATATGCCGATTGAAGATCAAGAAAATGTAGTAGTTAATTAACATACGCATACTAGTATTAGTTTAAACATATTTTTCATCCTTGATTGAGAAAAAAGCTTTATGCTTATAGGAATCCTTTCGGGTCGTTTGTGATTGTAGCTTTTGTAGCCGCCCCCATTGAGCCTACTATTATCGAACTCTATGGAGGGATCTTTAACGAGCATGGGACATGACTCTCCAAATGCAGGGGGCAATATTTTTTTCGTCCCGTTCGAAGGACTAGCATTGTTCCGTGGGACCATCCTGGCAAGTGGTGTCAAGAGAGAGCCGGAAATTGGTTTATTAAATTAAATTTCTCCCCTGACGATGATCAAACAACGAACCGTACCATTAGTAGCCAAACGCGTTAACTACTACATCACCGGCTCTCGATATCATGATTATCTTTTGTTCGAATTTTTTGTGTCAGACATGATGTGCTACCAAGATAGTCCCACAAGCTTTGAATGGAATTATGAATCAGTTGTGATTAGTCAAATCCATAAGCTTGAGCGGATAGAATGTTGCTTCTCAAGAAGGGTAGTTGATATCAACACAAGATGATGAGAGCTTTGTTGAAAGCCTTCATTGATTGTCTATTTCGTTAAGATTTGATTATAAAGAAGACTTCCTAGAATCAGTTGTTATCTTTATCACACATTCTTAGGGATAAACTGGTATATGAGATGGAAAAGACACCCATTCGAGATTTGTTCAGTGAAAAGACATCATCGATAAAACGGAAAGTGGGAATAAAAGAGAGAGAGAGCTAGTCTTTCTCCATCTTTCTTCTAAAAATTAAATAACTTCAGTGTAATTTAGTATATTTTACATATTTGATACTTTGGTCCATGATCAGCTGTCCATTAATTTTTGTTCAATACCACATGATGATTAAAAATACAATAAGTATGGAACGCCATAGCTGCCTTATGATGATGAGTTTCATTATGTGATGATACTTTGTCATTATGTGATGGTACTTCTTCATTATGTGATGATACTTTGTCATTATGTGATGATACTTCGTCATTATGTGATGGTACTTCTTCATTATGTGATGGTACTTTGTCATTATGTGATGATACTTCTTCATTATGTGATGATACTTTGTCATTATGTGGTGATACTTTGTCATTATGTGATGATACTTCTTCATTATTTGATGATACTTTGTCATTATGTGATGATACTTTGTCTTTATGAGATTACAGTTTATTATTATGAACAGCGCTGAAAAAAAATAGTTTTTTTTTATTTTGTTCAACATGTAGTTTTTCTGTGCACCCCCCCCCCCCAAAAAAAAAAATCGTTTCCAAAAGGTCGCTTTCCCGAATTTCAAATCAATAACCAATATATAATTTATTATATATTAAAACTTTGTAAACGACATTTTTATTCTTTCATGCGGTTTTACTTTTAGATTTTTTTTAGTTCTTCATTTTTAGCTCGGGATTTAACTGTTCGGATTTTAGCGTCTTTCATTCTAAAATAACAGAAAAAATTTATACAATCTATCACTAGAGGCCGCGTCTATCAACACTAAAAACAAAGTAATTAACCACTAAAGAAGAAAAATGTTGTTTACAAAGTTTTGATAAATAATAAATTATGAATTGGCTATGGATTTGAAATTCGAGAAACCGACCATTTGGAAAATATTTTTTAGGGGGGATACACAGAAAAACTACGCGTCGAACAAAATATTTGTCATAAGAAAAGAATACTTTTTTAGCGCTGTTCATAATAATAAACTTTGATCTCATAAAGACAAAGTATCATCACATAATGACAAAGTATCATCACATAATGAAGAAGTATCATCACATAATGACAAAGTACCATCACATAATGAAGAAGTACCATCACATAATGACAAAGTATCATCACATAATGACGAAGTATCATCACATAATGACGAAGTATCATCACATAATGACGAAGTATCACCACATAATGAAGAAGTATCATCACATAATGACAAAGTACCATCACATAATGACAAAGTACCATCACATAATGAAACACATCATCATAAGGCAGCTATGGCGTTCCATAAATAAGACTAAAATAACCAATGTATTTAAATATATTGTCCAACATATCTGTACCACACTTTTATGACCAAGACAATAACATTTGAACATGATTTAACCACCGAATTAACAATGCCATGATCTGTCACAGCTTTGGCTGGTTACAGTCTTATAACTCTAAATTTCCCGGCTTTTTTCAGCTGAAGTATATTTTCAATTATGCTAAGGAGCACCATACATGGAATCCAGGTTACGGAACGGAAAATGACGAAGAGTATTGGGCCGAAGCTACCGAGGCTTTTTTCCATGTGACCATTAGAAATGGTACAAATAGTCCGGCAGTTGGCATGGTCGAGTAGGTGTCGATAAAGTAGCAAGTTCAAAAACGAATCAAATAGAAGATAATAAATTATGGAATAAATGTTCATGACAAAACCTACTGAAATCAACTAAAGTTTAAAAATTCAAGTAACCAGTCAATTACCTTTAATTGTTGCATGCCGTCTAAGATAAAAAAAATAGTGTAATGCAAATGATTCAAAACCATTCTTAAATTATTAACGAAGGACACCATTGTGAACATATACAGATAGGTGCACTAATAACCTGTATGAAAGTTAACAAAAAATTAACTTTGTGACTGCTTTCCGTGTCTGCTCGTGTCTGCTATAGCAGACATCAAAGTTAACTTGTGTTAACTCATGACTGGTCAAAGCAGACTTGCGACAGCTTTTCTATGACTGGTCATAACCAGTCACAAAGTCGTGACTGCTTTAACCAGACCAGTCATCGCAACAAGTCTGCTGTACCATGACTCTGTTAAATTATGAAAGGGTTATTTTTAATTAAAAAAAGTTTATAACATTAAAAATGAATTTATACCACAGTTTAGGTGATAGAACATAAACTTTGTCCTTTTACATCCAGTCTTCCAAGCGGACCTGTCACAAAGTTAACTTGACCAGACCTGTCCTAATTACGCGACTGCTTTCAAAAGCAGACATGGAATTATGACTGCTTTTCAAATTAACTTGGAACCAGTCACGAATCTGCTCAAAGCAGTCGCATGACCAGTCACAACAGAACTTGAAGTTAACTTGATTTCTGCTTTTCAAGTTAACTTACCGCACAGGTTATGTGTGCACCCATCTGTATATGTAAAATAACTACAATAAATTCGACAAGTACAAAATACAAATACCAAAAACAGGTATACAGCAATTAATTTGGTCATGCTGTATAATGATATACCACAGAGTAACCTCTCATCAACAGCAATTCCCTAGTTAGCACAAAAATGTTATTATAACATCAAATAAATATTTTCACTTTTGTCAGAATGATGTTAAAAAAAACATTTTTATGACGTTCAAGTGTATGGTTGGGATTATATCAGTATAATGTTTTTTTCAAACATTTCAAAAAACATTTTTATGACATTTTCAGAAAACATTTTTTTGACGTTTTTTCTGATATTGTTTGGATGCAAAAATTATTATGTTTTTTTAAATGTTTATCTGATGTTTAATATATTGTTTTGTTTATGTCAACAAAATATAACTTTTCAACATTTGAAGAAACCATTCTGAGATATTCTTATAAACATTTTCATGATATTTTCTCTGATATTAGATTGATGTTATGATAAAATGTTTTTTAAAAACATTTTCATGACATTTTCTCTGATGTTATATTGATGATATGACAGAATGTTTTTTAGAAAACATTTTTTAAATGTTTCAACTTATAGTAAGGAAATGTTTTATGGAAACATTATATCAACATAATGATAAAATATTTTGTGGATGATTAAATGAAAATGTTTTCATGACATTTTTTCATATGTGTAATTGATGGTGTTTGTAAAGCATTTGTTTAACATTGAGTTAAAACATGTTTTAAAACCATCCAGCTGACATTTTCAATTTTTTTCAGGCTGTATATATCCGTCGTTTACCCTTAATACCCCATTATTAAAATTCTTATCTGTAATAAGAATGCCTTTTTGTTGATCATTCCTTTTTCTGTGTAGTCCTATTTTTTACTTTGGTTCTATTAACCTTTTGGCTAGATACTCGATTACGAATCCTTAATAATCAAAACATGTGTCGGTATGAATTGTGTTTAGATCGATTACCTAAAAAATCCATTTTCTTTAGAATTTGATACATAAAAAAAATTAGATACAACTGTTGTTTAACTTGTTATTCCATAATAGTTAAAAAAAATCACACAAAACGAAACGGTCAGGTCCAAAAGCATGTACATGTAAGTTCACTATGTATTTCATTCATTATGTTCCTTTCCTGTAAGTTCATCATCCCGGGAATCATCAGTCTTTAGTCTCGTATATCTTGTTCCTTTTCCGCCTTCTGTAAAACATAAAGAAGAAATCAACAATCGGCAAACTAATTTTCCTTCTTTCAATGCAACATAGTGGTCAATTATATGTTATAATTGTCATGCAATATTTGATATAGAAATTCTGACGAAAACTTGTTTCATGTATACAAGAATGCTTTTAATTTTTTATTAATAAAATATGTGTTGGTACTGTGCGTCATTTATTTATAAAAGATAATTTAAAAAATATCAGTATAACTTACATTTGATAACAGCATCATAAAAAGCAGCCTTTGAAAAGTTTTTTTTTCTTTTTGATCCTACATCTGCTCCTTCTTACTATACACAGTCTTGGATAGTTTCACCTTCTTACAATTCCCACTGTAAAACAAAATTAATTTGATAACCCCTTTAATTTTCTTCCGAAGTGAACGTAGACTTGATCAAAATAAATGTGTTACAACATTTGAAAATTATAGTACTGTATTACATCAGTATTCATGGTACATTAAGACTCGAAAGTTGAAAATTGCAAAATTATTAATATAACATGTATAACAAAATTAATACAGACTTTAATCATATAATCAACGTTCTATTAAAAGGAAAAATAAATCATACTTACATGTTAATTCTCAAAGAATTCCAAAAAGACTTCATGTAAAAAGCGCCTGTGTGTAAATGCAATAAGGAAATGACTAAAGTTCAAGTATCTTGTTAACGTGAAACTCAGCTGGAAGTCTTGTGTGGTGGTAATACAACCATGACCATGCCATGAACTCTGACATTGATTAATTGCAGATGGTGTAATTTCAGAGAAGATTAAGTAAGAAATAAAGATAAAGATATCAAAACAAAATATTTTGTCATTTATTCATTTAGTCAAAATGGGGTTGTATTTTATGAAATGTTTTGTATATTATGTGTATCATTATTTAATTATATTTAAAATCAAGTCTAATGGATTTAAATTGATAGTCATGTTATTAATTAAAAAAAAAACTTTTGTGTTTTATTAAATTTAACATTGAACTTTTTTAATGCTCGTCATTTAATTTAAAATTATTACTAGATACAGAAAACAAGTTATTATTTTTATTTTATTTTAAACCAATTAACATAATTTAGCAAATAATGCAAGTTAATTTTTTAGCATAATATGGGCCATCAATTGTTCATAACTTATGTTGGTATCTAAGATGTGGCCCAATGATGGCCCATTATGAACAATCCAACTGTTGGCGACCAATAACTGGGCCACATGTGGCCCAGCACTAACACGCCATAGCCACCAGTTTGCCAAAAGTGCCACCAGTAAACCAGCAGTGGGCCATTAGTACCTTGCTATCTGGGAATAAAAAAATCTTTTATATATAAAAGTTACTAAAAATAATAATGTCATGATTACCACCAGTATCTGACAGGGATCACATTTTAAATGCTTAGGCATTAATGATGTAAGCATTGTTGACATACCGTTTGTTTTCGTCATTTTTTCTGGCATTTTTTAGTCCAATGGTTTTTTTGATGTTATAGATAAATGTTATTCAAACGTGACAATAAAATGTGTTCCTAAAACGTTAGTATGATATATACATATAACGTCTTTATAACATTTGTGAGAATTATTTTTATAAAATGTTTTTATAATATCAAACCCAGATGTTTTTATAACATTTTAAAAAAGATAATCATTGGTGCTGTGTTTCCAATGCTTTTTATAAATGTCCAGATCATTATATTTAAAAGATGTTTATAGTTATGTTTATCTGATATAGCTATCAAACATTTTCAAAATGTTTGTGTTCGATGTTTTTGTTATAACGTGTGTTTGATGTTTTAAGAAAATGTTATTTAAATGTAAAGAAAAAGTATGTTTATATAACGTTTGTTTAATGTAAATGCAAAACATTTAAAATATGTTGATTGGAAACATTTTAATAGAATGTTTTAAAAACATAACCCACATATGTTTTTTATAACATTTGATGCAACATATTAAGGGAAAATGTTTTTTTGATGTTTTTATATAATGTTAAATTCAAACATTAAGAAAATGTTTTCACGAAGATAAGTAAAATGTTTTTTTAAAATATTTGTAGCAAACATTTATTTAAAATATATCTCAAACATTATTTATTGATATTTGTTAAATGTTATATAAATGTTTTGTCAAAATGTTTTGAAAAACATTTAGAAAAACATACAGTATGATGTTATTCTAATATGAAAATAACATTTTTATTCAAACGTTTTGCTAAACCCTATATGTGACATAATGCAAATGTTTGAATAATGTCATAAAATGTTATGGGCTACCTGGGTCAATCCAAACATTGGAAGATGAAAAAAACCAAATGTACGTGTATTGAACGAAAAGTACTCGAAACAAAAAAATTCGAACATGGAAAGCCAAATCCAACATCGTGGATATCGACCATGTGCTGACAAAGATTGATAACCCATTTTTATAGCTTAACATGCAACCTCATTATCATACCTCTGGGTTATTCCAAAATGATGTGTATATAAAAAAATAGTAAACCTGTTCATTATTTAACCGAATAAAGTGTAGATAGAGTAGAACAGATAAACCAGGTTTATGGTTAAGGCAAATTAAAATGTGAAACCATAGATTTTAATGTATAATTTGTACAATATGACTGTATATGTTTTAAAGTGGTGGTGATATTAGGTTTAATAAACAAGGTAAAAGGAAAATATCGTTTAGGTATATCAAAATATTTTAAATATTTTCTTTGATCATTTCCTTGTAACAATTTTATAACGTTTGTTCATAAATTTTTTTTTTGGCGAAAAACAAACTAGGTTATTGTTGATAACAGATATTGAAGATTAAATTCTTACTTTCGCTTACATCTTTCTTTAAAACATAAAACAATTGAACATTAAACTTTGTTATGTTTGCTTACATCTTTCTTTAACACATCAAAGAAATGAACATTAAATTTTGTTATGTTCGCTTACATCTTTCTGTAACACATAAAAAATGAACACTAACTTTTGTTCGCTTTAAATCATCTTTTTTAACAAATGATCCAGATCAAATGTTCACTTACATATTTGTTTAACACACATATTATGCAGATGAACATCAATTTTTGTTATGTTTTCTAACATCTTTCTTTTACAAACGAGAGCTTATGAACATTGAAATTTGTTCTTTTCGCTAACATAATATTCCTATTTTATAGTAAGAACTGCTTACTCTTCCAGAGCACCTGCGTTCACTCTCATCACGACTTGAGTTTAATTATTGCTTTTCAGTTTCCTTTGTGATTTTGTTCTTTATCTTGTCTGTTTTTTTGTGCTGTTTTCTTCGAGTTTACTGCTTTTTTCTTTGCCCTTTCGGACTTTTGACATTCGAATGCTTCATTGGTTCTCTGCTTCTTATAGTTTTGTCAAACAAAAAGACAAAGAAGAGATGTGGAATAAGTGTACGCGACACAACCAGCATTAAAGAAACGGCAATTTTAAAAATCGCAATGGAAAACAGCCAGCAGTCTTCACCATGACCAATACTCACTAAAGACAGTATTGTGTGTCGTTTATTTTAGTTGTAACATGGACCATCTATGTCAGTCTGAAAAAGAAAACAGAGCATGGCTGAAACAGCACGATCCACAGTTGTATGATCTTTTGGTAAAAGTTTACACTGATGGCAGACCACATCTTCATAGTGGCCTCAAAGTTTGTCAATAAAATGTCAAATAATCGTGGACGTGAATTTTATTTCAATACATACTAAACAAATTTGATTTAAACACTGCAACGATAGAACGAAATCGAAAAGATATCCCAGTAAAAAAAAATCATATGGAAACCCCCCACTTTTAACAGGAAATGGTGCAATTTTAGTTCTTTTATAAATACTTTTCTTATGTTTTGAATTATTACATTTATTTCAGAAGGAATGACTGTACTGTACGCGGATTATGCTATGTGCATTTTTTGATAATAATCCTCTTAACTGCTACCGAAGCCATCTTGTACAAATGTATTCCAAGTATGACTTGGACTATGGTTTTATTCGGGTTGGTGGTGCATTTATTTTACAAAAAAAAAAACTGCCAGTGCATTATATTTGGTTTTGAAATATATGCATTGTCATATTCAACTAAAAAAACACACGCCTTATATATTAAAAGTCAATGGTGCATATTCAACAGTGTACTAGTCAATTTTTCTTGAGGCCAACTTAATAAACATTTTCTACATAAAATTAGTATTATACAGTCATGGTTAGGACAAAAAACCGTACAAATAAATCTTTTTTTTTAATTTCGTCGCATCCAATAGCTTCTAACCACCACATTTATGGAGAATCATTTTTTTTTAAATAGTTTTGATTTGTCAGTTTTTAGGAAGAGCCTTATAGAGTCATACAGCTATCTGGATTTCGCGGGTTTTTTTTCTGTCTAGACAGGGTAAATCGGTCAGTCAATATTGCTACCAGAGGATCTATTACAGAACATTAATCGTTTATTGTATTTTAAATGTTATACGGATTGTCTAAAATAAGAGGTACATATTTATACCCCAACATAAATGCGATATAAATGTGCACTACATATCGTGTATCAATACTCGTTGACGTTCACTTAAGCATTGTTGACCTTTGACCTTTGATCAAGTGGGCGGAGCTTAATTACAGATTTCTTAACAAATGTGTAAGTGTGTGGAACTGATGTGCTATGCTGAGAAAATCATATTTAATTATTGTCTCAGTGCTATGTTTAAAGTTTATAAAACGCAGATCGTTCTTCATTTTTAATGCTAATATTTTGCTCTGCCTTTTAACGCTTTAGCGCTTTGATTTAACTGATGGTTCAGCAATTAGTGACAGACTTTTTATGATGTCCATCATTCATTAAGAAATATCTTTTAATTTTGATATCGAGCTCAGCTCGTAGCGGGCACGAAGTGCCCGCGAGAGCGGAGAGCTCTACAGCAACTTCCCGCGAAAAAATTGCTTAATGCTGATATAGATTTTTTTCGTCCGGATATGCTTCTCATAATTTATACTTATTCGCCCCAAGCACCTCGTCCCAAACTGAACGTTCTAGAAAATGAACTGATGAAAATCTTATTTGACTACTTAGATCAAAATCAAACTGTTTACTCGTTCATAAAAACTAAGACGCTTAATATTTAAGGCATTGTGTCTTCTTTTCTTGATATTGACCAAAAATGTCTCGACTGGGGAAAAACAGTTGCTAGTACTCAAAACAATATTACTTGTTCCTTGACAACAGTTGTTAATTTCAGCTCAAAATAATGATCAATCATCAATCAAAACATTTCATTCGGGTGCCTCGGAAACTCACATCGCTCGTTTTTTAGGAAGAGATCACAGAGATTAACATTTGCATCAAAAGTGTCCACGTCTTTTCGGGAATGGGATCTTTTAGACCTTATATTCTGAATTTTAAACAATTTGGTCCACAATTGATACACGGAACTCCGTCAAATGAGGGCAAAAAAGAGTATTCATCTGTGCTTTTTCATGTTGTATGGGGGAAGCCTGTTTCAACTCAATATGTATTCCAGATACATAACTGATCAACTTATATTTAAGCTGCATGTGCTGTGCTCGCATCTAGTCAATGCCTATCTCATATTATTTTCGTATGCCATGTTGCGTCAGAATAATCTGTTTTTGTTGAAGTGCATTCAACTTTTAGCTTCTTTTATTTCTAGACGAAGATTTCTAACTGTGTTAAAAGAATAAAGAACGAACTGAGTCTTTATGATCCGCACTTATGTTTGTAACACGCCGTTAAAAATTTCCCTTTGTCGTTTCATAAACTGTTGTCTTTTTCGAATATTTAAAAGGGAGAAAATGTTTAGTACTTTCATATTGTTCCACTAAAAGTACGAAAAGTTGAATTTTTGGTTAAGGTCCATGTCTCAGCACGCCGCTTTCATGCAAGTTATTGTCGAGCATTGTAATGTAGCATCTACCTAAAAGCCTTTCAACTTTATGACAGCATTGATTCTCAACTGGACATTTTAAAACTAAGTGGAAACTCAAATCAAATCTGGTTGTTGATCCGGTCCCTAAAAAGCTTCATCTTCTCTCATAAGCTCATTTCCTTTGACAAATGTCTAACGAGTGTGATAAAAGTCCACATCTCATCACTTTTAGTCGTGAAACCTTTTTTCTAACAATCAAACGTGAATGTAGGCCTAAAAATACTAATTGAAATAAGGTCAACTATAACCTAGACTAGGAAAGTAAAGATACATGCATTTTGTTCAGCAAACGTGAAAAAGTAGTATTTAATTTATCATATATACTAGTAAATGTAAATCAAAAGTAGACTTTATAACATAAGAATTACATTTTCTGCACTTTGGGATACATTTTTTGTTTTCAAACGAGATCAACCTGAGGTGTTCAAACAAAAGTAAGTACGCTTTCAACAAGATGCATATCCAACTGCTGTGTCAAGCAGGATATTCCATCAAGATACCATGTCGTCTGAGTGGGATCTCGCGAGAACTTGATAACTTTGCAAAAACAGTTCGAAAATTTATCTTTCCTTATTATTCACGGAGCTTCATATTTATATTCTACAAGACATAGAAAAATGTTTCATTAAAGGTCATAAATTCTTGTGTTTCATGATATGATGGCATGTAAGAAATTAGATAACAAAATGTTCACCAATATTCAAATCATTCCTACACCGGCTTTACCTACATTGAACAAACTTGCTTATCTATATAGAATAATTATTGAGTCAAGGGATCGTAGTCCAAGTTCAAGATGACAGGGTTGAATATCAATGTCGTCTTCCTGGTGTTTCTTGGAGGTAAGTTGGCAAAGGTCATATTCAAGTTTGAATATGTGCATTAAGTTTCTTTCTTTGTAATCCAACAAATTTATAAGGACGCAGTAGAGTGGCTTTGGAAGGGATGGATTTTGAATTTGACGCCTCTTATCATAAATGGAAAATTGAAAATACAACATAAGCTTCTCGTACTCGTTTTAAAAAGACAAATTTGGCGAAAAAAGGGTTTTCTCTGGTTTTTCATTGCTTTAATATTAGCACAGCTTTGCTGTAAAAACCTGTGAAAAAGAATTTGAATTAAAATTGTTTAATAGATATATACGATATAATAAAGACATTTAACAAAAGAAAAATGGGGTACCGTGCAAACATGAGGATTCTGAAAAAAAAATCAAAAATCTCAAAAGCTGACCTGTGACGGTGTAATAATCCTTAACAAACTATGTAGCAACTAACGTCATTTATTTTAATAATTTTATGAAAACAAGGGATTTGTAGAAGTTATACCTTGTATATAATTAACTGATTCAAAACTGAGCATCGTTGTCTAATTAAAGTCACTGATTAAAATAAAACAATACGTAATGCTGTAAATTTTCTTCGACATTTAATAAAAAAAAATGCAACAAAATTGAGTTATTATATTTTGTAGGCTACCACTGTCTTTCGCCACCCCTATCGGATGATGAAAAAAGGTCAGTAACAAAATACATTATATTAGACATGCATTGGCAATTAAAGATATTTAGTTCATCAATGTTGAGATCAAACTTTTGACATTCAAATTTTTGCTATAGGAATTGTCTTCAACATGACCAGATGTCACTTCTCGCTGTCTTGCACTGGCCCTAGACTGAAAATACAATACATAAGATTCAAACAAATCCCTACACAGGCAAAACGTTGACAGCATTTAACGTGCGTCTGGCGTCGTTAAAAGCATGTCATCTGACGCATATTAAATTGGCGTTTCTAACCGCGTACATCTGACGCACGTTAAGAATTTATCTTGGCAATATTTTTATTTCATAATAAAACACACTAAATAAATAACTTACTAACTTCAAACATTTTAGGAAACTATATGTCTGACGTACCTTTAAAAGAACGTACGTCTGACACATGTTTTTACAATAATTTGACGTACGTTTACCGTACAGCGGTTAGAAACGTATGTTTAACGTACGTTTATGCACAACGTCAGACGAACGTTTTTATTAACGTATGTCAGACGTATGTCTTAATTTTGCCTGTGTAGATTATCAACGAAAGACCCATTGGTATAGAACAAAGAACAGATAGTAAGTACAGTCAATAAAAATCGTTTTTTTTCTTTATTACAGTAAATTAACCCCTGAGCTAAGGGAACACTTCAAGCTTCCCTCGCAATCTTTATCATTACATCACACACGTGTGGGCTTCAAGCATCGATATGTAGATCACTCTGGAGTGTGCCACTATAGTCGGCCGAGCGGACCAAGCATAAGTGTTGACGCGACAACGACGGTCAGTGATGCAGCACTCTCAAAGGTAATTAGCTCATTAAGCTGCAAACAGAATGGTTTCTGATCCATCTGAGTTAGTTTTAGGAAGGTGCCAGTCGTTTAGTATTTATCAAAACTACATAACAGTATCAAGACATTCTATTTGGTAATGTATTACTATAAATTAGAAAACCTTTTGGTTGTCCCTGTCCTCTTGTGTTAGATGTCCTATCCCAGAAATAGATTTTTCGCTGGTAATTTTGGGATTAGCTTTGAACAAGGAGGCCTAACCGTTTATCGAGGCATTTTGTCCGTTACGTGTTTCTACCATAGGTTAACATTACGGTTTTGTCCGTTATATGTTGCATGAGGCAGTCCGTTAAGTAGTTTTATGGGAACAAAAATCATTTATTTTTACGAAATTAACTCTGAGGCTAAAATATAGTAAATAAGTGAAACTTGTAATAGATGTGTCCAAATGGTTTTTATTCACGAAAAACTTCCCGCAAAAACAATTTTGATCTGATTTGCCTCTTCGTCGCAAAACGAAAAGGCGGAGACCTACCCTCTGCCAAAATGTGTCCTTATAGTGACGAAAAATGCATTAAAATACGTTATTTTCGTCATTGAAACATTTTTTTTTGTAGTAAGTCATGTGCTACTTGCACAATAAAAAAACATAAGAAAAGGATTTTCTGAACCCAAATATCAATATTGGGACAAAAATGCCAAAATTGGTATTACTTTGAGAAACATGGTCCGTTAAGAGGCACGTGACACTTTTTAGGTCCGTTAATGATGCATGTCTCACATTTTGAAAATGCAGGTCTGATGGAAAAAAACCTTAATATAGCAAATCCCAATTATTAAAATTGGCAAAATCGATGATATCTTTGTCAGAAGATTGTTATGATTGATTTCCCAGAATTATTGTATTATTTTTAATATAATATAAATGCCTAAAATATTTACACGAGTTTGTGGCAAAAGAAATAAATCTGAACACAATTATTAATTTAATTTAAGTGTATTTTATTTGGAAATACTTACATATATGATACAAATAGAATAATATAGTGTTACATTTATTTATGAAAAAATTATAAAAAGCGACAGGAGAGATATTGAAAAAAAATAGATAAAGGGTAAACCTTGCTAATTGGGATATGTACATATTGAAATACTTTAAATTACTGATCAATAAAACGTTTACCTCTTAATACAAAGTCTTGTTCCTAAATGAGCAGTTCATTATTTTGGTCAACAGATAGAGCATCTGAGCTATAAAGCATTAATTTCAACACAAATATTAACTAATGATACACAACAGTAGCAATGGACATATGTATTTTAGTTTCGATAAATCCACATGAATTTTGTCTTTTCTTCTGTATACTAGCGTTCAGTCCTTATAGTAAAATTATGATATTTCATATCAAACAAAACTATTTTAATCTTCTATCTATTTATGCTATTTAAAGGACATAATATTTTGTCTCAGGCATTTAACGGACCAGCTTAACGGACAAAATAATATGTCATCAGCCCTTAACGGACCATATTTTATTACTTTTCCCCTATTACAAAATTATTATATAACATAGAGCATTGAAAATTAAACAGAATGTTGATACATTATTGTACTTTCTATGGATATCAACCAAAACATATGTTTTGTTATATAAAAAGAGAAATTGATAAAAATGAGGTAAACATGTTTACATTTTCGACCTTTAAAATACTAAGGAGCCACACGCCTTTTCATTTTATGAAGTTTTATAGAACTATTTTCACACAAATGCAAATCGTATCGAACAGTAATTCATTTTCATTTTGACAGATGTAATTTTTATAATTCTAAAATGCGTATTAATTATGATATAACAAATTAATTACTGACCTTCAGTGTTTTTTCTCGATTATACCTGGTTAACGGACTGTCACGGCGACTTTAACGGACTAGAAAAACCGTGAAACACCTTTTAACGGACCATATTTCTCGATAAACGGTTAGGCCTCCTTGTTTGAAACGTATGCATGTATTATTATCTTGGACTAATGCAAGACAGTGAAGAACGACCACACGTCACATTGAATACTGTTGCCATATTTGATTTTTGAGTTTGTCGCTTGTTTATTTTTGTTGTGCCGGCAACACTGATCCTAAATCTCGTTAACTGATTTTATCTTAAACAGTATGTGTTTAATCTATTTTAAAACTTCGATAAGTTAACACGTTCTCTGACATTTTTTTACTATAACTTTTATGTTTTAGGCATGCATAATTGTCGGTCTAATGACACGACATATGTCCTCAACCGTGTTCTCCTACGTGTCCAGGGGGCATGGCGTTGGTATTTTTGCTAAATCTGAAGGGATGGGTGTTTACCCTGAAAACGCCAATTTGAGAGACACTCCACAATGTAGAGGTACGTTAACATTACATAGCAAAATCTATTTTGTTTCAATACAAATGTATGATGATCACGTGCTTGAAAAGAACGTTAACCATAAACGAACGAAAAGAAAACTTTTATCTAACACAAAAAAAAATAAATGAATACAAACTAATGAGAGGCAAATGTTTTCTACACTGTTAAATTAAATTAATAATATATTCTGATAATTTAAGGCATCGCTTTTGCTGTAAAGAGGAAAAACTATTCAAAGGAAAGAAAACTATATTTTTACACATTAGATTATATTATAGATTATATATTAGATTACTATATATTTGAAAAAAGTAGATCAAAGCTTATAGCTAACACTAAATGCTATCATCATATAGGTTCATGTAAGTCATAGCATAATTTATTTATTTATTTACTTAAGTGTTTTGTCAAATTTACTTCCTTTCTACATTCTAATATGTCATTGATACTTTTATCTATCAGGAACATGCAGTGGATCATGTGCACATACTTGCACTTTTGACGGTCGTAAATTCGACTCCATTGCCGGGTTGACAAATACTCGATCAGTAGTTTTAGAAGACAATGTGATATGTAATGCACAAGATCCCTATGGACACCAGGAAAATGTACTTGTTCACGAGTTTGCCCACCAAGTTCATAAATATATGCCCACTGAAGACAGAAATAGGGTTAGTATGAAAAATATTCAGTCATCTTTCAAAAATGAAAGTAAAAAACCGGGTTTACAACAGCCTATAGAGCCAATGGCAATATTTATTACCAGCATGGGTTTTTGTTATAAATTGTCGTTCACAAATCAAAGATAATTACAAAATGTATAACGTTGGTCTTTTTTATACTTTAAACAAGGTTACCAATAACCGATATTTTTTTATGCGATAACTGCTCTGGTAACTATATTTGACAATAATATCTATGATAACTTATAAAAGCAGGAACAAAAGTACTGAACACCAAAGATCAGTCGCAAAATATCCCAAAATATGAAATCGGGCAGTCACAAAGTGCAGATATAAAAAAAACAACAATGGTCCTGACTTTGAAAAAATGGAGATAAATAAATAAGTAATAACAAAATTACCAAATTTGGAGGATCAATCTCAATGTTCAAGAGAAAAGACAAAACATGGAAAACACATCGGATTATTTATAGATCGCAATGGTCCTGACTTGGTACAGGCATTTCAAATGAAATGGTGGGTTAAACCAGTTTTGTTGGCGTGAAACCTCCCTCTTCCATTGCGATCTAATGGACCGGTAGTAACACACAATACAACACGGCTGTGAAGCGACATAATAGGGATAAAAATAGATGATTAAGATATAATAACATATGTATGTTTGTGCATTTTGTAGCTTGAATATATATTTAACTACATCAAACAACATGGTGTATGGTACCACGGCTATGGCACAGAAAATTCAGCCGAGTACTGGGCTGAGGCTTCATCATCTTTCTTCCATACCGTGATACGTTCAGGGCCTAATAGTCCAGTGGCAGGGATGGACGAGTATGTATCTATATTCATGATATGGTTATTGATGTTTGTGATCGTGAATATTTTGGTTACTACTAAATTTGATCGTTAACTATGTGGTCTATATATAGCTACTGAAACCAAATGCAATTCACAAACGATGGTCCTTTCATTTTTTTCGGATATTTTTTTATAATAAATACATTTGGCTTCTTAACTGGATTCTGATTGAACAAGTATTAATTTTGTTTGTAATTCAATAATATCAATTTTATGGAGACACAGCTATTTCTGATATTTCCGTATAAATGAGGGGAGAGATGAGGCAAAAGATAGGTATATTTTTGTTTCCGGTTCTTTTGTGAATTTCAGCATTTAATATCTCAAAATTTAAAATTTCAAAATTGTCTCAACCCAAAGGTTCTGCTTACCCAAGACATAGGTTGATCTTAGTCGTAATTTGTTTTTCTGTTCGGTATTTTTTATTTTATTGTTCATTGCTCTTCATATTCTGGATATATTGTTTGGCTCTTTCAATATTTTGGGTAGAGCGCCTCCGATGGGTCTTGAATAGACGAAACGCGCGTCAGGCGTAGCAAAATTTATTGTCTGGTACTTTAATGTTATTTTTATTTGTAGATGCAACTTTAACCATGTATGTGGTTCAGAATGGGAAAATAGAAACTGGTTAAAGACTCATGATGTCTGGTTATATAATTTACTGGTTAAAGTTTACACCAACAACAAACCGAGTACACCCAGTGGTCTCAAAGTTTGCCAATAAACATTCTTTCATACTGAAACAGATTTTTCACTTCTGTTATACATGTCTACGATAGCACATACTATAAAACGATTGCTTGAATAACAACCTTTGATTTTAATAAAAATACAAAATTTCAAATGTTGCACTACCCTTTAACGTAGCATAAAGGTTGCTATGTTACACATAAGCCATTTTACATTTAAACGAATTTTATTTTCATTAATAAGTTTCTATGATAGCACATACTATTATAGTTCGAAGATAGCCTTCTTGTCTATTTCAGACTTTTCTATATATCTTTGGCATGACAAATTCGCATTGAAACGAAAAGCAATTAAATACCAAATAAAATTTGCTTATATATACGGCGATTTAAAAGATAGTTAGGGACGGACCATTTAACTTGAAGGGGGGGCCTTGTTTTTTTTGTTTTGATCAGAATTTTTTTTTCCGCGCAGAGCGCGGACAAAATATTTATTTTTCGAAAGCGTCGCGACAGAATATTTTTTTCATTATCAGCATTATTTTTTATAGCAAAAATCCTTCTTCAGTATATTTTTTTCTTACCCTCAGCTGACAAAATATTTTTTTCATCAAAAATAATTTTTAGAATATTTTTTTTAGGAAAAAACCAAGGCCCCCCCTTCAAATTAAATGGTCGGCCCCTTACTTGTTCGAATTCTGTGCTGTTGTTGAACTTGTTACTACAAAAACAACGAACTATTTTTTTCCTCCCAGCTGTGTATGTAAGTTCAACCAGAATTCAGCATTGTATTTTCGACAGATAAGGGTTGTTTATGTAAAACTGGATAAGGGTTGGCTATATCCCTCTTGGTTGAGAGTTCTTACAGTGTATGATGGGACATTTCAGGTATGGGTAATGGGTTCTTCATTGATAGTCATTAAAGATATGGGTTCCAGATTGTGCAAAATATTTGTCATTTTATGTGTCAATTGGCTTGTGGTGCGTTGATGAAGCTAAATATGCCTGTCTTGTGAGTAGGTTCATTATCTTTTTGGTTTGTGGTCGTACATTGGTCCTTTTCGTGTGCACGTGACATACTTAGCTCTGTGTTTTGAGTTTTGTGTCCAAAGTTGGTTTACACAGTTCAATTTGTTGTTTTTATTTGTTCTTGGCTTGTTTGAAATACTGTCGACTTGGCATTATACAAACGATCAATAAATCGATCAATATGTTAACTTTAATAAAAAAAAACACCAAAAAAAAAAAAAAACAACAAAAGGCTAAATTAAAATGTTTTTTTCGTCTACTAGAAGCTTAAGCCAAAACATGGCAAGTGCAATAGTTCAAATCATTCAGAGCCAAAAACATTCCCAAAGAATATCCAATTTACACCAAGATCACTATTAGTAGTTAAAAATGGGAAAAAGCTTATGAGGTTTGGTTATGTATGTATACAAAGTGTACTTTGGTTACTTGGGATTAGAAAATCGTTCATCAAACTCACTTAGGAAACTAAGAATTTCTTTGAACATTTGAAGCTGCTCAGAACATATTGAATTTCGATCGTAGATAGGAATCCTTTTTGTCTTTTTAACAAAGTTCTTTTTATCTTATTTGTTCATTTGAATTGTGCTTGAGTTTGATTAAGTTACTGTCTTGAATATCGACCTACAGTTGTCTATAGCTAGAAACTGGTCTAAAACTAACAGTTCTAGAACAGTTACGGACAGTTCTGCTTCATTGCACATTTGAAACTGTTTAATGCCCTGAAAAATATAGAAATATACAAATATTTGGTAGCCGATTACAGCAAGACTTACTTTGTCATAAATGAGTCTAAGAAAATGAACAAATATACAGAAGACCAAATAGTCGACATGCTCAATTTTCTTATCGACAACATATTTGTTCAGTTTGGTGGACGTGCTTTTCAGCAATTTATAGGGATTCCAATGGGCACTAGTTGTACACCTTTGCTTGCTGATTTGGTTCTACATTCATATGAAGCAGACTTCTTACAATCTATTCTAGACAAAAAGATCGTAGACTAGCTCTCTCTTTTAACCTCACCTTCCGTTATATTGATGTTGTCCTTTCACTAAGCAATTCTCGATTTGGTGACTTTCTCCATCTCATATATCCCCAGGAACTTGAGATAAAGGACACAACAGATTCAAGGAGATCTGCTTCATTCTCGAAATCGACTCGCAAGGAAGGCTCTCAACAAAGTTCTATATCAAATGTGATGACTCATCATTCCAATCGTCAACTTTCCCTTTTTGATTAGCAACATTCCGTCCGCTCTTGCGTACGGAGTCTTCGTGTCACAGTTGATTCTTTACTCTAGAGCTTGCGGGAATTACATCGATTTCATTTCCTTGGCAGAGCGTCACGGTTGACACAGAATTTGCTGACACAAGGTTATGTTGCTCCACGGTTGCTGTCTTCACTCAAGAAATTTTACGTCAGACGCCGTGCACACGTAGACAAATATGGGATTCATATCTCTCAACTGAGTGCAGATCTTGGTTTGTCGTAGAAATTTGTTTTGTCATCCTTTACCGGATTTGACACACTGAATTGGAAGTTAGCAACACTATATGTGCTTTAGCAGACAGGAACCGCTTACTCTTCCGGAGCACATGAGTTCACTCTTGTTACGACTTAAGTTCGCGTTGTTGATTTCAGTTCGGTTGATTTTGTGTTTCTTTGTGCTGTTTTTTGTTCGTGTTTTCCGGTTTCGTGGTTGCCCTTTCGGGCTTTTGAATCCGATGCCCATTTTGTGCCTTTGCTTCTTTAACGTTTTGGAATTTTTTGGCACTTTTTAAAAATAATTCTAGTCTACCCTAATTGTAATTCTTTGTTTTCTATGCGTTATTCCGCTTTCTTTGATAATTTATATAGTTGAAAATGGCTTTAAAGGAAAATAGAACATACATATTTCATGTAGTGTACGAACCAGAAAAGTCTGGAGTAGAACTTCTTATCTAAACTAACATGATTATAGACCGTTTACCTTCGGTGCTTATGGAAAGAATAAACGGTCTAATATTTTTGTTTTTGTTTCTCAGTGGTAAGACGTCTTTAAGATATTTCTTTCTTTCAAAAAATGAATATCATAAAACCCGGCAACATGAAATAACATTTATTTTCATGTCGTATCCCATTGTTGTTGATAGTTTAAACATATAGTTTTCTTTTTATAGTTGTTTTTTTAACATGTTTGGCCTTTGTCAATGCTTAACATGGTCATGATGGTTGAAACCAGAAATGACATTCGGAAATTTTTGATAAACAAAAACTTAAAAACAGGCACTAATAGCGCTAAAAAACTGAAATCTATTTTTAAATTAATTGAATTTGTTCCCTTAACCTTGTTATTTAGTTTCTTGATACGACGTTCCATAATGAAAAATCTCAGTTATCAATAGAAAGTTAATTGTGTGGACATTTTGTAGGGCATAACTGTTTATCGCCGCCTCTTTTTGATGACGAAATTAGGTTAGTATCATTCTTTTTCGACACAGAAACAACCAAATATAAATGGATAGACATAATATAGTTTGAGTCATTTCACTTCATGTATTAAATTAGGGTTTGCTTTTCACAATTACATGTATGACAAATGTGAAACGTAAATTTATCACATAATAAAGAGAAGGTTCATTCGATACTTTTTCTTATAACATGTATGGTCTTTCATTGCAGCATTTTTTCTTCAAACAGCCAGTCAAAACTTTCGGCTAGCTGACGAATTTTATTAACGCCCTTACCTTTAAAATTTTAATTTGCTACAGTGAATTGTCCCCCGATAAACAGGCCCAGTTAAAGCTTCCGTCCCACTCTCTACATTATCATCATACACGTGTTGGATTCAAACATCGATGGGTAGTTCACTCGGGAGCGTGTGAAGTGTACAAGCCTAGGATACCTAGTATCAGCATTGATGCAACCACGACAGTCAGTGATGAGGCACTTACAAAGGTACGCACGTGTATTTGTTTCGGTTCTGAAGAAATGGATGTGAAAGAAGGTATACACCAGTCCTTAAATTAAGTATGGAAATGTCGTTCATAATATACTATAATCAAGATATCTGTGAGCCACTGCTTACTCAGAATACCCCCTATACCTCCAAAGTTTTGGCACAGTAACTGTATGCGACAAGGCAAACATCAATAAACTAGTTTACTTATGTTACTCAAGTCACTTCATCGGTTGCTTAGGAATCTGCATGGAAGTTATGTTTAGGACGGACGGACGGACGGACGGACGGACGGACAGGGGTTAACCAGTATACCCCTTCTTTTTCGAAGCGGGAGTATAATTTTTTCAAATGTGAGAATAATAAAAGCATTTTGCTGTGTTTTATCCTTAATTGTTGCTGTTGCATTAACACCATTGGGATGTTTTTATATAATTATGTAAAACTAAGTTTAAAAAAAAAACATTGCTTTAAAATTCTTGAAGTTTGTTTTTATCCAATTCTCATGAACTTTTTTTAATCGACATACCTTTAAAAAAGATCAAAGGCATTAATATGCTATACAAATATTTCTGTATTTCCAGGCATCTTATTAAGATGATTCCTATTGTTTTAGGCTTGTCTAGTGATCGGGTTTATGACGCGTCATATGTCAACGGCAATGTTTAACTCCATCTCCAGGGGTCATGGGGTTGGAATATTTGCAAAGTCTGAAGGAATGGGAGTGTATCCTGAAAATGCTCATTTAAGAGACACCCCACAATGTAAAGGTAATGTTTTTTTATATTGTCAGTACTTTTGCTCATTTGGGGTTGCTTGTATGTTTAAATAAGCACCATTCGTTATTTACCACGTTATCAATATTGGTATGATTTATGTAAATATAGTTGTATAATGAAATTTATCTTGACCCAGTCTTTAAAACTGTATCAGTTTATGTTATCAAGAAGCAAACAGTTGCCAATGTGGCAGTCGAATTTCCAAACGTCCAAAAGGGCTACGACAAAACCAGCAAACACAAACTAGAACACCAGACAATATTAAAATACAAAAAACACAGAACAACAATCAACAACATGAATTGAATAGAGAAAATGACAATGTGGAATAAATGCAGGCGACACAGCCCACATGAACTTGTGGCAATCTAAAAAGACCACAATGAAAAATAGCCAGCAGCCTTCAAAGAGGCCAGTAGGTGATGTTCGTTGTTTTGCGATTGGCCCAAGGCCAAAATAAAATGCATACAAATCAAATCCAGCCTTGAAATAGTCAAAAAGACCTCTTCTTAAAAACAAGGAACAGAAAACATCAAAACGACAAGTACAAAAAAGCTTTGGCAAGATTCCTGACTTAGGCAGACACATATAAAATGTGGCAGGGTGAAACTGGTCGTTTAGGCCCAACCTTTCTCCTATCAATAATCCCCAATAGAGCAAAACAATTAACACCCAGTAAATGTCGAATCAATAAACGTTCAATTCAACAAAAGAGAACGTCCCAAAAAAGAAAACTAGAACAAAATAAACTCTCTCTATAGAACAATTGTTACTTTGTAACTTAGTACTTAGTTTGCTTGCAATGATCGTTGCATATATCCCTGTAAGAAAAATTCAACCTATCGACCATCTTGCTTTGTTTACATTTCAATTATTATGCCAATAAAAATGCATCTATGAACATATCAAATCATTGTTACCATTATGTCTGTCGAACCCATGATGTTTTGCAACATGATAAGTTTAGTTAAGAGGGTACAGAACACCTACGGTAGATCACTCATAAATATCAGCTGAACGTTTTAGTCAGGCACAATTATTCAAAGAAATAATGCTTCTCGATGATCAAAATATGAAATGTTGAAATTCATTATGATAAATGAAAATTTTCCCAAAACACATATGGTTCAATTTTCTTAATATTTTGCAATTAAATTCATTTCACTTAAGTTAATATCTTTGCAGATTTCAAGGAAAATTAAATGACACAATTTTATTTCAGCCAAAGTGTTGGAAACCCATTCAGTTTGTTTCTCATTGTTTCAGGCATATGCAGTGGTTCATGTTCACACACGTGTACCTTTGATGGAAGAAAATACGATACCATTGCTGGTCTCACCAATACCCGGTCAGTAGTTTTAGAAGACAATGTTTTATGCAATGCACAGGATCCTTACAGTAAAAAAGAAAACATCCTTGTTCACGAGTTTGGCCACCAAGTACATAAATACATGCCAAAGGAAGACAGAGATAGGGTGAGCATTTAGTTCGATAATTTGATGATATAAGTGTCGATCTTTTGACGTCTTGAGCGTCGTTGACCTAAACTTAATTGCCTTGAAATTTGTTCTAATTTTGTTCTATTCTCATATATATATATAGTCAACGAACTTTATTTTGGAAACATTATCTTGTAAGGAACCGACCATTTAACTTGAAAGGGGGCTTGAGTTTTTTTATCTGGCCAAGAAATATTTATTTCTAAAAGGCGCCTCTACAAAAAAAATTCTTCCATTATTAAGATTATTTTATATGGCAGAAATCCTTTTTCGAATTTTTTTCTTAGTATCTGGTGGTAGAATATTTTTGTCACAAATCCGATTCAGAATATTTGTTATGATAAATAAACAACCTCCCACTTCAAGTTAAAAAGTCCGTCCTTGGTTCAAAATACTAAGGTTAACTTTACCGATACAAATTTAGCTGTAGTATCTGGAATGCCTTTTCAGAACAACAAATTATATAAACTTGATTAGGTTGTACCAGCAATATTTGGCCACTATTATCGAGAAAAAGAAAAAAAAATGAAATGTGTTGCACACCAGGTATACACATTTTATCAAAACATAGAAAAGTAGCAAAAGAGTATTACTTTTTACAAACAAGTTGGAAAATAGAATGGAAATCAAGCATCGGGGAATCCTCAGAGATAATATTTTACCAAAAAATCTCTCTTTTTTGTTTAGCTTCAGTATATTTACAACTACATTAAACAACACGGAACATGGTATAACGGATATGGTACAGCCAATGTGGCAGAGTATTGGGCCGAGGCTACCTCGTCCTTCTTCCATACTGTAATACGATCTGGTCAGGGCAGCCCAGTGGTGGGAATGGATGAGTACGTTTAAAGTTCAACTTGGATGATGTTTCAGTCTATTGGAACTATTTGATTTTAAGGGGGTACTGTCCTGTTTTTTTATTTCCTGATTTTTACCTCACCTGACCCGATGTGAGCTATTGCCATCACTTGGCGTCTGTCGTCGTCGTCTTTCGTCGTCGTTAACTTTTCTTTGAAAATCTTCTGCTCTGAAACTACTGAAGGGATTGCTTTGAACTTTGAACATTTCATCTATGGGATGTCCTCTACCAAGATTGCAAAAATGGTGACTGCCGACCTAAAACATGGCAACCGTTGCTAAAAATAGAATAGGGGTTCAGACCCTAGTTTTTGGCTTATGAATAAAAAAGTGAAATAGATAAAGAAAATCTGAAGCAACCATCCTTCTTCAGAATCAAAAGCTCTACATAAGTCCCACTTGGGTCGAAGTTGTCAGATGACCCCAATGAGGGGTTTATGGCCCTTATAAGACCCAAAATAGCGTTTTTCATGTTTTTTGCCCTATATAGAATGAAAACTATTGCAGATAGAGAAAAGATGTTGCTTGCTTAAATGTTCAGCTTATTAAGCTCTACAAAAATCTCCATTGGGTCGAAGTTGTCGGATGGCCTTTTAAGGTACAAAATAGCGGTTTTTTTCATGTTTTTGCTCTATAGAATGAAAACTATTGCAGATAGAGAAAAGCTGTTGCTTGCTTAAATGTTTAGCTCATTAAGCTCTACAAAAGTCTCCATCGGGTCACAGGTGTCAGATGTCCCTTTACAGGTCAACAATAGCATTTTTTTCAACTTTTTGCCCTATAGATTGAAAACAATTGTAGATAGAGAAAAGCTGTTGCTTAAGCTCTACAAAAGTCTCTATTCGGCAAAAATTGGCAGATGACCCCTTATATGGGTTATGGCCCTTAACAGGTGACGAATAGCGGTTTTTTTCTATAGAATGAAAACTATTGCAGATAGAGAAAAGCTGTTGCTTGCATAAATGTTCAGCTTATTAAGCTCTACGCAAAAGTAAAGTCTCCATTGGGTCAAAGTTGTCAAATGACCCTTATAGGAGTAATGACCCTTTAGAGGTAAAACATATAGGTTTTTTTTCAAGTTTTTGCCCTATAGAATGAAAACAGTTGCAGATAGAGAATCATACATGTGACGGATCCGTGATGACAAAGCTGGAGATTTTGATTTTTTTGGCTGGAGATTGGACAAAAAAGCGGGAGATTTTCAACGCTAATTATCATTGCATTTCAATGTCAATTGAGGGCACTAGCGTGTGCCAAATATACATGGCTTCACTGATTAATCTCAAACTGCTTATACAATCATCAGGTCAATTATGGCAATAAACCTTCAATTAACACCTTTACCTGTTAAATTAACATCTACCTAATTGACAAACCCCTAAAACACCGGAAATGTTTTATGATTGAACAATTGAAATGTCTATAAAACTAAAATTTTGTCATGTCTTGAAAAAGCGGGAGATTACACATAAAGTCGAGAGAACGGGAGATGGATCGAAAAGTCGGGAGATTTCGTCTCCCGGCGGGAGAATCACATGTATGGAGAATAGCTTCTGCTTGCTTAAATGTTCAGCTCTTTGAGCGTTGCAAAAGTCTCCATTGGATCCATGTTGTCAGATGATTCCTTATAAGGGTTATGGCCCTTTAAAGGTGTTTAATAGCTTTTTTCATGTTTTTTGGCTTATGAAATGAAAACTGTTGCAGATAGAGAAAAGCTGCTGCTTGCTTTAACCTTCAGCTCACTGAGCTCTACTAAAGTGTCCATAGGGTCGAAGTTGTGAGATGACCTCTTATAGGGTTTTTTGTCCTTTAAAGGTGAAAAATAGCATAGTTTTTGGCCCATAGAATGATAACCATAGCAGATAGGGAAAAGACGTTGCTTGCTTAAACCCTCAGTTTGTTTAGTTCTTCAAACTTATTCATTAGGCTGAAGCTGGCAGATGACTTCTTATAAAAGTTATGGCCCTAATTGTTAACTTTTGGTTGTTTGTCTTGCAGATTAAACTTATACAAGATTAGGAAAAGCTTTTTTTGCTTAAATATTTGACTATATGTATAAAGTTTCCTCCTCAGATGCCCCAAAAATATTTTCTTTCCATCAGTAATCAAAGGCATGTGAGCGATTCAGACTCCTGGGAGCCTCTTGTTTCATATCCTGCTTTTTTATCTAGAATTGCAACTTTGCCTCCGCCATAAATTCAAATGGTCGCTCCCTAATTTATTTTCAAAGCTCAATATTGGATCGTTTCTGTAAATAAATTCCTGGTGTTAACTGCAGATTTTTTTTATCATTTTAATGTATGCATCTACATTTGTAGTTCGAGACAGTCAAATCACTGTGGAAGGGTAATGTTTGTTGCCATATAAGTTATTTTTACCAATCATTTCTTTGAAATGTTTATATCAATTCCGGACAAGTGCAAAATCTGTCTGATCTGAAAACGCCAAAGTGAGTCTAAAGATAGATCAGTAGTTTTTAACCATTATCAACCTGATAAGTTGTCTTGTCTTAATCAGGATTTTTTAAATTACGTTTAATTCAAATTATCTTAAAATTTTTCAATTTTTTTGCAGATGTAACTTTGACCATGTCTGTTACACCGAGAGAGAAAACAGAGAATGGCTTAAGAAACAAGATATCTGGTTATACAATTTGCTTGTTAAAGTCTACATCAACAATAATCCAACTTATGAACCGAGTGGTCTTAGAGTATGCCAACCAATTACTTAATAAATTGCAGACATATGCATGATGAAATGAATATCTATGTTTTTTTAAAACTTAGTCAAACCCAAAGGAAAACATAATCTAAGAGGTTCTTAATTAAGTAATATTATAAAAGAGTATATGTGTGAAAGTGGCATCATTATGCTAGGGCGGCAACATTTATGCGACATGTCTTCTGCTGTGGTTAAGGAGGTGGGAAAAACTAGGAGTCGGAGTCACATCCGAGTAAAAAATTGGGATATAGAGATATCTCAACTTGACTCATGAAGAATAGCACTTCAATTTTCGGACTCATCACTATGCAACAACAGTAATTCATTTACAAATTCAAAATTCTTATCCCCTGAAACTACTGATCGATTTTGCGTGGAAAGTATAAAGGATGTTGGCAAAATGGCAGCTCATTTTGGGTTAACATAATAAAAAAATGCGGCTATAACTATCTTTTTAAATGGGTTACAATTACATGTATTAAAAGAAAGTAAAAATTGATGGGTCTTATTCTCTTCAACCCAAAAGTTCTACAAAAGTTTATATTGAGGTGAAGCTTTTATAACGATACGCTTTTTGCTCCTTTTAATGTAAAAATCTAGGGTTATTTTTCTCATAAAATGAAAACAACTGTAGATGAAAAACATATTTAACTGAGATCTTCTATGGCTCGAAGAAGTCGTGCAATCTCTTGTAGGTATTATAATCCACAGGGGAGAATCTCGTGGCTCGTGGGCCAACCTTTCGTTTATTCAGATCATTATTTTACTATTGAATTCCTCGAAGTTTGTTATATTGTCAATCATGTCTCAGTATAATTTTACTTCAAAACAAGTAATAAGTGTAACAGTGAAACTGTTACTAAGTCTCCCAAACGAAGTTTCCCAATTGACTCCCATGTAATAATCTCAGACTACCCTATGGTTACAAATGCTTTCTCTTAAAATAAGTAGTAATAAAATATATGGTTATAGGGTGGGGATATCAATGGCTTTAAAGATATTAAGGATTTTGTAATTTGAGGGGGTGGGGCATGACCCCCTGGTACCCCTCTATGGCAACAAATAATTTGTCTTATCATAAGAAGAAATAATATATATGGTTATAGGGTGGGGATCTCAATGATTCTCAAGATATTAAGGATTTTGTAATTTAAGGGGGGCAGGGCATGACCCCGTGGGACCCCCCTATGGTACCAAATGATTCGTCTAATCATAAAGAGTAATAATAAATATGGTTATAGGGTTGGGATGTCAATGATTTCAAGCTATTAAGGATTTTGTAATTTCAGGGGGGCGGGGCATGACCCCCCTTGGACCCCCCTGTGTTACCAAATAATTCGTCTTATCATAAGGAATAATAATATATATGGTTATAGGGTGGGGATCTCAATAATTTTCAAGATATTAAGGATTTTGTAATTTGAGGGGGCAGGGCATGACCCCATTGGACCCCCCCTATGGTACCAAATGATTCGTCTAATCATAAGGAGTAATAAAATATATGGTTATAGGGTGGGGATCTCAATGATTTTCAAGATATTAAGGATTTTGTAATTTGAGGGGGGTGGGGCATGACCCCCTGGGACCCCCCTATGATACCAAATGATTTGTCTTATCATAAGGAATAATAATATATATGGTTATAGGGTGGGGATCTCAATAATTTTAAAGATATTAAGGATTTTGTCATTTGAGGGGGCGAGGCATGACCCCCTGGGACCCCCCCTATGGTATCAAATGATTCGTCTTAACATAAGGATAAATAATATGCATGGTTATAAAGTAGTTATTTGAACTATTTTCGACATATTAAAAAAATATCATTTTGGGGGGTATTTGGGGGGGCGTGGCACAGCCCCTGGGGGATCCCCATACTTGAATTTCAGGGAGGACCCACATCTCATAGGGTTCTACCACTGTGCCAAATTTGAATAAAATCGGTCAAGTATAAAGTACAAAAGGGCCCCGGAACAAGTTGGCGGCGCGAGAAAGAAGAAGAAGAAGAATAATAATAACAAGTGCTGACTGTGTTGGGGATGCCCAACACAAAATGTCTCCCAAACGAACGCATTTTTGACACCGTATTCTATTTCACCATTCATAAAAACCTCCAGATACAAAATTTTGTTGAAATTGAAGCATTGGTTGAAATTGGTCAATTTTTACAACTTTGGATGGCGGCCATTTTGAAATGGCGGCCATCTTGAAAATTTTATTTACAGATTTGAGGTCGCCTTACCCTGTTCTGTTAATATACTAAGTTTCATGCAAATCGGTTGACATTTTCAAATTTTGCCTATTTTCAGTAGCAGCCATTTTGAAAATGGCGGCCATCTTGAAAAATTTTTTTTCACCAATCAAGTCCTTTTTAATTTTGTCAATGAACGTCCAAATTTGGTCGAAATCCGTCCAGTAGTTTTTGAGATAATTTTGGGGTACCCTTATGTAATGGCGGCCATTTTGAAAATGGCGGCCATCTTGGAAATTCCGAATAGGTTAGGATTTACTTCAAAGACCCATCTACCATCATACAATGTTTCGTGCAAATCCGTCAAGCAATTTCTGAGAACTCGCATGGACAGTTTCATGCCGCGGAGAAAGAAGAAAAAGAATAATAACAAGTGCTGACTGTGTTGGGGATGCCCAACACAAAAATGTCTCCCAAACGAACCCATTTTTGACCTCACATTATTCGCTATCTTTTAAAACCCATAGATACAAAATTATGTCCATATCGAAGCATTTTGATGATTTTCGCATTTTCGGGCCCGAAAAATCACATTTTCGCAAATAACTCGAAAACCGTAAATATCGCTTCAAATTTTTTTTTCGTATTATTGAAGAGCTCCTTTTGCTCTATTCACCTACAAAATTTCAGCCTCCTACGCACCTAGGTAACCGAGATATCGCAATGTCCTATATTATGAACTTTCGCTTATAACGCGGAAACGGCAGCCATTTTGAAAATTTTTAAAAGGTCGTGCACACCTCCAGTAACCCATCTACCATTGTACCATGTTTCGTTCAAATCCTTCAAGGCATTTCCAAGAAAAGTGCCGGACACGTTCATGTCGAAGAAAGAAGAAGAAAAATAATAATAAGAAACAGAGTAAAAACAATATGTCTCCAAACTTTCGTTTGGGAGACATAATAATAATAAAAATAATAATAATAAGAAACGGAGTAAAAACAATATGTCTCCAAACTTTCGTTTGGGAGACATAATAATAAGAAGAAGAAACGCAACAAAAACAATAAGTCTCCAAACTTCGTTTGGGAGACTTAATTAGAATATAATATTTACTACATTCAGTAATTTTTGTGTTTCTGTGTTTTAAATGTTGTCTGTTATTCGTCCTGTCCTTGTTTGTGTTTACTTGTTTTGTCTCTCCCCTTTCGGACTTTGACATTCGGGTGCCCAACTGGTACCTCTGCTTATTAAATACAGGTTCAGGTACTCTTTTGAATTAGCATATACAGGAAAAGTAAACTAACCCGCTTTGGTGCTGTGAACAACAACTCTTTAAAAATATCTTTTCCACATTTATAACATCTAAAGCATGATATTTCTATCTAAAATTTTACATTTACATGATTTAAATATGTTCAGAACAATTGTACTTTTTAACTTTATGAAATTTTAACATGTACAGACAGTTGTATTACAATATGTTACATACTTATTTTAAATACTGGTATATGACATCAAACCCCATGATACTTGATTAATTTTTAAACTTGATGAAGCACACGTTAGATGTTCCCACGTACAATGAAAACTATTGCAGTTAGTGAAAAATAAAAGTGATAACAAAATTACCAAACTTCGGGGATCAATCTTGATAAACTTCGTTCGTTCAGTTAATTTATCTCAACTAAAGTCCAAGTCAAGCGGGTCAAAGGTGTCAAGTATTTCTTCATAAGGTTTATCGCTCACAAAAAGCCCTTATTACTTCAGGGCCTGTCCAGTGATTCTGGCTCCGGTGAGATCGTGTTGAAATACTGATCAGTGTCAGCACATTTGTGGAGTTTTTGCCAAGACGATTTATTTAAGTACTTCTTTTTTCTATGAATCCGGCAGATACCATAAATAGGGTGACACATCGATAAACAAAACACACACAAAATTCAATAGAATAGGGTGAGCAACCTAACTTTGTTTTGACCACTAAATTTTTCAGTCAGTCTTGGGTTTAAGAATTAATTTATACATTGAATGCAATATTTTTGAGTTTTATTGGTGTGTAAAAGCGTGGACCTAAGCACATTTTTAATGAAGCGCGGTAGCGCTTCATGTTGAAAATGTGCGCAAAGGTCCACGCTTTTACACACCAATAAAACTCAAAAATATTGCATTCAATGTATATAATTACATTCCGATAAAATATATTAAATGTTTGCAAAGAAAATTGCACGAAATGCATGTTTTATCTTTCTTTAAATTACTCCGCGCAAGTCGATGTTAAGGTTGCACGAGCTAGTGAATTTTATCGAGAAATAAAACTGCATAATTAACCAATCAAAATTGTCGTTATAAATTAGAATGTAATTATATGATAATGCCTCTGCCCTAAAAGCTCGCGAAGATACAAAATCATTATGATAATAGGTGCAACCAAAACTGGGTTTAATCTTAATTGGATATGGAAAAAAATGTCAAAATACCCTCGGCTGGATCAATAGCTAAGAGGGTCCACTTTTGGATAAAAATTTTATAATTTATTTGAAAAAAATGTATTATCCGTAAAAACGCCAAAATATGGTTTGCGGCCGGGACAACATCATCCATAACTTAATCGATCCTTCAGTGACGTCATATCATTCGACGAGCAGACTGTAAACATGAAGACATCAAAATGTCACCGTTCTTCTGCCAGGTTTTGTTATATTTTTTGTATACCCGTATCTATAATTGCCAAGTACTGGCTACAAAAGTTTGATTCAGAAACCTAGTGGAAAATGACGAAGTATCCAAATGATCATTTAACTTTGTCAGTTTGAGGGACCACATAGGATAAGGATGGATTAGGATTTTATTTTCAGATCAGGTAGGACCAAATTATCATACATATTTAGAAAAACAGTTGCTGATCACTTTATTTTAATGAATCTGTGATATGAAAAGTTCCGAAAATTGATTTGACAGAACTTATTAGGGACGATGTGATGATATTTCCCACCATTTTTCTGCGCATGACAATGCGCTATGGGTAAAGGGTCACTAGAGTATCGAATTCTCGCGAGAGAAAGCCATATTTGTGTAAAAACAAAACAACTAGTGTTCGTTCGTTAGATAGTTATTATTTATTGAGAAAGTTATTGTCATTAACAACAAGAAAAGGTTTTGTTTTGTTACCGTTTGTAAATAAATAAGCGAAAATAACGCGAGACCCGGTATTTTCGAAAAGGTCTAATGCCTTCCAAATGATAACAGAATTTATTTTCATCCATCGTATTTTGAGTCTCGTGCAATTTGGCAGACTCTCTACAATAGTGAGCTTCGCTTCGCTCGCATATTACCAGTCAAAGTTTAGTTACATTGTACAGAGAAAAATACGGGAAAATTTCCCGCCATAATTTTTCCCTTATATAACCAGTCAAAAATATCTAGACACTAACTATGATTTTGAATGGAAAAACTCCATTGGGTTTGCTTTTTTGTTGATAAAATGAATGCATCCATACCCCAAAATCTAAAATGGGAAATTATCAATGTGCCACCCCCTGCCTGATTCTTATGTGGAATAGTATTTAACATCTCATCATTTAAAATTCCATTTTAAGACGAACGTACATACCTCTTGTATGTAATTGTTTTTGTTGAATCTTTCTGTTAACCTTAATCCATATATGCTTATGCATTCTCTTTTTCTCTTCGTCATCAATTAACATTTTCAAAAGTCTTCTGAAACTACTGATCCAATTTGACCACAACAAACGATTATCTTAATAATTGATCCAATTATTTGAGGTTCTTATTTACCGCTTTTCAAAATAGTAAGGTCGTCTCAAATCGGTTCACAGTTTATTACCCTTGGTCAATGGGCCATGCCAACTAAAATCATACTCAGCGTAAGTGGGGTATACAGCCGGAGCTGCCGTTCAGGCACTTACAGCTATCATTCATCAGTTTCATCACTACCAAACTACGTACTCATTTACAGCTGAGTCGAGTGGAACAATGGAAGTAAAGTATCTTGTTCAAGGATACAACACGATAGTGCCGGAGACTGGATTCGAACTCACGGCACTTCGGTCGCCAGTCCAGCGCCTTAACCATTACGCCATCGCATCTTCAAAATAGGTAACACATCGCCCTTTACTAAAAATACATCCTATTACATTCTCTGGTGGACTTTCCTCCATATTTCACAAGGAATTCAATAGATTTTCTTTCAAAAGCAGGCTCAAAAACAATTACAGTTACAAAAATATTGCTCTTTTTTGCCCTGATTACGGGTATTTGCTACGGGTTTTTAGTCCCTTTTTGCCCTCAAAATAGGCAATAGGAGTGTCACAAAAATGAATCCTTAATTTTAAAAATCAACTGACATTGACAATAATTATTCATAACAAAAATTGAAACCTGACATTAGTAAATTTAGTTTCAATTTTGGCACCTTTGATCCCCAATTTCATAACGGAAAAGGAGGATGCAAAAATAATTTTCCATTTTGTATCCACTTCATGACAAAAATTGACTGCAATGAAAAAAATCAAAATCGGACCAGAAATATTCTTTCTTGCTCCTTTTTTGACACCATGTTTCTAAATGAAATAAGAGGCTCCCAGGAGCCTGAATCGCTATCCTGATTTCAATGACTGATGAAATGAAAATATTTTGGGCATCTGAGGAAAAAACACCAATAAGAGGCTCCCAGGAGCCTGAATCGCTCACCTGAACTACACAGATACACACATTATGTAGATATTATTGTGCTTAACCATATGCAATTTAAATTTCTGAAATATCTTGTTTAGTTTTCAAGATATAGGGCTTAATAAGTGCATAATTTGGGAAAACATTCGAAAATGGGCAATAACTACCACATCAGAAGTCTGATCTTTTTAAAAATTTCAGGACAGGTAGATCTTAAAATGCTGATTACTTTTGATTCTTGCACAATTTTGATATCTGTAAGCATTTTTGAGTTATTAGCAAAAAACTGCAATTTACCCCTATGTTCTATTTTTTGCCGTGGCGGCCATGTTTTTTGACGAATCAAAATCAGAATAATACAATGGTAGTATATATATGCTATTAGACAAGTGTTCCAAGTTTAGATGCAGTTGGTCTTACGGTGTCTTACAAGTTAATCTTTGAAATTCAGGGGAAAAGTAATGAAAAATGGTAAATTTTGTCGCTTTAAGGGCAATAACTCCTAACAGATATGGTTCTACAGCTTTGACCTAATTACATGAAATGATGATCTTGATATGCATGGTTATTCATATGCGATATTTGAAATTTTGAAATATCTTGTATAGTTTTCAAGATATAGGGCTTAATAATTGAAAAAAAAAGAAAAATCCAGAAAAAAAACAATAACTCCTACATCGGTTGTTGGATCTTCTTGAAAATTTCAGGGCAGGAAGATCTTGAGGTGCTGAACACTTTTACTTTACTTTTTACTTTTATTTTGATAACTGTCACCGTTTTTGAGTTATTTTAAAAAAACTGTAATTTGACCCCTGTGTTTTATTTTTAGCCACTCTGGCCATATTCTTTTACGAATCAAAAATCCGAACGACTGTTTTGTACACTTAATGCCACTCAACAATTGTACCAAGTTTGATTGCAATTGGATTTATGGTGTCAGACAAGTTAACTTTTGAAAATTGTT
Source organism: Arcuatula senhousia (assembly GCA_963971305.1). Classification (NCBI taxonomy): domain Eukaryota; kingdom Metazoa; phylum Mollusca; class Bivalvia; order Mytilida; family Mytilidae; genus Arcuatula; species Arcuatula senhousia. The sequence goes on along the minus strand of OZ020311.1, from coordinate 29,647,802 downwards.
AAAAGACGACGACGACGACGGACGCCAAGTGATGGTAAAAGCTCACTTGGACCTTTGGTCCAGGTGAGCTAATAAAGAATATCATATTTTTGATCATTTAAGAATCAAAGGCTTTTCTCAATTTTTTAAACTAGATTAAATCTGCAAGTAAAAAAAACATAATTTCACAATAAGGGACATAACTTTTATACATGTAAAGGGTCATCTGATATTAATTCAGTCAAATGGATATTTTGAAGTCAAATGAACTGAAAGTTTAAGCAAGCAAGAGCTACATGTATTCTCTATCTGCAACAGTCTCCATTCTATTGGCAAAAAAATACCAAAACCCCACTATTTTTCACTTTTAAGTTAGATGGGGATTCTAAATTTTTCTTTAAATAATTTTTGCCACAGTTAGTCCTAGACTGGTACTTTAAATCTCAATAATAAAAATCAAATTTTCACTGTAGAATTTTTGTAGAAAAGACTTTGAAAAATGCATGATTTTAGTACTTTGATATAGGATCAATAAGGAACATTAAAATTTCTTTTACCGAAAAAAATCTACTCCACAGATTGTTCCTCAAAATTTGTGAAAATCTGTGTTTTGTATGGATTTTTAGATATATTCAATAAAAAATTAATCTCACCATCAATTTTTTGAGAGGGGAAAAATTTGTTTTTTTCCTATAATTTCTATACAAATTATCTCCCCTTAAAACATGAAGTACGGGAAAATATTGGATTTGCAAAGTAAGTGCATTTTATCCAAATTTTTGTTGTAATAATAATTTTTTATGTTAACTAGACCATTAGAAATCAATTAGAATAACAAGCATTATTAATTTTAAACTTATGATAGATGTGCAAAAAGATGCTCAGTGATAGACACTTCATCTACATTAAAGGGACACGACCCCTTGTGACTTTTTTAGAGCTCACTCATCAGAGGTTAAAGCAAGCAAAGCTTTTTCTCTATCTGCAATTATAAGCTCCCGCACAGCGGGGGCTAAATTGACTGAGTATGATGCCTTAAACCGGAAGATCAAAGATGGACGTCCTACAGGCCTTAATAGCTATTTATAGCATTCATCTGATTTTTCAGTGATTTCAATATTTTATTTAATTAAAATAAGACATTTTCATTGTGATTTTTCTAGTTTACGTATATTGAATGACAATTGTAACAACGTTTTTTGAAAAAGTGATGTTTTGTCTTTCAAATACAGTGCAATTTTTGTAATTCATAATTTTGGTTACTCTGGTACCTTTAGGTAGGACTTGGGGTAGTATTCCAGACTGTTAAAAAATGCTGAAATTTGTTATTTTTAAGTGTATTTATTGTTCAAGGTAACGCTTTTTTATCCTTATCTTTTAGAAATTCAAAAACAATAAGATATCAAGACAAACATATCAAAAAGCCAAGCTGGGACTTTTGACTTTTTTTTACTTTTGACTTAGCTACAGCCCTGGGAAACAATGACATGTTTTGATAATTCTACATAAAGTCCACATTTTGGAGGATTCAGTTTAAAACTCTGAATGTGTTTGCTATGAAACAAAATACATTTAGAACATTTGATACAACAGATGATCACAATACAAGTACCATTTAAGGGTCGGGAAAGACATATACTTGGGGATTAAGGGTGGAAGATGGGAATATCTGTGTATTTTTATGAAATGTACAGAAATGACCAAATTTAGGGGACTATTTTTCATGAATGAAGGGTTGGACTATTAATAGGGAATATCTTTCCAAAATACTGTTTATGGTCTGTACAAAGACATATCTGTAACTTTGTTTTCAGTCATCCCTTACATGTTACAGCATTACAAAAAATGGACTAAAATGGGCTTCGGGGGCCTAGTAGTGGCATCATTTTGAAATAATTAAAAGATGCACAGAACAGCAGACTTTATAGGCAAAATGTATATAGCTTGTTCTATATAAACAAATAATATTGTAGAAATCAAACAAAAGACCACTTTCTATTTGGTGGTCCAATATGGCTCCCAGGGCCATTTGGCAAAATAGTCCCTTAATTGTCCTCAAGAAAACTAACATTATTTTTGGTCTGGACCTACCATACAAAATCTTTTATTGTGCAGTAAATGGTCGAATTTTACAAATAAAACAATTTTCCTGGTACATATTTTTTTGCAGGTAGGTTTGACTCGGGTCAATTTTATGTGGCTAGAGACTTTTTTGTCAAAAGGCTCTGGGGGCCATATTAGACCACCAAGTAAAAAGTGGTATTTCGTTAGATTTTTACAATATTATTTGTGTATATAGATCAAGTTATATACATTTGGCCTAAAAAGTCTGCTGTTCTGTATATCTTTTAGTTTTTTCAAAAAGATGCAACTATTATGCCCCCATAGCCTATTTTAGCCATGTGTTAAAATTGCCAAATCTCCATTTTTTGTAATGCTGTAACATGTAAGGGATGACAAATTTCAGCATTTTTTAACAGTCTGGAATACTACCCAAGTCCTACCTAAAGGTACCAGAGGAACCAAAAGTATGAAATACGAAAATTGCACTGTACTTGAAAGACAAAACATCACTTTTTCAAAAAACATTGATACAATTTTAATTTCATCTACGTCCAATTTTCAAATAAAATTTGATTGAAATAAGCGATAAATCAGATGAAAGCTATATATAGCTATTGAGGCCTGTAGGGCGGCCATCTTGAATTTTTCGAAAAAATAAATTTGCCTGAATAAGTCTTATAGGATTGTCTTTCAGTTGCAATATACCTTTTACATAATTAAAAACCTTGCTACTGGACAAAATTTCCATTTTGTCATGATTTTCTCATGAACAGGCTCTTAAATGTAAAGAATTAAAATAAAAAATCAGGACTTCAGGCATATTTTAAATATTGGCGTCTATTCTACATGTATCACTAGAGGTCACGTCCATAAAAAAATGACAGAAGCGCGGGAACCTGTCATTCTAATTTTCGCGAAACAAGACACCCCACTAAAATCGGTGCATTGTCAACCAAACAACTTGAATACTTCAGAGGACAAATTTCATTCCCAGAAGCCATTACATTTACTTTGTCCTCAGTAAAAAAATTTGAATTTGTTATTTTCTCTCTATAAACCGGTTTTGCATTCGAAAATGAAAGTAGAAATATTCTTGAAAAAGGGTGCGTTCTGCAAGGTCCGCGTTCGAAGCACTTCACTTCCTTGTTCTGGTTGCAGGTTCGTTCTTTTTTCAAAGTTATGGGTATATATATAAAAAAGTTACTTTATCTGCGGGAGCTTATCAGGTTTAACCTTATCATATTAAACATGTATTAGTTTTCTTTTTTAATAGGCTAAAAACATTAAATAAATACTATTTTTTCACTTTTAAAGGGCCATAACCCCAATAAGAGATCATCTGACAAATTCGTCTCAATAAAGACTTTTGTAGCACCAAATCAGCTGAAGGTTTGAGCAAGCAACAGCTTTTTCTCTATCTGCAACAGTTTTCATTCTGTAGGCTAAAACATGAAAGTAACCTATTTCTCATCTTTAAAAGAACAATAACCACAAAAATACTTATGTAGAGCCCAATCAGCTGAAGGTTTAAGCAAGGAAAAGCTTTTCACTACATGTATCTGCAATAATTTTCATTCTATAGGCCAAAACATAAAAAACACTATTTTTTAAATTTATAGGGCTATAACCCTTATAAAGAGTCATATGACAACTTCGACCCTATGGAGACTTTTGTAGAGCACATTCAGCTGAAGGTTTAACCAAGCAACAGCTTTTCTCTTTTACAAAAGTTTTTATTCTATAGGCCAAAAACATGGAAAAAACGCTATATTGCATCTTTAAAGGGCCATAAATGTAACTCCTATAAGGGGTGTTCTGACAACTTCGACCCTATGGAGACTTTTGTTGAATTCAATCAGCTTAAGGTTTTAGCAATCAACAGCTTTTTTCTTTCGGCAATTATAATAGATTAAATAAATTAAAACAATATTGCAATGATTGGTGTTTGACAGTGAACCTTAGCAAAACAAAAATTATGGTTTTCAACAAAGCAGGAAAGTACATTAACGAAAAACTTACTTATGATGACAATATTGTAGAATGTGTTCAACATTACAAATATCTTGGCTTGCAGTTTAGTGCTTCTGGGACATTCTCTTATGCTCAATCAGAACTTTATAAAAAATCATTAAAAGCTTATTATAAATTACACAAAGATTTATTATCATTAAATCCATCCATTCACACCAGTATTCATGTTTTTGATCATACTATTAAACCAATTATGTTATATGGATGTGAAATTTGGGAAAGTTTTAAAACAAATACAGCAAAATTTAGAAATGGAAATATATCCCTTGATAAAATATACCAAAACTTAAAATGTGAATCACTTCATACTAAATTTTGTAAAAATATTCTTGGAGTTCATAGTAAATCCTCAAACTTTGGAGTATTGTCAGAATTGGGGAGATTTCCACTACTATATGATATTATTAAAGCTATGCTTAACTATCTTCATCATTTGAATAATTTAAAGACTTCATTTCCTATTCGCCAAGATGCATTTGAAACATCTAAAAACCTCTTTTTATCAAAGAAATCATCTTGGTATGGAGCTATACAAACTCTTTTAGAAAGCATGCCTGAAATAAAAAATCTGTATCCAACAAGTTCATCATTACAGACTGTCAAAAATAAATCAAAAACTCTTTTAAAATCAAAATTTGTTGAATCATGGTATAAAAAATTCGAAGAACAAAAGGATGGAAAATTAAGAACTTTTATAAAAATGAAATCCAATTATGGACGAGAGAAATATCTTTCAATATTAAATAATTTTGAGCAAAGGAGGAGTCTCACAAAACTTCGCATATCATGTCATCATTTAAAAATTGAAACTGGCAGATACCAGGGTACTCTCCTGGGTACAGAACCTGCACTCGTTGCTCTTCTGGTGAAGTGGAGGACGAATCTCATTTTTTGTTTGACTGTACAAAGTTAAATGAAGATAGAAATATCCTCTTACAAAAAATAAGCCAACATTGTTCAAATTTTAATAATCTTAACTCAGTTAACAAAATGATTTGGCTCCTGAACTCGGAGGAACATTCAGTGCTTTCGGCAACAGCAAAATTTATTTCGAAAAACATGAATTAACTTGTATGGCTTCTTTAAGACTTAAGATCATATTCCTCATTTGTTTATCAGCATTGGACACGAGGAGGATGTGAGATACATATACTATCCACATACCTTAAGCATCGTCCCTTGGTGCCCTCTGCTGAAAAACAAAACTATTATTTTATTCATCATATTATTAACTTTAAAGATGCATGAAAAATGTATCCGTATTGATCATGCACTTTTTCACAGCTTGTACTTCTGCAACAGGCACGAGGAGGATGTGAAATTTTTCACATACCTTAAGCACCGTCCCTTGGTGCCTGCTGCAGTCTGACAATCTGGTGAATTGAATATATATATATTTTTTTAATCATACAGTTCACGTTAAAGTCTTTCATTTCGTTGGCCGGATTTGCGAGTGCTGGTTCTGTCATCTGCACTATCAATACTTAAAAAAAAATATATTTACATTTCAATTTTATTCATTACGTTATTGAGTATACATGTACTTGTTTATGTACTGTAATGTAAACATTGTTTCAATCATGACTGTTATATGTAATTGCCCTAATGGGGACCTAATTTGGAAAATAAAAAATATTGGTATTGGTATTGGTATAATATATAGTTTTCATCTATAAACCAAAAACATGAAAAAACACCATTTCCACCTTTAAGGACAATAACCCCTATAAGGGGTCATCTGACAACTTCGACCTAATGACGACTTTTGTAGAGCTCATTCAGCTGAAGGTTTAAGCAAGGAACACCTTTTCTCTAGTCTTAAATAGTTTTCATCCTATAGGCAAAAGCATGAAAACATACTATTTCCACCTGTAAAGGGCCATAACCCCTAAAAAGGTCATCTGACAACTTCGACTCAAATGTCTTGTGTAGAGCTTTTCATGTTGAGATGGAGGGCTGCTTCAGATTTTCTTTATCTATCATACATGTTGATTTATAAGCTAAAAACTTGGGTCTGATCCCCCTGTTCTATTTTTAGTAACGGCAACCATGTTTCTTAGTTGGCGGTCATTAATTTTGCAATTTTGGTAGAAGACATACAAGAGATGATCTGTGCAAAGTTTAAAAGCAACTCCTTTGGTAGTTTCAGAGAAGAAGATTTCTAAAGAAAGTAAACGACGACGACGACGGACGGCAAGTGATGGCAATAGCTCACATGTTTTATGGTATGAATCAATGCTAAAATCCCGGGTTAAAATCAACAGGACCAAAAAGCAGTATTTAAGTCCCCTTTAGGACCTTAGTTTTAAACAAAAAAGAGACCCCGAAACCAGTCCCACCCATCCTTAATGGAAAGGGGCATCGTTGTCCAGTTTGACAAACTAAATTTATTTTGGAAATACTAAAGTGAACAGACAACGACCATGCACAACGATGTCCAACTTCATAACATACATGTAATACGTCCACAAATTCTTTGCGGTCGTATAAAAATTACTTAAAATTGCTTTTAAATCAGACAGTGTTAACAAATAGGGATATTTTACGGATAGCGTTCTTCAGAACCAAACTTTTAACGTCAAGATTAATTTGTCAAATATATTAAGATGATTCGAAAACGAGACTAAGCTGTGTATTCCCAGGAAAAAGCGGACAGGGAAGAGATCGCGATTCTTCCAAAAATAAAGGAAAAATGATTTTCATTTTTTGTGGTCCTCTGTGTACAGACCCTCTAAAATTCAAACTAACCACACGCACGATGAGCGCACGCACGATGAGCGCACGATGAATGCACGATGAGCGCACGATGAACGCACGATGAGTGCACGATGAACGCACGATGAGTGCACGATGAGCGCACGATACACGTTCCACGCACGATTAGCGATGAGCGTTTAACCACTCACACGCACGATTGAATCGCTCAAATACACGATTGGGGATTTCACACGATTAACCACTCAAATGAACGTTACACGATGAGCGATGAACGTTTCAACGCTCACACGCACGATGAGCGATGAACGTTGAATATTCATGCAGAGAAAATGAAAACACGTTTTAGTTTTCAGATACAGTACTAGCCTACAAGTATTTATCGAATTTTTAATATAAAATATTTTTTTTTCGTTTTTATTTGATATTTAAAACCTTTTATCATTTTTTTTTATATTTTATTCATTTATTTAAATTTTTAATTATTATAGTTTTTTTTCAAATTTATTTAATTATTTATTTATTATTGCTGATGTGAACTGATTGCTAGTTACCTACTGTTCCTATATACATGTACCATCAGTGAAGCCAAAGCCAAATACGGATCCAGCAGTGTTAAACTCATTAATAAATTCATTTAAATTAACCTTTTGGTACGTTTGCGCAACATCTTATAAGACATGTATATCTCCCAACTTGATAATATTAACAATATTCAAAATTTAACCCAAAATTTATTTCTTTTTATTGAATAAATTTAAAGACCTATACAGGTTACAATAAATTATTCATTTCTAGTTAAATTAAATCTAAATATGAAAGGAGTAGAGCCAAATCGGCCTGGTATTTTTAAACTACTTCAAATCTTCGTAAATTTATCCCAAATGAGTTAAGGCATAACTGAACTTTTCATATATGTAAGATTTAACAAAATATCAACGTCATCACAGGTCTAGCCTTGGCATTTCAAACACGCCATAAATTATACAATTCTTAATTTTTCGCCTATTTTCACTGTTTTCTCGTCGTATTTTGTCAAAATGATAGTATTGGCCACTTTCGTCGGGTGTAGGTAATCGTCGAGTTCGAGTTCGAGTCAGAGTTAAAGTTCGAGTTAGAGTTCGAGTTACAATTCGAGTTCGAGTTAGAGTTCGAGTTAAAGTTCGAGTTATTTTTCGAGTTCGAGTTAAATTTTGAGCTAACTCGAAACAGAAATTTTCATAGACATAGTCGAGTTACGACTCGAGTTCGAGTTAGAGTTCGAGTTAGAGTTCGAGTTACAAATCGAGTTAGAGTTCGAGTTACAAATTATTTATTGTTCTATGTCCAGAATTTGGTCTTTCGTTCATCATTATACCCCCTCTTGAAAAAATGGGGCGTATATAGTGATAGAGGTGTCTGTCCATCGTCCCGTCCGTCCGTCCGTCCTGCCTTCCTTACACTTTAGGGTACCCATCTCTTATCACAACTCCTCCTAAACTCCTTGATGAATTTTCATGAAACTTTCACACGATCTGTGTGACAAAATGTAGATATGCACCTCTTTTAAAATTTGATCAAACCGATTTTGGGGAAGCGAAACATGGAATTCGCTATTCAACTATCCGCAACTTCTCCCAAACCCATCAATGGATGTCAGTGAAACTTTCACACCATTTTCGTGAAATAGTGTAGATTTGCACTCTAGTTTTAAATTTGACCTGTTTTTAGGAAAGAGGTAGCGGGGTATTTATTAGTAAGCAACGACTAACAGTTTTTCTAGTTTGTTTAGGGATTGGTTTTAAATCTTATGCATTGTATTTTTTATTTCCAACTTTTTCCAAGCCAGAATATTTATTAACAAAAACAGCCCCCCCCCCCTCAAAATCAAATGGTCGTCCCCTTAGTCTTGTCCTAAAAACCAAACTGACAAAATAAACCAAGGTATTTCAAAGTATTGTCTCGTCCTTGGGAGAATTAACATATTTTCTTTTCTTAAACCACAGCACAACATAATAGATGTCTGAATTATTATTTTTTCTCGTGGAAAGTGTTGTAGTTTGCTAAAAATAGGTTTTCTTTAGGTCGGAACTCTAACTCGAACCCGATTTGTAACTCGAACTCTAACTCGAACTCGAACTTTAACTCGAGTCGTAACTCGACTATGTCTATGAAAATTACTGTTTCGAGTTAGCTCAAAATTTAACTCGAACTCGAAAAATAACTCGAACTTTAACTCGAACTCTAACTCGAACTCGAATTGTAACTCGAACTCTAACTCGAACTTTAACTCTGACTCGAACTCGAACTCGATGATTACCTACACCCACTTTCGTCGACCATCGTAATTTTTTGATAATCATTTTATAACATAAAATACACATTTCTATCACAAAATAATTTTGGTCGACGGGTGTGGCCATTTTCGTTTGAACCGATTTATACGTGAATATCAATGAAAAATGTCAAAAAAAGAGATTTTGAACAAAATAGACTGATTTTTTAGCTCACTGTCCTCCTTGTTGATAAACAATTAAACCAACAGATATTGAAATTTATAAAATATGAAGTCTAATGAACATCATGGGAGCAATTACAAGGAAGTATATCAAAGTTGAATTTCTGGGCCGATTTGGGGCCTTCGTGGCTCTACTCCTTAAATTTTGAACATACGAAAATATTGTTTGTGTAAAATGCAGTGACCACTTTATAGAAATAAAGATAAACTGTAACAGGGATTAATTACAAGTTTTCTTATTTCAAGATTGTAATAACAAAACTGCAGTAATTGAGAGAGGAAACTTTAGGTATAAATCAATAAAACGAGAGAACAAAACTTGCCAAAACTGCGATTCCCGTTAAATTTTCCAGCCAAAATGAAGATTTATAAAATCTAACTTCATAAGAGAAGGATTTAAAAATTTTAAAAAAGAAAATATTCAAACGAAAATAACTCCTTGAAATATTGTCTTCATCAGATCATTATTGCAAAAGATTGCCCCATTTATCAATACTGGCAATACTTTGGACTTTATTATTTCGTAACTATAAACGTCTATATCTTTTGTTTAAATTTGTTTTACGTGTAATATGCTTTCATCTCTTAATGGAATAACGATCATTAATTAACAAGGTCCTGATCATCACCTGTGGTTTTCTTCCCCTTAGATACCCGCTGTGATCTTCCGCATTAAACATCCGTTATATAATTATATGCATGCGGTCTGTATTTTGTTTATTTTGTACACGACATGCAAATAATGAGTTCGGTTAGTCTTTGTTTTCACATTCATCATAAGGGGAAACGCTTATCTTCATTAAAAAAATGTGTATATATGATTTGATAAAGAAAGACATTTGAAACTTAACATTTTAAATAAAGTACATGAACTTAGTCTTCTTTCAGAAACCTATAAAGTTATACGTTTTTACACCAGAGACTTTGACAGACAGACACCAAAAAGTTGGCGATACATGTAACATAGTAAACCAAGGACAGACAGATGGACACCAAGTGATTGAATATCATTATGTATTTTTGTTTGTTTGTTTCTTAGTTTTAATTTTCTCGTGGTTTTTTTTTACAACCGGGATATTTACAGACGGACACAATGTGATGGACATAGTAAACAAAGTACAGACTGACGGACACCAAGTGATGGGCGAGATTTTACAGCGGCAAATCAAAGGGTATTATAAAACTGTCTATAAAAAAGATTACATATCTTTACAAAACTTTCGGCTTGTGATATTTATAATAATTAAAATGGTAATACTAACTTTGGTATACACTGTGGAACATTATCTTTAGCGGCTTAGTGCATGTTTTGAGGTAGCCCGGCTATAAGGTATTTAGACGCACCGACCTATAAATGAATGGTGCTTATGCTTTTCCTTTAAAGTGTAATGTATGATTATCCAATGTCTTGCTTATGTAAAACGTGGGTACGTCGTTTTACCCGAGAACATGACATAATTTAAATGTAATAATATAGTTTCAAGCAAAAACTTAAACATTGAAGTAAATGTCGTATTGGTCAAGAAAACGCATCCTATACTCAAATAACGCCTATTTCAAACTTGAGCATTATAAGATCGAAAGAAGCTGAGTTACGCGAGTTGTAGTATATGACGAACGAAGGAACAAAATTGAATGTAAAATACTCAACAAACAAGAAGTATATTTGAGGATGGATAAAAATTGCATACCGCGACATGTGGTCGTTCGTTAATAAATATACCAACTATTGTCGTATGGCGTACATACGGACACAATTTAATAAATATAATATAAAAAGAAAAAAATAGTTAATTTAGATCCCGCCGATGATATGTAAGGGCATAAAGTTCTACTCCTGCCCGTTTGTCCGTCTATCGGTACGTTGGTATTTCTAGTATCGTCATGGATTCCTCCCAAGTCGGTTTTTGGAGTCCACGTCCACGACTAAAGCATGACATGATGTACGATGGAGCGGGACGTTGACTCAAAAACCCTGATTTGGGAGGATGCCGTCATGATTTTTCTAAACCATGTAAATGTACATGTGAAAGAAGGATGTTTCAGTATCATAAGTTGTATGTATGTTCTAAGTGACTTGCAGACATGTACCACCACTATTTTTGTCTCGGGACTGGGTCGATATGAACATTTTTATACAAAATAGTTTGCAAGTTTTCGTCATGTATTTTCCGTTTATGAAAATGATTTAATGGGTGGTTCAGCGTGACCGTGCAACTGAACATTACTTCTTGTCTGGGGATTTACGCGGGGCAAGTGTGTGCCATGAACTCATTCCTTCTTTATTTTACTACTATTACAGATGAATCGACCTTTTCTTTGTTTTTTTAAGAAAATTTAACTAGAATGATGCTGCGTGTCAAGAAAAACTGGTAAGAAAGATAAAAACGTAGACATAACAAAAGGCAACAGACAGTTGTTAAAGCACGGGTTGTGCTTTATAATCTTTACAAATTTTCCACAATTGTTTGTATTTTACGGCACGTCCCAAAGAATGGTTTATATAATCACTAGAAAAATTCCTAGCCATACATGTACACCAAAACGGGCGAAATCTGAGGGCCCATTCTAAAAGTGTTCTTTAATTCATTGAGTAGATAAATAAATATTTTCCTGAACGTCACGTTTTCGTAACTTTTAATAGAACATTAAAGACATTGTATCTTTTCCTTTTTTTTCTTTAGATTATTTTGTCTTTTTCAAATTGTGTGTATATTGCCTGTCTTATGAATTACCTTTTTGTTTATTTGACATGTTCAGAGTCTACCTTTTAACACCTGTCGATCGGGATACCTGGGGTGTCATGCTGTGCCCTACTTAATTAACATCCGCCTGCCGCTTTTGGCCCGCGTCCAAACAACCAGCTGTGACAAATTATACACACGTGAAGATTGATAGTTGATGAAAAAAATATATGTTCAATTTGCCATAAGACAACAGTTACACGTTCATATTAAATATTATATATTTCTTGATTTAATTTAAAATTTTAAAAATGAATGCCCAAGATATTATTTTACATGTTCAAATGCTCTTTAAAAGAAATAATTATAAAATTTATGGGCTTTCATACCCCGCTCTCCCTGATTTCCCCCTTACTCATAATCGAATAGTTAAACTTATTTTCGTTTTTTAATAAAATAATATTTATAAAGACGTATTTGCAATATCATGCCCGTTAAAATTTGAATCTATTATTTTCGTTATGAAATTACAATGAATATTTTTTTCGATGCGTAATTTACGTTTTTCTAAAGTTTTTTTCTCTATTTTTCTGGAATTGTGTTGCTGGGATTCGTACTAATTTTATGTGTTGTGTTGTATCTCATAAATAAGCGTTGCTGTTCCGAAGCAAAAAAAAAAGTTAACACTGTATTAAGAAATAATGTTACGTGCAATTTAGAATGATTCAAAAAACATAAGATGAGCACTAAACCGAGAGTACGGGACAAAACATTTATTCATGTATATGTACATGTATTTATAAAACGTCAACGACGGAAAACTGCCAACAGAACTCAGTATCAACATGCAGGGGCCGTTACTCCCTGTTTTAGTTCTAGACTGAGAAATCGGCATACATATCGGAAACAATATTTTAAAAGAAAGACTTTCTTTCAACCTAGCTTTTTGACAATTGCATGCAAAGAACAAATAACATACAGACGACAAATGAAAATATAAGCTTTGAAAACAATTTAAGACATTTAAAATGTGGCGGGGTTAAACTAGTTTCGAGGTATAGTGCAGTCTCGAAGCTCCCTTTTAGATAATCCACAGCAAAGCACGCAGTCAAACCCCCTCCCCACGGAAACCACGTACCTGAGACAATAATTAAAGAGATTGGTCTCCACAACAGTGTCTCCGCGCTAATTTGTAAATTCAAATTCGGCCTGTTGAAATAGGCACTTGCATTACAAGCGAGTAAACTTTTTTCTTTTCATTTTTATCACAATTTTTTCCAAAGGAACAGTTTAAAGTCAATCGTACATTTTTTTTCAAAATTCAAACTTAGAAATAGACCTCTTGGAAATCTTATACATTTCACATCAAATCTTACCTTACAGTATCTTATTTAGTACTGTTAAATAGCCAAATGATTCGAGGATATATTCAGGTGAAATTTGAAGGTAATTTGATAAATTCAGGCCAACAAATTAACAGTTTGAAATTGGTCAATTTCCTGTTTTAACAGGACGCCCGCTGGTCGATAACTCTTGTGACAAATATCAGTCTGTTCGCGTGGTGTTTGATTTTTTATTTTTCACCATTCTTCATATTTTATTAAATTACAAACAAAATGATGAATAAAACGCTTCGAAAATAACATCAAACAATGTACGAGAAATTCAGCTATCTAAAGGTACTTTTATATTTTAAATATACTGTAGAAACACCAAAGTTTAATCGAGAGGATCATAGATCTTCACAAGAACGACACTGTTATTTTCAGCCATTTCATATGTTTAATAGGATGATTCGATTTTCTTTGATACGATTTTCTCAGCACCTACGAAAAATCAGACTCCTTGGCTCATCTTCTATAAAGGGCAATCTTCACCATTTCCGAGATATACATTATACCTTTGTTACAACACGGTAAAATTTATTAATATTCAAATCTTGCTACTGAAAATGATATCTATGACAGCAAAAGTATTTATCAACCATTATACATTTTTTGTTAATATTTTTTCTTCTAAATATGCAGAATCATACATATACCTCTAGCGGAATCGCGTCCGAGGCGGGTCACTCGCTCTGACCTGTGATGAAACAAGCATTGATATATGAAATGAAAAAAAAAAACACAGATATTTATTTAATTATTAATTTATTCGTTTAATTTATTTATACAGGTTATTTACTCTACGGAGACTTGCATACATGTTTTATAGTCAAAAATTAAACTGATGGATAATACGTATGTACCTATATTTGTAAAGATAACACGAACAGACTTCAATCACGACAATGTATACTATTGCATATACATGCAGCTGTCTTTGAACATTCGAAATATTAAATCATTCATTTACACGATTAAACGTTTATTTACACGATTGAAACATTCATTTACACGGTAAACCACTGACACGATTGAATCGCTCAATCACACGATTGGAACGTTCATTTACACGATTGAAACATTCATTTACACGCTAAACCACTCACACGATTGAAACGTTCATTTACACGATTAAACGTTCATCTACACGCTAAACCGCTCACACGCTAAACCACTCACACGCACGATGAGCGCACGATGAGTGCACGATGAGCGCACGATGAACGCACGATGAGCGCACGATGAACGCACGGTGAGTGCACGATGAGCGCACGATGAATGCATGATGAGCGCACGATGAGCGCAAAAATGGTTAGTTTGAATTTTAGAGGGTCTGTACAAGGCTTAACAGCAAAGATGGAAATATGCCGACATGACATTTCACTGGATTCCCAATCCAGGATGTTGGAGACACGCCTGGATAAAATCTACTAAAAAGTATCCATCGCTATCCAGGACTGCTGTTAACCTCGGGTGTTTACCATGAGTATCATTTTTGTTTACTTTTCACACATTGCGGCCTTCTCAAATTTTAATTATCGTATGTTTCATGATTTTTTTCGTTGATTTTTGTTTTTAAACAAGTTGATTTTTATCTAAAAAGACCATTTTTTTTCCGTACCAATCGTTTTTATGCACATCCGATCCTTTCGTTACAACACACACTTGGGATGCCCTGTTTTATGTTTTCCCAAAAGGCTTTAAAACAAAAAAACTCAAAATGTTGAAATTGAAATGGTCATTTATTTCCTCAAATGACATATGAAACATCTACAAGAAAAAAACAGCACTACAAATCAATATCGTATTAAACAAAGAAAGTTGTTATCAAAAATGGCGGAATTGCAGAAGTGACGCTGACCCCTCTAATTGGCTGTTCCATCAATTAGGGACTGGCCATTACATCAATTATCCTTTTCTATCTTTATCAAATGAAACTTAAAAAACATTTTATAAATATAAAACTCATTTATAACTTGTCTAGTCATAGTTAATTGTTCATTTTGTGATTTAACAGTAATTTTATAGATAAGACTTACGAAGGATTATTCATGCTTTTTCATCATGAAAATTTAAATTTAAATTTAAATTTGTCAAGGACAGGTCCATGGTGTAATGGCTGTTATTTTTTTTTTCTATCAAACAGTTTGCTTATGTGTTAACACCTTGAATGGCTTTCAGTCTACGTGATTTGGAATTTATCCTACTTGGTGTACTGAGCAGATAAACTAAGTCAATCTGGTTAATGTGGCACTTGTAATTACGCGGAGTATTTCGACGCTCGGAGAACCACATACATGAAATACATGTAAGACCTCCAACATGTAAGTTCTAGGGCTAGTCTTAAACAAATTTTTGCTGTGCTACATTGTAGATAAGGATGAAAATAGCATTAAGATAGTTTCGGACAGTTTATTCACTCACTTTTAGCATTTTCTGTAATGTTTTTATTCGGTTCAATAACTGTGCTGGATATAAAGAATGTATATGTATAAGGTTAAATAAAACGTATATTTCATTCTTCAGTTTCTCTGGAAAAAAGTCCGGATTCAGTAAATTTCGTAAAAATGCATTAGAAAAGCGCTCAATATTCTTCAAAGCTGCTAATGCTGGACAAATTCCAAAGTCACAACCCGTTTCATTGTCACATAGGTTTAAGTCTATTTGTGATATTGTCAGCTTTTTGCAACTGATATCAAAAGGACATTTTTCGTCTTCCCTCGTGGTGTTGAGTTTACATGATTTCTCGACATCATGTAGATGGTCTAGATCAATTATCTTAATCGTACCGTTTACCATAAGAAAGTGTTCGTCGTCCTTAAAATCGCCGATTGATAAAGAACCAATTGGGGAGGAATGTAGATAGTTTAACAAATCGGCTAGCTCTATGGCATGCTTGACTCTCTCAAATGGTGATAGAACTAAAAGTGAAAGGTTGAAGTGTTCTCCATACTCATAAACAACACTTATATCAGCTTTTCTTGGATAAGAAGAAGACGATTCATGACTCAGATGACGAAAACAGAATCCAAGCATTTTTATGATAGAGGGATGTTTTAATTGATCGTTCATGAGAGTATCTTTTAAAAACACCAAATCCCTAAACCCTGTCCAGTTGAAGTGATGTTTCGTAGGCGATAGCTTCTTTATAACAACCTTTTGTCCATTAACTAGGCCAATGTCGACTGCCTTCGAAAGTCCACTGCCTATGTTTCGTTTGATGATACGAATCTTGTTCATATTTGTACAGTTAAAGGGATATCGTGAACCAAAATCGTAATCATCATTTATTTCAAAACAATCCCGAACCTCGGTTAGATTCTCGTATGTTTTTTGTTGCGCCAAAGGTGGTGACGAGCTGCCATCATCGGGGTCTTTGTGTCTTTTATGTGTTAGAATTTTCCTATGTATCCAATTTATTTCCAGTATTGTTAAAGGTAAGATCAACAATCCAAGAACAACACGCAAAACAGTCTTCAAGCATTTCTGCTTACGTAACAGGATCCTCATTTCTGTAAATAAAATCAAAAACAAGTAACAAAATTTAATAATCAATTGAGGATTTGGTGTTCGCAATTTAAAACAACGATTATATACTGACAGCATTTTTTTAACGTAGTCAGGGTGTCTGTCCGTCGTTCCAAGGATACAATCCAGAATATTGTGAACAGGTTCTAAATGGAACCCAAGCTTTATAATAAATTCTATGTTGAAACAAAGTCAAATTTTCTTCCCTGAACGATATCCAAGAGAAACAAAGGTGCACAAAAGGGGCAAACATCTTTAATCCGAAAAGACAAAAATCGGTAGACATCAAAATACCACAACAAAAACCATACAACAACCAAACCGCA
Organism: Arcuatula senhousia; assembly: GCA_963971305.1. Taxonomy (NCBI): domain Eukaryota; kingdom Metazoa; phylum Mollusca; class Bivalvia; order Mytilida; family Mytilidae; genus Arcuatula; species Arcuatula senhousia. The sequence goes on along the minus strand of OZ020311.1, from coordinate 29,630,593 downwards.
AGCAGCAACATGAACTCAGGTCGAAATGAGAGTGAACTCGGGTGCTCCGGAAGAGTAAGTAGTTCCTGCTTGCTATTGACACCCGTCATTCTGCCAAAGATGGATTTAGTGTGGGTCAATTTGCATGTCAGCCGTTACGCTATTTCAAGGAAGTCAGAATACCCCCTAAAAGCTCTGGAATAACGAATCAGTTATGACACGTAAACTATATATGCTGAAGCGGACAGAATGTTGCTACATAAAAAGTAAAAGGTTGAAGTCATCATGTTGGACACAGAGCTTTGTGCAAAGCTTTCCTAGTGTGTCAATTTCGAGATATAAATCCAAATATGATATGGACCTCATAGAATCTGTAGTGTCCTTTATCTCAAGTTCCTTGGATTATATGAGATGTAAATAGTCACCTTAGTAATAGGCCATGAAAATTCAACCATACACAAATTTTCATGGTATTTCTTTCATTGAAATCCATTAAGCGTCTTTTGGGAAGTTTTCTTGCAATTAATTATTAATTAAATAAAAATGACAACAAAGTTCCAGACGCACGTTTCGTCTATTCAAGACTCGTCAGATGCGCTCAACCAAGAGTATTGAAAAAGCCAAACACTATATGATTTTAAAGAGCATAATACAATAAAACCAAAAATACCGAACTGGGGAGGCAAATTAAAATAAGATCACCAAACTATGTCTGTGGTAGGAAGAACCTTAGCGTTAGACAGTCAGTTTAAAATTTTTAACGGATAATCTATAGCTTTAATGTGTTCTCCAAAAATGTGTTGGTGCCGGATCGGGCTAACATCGGGGAATTAAAACTCCACTAGCAGAGCTAACCTTCACGGTTGATGACAACAAAGTTCCAGAGAATTAATTTTACTACGCCTGACGCGCGTTTCGTCTATTCAAGACTCATTAGAAGCGCTCTACTTAGAAGCGTAAACGAGATCAATAGCATAATTATCTATCCTTAATGATCAAAAGCAAAGCAATGCATATCTCCATACGAAAATTCTTCATTCAAATTCAATTAAATAAATCCATTTAACGGTTTATATAAAAGTTGCGCTTACGAGATCTATATCTAAATAAAGGTAATAACAAAACTACCGAACTTGAATGATCAATCTTATAGTCCAGAGAAAGTGACAAAAACGAATCAGTCAAACCGGAGAATGGGTGGATCGCAATGGTCCTGACTTGGTACAGGCATTTCAAACGAAATGGTGGGTTAAACCAGGTTTTATGGCGCCAAACCTCCCTCTTCCATTGCGATCTTAGGATCCGGTAATGACCATAGAACACAACATTTTTGTGAGACACAATAGGGATATTGAGGTGATCATCTCAGTACAGCAGACCATTCAAACACTAATCAAAACAATTCACTATCATATCTTTTAAGTCAATTTTGAACTTTTCTACTAGTGGCTGATAACGAAGAAAGAATTTTTTTAGGGATCGAAGGAGACGTAGTTTCTTATAGCCCTGCTCCAAAAGTCGGTCACGAAGAAATCGGTGTCTGATCAAAAAATCTGTGAAATGTGTGCAAGCTCTGGCATATCGAATAAGTTGTGAAATATAAACACCGTATGCAGGGGAAGTAGGTATATTGCTCTGTAGATTAGGAAAATTAATAATTTGAAAATAAAATCGTCTCGTTTATTGTAAATTTTTGTACTGAGATGACCACCTGGGTCAAATTCGAGGTGCAAATCCAAGAAAGACGTGAAGCAATTTGATTCGGTGGTCTCTTTAATCTCCAATTCTGGAGGATATATTGAACGAATCCATCTACCAAATGAAGTGTTATTGACAGAAAGGACATCATCAATATATCTGAATGTAAGATTAAATGACCTTGCCTCTTTCATCTTCTTGTTCTTTACGAGTCCCTGAAGAAATTCAGTCTCGTAAGAGTATAAAAACAAATCGGCGAGGAGAGGAGCACAGTTTGTGCCCATTGGAATGCCGATTTGTTGTTGAAAAATCTCTCCTCCGAAGGTGACAAATATGTTGTCAATGAGGAAATCAAGCATACTGCAAACTTGTTCCAGTATGTAACAAATTTTATCTTTGAAAGATGTTTTGGAAAAGAATGTAGAATTATAACCCAAAACAAAAAAATTCCTAGAGTTTGAAAAGGCTTTTTCGAGAAGTTTTTTCAGGCGACATTTTAGTTTTTCGTGTAACAAGGTAGTGTATAAAGTTGAAAAATCGAACGTTTTCAAAGAGTGAACCTCAGAAAATGATCTAGATTTAAAATGATCTAACAAATCTTTTGAGTTCTTCAAAATCCACATATGGTTAATTCCACTACGATCATAAATAGTGTCGCAGTATGCTTGTTGACCTTCTTTGACAGCAGACATGATTTTAGTTAAATGAACGGACAGCTCTGTAGTTAAACATGATGAAGATCCAGCTATATACCTTTCTTTGTACGGATTTTTGTGAAGTTTAGGTATCCAGTACAAATATGGTAACTCTTTATGTTCCTCTTTCATTTGAATATTGAAAGAGGACATAAAAGAACTATGGTTGGCTATGATTTCATCTTTGTTAAATGTAGTCCGTTTGTATGTAGCACTAGCTTTGTAATAATGTGCTTTACATACAAAACTATATTATTGGAAGCCTTGTCTGCTGGCGTGACAACATACCTGTCATGTAAGGAAGAGAGACAATTGAGAGCTTTACGATCTCTAAATACAGAAGAAGGCAAGGGGTTCACACATTTGCGAAGTTTGTCTATTCGGCTTCGTACAAGAGATCGGATAGTCCTTACCCAGTCCGACAGTGATTCAAGCTCTGGTTCTTGGTCCTTTTCCCTCTTTATCCAGGCTCTAGCATAGTCCTCCACAGCGTCCATGATGATCTTAAAGTTGTGATTCCAATTTATACGTTGCGGTTCCCTGAATTTAGGTCCATGGGAAACTACATAACGTAATAAATCATTTTCAATTATCTTAAGATCACCCGTGATGACATGACCGGATGGACCATAGACAAAGGGAGAAGCATAGCAATCACATGTCCGAGGGGACTTTAGATATTCTTCAATGTTTAGGTCCTGCAATGTCTTTTTGTGGTTGAAAATTTTACTACTTATGGTTTTAGTGTAGCGGTAAGCAACAATTGGTGTTGACTGATTTTTGAAATTTTTAATATATCAAACGTGTCTGAAAGAGATCTGTTATCAGTTGGACCGGCACCAGATCTCGGTTTGTATCGTTTGTGACCATGACTACGTTTGTGTCTACCATTAGGGTCAAACAGTTTCATAACATTCACCTCACTACATTGTGGGCTAGAAAGATTTCCTACTCCTTTGATGTTATCATTACATCCATAAGGCATTGCAGTACCTAAAGTTTTTATCCAATGAAGCTCTCGTTTTTACGGTGAGGTGTACTAAGATTAGGACTGTTGGTGTTGTGTTAAATCTTTTCGATAAACCGGACTTTCATGTTCAAACATTGAGTTATGTTCAAACAAAAATTATATGAAATCCAATTATCACAACTGAATGAACTTTTTCAATCGGAACATCTTCATACAATGTACTTCTCTCATGTTGATGTACTTCTCTCATGTTAAGTTTTATCGATTTCCGCAATGCAAAGAACTTCGATTTCTCAGATGAGTGCAGATGTTGGTTTGTCATAGGGTTTTGTTTTGTCTTCCTTTACCGGATTTGACACGCTGAATGGACTATTGGCAACGCGACGTGTGTGCTATAGCAAGCAGGAACTGCTTACTCTTCCGGAGCACCTGAGTTCGCTCTTGTTTCGACTGGAGTTCGCGTTCTTGATTGATATTCAGTATTTTGTGTTTCCATGTTTTACATGTCTGTTTTTGTCCCGTTCTTATTGGTGTTTACTGGTTTTGTCTCTGCCCTTTCGAATTTTTGACATTCGGATACCCCATTGGTGTGGTACCTCTGCTTCTTTCGATATGTGGACAGAAATGGTGATTTATAAACGTAATAACATTCAGTACATAACGGTTCAACACGTTGAATTATAAAAAAGAGATTCTTCATTAAGTAAATGCCAATTTTGCAAGTCAAGACGACCTGCGCAACTTGAGTTATTTAAAAAAAACTCCAAACGGCTAACCCTCTGGGTCTAAACGATAACATCATGGGACAACATATCCAGATCTTCAAACTTTGATTTCATGAATTTAACGTTTCCTCGTAAACGGAACAAGCGGTCGCATGGTAAACGAATAAATCATAATTCAATAATACAACATCGTTCAAATATATATAACCATTACTGATCTTGTGCGGGGCCCGGGTGGCGAATAGGCCCGCAGCAGAGCCTAGCTTGTCGAAAGAGGCGACTAAGGGTCTTGGGATTCTGACGTCGGGTCAGTGCTCAGCCCACAGAGCGACCAAGTGTGTACCCTAGGTGGCTGAATAGGGTAGCCCTCGTCCGCAGGGGTTGTCAGGTCTATAATACGGAAACCCTGACCGCCGACCATAGTGGGCCAACGTGTGTGGAGAATGCCACGCTTCATGCACGTAAAAGACCCCTTTGTGGACCGCCAAGTAGTGCACCACATAGGCTAAATTTTCCGCCCCTACCCACTTCTCCCCTTTTCCTGTGGTTCTTCAAAATTTACCGTCCCTGTGTATATATCATCATCATTTCATGTTCATTGTATCACCCTTTTCATGTTCATCGCCTGTAAATAACCTATATAGTGTTGCACGGGCGTAAAACACCAACTCACTCACTCACTCACTGATCTTGTTAAAATATTTAAAAACAATTTAAGACATCAATTACTTTGTAAACTATGTTCTATACCTATTTCTAAACTAAACAATTTTAAATTGGAATGTGAGACTATGTCTCACACCAGTCCCTAATATGAAGGTGCACTTATCATAAGTGCATTCTGTTACTGTAAACTGTTTCCTAAAATTGATAGAAGTCCTCTAGACCACATTCGACATTTTATCAAATTAACTTTCATTAATAGAGGACTTGTTTTTATTACCATATCCAGCATATTTGTGGATCCCAAAATAAAAGATCTCATTCCACCTTATTTTTCTAATACTGAACCGAACCTCCTATTATCTCTTATAAATATGAAAAATACCCCTAACATGATACTGATGACGAACTGGATACGAATATTCCTTTATCATGCGCCTGTATTAATTCTAATTTAAAATATGTCCCTTGTGACCATGTTGTTACTGGTGACCTTACCATCGTCAAGGACCCAGAGGTAATAAATTTTCTGAAAAAGGGCCCAAAATTTAGACCAAAGTCAAACATGCATTCACTTGGTTCACAATACGTTTTCGTTCCAGCGGATAAAGCTGCCAATAAAAACATTATTGTATGACAAAATTATTACCTTGAAGTGTTGATGCATGAAATTAGAAGCTCCAACACTTTTATCCACGTACAATCTACAGAATCTAGAATTATTGAGGACCATATTTTAAATACTACATCACTACGATAATGTTTACACAAATATCTGCTTCAAATAAGTTTTCTCTCACTAATATTTCTAAAGTCCTATCTCTTGATTTGACTACTATGAAAGAATTTATTATTAGATACTGCGAAAAGATATTTGAAAACAGTGGTATAAATCAGTTTTGGAGTGTGAAAAATTCGCTCAATGTTTTAGACAAACTTCGTAATTTTGAAGGTACTTACAATACTGTTGATAGCTACGATTTTTACCTTTGTACACTAACCTTCCTCACTATCTTTTTAAAAAACATTTTGAATATCTGGTTAAATGGCGTTTCGATAAATCTAAAAGTGACTATATCTGCTCTCAAGTTTCTAAATTATTTAATAAATCGTTTTTTAGCAACGAGACTCGTAAAGGTTACGTCAATTAGACTGATGCAGAAATGATAATTGCTCTAAATTATCTTTTGGACAACATTTATATTCGTTTTGGGAAAACAATTAATCGCCAAGTTATCGGTATTCCTATGGGAACTATTTGTGCTCAACTTGTTGCTGACCTTTTCTTATATTGTTACGAATCCAAATTTATGATGAAACTTCAAAAAGACCCCAACAAACAACATTTCATTGAAACTTTTAATTTTACATACAAATAGTTAGACGACATTCTTTCACTTTTCTAATTTTATTACGGAAATATATCCCGAGGAATTAACTTAGAATCGTCTAACCTTACCAGTGATAGATGCCCATTTTTAAATCTATAGGTTTAAGTATTATCAATGGAAAATTACACACAAAAATATATGATAAACGGGATGACTGTTCATTTCCTATTGTTAATTTTCGTTTTCTAGAGGGAGATGAACCACTTGCTCCGTCTTACGGAGTATATTTTTCTTAGTTGGTACATATGCCCGGATCTGCAGTGGTGTGTCTGATTTTAAAGATAAAATCCTGTACTAAATATTTCAAAAAAATTACTAAAACAAGGATATCGTTACCACTTATTAGTAAAGTCGTTCACTTAGTTTTATCATGAAATTATATACCTAATTGAAATATTTAATTGTACACATCGATTTGATTGTAAAGGGAATATCCCATCCTTTTTTCTACGGTAATGTTGTTAATAAAGCAAATAAATTCAAAAACAATCCTTTGGGAATGAAAAACTGGCTTAAAACTTTATAATCATTAATTGTTTGACGTGTTGTGTCGGATTTAAAATCGAGATACTTGATTTTTTTACATCAGTCGATAGATGCTTCTTAGCTAGCTCTCAGTTACTTCGAGCGTTCTCAAGAGAGTATCTCTGCGTTCCGTTAATTTCTTGTTGTCATTTTGTCTCGGATTCTCTCTTGTTGAATTGAACTTCTATCGATTTTATTTTTACTGTGTGTTAGTTTGTGCTTCGTTATTGATTATCAATAGGGGAAAGGTGGAGCAAAAAAAAAACTAGTTTAACCCCGCCACATTTTAAATGTGCCTGTCCTAAGCCAGGAATCTTTATCAAAGCTTATTTTTGTATTTCGTCGAATTTATGTTGATAGTTTTTGTCAAAATATGGTCTTCCATTGCACTTTAGGATTGTGCTTGAATCATATGTAGTTTATTATCAATCTAGGGCCAGTTGAAAAACAGCGAGCAGCGTCCACTGGTCACATTGAAGGCTGCTTGCTGTTTTCCATTGTGAATTTTTTTACAATTGTCGTTTATATTGTAGGTTGTGTCGTGTACACTTATTCCACATCTCATTATCTTCTATTCTATATATCTATACCCCTCACTGTGTGCTTACGGAGATAGGTAAAAAAAACAAGGGGCTACCGGGAGCCTTAATTGTTCAATTGAATCGAATGTCTGATTATTTACCGGTATTTAGGCTGAAGACAAGACAACTTTTAATGACATTAAAGGGACAATAAATTCAAAAAGGAGTCATCTGACAGCTAATGAAGAGTTCATTCGACTGAAATTTTAACAGGCAAACGCTTTACTATCTCAAATAGTTTTCAAATTATAATGAAAACAACCATTTTTACATTTCAATATAATGATAAAACTGTTATTAACTTTTCCGGTTTGTACTATTACGAACATAGATTGTAAAAATTGTCAAATTTGACGTTCATAGGAATATAGCTGCTTCATGAAATAGTCTTACAACTTTGACCCTGTGACAAATCTGGAAGATGTATATCTAGATCAGTTAAACATGCTTAAGAGTGTGCAATTTCATAAATTTCAAATATTTATTCAAGTTTTCAAGATGTAGATTTAAATAAGTGCACAAGGACGAGTGGCAATAAGAACCGTATTTGGCCCAATAAAATGAAGTTTCTTAAAACGATATGATATTTATGGGAAATATTAACCTTTCTGTGGTTACAAAGAAAATATATCAAATAAGACGAATTTCTTTCATAATTACGTCATAGTGACATCACAATGCACTGTCTTTTTGGAAAAAAATGAGAAAATGCTTTCAGTACATATGTTCCTAAAGTTAACATAGGGCACATGAAAGCAACAACTTCAAATTAAGTAATACATCATTTTTCCCATTTTTACCAGATAATAAGTTGTTGTTCAGATGCGGCCACATTTTTCCAAACAGAAAGGTGTGTGGAAAACAATCAATGAATTTAGAACAATTTTCTAAAAATAAAGCTTTTTGCGCTAACTGATTGGCATGATAACTTTTTAATTACTTTTTAGTGAATATATTATTATTGGAATATAATATCTTTACTAAAAATGATTAACTAAACATATTACTTAGAGAGGGACTTGTAGCAAGTCTAGATCCAGTGGTAATTAGTGTTTGTAATAGGTAAAATTTTGATACCAAGCTTAATATGTGTTTTATAAAGAATTCCAAGCCCTCCATAGGTTTTGCTTGTCCGCTCGTTTGTGCAATTTGTTTAGCATAAAGATATTATTACGATGTTCACTAAATTAATAAACAAGATAACTTACTGAAGTTAAGTACTTAATTATACAGCAAAGTTACAATATAGTTATATATAGGCCCTCCAATAATTGGGTAAATATATAGTATAGACCTGCAAATAGTACCAACTTAGCAGGTATTTAAATGTTAACCAGTATTATGGTAAATAAAAGTTATTTTGTACCTTGATTTTTTGTTTTGTTTTTTAACTAAATGGGTACCAAACTTTGATAAAAACACAACTACTAAAATTAACAATAAAAACAAAAATAGAAGGGTGAGCTGAGGCAAAAAGAAAAGAAAATTCAAAAATTAAAGAGAAAGGGAGATTTTTTTATATCTGGTATGGAAAAAGCCTATCATTTTCTTAAAGGCCCATATTTGTAAAATGTTTCAGCAACATAAGACATCTGTTTGCCCGGTTTTAGTTCCATGGTAAATCTTGGGGCCAAAAAGGTATTTGAGCAGATAGACTTAATGGGAGATGTACACATTTTTACATGAATCAGTAAGCAAAAAACTATTTTGATTTTTTTAACTTCAAAGTCTACATTAACGACAATTTTTAAACTTAAGATTTTGTTTTGATTGTGATTGCAAATCACTTATATCAACAACGCTTCGTTTGCTTGATGGATCCCTTTAATATATCCTCCAGATTTAAAGATTAATGAAACCACCAAATCCAATTGCTACACGCCATTCTTTGATTTGCATCTCCAATTTGACCAGGCTGGTACTATCAGAATGAAAATTTACCAAAACAAGATACGACTTTAGTTTTCAAATTGGTACTTTTCCCAACCTCCTCTTCTCAAACTAATGATAAAAGTATTACATTGCTTACCTTTGAGAAAAAATATTAAAAGCCAAAAAAATGTGAAAATCAGACTAACGTTAGATTCCTTTAACAAGTATGGAACAGTATGTCACCTTTAATTTTATTTAAATATGTTTGCAACAGATTGTCAAAATAGCAAAAATTTGAATGAAAAGTACAGAGTGTTCAAATGTACATGCTCATCCAGAGGGGTGGCCGGGGGGGCTTTTGGCGGAAGGTTTGAAATATGGAAAAGTATTGAAGAGGCAGAGGTACCAATTGGGTATCCGAATGTAAAAAGTCCGAAAGGGCAGAGACAAATCCAGTAAACATCAACAAGAACGGAACAAAATAGACATGTAAAACATGGAAACACAAAAATAACTGAATACCATTCAACAACGCTAACCCCAGTCTAAACTAGAGTGAACTCAGGTGCTCCGGAAGAGTCATCACCAAGCATCACCAAAGTGGGTTCCCTTCAGCCAGCCAGTGCCTCCATTTCGAAATATCTGGATCCGCCACATGATATAATGTTAACATGGTTAATGTAAATATTTCAATAGCAAAGTTTTCTCTCAAACTGACCTCGGTAACCGAGGGATGTAGACCGCTGGTTTTAATACCATCATAATAGAAAACAATGAGATGTGGGATAAGTGTACACGACACAGCCCACAATCAAGCGACAATTCAGAAAAACCACAATGGACAACCACCGGAAGCCTTCAACCAAGCCAGTAGCCGCTGCTCGCGGTTCTACATTAGGCCCATGGTCTAAATAAAATGAATATAATTCAAATCCAGTCCTGAAATAGTCACAAATAGACCCCCTTCTTAAACAAGGAACAGAAAACATCAAAAAGACAAGTACAAATGAAAGCTTTCTCAAAAAATCCTGGCTTAGGACAGGCACATATAATATGTGCCGGGTTTAAACTCTTTTTTTTTTGCCCAACCTTCCCCCTATCAAGTATATTGCCTATGCACGTATAGTATCGAGTTCTGCTTTGTAAGTTACAACAAAACGATGCCAGCAGCCTCAATCGATCAACTTGTCTTTTAGCCTAATAGTATCGACTATGAGCTTAATCCCCAATAAAAGAAAACCTAACAACCAAAAATATAGCTTCTACAACGCGATCGAGGTGATTATGGAATTTTTCTAAAATCAAGGGAAATAAATTTAATTATTCTAATGGCGATTAAAATCCGAGATGTTAGAAATTTCATAAGTAATCATCGAGAATTAATTAAGCTGTAGAAGGATTTTCTCTAATGTCTACCGGTCAATAATTGCAAAAAGGATGATTATCCACTGAGAACAAAATTTTCTTGAAAAGTGAAAAATATTTTACCACAACTGGTTGAGAGTTTGATAAATCGGATGAAAATTAAAGAAACACAAATAATAAATGTAAAATAAAAAACTAAATTTGTTAACAAAAATAACAAAATTTAACATATTCTTGTTAATATTTTTTTTTATTGACAAAGTCATGTTACTTAATTGGATGCTAACTGTTTAAATTCAACAGAATAATAGGTTTATAAATCCTTTTTCAATTTGTTTATCTATCCATAATGGGTCTGTAATTTAGTCCATCCCGGAAGTAACATAACAAAAACATAAATAAATTTTCGCCTCGACGTAACGTAAATTAACGTAACAAGAATTTATACCTTTTTATGCACAAGAAGCAGTGAATGATCTGCCAAATCAAATATGGAGCAGGAGGTTTATTGTACATATACGTATTTGCAGCTAATACTTTCTCTGCGTGTGCCACTCCTTCTGAGGTATTTTAGACTGTTATATTAAGTTTACATAGTCATAATATAACAAAGTAATTACTAATAAAATGCACAAACCTTAATAAGAAAGGATGTTTGATGTATATCCACATCATCCTTTGGAGCATTGTCAATATTCTCTATGACTTCTTGATTGAGGGAGGGTGTGATCTCTCGCGTAAAATTTTCGATTTGTTCATCGTCAGTCAACTTTTTACACATATCACCATTCCTTATCTAGTATTCAAACGTTTTTTTTATTCAGTTACATAGATGTTTTAGTGATAATCCCATTTCAAACCAAAAATGACAAATCTACAAAATTGATGTTTCTATACTAGGGTTGCACAATATATCCGTTCCGGATTTGACTCGTCATTTAGACGAGGTCATCAGGGGTCACGGGGAGGAAAAACGACGTCATTCAACATGGTACAAATGGAACAGTATTTTCTATCAACGATTCTTCTGTTATTATTCAACATATAGGTTAAAAATTATTTGCAACTGACAAATAAACCAACAATCAACATTTCCAACCCATAAAAAATCAATCTTGAACGGAAATAAAGAAATTACTTTCTTCTTCCATTAGCATGTTGGAACCAGTTTTTTTACCAGTTCCTCCTCTTTTTGCTAAATTAGTGACCAATCCTGCAATTGCGCAACGCGTGTATTGTACCGAGAAACTTACATGAATCTTGATACTGCATGACAGGCTGATCAACTCGACCAAAATTTATATAGACGAAAGGAAACTCTGAGACATTCCAATCAGAACAAAATATTTAAAAATGTTTTTAAAGTTTACAAAGACACAAAAACCGACAAACATTCCCCTTCCATTGCAATCTTAAGGTCCGGTAGTAACACAAAACACAACACGGTTGTGAAAAACAATAGGGATATTGAGGTGAGTGTCAGTAATTTTTTGTACTTAGATGACCACCCTATAGTCATATTCGAGATGCTAATCCCGGAAAAATTTGAAGCAATTGGATTCGGTGGTTTCCTTAATCTCTAACTCTAGAGGATTTATCAAAGGAATGTGACACTTGTCAGTAAGCTGCAATGGACTTTAAGAAGCATTTTCTTATAAGGGGTCGTTCTTACACACATGTCATAGCCAGAATCTGAAATATGCATTGTGTTAGGCATCTATTTTTCAGGAGTACCTAAACATACATGTACTAAACTTTGATAAGTACACAACTACTAAAATTAACAATAAAAACAAAAATAAAAGGGTGAGCACATCCCGAATTCTATGGAAATGTAGTTTATAAGGCACGTTAATTCAAAAACAATCCTCTTGACATGGTAATTTGGCTTAAATACATATAAAGAAAGGATACAAGTTGGAAGTTATAGTAAAATCTTTAAATTTGGTGTTTTTTTGGTAGAAATATTGATAATTTGATAGTAACTCTAAAACATTAATCTTTTACTTTTTGACTATTTTATTGTTTCGAAGCATTACAGCGATCAAATATGTCGGTTTTGTATGATGATATAATACTAAATCATTTGTTGTTTGAAGTGTTATGTTGGATTTAGAATCGATATGTTTGATTTTTTTACATCAATCGATAAATGCTTCTTAGCTAGCTGTCAGTAACTGCGAGTGTTCTCAAGGGAGTTCCTTTACGTTTCGTTGTTCTCGTATAGTACTCTTGTCTCAGGTTCTCTCTTGGTGAATTGAACTTTTATCGATTTGGTTTTTAAAGTGTGTTATTTTATGTGCTTTGTACAAGATAAACAATAGGGGGAAGATTAGGCCCAAAAAACTAGTTTAACCCCGCCAAATTTTATATGTGCCTGTCCTAAGCCAGGAATCCTTGTCAAAGCTTTTGTTTGTCCTTGTCTACTATCTGTATTTTGTTTTATGTCAAGAAATGGGTCTTTCTTTGATAATCTAGGGATTTTTTTTTAAATCTAATGTATTGTATTTTTAATCTTGGGCCAATGCAAGACAGCGAGCAGTGACCTCTGGTCATGTTGAAGACTGCTGGCTGTTTTCCATTGTGATTTTTTAAATTGCCGTTTCTTTATGTTGGTTGTGTCGCGTACACTTATTCCACATCTCTTTATCGTCTACCAATATGGTTAATGCAGGACTTGTCAGTTAGTAGGGAAAGGCTATGGCAATTCTTCTGAAAATATTCATTTTTGCAGAAAATGTAGGTCACAGCTAACCTCCAAGGCATGCATTGTGGTAAGTATCGTAATGTGCAACTACCATGCTAGTTTGATTGATGTGGCACTTGTCAGTAAGCAGAAATGGACTTAAACTATTCATCTGTTAGTGGCTATTCATGCAGAAAAGTAAGTGCTTAGCATTACTAGGTGCATCTACCATACTAACATGGTTGATGTAGAACTAGAAACGATAATGTAACGTTCAGTAAACTATGTTCCCATGGGGGAACACGAGAATACATGTGTGACACTTGTCAGTAATTGGTTTTGACCATAACCATTCTTCTGTTAGCAGAAGCAGAAGCCAAAGCCGACGCTCGGGGTATTCTATACCCCACAATCATTTTCGTGAGGTAGTGCCTTAAGGTAGTACAAGGGTAAAAAATCGGTAGGATAGAATTTTTTAAAATTTTGTCTTTAGAAGTATCTAAGTATATATGTTTGAAAAATAAAATAAAAAGAGGTCACCGTGCTTAATTTTTGAAGAAAATTGATAAAAAACAGTTCAAATTTTGCTATTTTTATATAGATTATATAGGGAAAAATGGTTTAAATCATTTTTTTTTTAATTTCACGGGATAGATTTTTGTTAAATTTTGTCAACACATCAATTTTTGTTAGTTCTTTGAAAATAAGGTATAAAATCATGGGGTCACCGTTAGTTTTCTGAAAATAAATTGGAAAAACTGAATTTCCCCTACACATTTCATACAAATTATCTCCCTTGAAAAAAGTACGGGAAATGTTATAAAATGAATATAACAGTTAGGTTTTGTTTCAAACTTATTTTTTCTCTATCACTTTATCATACAAACAATCTTTATACAGTTAAATAGCAATGTTTTTGCCTTTGCTTAAATTTGGTAACATGCTCAGAAAAGATGCTCAGTGTTATACCACTGTACTACCTTAATTAAATAGAATACATTGTACATACAATTTTGAATTTACTAATGAAGCAAAGAGGCACCAATCGACAAAACCAGTAATCACGAACAAGAACAGCATGAAGAAACACAAAACACAAAATCAACCGAACGGAAATGAACAACGCGAACTTAATTCATAACAAGAGTGAACTCAGGTGCTACGGAAGAGTAAGCTGTTCTTGCCTGCTCTAGCAGGCAGGAACCGCTATCATTAATGTTAGTCTAAAAAGTGTATGTTCTCATCCTAGCCGTTTAATTAAATTGTATTCTAAATGGTCTGAAATCTTAACTAAAGACCATACCTTAACTTGACCACCTAAAGACCATTCAATAAAGCAACAATCTCGAGTTATGCAAATATCTTTATATGTCTGAACCCGCATATTGAATATTTTGACAGAATTGTAAAACAGCTATGAGACTATTAGCTTTATAGTAAAGCGAACTTGACTGTCTATCTTCACATCCAAATTAAAGTTCGGGTTAAGTTAATCACTTTTTAGACTAATTCAAACGATTAAGTACCTGTGGTGACGTTTAACCCAAAGTAATCAGACTTGGTCGAGTACTCGGTTAAAAGCTAATTCAGAATGGTGGAGAACATATCGATACGATTAAAGTAATTATACCGTACGATTTACACTTATAGTAATTTGTAAGTTATGGTTTATATCGTTATTTCATGTATTTTATAGATTGCATATAAAGTGGGGAACACCAATAATTAGAAATTCTTATGAGACAAACAATTTAGTTAGTTAGTTAGTAAGTTAGTTATTTAGTTAGTTAGTTAGTTAATTATTGCTTTACTCTTTCGGCTATATCCGGGAGATGACCATGAAAGTGGTGATACAATGAACATGAAATGATGATGAAGTGGAGGAAATGGGGACACAAGGCCAATCGGGAAGAAGAGTTTTGACTGCCACTGGAAAAAAGAGTGATGGGTAGGGACGGGAAATTTAGCCTCCTGCGTGGGGATCCTACGGGTCCTACTCTTATCGAGACCTGCAGCAGGGTTCTTTAACGTGCAAGGAACGTGACATTTCTCCCAACACGGTGCACCACTATGGTTTGCGGTCAGCTTTTCCGCATTATCGCCTGACGACCCCGCATCTCTCGATGTCAGGGCTGCCCCATTCAACCACCTGGGGCACACATCCCAGTCGCTTTGTGGGCAAAGCGGCCTATCCCGATGTCAGGTTTCTGAGCGCTCTTTAGTGGACTTTTACCGACAAGCTTAGCGCTGATGCGGGCCTATTCGCCACCCGGAACCCGCACGGTTCAAACAAAAAGTACAAGTATCGATACTATTATAGATTATATTTGTTCTTAGTCAATCACGACATCTAGAAACCTATTTTTGCGAACATTAGAATTGTCTTTATTGTAAACCCTACTGCAGAAAGTTTTATCAATTTCCTTGAACAATGATCGTTTTCTATCGCAAATATCTAGTCCAAGTCCACACCGTTGTAATGCCCTTGTTTTCTTTCACATAAATTTATCCTTAGGGTTTTCTATTTTGATAATGAACAAATTCTCAATATTTTCTTTCAAAAAATAATCCCAAGCAAGTTTGTATTCCAAGCGTTTTGATACAGTTTTATCAGTGTATGAATATATGTCACGTGACTGCAAAATCAGGACATATTTGCACCTATTCTTGTTATGGGTCACATTAAATTCTTCGTCTAATCCAGCAATAGAATCTCTACACGGAATATATGTACTCATGCGTCTCGTTTTGAAATGTTTTTCTAAACTTTTCAAAACGAACGATCTTATTTCGTTGCTGTTTTCATCGAAAGATAAGTATACATCAATTTGCCAATTGTTTCTTTTTAAAGACTTTGATTTCATTTGTCTACTTATAATCAGAATTTCATACTTAAAAGAGGAATAAACAAGAACAGATGTAAACAATCCGAAAACTAGTGCAATTACAACAATAACCCATTTTAAGTCTGTGTTTTCGTTTTCGCAATCTAGAAAGTTTCCAACGTCTTCTATCAATCTTGCTTCGAAATTTTCACATAAGAGACCATAAGGATAATCTCTACGAGCGTTCTTAACATTTCGCCAATCTCCAATCCATTTGTTGCCACATGTACAAGAAATTCCATTGGTACCAAACTGAAATGCGTTTGGGTTAATTAGTTGAATATCTCGTGGAAGATTTATTAAAATATGGTCCAATAATACAATACGAGTAAGTTTTGTCATGTCAGATATGTCATGTGATATTTCGTCAACTGAATTTCCTCTTAAATCCAAAATCTTCACGTTAGTAAAGTACGGCTTTCTTGTGTGAACATTCTTTATTTTATTATAGCTCATGTTTAGAAGTATTGGATACTTAGTTTCGGGAACGATATCGGGAAAATCAGAACACGATTGGAATGAACAGTCTACAATTAGAATGTGCTCGCTAGGTTGTGAGGTGCATCGACATCTACAGTTTCCGTTTTTTGGACAGAAGTCGACAATATCACATGTCATCATTGCTCTCAATGACTGGTCACCAAGAATTATCTCCGAGAGTGTAATGTTTTCTAATGCTTCCGGTTTTGCACAGTACCGGTTTTGTTTTTCTTTAACAATATGATAAAAATATCGTCAGGACTCAATTCAAACAATTCAGCAATGTGACAATCACAAGTAAAGGCAGATCCATACTGGTAGGATTTACCGCATGGAAAATAAGTACGAATATCCTCGCGTGTTGCAAATTTTGATATAATCAAAAATGGCTCAACAAGCATATTATTGAACGATACGTCAGTATCGCCGCATATAATATTCCCATCTTGTACTGCTTAAATGTTGTCAATGTTTGTAACGTTGAAATCGTACACGTTGTAAGCATAACTGGCCATACAGGCCGTTTTATTCAATTTGTACAGGTTTAAAACGTCAACTTCTCGTAAATAGTTTCCATCAAGTCGTAGTGTGAAAATATCGCTGCTGTGAAAAACGTTTTGATCGATATCGGATATCATATTAAAAGATAAATCAACAATTCGAATCATTTTCAAGGATAAAAACGTTTTGTTTGATATAAATTGTATTTGATTATTTCTCATTATTAATGTATCCAAACTTTCCAAACATGAAATATCGAGAATTTGTGTAAATTTATTATTAAAAACATCAACATACACCAAATTGCTGTGAGCGCACATATTAAATGGAAACTTTCGGAGACGACCTTCAATGTAAATAAATCTAGAATAATTCCCTATTTGGCCTGGATTCATAAAGATAATAGTTTTCGTCATTTCAACATTTTGAATTTCTAAATGAAGATCGTAATAATTCTGTGTGCTGTTATGTAACGGGATTTCCCATTCTGCAATACTGTTGCAGGCACAGCAGTGGTTAATTCTTATTTGATTTGTTTCCATAAAACAGTGGTCGGAGCATGAGAGCTGCTTAATTCCGTCAGGACTATACGGAACAAAATCTTGTGGCATTGAACGAGAAAATGCTTCCATTAAACAGAGGACACACGAAGCAACGAAGATTACAAATGCATCCATTATATCTTATATGATAGTGGTATTTGATTCGGGTAAACAGTTGACTAATTTAATTCAACAACAAAAAACCGAAATATTTATATGTAATTCTTATGGGTTTTCCAATATCTTTTTTACCTTTCATTAGCAATGATAAACTATGAGCACAAAAAGACCGTAATAAAGATAGACCAATCTCGACTCTACATTTTTAAATTAGAAAACATTAAAAAAGATAGCAATTTATAATTATTTTTAAGTATTAAATTATCGTTCTCATTTTAAAAGATCTTTCGTGCTTAATATAAAAAAAATATAACACCAATTTAAAGACATTTAACGTCTGGTCGTTTTATGGTATTTAGAATGAAATAATAACTGATTCAAGACTTGGGAGAGCAAATAAAACTAATATTTAAAATAAAATGGAAAATCCATTCCTTAAAGAAGCAGAGGTACCAATGGGGTATCCGAATGTCAAAAGTCCGAAAGGGCAGAGACAAAACCAGTAAACACCAACAAGAACGGGACAAAAACAGACAACATGTAAAACATGGAAACACATAACAACTGAATATCAATCAACAACGCGAACTCCAGTCGAAACAAGAGTGAACTCAGGTGTATATATATAAACATATATATAATTGAATAATACCACAAAAAGATAGGTAGCCTTTTATCATTTAAATTCACAAATGACATAGTATCACGCTGGAGTTTTCAGAAAACCCCACTGATTCTAAGTAAACTTTTACAAGTATATCTTCCTTTTTCCTTTTTACTCTTCTGGCCTTTAATGTTTAATGATTAAAATCCCATTGGTGCTCCTTTGCTCCCGCCTGTTATAAGTCAATAATGAGGTATACTGGAACATAAAAATGCCATCGTAGAACTCGAAAACAAGGAATATGGTATGAACAACAATCTTTTATATAACTGTTGTGCCATATCATCTTGTTTTCGCGAGATGGGACTATCTTGCGTATCCCTCTGCGCACGCTGAGATATTCAATTTCAAGAAATTTGATTGAATATCTGCGCATGGCGCCACAATTAGATACGCATCTTGTGGAAAGCGTGTAACTTTTGTTTAAACACCTGTTGATCTCGTTTGTTTTTAGGAAGCGAAGCCTTAATATATATGTATAGTCTATAGAGTATTGATGATTTTTGGATTTTTACTTAAGTCTCACAGGTAGTAATGTGTCATATCGTATAATGTTTGGTAAAGGGATTTTGTCATGGTATGGTAAAGGGAGGTCATGGTTTGTCCAAGGGATTTTTTCTAAAATGTATAAAAAAAACCTTTATTTTAGGATCAAATCGTGTGGAGAGCTGACAGACATTTAACATGACAATAAAGGTTTACCGTGTTAGCTATAAATCTGCTTAGTTCTGCTTATTAACCAAATTAAAATTTTGTCATGGTTTGGTAAAGGGAACAGAAAATTGTCATGGTTTATCACATTTTCTAAAGTGAGGAGATTGTGCAAAATATTAGGTTTTTTCTGCTGTTCTTTGCGTGTGATACAACATACTGTGTTTCTGTGTTATGCTCGTTTCTTGGAATTTATAAAGCGTAAAATATCCTTCAGTATTTTCATATAACAAATATATATTTTTAATTATTTGTATCATTTTAACTTTTGCTCTAGACCGTAACTAAGCCAACAACATATATTTACCATAATCAGTACAAGGTACTCATTTTGATAATGTAAAAAAATAATATTATGGCCAGAGCAAACGTTTCTGTAATACAACAAACATTGCTGTTGCACTGAATACTAATATAATGGATAGATCAACATATACCTGAGATGGAAAAATATGTCCCCTTTGCAATAGTTCAGTTTGGAATAGTTCACTTGGCTGTGAATATCATTTAATTTATGGAATGTCCTTCTTTGAATGCTGAAAGGAAAAGCTTTATTGATAGGGAGTTTTTACTATACATATAAGCGTCAATATGCAAAATCGTGCATTAAACCTAGTCAATGTTTCCTGATACCTTTGTATCTATTTTGACTATGAGTTTCCATATTAGAACCCATATCATTTCTCGAGCGATGTTATTGTCTCGGCTCATGCCTCCATCTAAATTGGGGTCTCGAAATGATATGGAACCTGATATGGAAAACTCTATAGAATAATCTTTATCTCATGATTACTATAACATTTCTTATGAATGGCATACAAACATTGAAATTATACAGTGTATCTCCAGTGGCGGTTGATATATAGTATGCGTTATTATGGTTATATATATATATGATCGGTTTAAGGTATAAAACATTACTTTTTGTTTATATGATTGAATTAGATTTAAAATATCAGTTTAAATATCCCTTGACCAAACCATGACTACCCTACACTAAACCATGACGTCCCTTGTACAAACCATGACAAGTGAAAATCTGTATTTTTGCGATTTAGGCTTTTTAAGCGTTTAATTACACTGAAAAATGTTTCAAAGGTTTGTATGCATAGTGAATGATTGTTTTTGGACAAAATCTGGCCTTCACTTATGCTTGAAACATAAAATGATGTTATTTTATTAATTGAGCCAAACTATATTTCCTGAATGATTTAGCGAATATATTTCACCATATACATGTGCCAGATTTTAGTATAAATACACCCTACCCTTTAAATGCCCGAAAACGCCTTTTGTGTCCGAACAAATTATGGTTTCATTTTTGCAGACGACATTATGCAAATTTCCCTTGTACAAACCATGACGCCCTTGACTAAACCATGACAAAATCCCTTTACCAAACATTATACGATATGACACATTACTACCTGTGAGTCTAGAGGGAGTGATCGTCCTGCTCCCGGTCTGCAAATATGCTTTGTATTCTATAATACTATAATAATTTTGTTAACATGAAACACGCTTTTATATATCTCTATTTTTATTGACATTTTATATGACCGACACAAGTTTTATTTATGGGGATGGACAGGGGGGTTCTATTCCCCCGTTCTTCGCCCCCTCAACCCCCGCTCCCCTCCCTTTCCACCTCCGCTCCCCGCCCCTTCCACCCACACTCCCCGCCACCTCAACCCCGGTAACCCCGTCCCCCTGTCCGCCCCCTCATTTATGCCAACGAACTATTTAAATATAGGCTAGAGAATATACACGATTTATCCATCTGTAGACATTTTCTTGAAAAGGGTATTTTACCTATAAGTATTTCTGTTATTTCATTGGTCAATGGAGGGGTTCTTTCTGGTTCATTCATAAGTCAATACACTATACTCATTGATGGCCGGGTAATGCTGGAAGAATGCATTTTAATCGAAGTGGTTTTTCAATCGATACTATTTGTACACGATACCTGTCATAAATCATAGACTTGTATATTCTAATATACAGGTCTATGATATTATTTATTCATTGTTAAAATATACATGAAATACTCTCCTGGGTCAAGTTGAGTGAGCAAGATTATGTTCATTAACTTTGAAAGCATTTGCATAACCATCTTTCTTTGCTCAGAAAAATTATTTCGCTTACATTTTAAACAATATTATATATAAAAAATTAATCAATCTAATAGTCCTCAGTTTGCTTTTTAACGCTTAAGCGCTTTGTTTTTTTTTTTATAAATTATGAAGGAAAACGAGTTAATTGGCACTACTGTGAGCTGCAAATAAACAAAATATATCAAAAAGAGCACAAAAACAAAAACATGTTTTTTATGTTATAAAATCTACTTTTGGTGAACAAGTATTCATCAAAAGGTGATATTTTGTCAATTGACTACTTTTTTTTCTATTGTCTATGTTTGCTGAACAAAATACATCTAATATTTATTTCCGATGATTTATTTGTTCAGTTATATAATACATATAGATTATTACACATGGTTTTTCCATTTCAGGTCCCATATCATTCCGAGACTCCCATATTAGGTCGAGGCAGCGGGACCTGATATGGATAACCCTGTGTCATAATCTTTTTATCATACATTTTCAGCAAATAAATAAAAATAAATAGCAGACGATATAAATATACTGTGATGTCAAAATCAAAGTGAGGCTCTAGACCTTGATATGGCATATTTGCCCACTTTTGTGCAGGCGAGGTCTTGTCTGATATGGCCATATTTGCCCACTTTTGTGTATGCGAGGGCTTGATATGGCAAAAAAGTCCCTTGTCAAGATATGGCTTGGAAACTAACGACTGTTTCAAACGGACAAATTTAAAGGTATCAAAGCTAAATGTATGCTAAATTTTAATATATTATTGTCAAATTGTTGTTCGGTGTTCTAAGAATTGTGGAGTTTGTGTCATTAAGACTTATTTGACAAATCCTTATTACTAGTATCTATTAGCCTATCATTCCATAATTGACAAAAAAATGGATTTTTTACCAGCTGGTCAATCTTATTTAAATATTGCGTGTCTAATTTCCGCCTGGTTTACGTGTCTTTTGACACCCGGTTTGCCAATCCATACATAAAAGCAACTTACGCCTGGTTTACGTTTCGAAACCAGGAGTATGGGCTTATATATGTCATGATTGTATTTTTGTTAATTTTTTTTTCAATAAACTAACTTTTATTTTAAATGTACCAGGAACAAATCTTTTTAGTACAAATCGTGTTTATAACTTGTAAGGTCATAGTTATTCAGTCCCGTGCGGGGCCCGGGTGGCGAATAGGCCCGCAGCAGAGCCCAGCTTGTCGTAAGAGGCGACTTAGGGTCTTGGGATTCTGACGTCGGGTCAGTGCTCAGTCCAAAGAGCGACCAAGTGTGTACCCTAGGTGGCTGAATAGGGTAGCCCTCGTCCGCTGGGTTGTCAGGTCTATAATACGGAAACCCTGACCGCCGACCATAGTGAGCCAACGTGTGTGGAGAATGCCACGCTTCATGCACGTAAAAGACCCCTTTGTGGACCGCCAAGTAGTGCACCACATACGATAAATTTTTCGCCCCTACCCACTTCTCCCCTTTTCCTGTGGTTCTTCAAAATTTACCGTCCCTGTGTTTCCCACCCAATCCCATATTTCATATATCGTCATCATTTCATGTTCATTGTATCATCCTTTTCATGTTCATCGCCTGTAAATAACCTATATAGCGTTGCACGAGCGTAAAACACCAACTCACTCACTCACCCATTATTCATTTATGGTAACTTCATAGAGAGGACTGACGGAGGACCACTCCAAGGAACCCTCGTATCGAACAAGGTAATTTTTACTATCACTGTATATAGGCGAATAGAGTATAAAGATTTTTACTAATATGTTAAGGATTTTTCATAATCCTAATTTTATGTCGTATGGAAAGACAAAGCGGATCTCCGCATTAACAATTTATTTACAATTGGTGTCAATTGGGAAATGTTTAAGTTCCATGAGTTCGTAAAATTTATATTTCGAACGAGCGCAGTCTTAATGATTTTTAAGAAAAGTTATTTGATTCGATTTGCTTTGATAAGTATGAAGTTAATGCAGCTGATGATACAGTCATGTAAGAGAAATCCTTTGCGGAGTTTAGTAAAAACTATCTGGATCGATTCGCGTGTTCATAGGAGCGGAGACTATTGAAAATAGTCCTTCGTCGGTATAATCTATAAATTTGATGCTTTTTCACCATTTTAGTAATTTTCAGACAGATCCACATTCCATAATCTATGCCATGCCCGATGGCTGCACATATATATATATATATATATAAAGCTTAAGTGTTTTGGACTTTACCCTTGGCGCATTACAGAACAGCAACACATCAATTCCAACACACACAATTGCAATACATACGTCAATTTGGCACTTTTAACTAAGCGGATGTTCGTGGCATATTAATAGAGGACTTGATTTTATTAACATATCTAGCATATTTCTGGATCCAAAAATCAAAGATCTCATTCCATCTTATTTTTCTTATACTGAACCTCATATATATTGTATCTTATAATATAAAAAAACCTACCCGTAACATTATTTTAATTATACGTCAACCACTATTGATGAAGAACTGGATACGAATATTCCTTTGTCATGCGACTGTACTAATTCTGATTTTTAATATGTTCCTCGTGACCATGTTGTTACCGGTGACCTCAAATTACCATCGTCAAGGACCAAAGGTAATACATTTTCTGAAAAAGGGCCTAAAATTTAGACCCCCATCAAAGATCAATTGGAATCTGCACTTCTTTCTTGCTGTAAATCGTGGATCCAGAGAGAAGAAGCAGATACTAAATCTCTTGTCAATTTGATAAATAACTTCATGCCAATTGTTAAACTCAGAATAAATCATTTTCAAAACTCCTTTGTAGAATTTCGGCCAAATACATATCCAAAAAGAATTAAGTCAAAAATGCGTTCACTTGGTTCACAATACGTTTTCGTTCCCGCAGACAAAGCTGCCAATTATGTCGTTATTGTATGAAGAAAATTTTATCTTGAAGTGTTGATGCAAGAAATTAAAAGCTCCAACACTTTTATCCACGTACAATCTACATAATCTAGTATTATTGAGGACCATATTTTAAATACCACATCACTACGAGCCGCTCCAACATACAATACTAGTAAACTACCTACAATGTACTGGATTCCTAAATTACACAAAAATCCTTATAAATCTCGTTTCATATCTGCTTCAAGTAAGTTTTCTCTCATTAATATTACTAAAGTCCTATCTCTTGAAAGAATTTATTATTCGATACTGCGAAAAGATATTTGAGAAAAAGTGCTATAAATCATTTTTGGGGTGTGAAAAATTCGCTCGATTTTTTAGACAAACTTCGCGCTTTTGAAAGTACTTACTATACAGTTGATAGCTATGATTTTTCTATTTTGTACACTAACCTTCCTCGCTATCTTATTAAAAAGCAATTTGAATATCTGGTTAAAAGGTGTTTCGATAAATCTAAAAGTGACTATATCTGATCTAAGGTTTCTAAATTATTTAATAAATCGTTTTTAGCAACGAGACTCATAAAGGTTACGTCAATTGGACTGATGCAGAAATGATAACTGCTCTAAATTATCAACATTTTTTTCGTTTTGGGAAAACAATTTATCGCCAAGTCATATGTATCCTTACGGGAACTAATTGTGCTCCACTTATTGCTGACCTTTTCTTCTATTTTTATGAATCCCAATTTACGGCGAAACTTCACATTCTTTCACTAAACAATCCCACATTTTCTAATTTTTTTACGGAAATATATCCAAAGCAATTAACGTTGAATAAATCTAACCTTACCGGAGATAGATCATTTTTAGATCTAGATTTAAGTATTATCAATGGAAAATTACACACTAAAATATATGATAAACGGGATGACTTTTCATTTCCTATTGTTAATTTTTTTTCTAGAGGGGGTGTACCACTTGCTCCATCATATGGAGTATATATTTCAAAGTTGGTAAGATATGCTCGGATCTGCAGTGGTGTATCTGATTTTAATGATCAAAAATGGTGTATTACAAAAAAATACTTAAACAAGGATATCGTTACCACAAATTAGTGAAGTCATTTACTAATTTTTATCATAAATATCTATACCTTATTGAAAAATTTAACTGCGAATTTTGATTGTAAAAGGAATATCCCATCCCGATTTCTACGGTAATGTTGTTTATAGAGCAAATTCATTCAAAAACAATCCTTTGGGATTCATTCATTCATTCTTTATTTTCTCCATGATAGAGATTACAATGAACAAGTATAATATAACAATTACAATTTCACATTATTCAACGAAAGAACAACACCAAAACATATTTACATAAATATAGAGAAAGTGAAAGTCAATATTACATGTAAAGGTGTAATGGCAGTAACTGACGACACTACACGCATGATCTGATTTAAAAGTGTGTGATATGAGGTGGAAGGAATCCATATCACTTTCACTGATACTTGTTTGTGTCTGCTTCCCTAACATAAGTCTTCAAAGATCTTCACCATCTACATGATCTAACTCGCTTAACTCAGCATAAAGTTCTACTGTTAAGTTCTCTAGGATCAGGTCTTAGATTCTGCGTAAACGGAAAATCAACAAAAGCATAACCATTAGGTCGTCAAATGGTCTTCTACAGATCGGACACATTTGTTCATATTCGTTTGGTGTTGTCGATATAATTTTCGCAACGAAGTATGATGCTCGTAAGTCAATACTACTATTTGGGATTGTCCAAAATTTGGCTTTCCTAATGCTGTTATGTAATTCTCTGAATCTGATAAAGTCACTGTTACTTGTAACTCTATTTGTCCATTCAGCATCATGTTTGTTATTTACTGCATTTAACACAAAATGTTTCCATCGAATTTTGTCCGGAAAGTAACTGTTGTAGCATAAATGACAGTTCGTATTTTTTTACAATAGTGAGAATGTCAGGAATGAGTCCAAAGTATTCTCTGTTATTTAATAGACACGAATAAAGTTTCTGTAGTAAAATCTGTTTCGGTAGGAACTGATTGTCCAAGCAACAAAGTTTTCCAAAGAAGAACAATTTCCGTTTATCAATTTCACTAGATATATTTCTAAGACCAACCATGCTTTCGCAAATATCGGAGCGTGTGTTAGTTTTCAGTCTTTGTGCATTTTTACAACAAAATGTTAGGAAGGTATTTAATGTCACCAGGTCTTGCTGTTTAAGACCATTCCAGACTTCGCATCCATACAGCAGTGTAGGTATAACGACATATTTGTACAGTTTAATTAAAACTAGAGGATTCGTATAGTCATTTCTTATATTCGCTATTGGCTTAAAACTTTATTGAATAAAGGTTATGAAATGGAAATTTTAGTAAAATCTTTGAATTTAGTCTTCTTTGGTAAAAATATTGATAATTTGATACTTACTTTAAAATGTTAATTGCCTTTTTATACTTTTTTATACTTTTTATACTTATGTCATTTTTGAGCATTACAGCGGTAAAATGTGTCGGTTTTGTGTGATGATATATCATCAAATCATGAATTGTTTGACGTGTTGTGTCGGATTTAAAATCGAAATACACGTGTACTTGATTTTTTCTACATTAGTCGATGGATGCTTCTTAGCTAGCTGTCAGTAACCAAGAGTGTTCTAAAGAGAGTATCTCTACGTCCCGTTAATTACTTGTTGTCCTTTTTTCTCAGATACTCTCTTGTTGAATTGAACTTCTATCGATTTGATTTTTACTGTGTGTTAGTTTGTGCTTTGTTATTGATTATCAATAGGGGGAAAGTTGGCACCAAAAAACTAGTTTAACCCCGCCACATTTTTTTATGTGCCTGTCCTTAGCCAGGAATCTTTATCAAAGCTTATGTTTGTTTTAGTAGAGTTTAT
Organism: Arcuatula senhousia; assembly: GCA_963971305.1. Classification (NCBI taxonomy): domain Eukaryota; kingdom Metazoa; phylum Mollusca; class Bivalvia; order Mytilida; family Mytilidae; genus Arcuatula; species Arcuatula senhousia. Next base: position 29,603,609 of record OZ020311.1, on the reverse strand, counting down.
GTTAATTGATTTTTGTCAAGAAGAGGGTCTTTCATTGCACTTTAGGATTGGGCTTGAATCATATGTAGTTTATTTTCAATCCAGGGGCCAATTGAAAAACAGCAAGCAGCGACCACTGGTCACATTGAAGGCTGCATGCTGTTTTCCATTGTCGATGTTTTAAATTTACGTTTATATTGTAGGTTGTGTTGCGTACACTTATTCCACATCTAATATTCTTCTACCACTTACATGTTACACATGATATTTAGATTCGTGAGGTAGGATTAAACAAATTCATCCTTTAATAGATGAGAATACATCCCGATGATTTTGGACCGTTTATTCACTTACTTTGAGCAACTTCTGTAATATTTTAACTCTGTTCAATAATTGAGCTGGATATAAAGAATGTATATGTATAAGGTTAAACAAAGCGTTTATTTTATATTTCAGTTTCTCTGGAAAAAAGTCTGGATTCAGTAAATTTCGTAAAAACGCATCAGAAATGAGATCAATATTCTCCAAAGCTGCTGATCCTGGACAAATTCCAATGTTACAAGCCGTTACATTGTCACATAGGTTTAGGTCTATTTGTGATGTAATCAGCTTTTTGCAACTGATATTAAAAGGACATTTTTCCTCTTCCTTCGTGGAGTTGGGTTTACACGATTTTTGGACATCATTTAGACGATCTAGATCAATCATCTTAATTTTACCGTTTACCATAAGAAAGTGTTCGTCGCCCTTAAAATCGCCGATTGATAAAGAACCAACTGGGGAGGAATGTAGATAGTTTAACAAATCGGCTAGCTCTATGGCATGCTTGACTCTCTCAAATGGTGATAGAACAAAAAGTGAAAGGTTGAAGTGTTCTCCGTACTCATAAACAACACTAATATCGGCTTTTCTCGGATAAGAAGAAGACGATTCATGACTCAGATGACGAAAACAGAATCCAAGCATTTTGATGATAGAGGGGTGTTTTAATTGATCTGTCATGAGAGTATCTTTTAGAAACAGCAAATCCCTGAACCCTGACAACGTGATATAATGTTTCGTAGGAGATAGCTTCTTTATGACAACCTTTTGTCCATTAACTAGACCGATGTCAACTGACTTTGAAAGTCCACTGCCTTTGTTGCGTTTGATTATACGAATCTTGTTCATATTTGTACAGTTAAAAGGGTATCGTGAACCAAAATCGTATTCATTATTTCTTTGAATACACTCCCGATCCTCGGTTAGACTCTCGTGTGTTTTTTGTTGAGCCAAAGGTGGTGACCAGCTGCCAACATCATTGGGGTCTCTGTGTCTTTTATGTGTTAGAATTTTCCTATGTATCCAATTTATTTCTAGTATTGTTAAAGGTAAGATCAACAATCCAAGAACAACACGCAAAACAGTCTTTAAGCATTTTTGCTTACGAAGCAGGACCTTCATTTCTGTAAATAAAATCAGATACTAGTAACAAAATCTACTAATGAATTGAAAGATAATTTAAGAATAGACTTATACATGTAGCCAGCAAAGTGATTATGTAGTCAAGATGGTTCAATAATGAATACAAGAATATTTTGAACGAGCTCCAAAATTGGAAACCTGAAGGTTCATAGAGAATACTATATTGAAAAAGTCACATTTTCTTCCCTAAAAGATATCTAAGAGGCCATAAAATTTACTCATAGGCAACTTTTTATGGTGCTATTCCTCTATGTAAAGATTCATCGAAAAACGAGATCTAACACAATTATCTCTTCGTAATGATCCAAAAACGCAATGTTTATCTCCATATAAAAGCATACGTACTTACCGGAATTGACTCACTGATTTGGAGATTGGCAGCGCAACGTGTGTGCTGTAGCAGGCAGGAACCGCTTACTATCCGGGGCACCCGAGTTTACTCTCATTACAACTGGATTTCGCGTTGTTAATTAAAACTTAGTGGGTTTTTTTGTTTCCTTGTTTTGTGTGTTGTCCGTTTCTTCTTCCTGTCGTTGTTTGTGTTACTGGTTTTGCCCTTTTGGACTTTTACATTCGGATGCCCATTGGTACCTCTGCTTAAATCCTAAGCTTAGTCCAAAATCCATAAAGCGCTTTAGTAATGCATTTATCGAGATTTATATTTTCAAAAATGAAACCCAGTTATTTTAAGAAATTCCTCCGTGTGTAAAATAAAACAGTGTCCGCTGTGAAATATTGTCTTGAGTGGCATTAACTCCTACGATGAAGTCCAAGGACGGAATAAAAAGCTAAAGAGATATGAAATTTTGTCCTTTAGATTTGTCAGTGTTAAGTATGGCAGGGTGGACAAAATTTTATAGAACACTATTTTGCTTTACACGTGAACATCGGATGCCCATTGGTACCTCTGCTTAAATCCTAAGCTTAGTTCAAAATCCATAAAGCGCTTTAGTAAATGCATTTATCGAGATTTATATTTTCAAAAAAAAGAAACCCAGTTATTGTAAGAAATTCCTCCGTGTGTACATGTAACATAAAACAGTGTCCGCTGTGAAATATTTTCTTGAGTGGCATTAACTCCTATGATGAAGTCCAAGGACGGAATAAAAAGCTTAAGAGATATGAAATTTTGTCCTCTAGATTTTTCAGTGTTAAGTATGGCAGGGTGGACAAAATTTTATAGAACACTATTTTGCTTTACACGTGAACATCGGATGCCCATTGGTACCTCTGCTTAAATCCTAAGCTTAGTCCAAAATCCATAAAGCGCTTTAGTAAATGCATTTATCGAGATTTATATTTTCAAAAAAAAGAAACCCAGTTATTGTAAGAAATTCCTCCGTGTGTAACATAAAACAGTGTCCGCTGTGAAATATTGTCTTGAGTGGCATTAACTCCTATGATGAAGTCCAAGGACGGAATAAAAAGCTTAAGAGATATGAAATTTTGTCCTCTAGATTTTTCAGTGTTAAGTATGGCAGGGTGGACAAAATTTTATAGAACACTATTTTGCTTTACACGTGAACATCTCCTAAATGGTGTACTTTTCTAATGCTTAAAAGATATGAAGACAGACACGGCGATTTATGCCTTGTTGCGATGTTTAATTATTATGTAACAGTTTATCTTTGCTTTCACCCTTACGGGTGTTTTTGCAAATATTATTTACAAAATTTGTGCTTACGGGCATGACGGGGTTGGGATAAAAAAACCGGAGGCTACTACCAGGAGCCTTAATCGCTCCCCTCAATCAAAAGCCTGATTATTTAGGCAAAAACAAGTTTGAGAAGGGGTCATCTGCCAAAGTCAAGGTTGTAGACCATATCTTTGATATGTTTGACTTTTGAGTATTTTTAAAGTAATCCTTATGTTCTAATGTAGATACTGTGGTAATGATTTACGACCAAAAACTACCCCATATCAGTTCAATACCACTCATGCTTATGAACAAGTTGCAATTTAACTAAAATGTCAGAGAAATTAACGTTTTAAACGTTGACGGGCTGCGTACGTCAAAGCCGTAAATCGATTCTTTAAAAACCAGAGCACATTCTAACTATCAAAATAATGAGACCTCGTTTGGACACGAACAACACTTTAACACCAAAAACTTCCTGGCCAAGAACAGGTAGATATTACTGATTTAACTATCTTTTCACCATCCTTTCTTTATGTGTCGCGTTCACTTATTCCACATCTCATTATTTTCTATAATCTATGGTCGTCTTAACAAAAGCACAAATATAACACACAATGGAAATTACTAGGAATACTGTACAAAGAAATAAACCCCTCTCCGGGTACTCCGGTCTCGTCCATCAGTAAATTAAAACTGACTGCCCTACATGTCCCAGGTGCATCGATAAAGGGCGCTAAACACCAACACACATGAACACACAGAAGGAACCCCCTTGAAACGATAACGGGACAAAATGCAATCTTATCGTAACATTTTGCGTTTTATAAGACAACCAACTTTGTTTCCGGGAGGAATAATCCTTTCATTTAGGAAAGTCTTAGGAAACATGGATAAACAGAGCGTACATGAACTCTCCAGGAGCGCAATTATTTATCGAAGCTTCTTAAAGTCACCCAACACTGCAGGGGCGGATCGATGATTTTATTTTACGGGGGGGGGGGGATTAAATAAATTTTATTCTTAATTTTCGCCGAGCGAAGCGACTTGTGAAATTTTTATAGTGTTTTGTGCAAAAATCTTATTTATTGTCAGTTTTAGAGGGGCGTACGCTCGGTACGCTTTTCCTTGGATCCACACCTGAACATTTAAGTTCATTTAATGTCACGGAAAGCTTCGAAATATTAGCCGTAGGATTACCAGATCATGACACCCGTGCGGGTTCCGGGTGGCGAATAGGCCCGCAGCAGCGCTAAGCTTGTCGGTAAAAGTCCACTAAAGAGCGCTCAGAAACGTGACATCGGGTCAAGCCGCTTTGCCCACAAAGCAACTGGAATGTGTGCCCAAGGTGGTTGAATGAGGCAGCCCTGACATCGAGAAATGCGGGTCGTCAGGCGATAATGCGGAAAACCTGACCGCAAACCATAGTGGTGCACCGTGTTGGGAAAAATGTCACGTTCCTCGCACGTTAAAGAACTCTGCTGCAGGTCTCGGTAAGGATCCCCATGCAGGAGGCTAAATTTCCCGTCCCTACCCATCACTCTTTTTTTTCCAGTGGCAGTCAAAACGATTGGCCTTGTGTCCCCATTTCCTCCACTTCATCATCATTTCATGTTCATTGTATCACCACTTTCATGTTCATCTCCCGGATATAGCCGAAATCGTGCTGCTTGGGAGTAAAGCAATAACTAACTAACTAACTAACTAACCAGATCATGAACTCTTTTGATCCCTTGAGTGGCATGGATACATTGAAACTATTGCTTACCTTTCAGAAAAAAAATGGAATGCCGATAACTTTAGAAAATCAATCAGGACTACGTTAGCTTCAGTAGTTTTATAAAATTCAACAAAGATGCTACAGTATGTCACCTCTAATTTTATTAAAATATGATTGCAACAGATTTTTATAAATGCAAATTTTTACATGAAAAGTACATGTTTAAAAGTTAAATGCAAATGAAAAACTTTTCAATAGGCTTTTTCATAGGTTTTCTTTTTACTTGCCTTGGTGACCGCTGGTTCAAATGCCACATGTACTATTGATCCCTAGCCAATTGCCTGTGCACGTAGAGGATAGAGTCCTGTCTAGTTAGTTACAACAAGAGGCTCCCAGAATCGTTCATCTGGTCCTTAATACTATAAGGATCACTTCTGCGAGCTTTATCAACTATAAAAAAACACCCAACAGCTTCGACCCAATGGGACTCCATTAGAGCCTATTGGGCTGAGGGTTCGAGCCAGTCTTCCTCTAATAGTCATTCTTACTTACAAATAACATTAAATCTAATATAAGTAAATTTTATACAGATATCAATAGATTTGATGAAACTAATACGATGAGGAGATATATTATTCCTCCCATCCTAACTGGGTTTGCTTGCTGATTTGTTTCTTCATTCATATGAAGCGGACTTCTTATAATCTTTTTTAGACAAAAAAAAAGTTCGTAGGATGACTTTCTCTTTTTGCCTACTTTCCGCTTTATTGATGATGTCCTTTCACTTAACTATTCTCGTTCTGGTATCTTTGTACATCTCATATATCCTCAGATTCTTGAGATTAAGGACATAAGGGATTCTAGGAAGTCTGCTTCATATTTAGATCTTCTTCTCGAAATAGACTCTCAAGGAAAACTTTCAACAAAGCTCTGTGACAAACGTGATGACTTCAACTTTTTCCAATTGTCAACTTTCCCTTATTGGGTAGTAACATTCCGTCCGCTCCCGCTTAAGGAGTTTACATGTCACATGGATTCGTTACTCCAGAACTTGCGGGAATTACTTACTTTTCTTTCTAGCAACGCGTCGCGTTTGACACAAATTTTTTTAACACAAGGTATATACAGATCATGCCAAAGAATTCTACCAAATTCCATCAAAATCCGTTGAGTGGTCTCAGAGGAGTTGCTCCCACAAAGTGTTCCTATGACCTAAAATGAACAAAGTCGATAAAGTCCCATGATTCCTATAAAATTTGTCGAATCAAAATGGCCGTGTGATATGATCAACTACATATCATGACAAACAATCCTACAAAGTTTCATCAAAATCTGTTGAGTGGTCTCAGAGGAATTGCGCTCACAAAGTGTGACGGACCGACAATCCAACACCATTAATAGGTCCCTCTGTCGCGTTGCGGCGGGGGACAAAACAAGACCAATCGATGTCTGGCCCTGCGTCGCACGGCAAAACGTTGAACCCTGTACGTTCTAGGCCCAATATGGACAGCCAAAATATTCCTATGGTGGACTTACAAAGCATATTTGTCACATGCCACCCAATAATGTAAAAATAGACCAAAAAAATAGTTTCAATTTCTTTCCCCTTTTGATCCCCTTATTGCTAAACAGAAAAGGTGGGTCAAGAAAAAATTGTATCCTCCATTTGTATCCAATATATGACCAAAATTAACTTGTAAAAAATAATTTCTAAATTAGACCATAAATAAAAAAATGTCACATTTTTGCCCCTTTTGGGCCTGGTTCCTTAAAAAAAAAGAGAGGGGACACCCAAAATCATCCCCACCCTTTCATTTATAGTGAGTAACACTACTGTAAAGTTTTATAGCATTTGGTCTACCAAAACAAGTTATTGTGGAAACAAATAAAAAAGTTGCTTATTTGGGCCCTTTAGGGCCCTTAGTTTCTAAACGAAAAAAGAGGGAACACCCAAAATCAGCCCAACCCTTCCTTTCATGGTAAGTAACATTACTGTAAAGATTCATAGCATTTGGTCAACCAGAACAAAAGTTATTGCGGAAAAAAATTAAAAAGTTGCCTTTTTTACCCCCTTTGGGCCTCTAATTTCTTAACGAAACAAGAGGCTCCCAGGAGCCTAAATCGCTCACCTGGTCTTGATGTTGACCCTATACTTTTGTAGAGCTAAATGAGCTGAACATTTAAGCAAGCAACAGCTAATCTCTATCTGCAATAGTTTTCATTCTGTAGGCCAAAAACATGAAAAATCACTTTTTTCAGGGGCCGTAACCCCTATAAGGGGTCATCTAACAACTTCGACCCTGTGGAGAATTTTGTAGAGCTAAATGAGCTGAACATTTAAGCAAGCAACAGCTAATCTCTATCTGCAATAGTTTTCATTCTGTAGGCCAAAAACATGAAAAATGGCTATTTTTCAGGGGCCGTAACCCATATAAGGGGTCATCTGACAACTTCGACCCTATGAAGAATTTTGTAGAGCTAAATGGGCTGAACATTTAAGCAAGCAACAGCTAATCTCTATCTGCAATAGTTTTCATTCTGTAGGCCAAAAACATGAAAAATGGCTATTTTTCAGGGGCCGTAACCCATATAAGGGGTCATCTGACAACTTCGACCCTATGGAGAATTTCGTAGAGCTAAATGAGCTGAACATTTAAGCAAGCAACAGCTAATCTCTATCTGCAATAGTTTTCATTCTGTAGGCCAAAAACATGAAAAATTGCTATTTTTCACCTTTAAGGGGCCGTAACCCCTATAAGGGGTCATCTGACAACTTCGACCCTATGGAGACTTTTGTAGAGTTAAATGAGCTGAACATTTAAGCAAGCAACAGCTAATCTCTATCTGCAATAGTTTTCATTCTGTAGGCCAAAAACATGAAAAAATGCTATTTTTCACCTTTAAAGGGCCGTAACCTCTATAAGGGGTCATCTGACAACTTTGACCAAATGGAGACTTTTGTAGAGCTTTTGATGCTGAATCAGTAGCGTGGCCTCAGATTTCCTCTATCTCTTATACTTTTTGATTTATAAGCCAAAAACAGTAGTCTGACCCCCCTAGTCTATTTTTAGTAACGGCGGCCATGTTTTTTATCAAAGCATTTCAAAATGAGGATCGTTTGTTGCCAACATGTCATATATCATTCCTGCCAAGTTTCTGTTAAATTGGTTCAGTGGTTTCAGAGGAGAAGATTTTTGAAATTGTTAACGGACGACAGACGACGACAGACGACGACGGACGCATAGTGATGGCATAAGCTCACATGGACCTTCGGTCCAGGTGAGCTAAAAAGAAGGGACACCCAAAATCAGCCAAACCCTTCCTTTTATGGTAAGTTACATTACTGTACAGTTTCTTAGCATTTGGTCAACCAGAACAAAAGTTATTGTGGAAACAAATAAAAAAGTTGCTTTTTGATCCCTTTGGGGCCCCTAATTTCTAAACGAAAAAAGAGGGGACACCCAAAATCAGCCCAACCCTTCCTTTTATGGTAAGTAACATTACTATAAAGTTTTATAGCATTTGGTCAACCAGAACAAAAGTTATTGTGGAAAAAAAATTAAAAGTCGCTTTTTTGGCCCCTTTTGGGCCCCTTATTTCAAACAAAATTATAAAATTACCCTAAAAGGGGAGGTGCACATCTTCAATATATCTGTAATCACTGTGTAAAATTTTAGAAAGATCTAGTGTTTGGTTTTTGAGATTCAGATTACACAAGAAAGGCACCCCATAGCCGGACGGACGGACAGACGGACGGACGGAGTGACCCGACTATTAAACCTGCTTTCGCCTTCGGCGACGCAGGTAACAAGTGGCTCCCAGGAGCCTGAATCGCTCACCTGGTCTCAATGTCAACCCTATGAAGACTTTTTTATAGCTACATTATAAAGCTACTTGTTTAAGCAAGAAAAAGCTTTTCTCCATTTGAAACAGTTTTCATTCTAAAGGCAAAAAACACTATCTTTCGCCTTTAACGGGCTGTAACTTATAAGGGGTCATCTGAAACTTTGACTCTATGGAGACTTTTGTAGAGCTAAATGAGCTGAACATTTAATTATAAGCAAGCAACAGCTTTTCTCTATCTGCAATAGTTTTCATTCTATAGGCAAACAAGAGTTAACACTAAAGTATGTCTCGCCTGCCGGCACCATCAGAAACAATTATTCTCTTTTACTTCCACTATATTTTGAATTGTTTCTGAGATCAAAAGATGTTTTTAGAACTTAAACATTGCTAATATATGCAATAAAAATAATCAAAGTCACTCAACCAGAAAATCAAGGTCAAGGTCAAAAGATGGGGCTGCATCTGTGCTAAGCTAAAACTAGGACAAATGCATACCAAGTTTTATCAACCTAGGACTTATAGTACTTTAGATATGGAAGTGTTCGCAAAACTTTTCCATTGCTATTATATGTATTGAAAATTGTCAAAGTCACTCAATCGAAAAAGCAAGGTCAAGGTCAAAAGATGGGGATGCAACTGTGCTAAGCTACTACTGGGGCATATGCATACCAAGTTTCATCAACCTAGGATCCATAGTTCTTGAGATATGGAGGTGCTCGAAAAACTTTTCCATTGCTATTATATGTATTGAAAATTAACAAAGTCACTCAACCGTAAAATCAAGGTCAAGGTCAAAAGATGGGATTGCAATTGTGCTAAGTAACTACTGAGGCATATGCATACCAAGTTTCATCAATATAGGACCTATAGTTCTTGAGATATGGAGGTGCTCGCAAAACTTTTCCATTGCTATTATATGTATTGAAAATTGTCAAAGTCATTCAACTGGAAAAACAAGGTCAAGGTCAAAAGATGGGGATGCAACTGTGCTAAGCTACTACTGGGGCATATGCATACCAAGTTTTATCAACCTAGGACTTATAGTTGTTGAGATATGGAGGTGCTCATTAAACTTTTCCAAAAAGTTAACGCCGCCTTCGCCGCCGCCGGTAAAGTAACACCTATGTCCCGCTCTGCTTCGCAGGCGAGACAGAAACACTATTTTTCGCCTTTAAGGGGCTGTAACCCCTATAAGGGGTCGTCTGACAACTTTGACTCTATAGAGACTTTTGTAGAGCTAAATGAGGTGAACATTTAAGCAAGCAACAGCTTTTCTCTATCTGAAATAGTTTTCATTCTATAGACAAAAAAACACTATTTTTAGCCTTTATGGGACTGTAACCCCTATAAGAGGTTATCTGACAACTTCGACCCTATGGAGACTTTTGTACAGCTAAATAAGCTGAACATTTAAGCAAGCAACAGCTTCTATCTATCTGCAATAGTTTTCATTCCGTAGGCCAAAAACATGCAAAAACATTATTTCAGGGGCCATAACCCCTATAAGGGGTCATCTGACAACTTCGACCCTTTTGAGAAATTTGTAGAGCTAGATGAGCTGAACACTTAAGCAAGCAACAGCTTTTCTCTATCTGCAATTGTTTTCATACAATAGGGCAAAAACATGAAAAAACACTATTTTTCACCTTTAAGGGGCTGTAACCCCTATAAGGGGTCATCTGACAACTTGGACCATATGGAGACTTTAGTAGAGCTTTTGATGCTGAAGCAGTAGGGTGCATCAGATTTCATTTATCTCTAATACTTTTTTATTTATAAGCCAAAAACAGTAGTCTGACCCCCTGGTCTATTTTTAGCAAAGGCGGTCATGTTTTTCGACGAATCAAAAATCCTGACACAAGTTTTGTGCAGGATACCCTAAAATATCACCAGACCAAATTTGGTTTGAATCTGTTCAGTAGTTTCAGAGGAGAAGAAGTTTGAAAAAGTTTACAGATGACGACGACGACAGATTGACGAAGACGGACGCCAAGTGATGACAATAGCTCACATTCGGTCCATGTGAGCTAAAAACGGATATAAAGACAATCTTTGTAGCAGGTCCAGGGTTGCCCCCACCCCAAACCCCACCAGCCAGTCAGCGCGCCCCTCCCTTTTGAAATTTCTGGATCCATCACTGGTAATTAAACAGAGTATTTGCAAATAGATAAAACAAGAGGCTCCCAGGAGCCTGAATCGCTCACCTGGTCTTGATGTCAACCCTATAAAGAACTTTGTATAGCTAAATAAGCTGAACATTTAAGCAAGCAACAGTTTTCTCTTTCAGCAATAGTTGCCATTCTGTAGGCCAAAAACGTGCAAAATGTTATTTAAAGGGCCATCTGAACACTTTGACTCTATAGAGACTTTTGTTAAGAGCTTAATGATTAAGGGGCTGTAATCCCTATAAGGGGTCATCTGATAACTTCAACCCTATGGAGACTTTTTTAGAGCTAAATGGCTGAATATTTAAGCAAGCAACAGCTTTTCTCTATCTGCTATAGGCCAAAAACACTATTTTTCGCCTTTAAGGGGCTGTAACCCCTATAAGGGGTTATCAGACAACTTAGACTCTATGAAGACTTTTGTAGAGCTAAATGAGCTGAACATTTAAGCAAGCAACAGCTTTTCCCTATCTGCAATAGTTTTCATTCTATAGGCCAAAAACACTATTTTCCGCCTTTAAGGGGCTGTAACCCCTATAAGGGGTCATGTGACAACTTCGACCCTATGACAACTTTTGTAGAGCTAAATGAGCTGAACATTTAGGCAAGCAACAGCTTTTATCTATCTGCAATAGTTTTCATTCTATAGGCCAAAAACATTATTTTTCGCCTTTAAAGGGCTGTAACCCCTATAAGGGGTCATCTGACAACTTCGACCCTATGGAGACTTTTGAAGAGCTAAATGAGCTGAACATTTAAGCAAGCAACAGCTTTTCTCTATCTGCAATACTTTTCATTCTATTAGCCAAAAACATGAAAAAACGCTATTTTTCACCTTTAAGGGGCTGTAACCCCTATAAGGGGTCATCTGACAACTTCGACCCAATGGAGACTTTTGTAGAACTTTTGATGCTGAAGCAGCAGGGTGGCATCAGATTTCATCTATCTTTTATACTTTTTGATTTACAAGCCAAAAACAGTAGTCTGACCCCCCTGGTCTATTTTTAGCCACAGCGGCCATGTTTTTTGACGAATCAAAAATCGAAACACAACTTTTGTACAGGACATCCTAAGGATCAATCATACTAAGTTTCATTAAATTCTGTTCAGTAGTTTTAGAGAAGAAGATTTTTGAAATATTGTTAACAGAGGACAGACGACAGACGACGGACGACAGACGACGACGGACGCCAAGTGATTGCAATAGCTCACATGGACCTTCGGTCCAGGTGAGCTAATAAAATGAGATGTAAAACAAGGAATATGCGAGATCCTGTTCACACAGTATTCCCCTGCTATCAACCAAAATGACTGACCTCATACTGAGTGAAGTCATACATGTATACCATATATCAAGTTCCTGTTATAAGTAGTTGCTGAGAAAACAGTTATAAATATTTTCAATAATTGACCAGTAATGTTTAAATATGATTAAATTGGAAATGGTAATTAGATATCTAACCGACCTAATGATGGTACTTGCAACAAAAGACCCCATACTGAAGTCATATATACCAAATATAAAGTTCCTGTGATGAGTAGTTGCTGAGAAAACTTATGAGCATTTTCAACAATTGACCAGTTTAATATGTTGAAAAGTCATTTAAACAGGAGGTAGATATCCAACTGACCTTATTTGATATTTCATTACTTGTGATATTGGACCTCATACTGAATTTCAAATCACTATGAAAAAACTGTTATGAAAATTTTAAACAAGTTGGTAAACAGAAAGTAGTTATCCTATATTGAAGTCATATATCAAATTAAAGTCACTGTGATTTGAAGTTGCAGAGAAGGTTGTTTTGATAGTTATGTTACAGGAGGATGGATGGAAAGATGGACGGACGAACAGAGGTAAATCAGTATACTCCACTCTACTTTGAAGCAAGAGGTATATATAATAAGCTTAAATGACACAAACTCCATACATTCTCTAATACTGAGCAGCATTTCAAAAATCACCACAGAAACTGTCAGCAGTCTTAATTATACAGTATTTATTGCTCAAGCCTGATGTACATGTACATGTAAATATGATGCAAGTGATTCACAACTAACCCTAAAATTAACAAAGAAAGATCCCCTTTCTGAACCTGACAATAAACCTAAATATGACAAATTTTAATAGTACAAAAATACCATTTGCTTATATGAGATTTTTGCAATAACTAGCCATTGACCCTATTGATATGGAAAAGTTTAAAATTGATGTAAAAAGTTAAAACACCGGCAAATTTATGTAGCACTTTGTTAAAAATGTGTTCATACATTTATAACTTCAGCATATGGTCATGACATTTGATTTCAGGTCTGTTTTCATCTATTTCCTTTTTAAGTGAACTCAGTCACTCAGTATTAGATCCATTTTTGTAAAAAGGAATAAGCCTATGAAATGTCATATTCACACATATTATTCTGGTTGACAAACAAGTTTAAAATTTTACTAGCTTTTTATAATTTTAGAAGACTCTCTCAAATTTCTGATCGATTTTGAAACTTCTGTTTCTAATTGCTGCAGCTTTTCAAATTGTTCATCAAGTTGTATAGGAGCCTTTTGTAGTTTTTCTTGTAATGAAATGAAATCTAGTGCTTGTCTGTATGCAAGCTCATGTGGCTGGATATTGTCAGATTCTGAAACATTGTCTGAGGTGTCCAAGTAAGATTCCTCCATTGCAACAGATTTGTTAACTTCCTCTGAAAAAAACAATAAAAAATAAATCAGTCTAATAATCACGAAACTAAATTTCTATTAAACTATAGCATGTTTAGACAGTTACATTTGGCATGTTTAGTTTAGACATCTTTGTGGTTAAAACACATGCAAGGTAAATTGGACATAAATAAAACATACTTATACAGCCCTCTCATGAACATACATATAAATGTACATTTGTAACAATAAAGTAAATGTAAAATTTGAACTAGCAAATCAGTTCAAAAGAGTTTTTTTTAAAAAGTAGATTGTTGAAAAAGAGAGTACATCATGTATAATGTAAATATAAAGTTAATCATTATCAACATGTACATTGTATTTTAATCAACATGTATCACTATGATTTGAACATGCATAGATACATGTACGTGTACATGTATATCAGTCAGTTAAATAATTCTAAACCAAAAGACAATTGCTGAGAAAAAAATGTGCATCATGTTTATATAGTCCTTTTATAAAATGAGGCTGAGCTATGTCATGTAAACATACTATATGTATGTCACTAAGGAAGAGGATGCATGAACTTTTCCCAGGTTAAGATCATCATGATCATCCTAACATGTACATGTATTCTTCTCAACCTTAAATCTCATAATAATCATTGAAGCAATATGTTCATTTCATAATGTCAATCCTGGTATTTTGATAGCCAGAGTTGGAAATAATAGCCTACCCTCTGCCTGAGACAATTCATGAAAATCAGACTGGCTATACAGTACATGTTAAAACAGGTAGAATTTAAATTCAGGGCTGGTTACTTTTTCGGCAAACTTCCTACTCTAGATCTGTGATAACTAATGTTATCTGGTCCCTGTCCTATCAACTTTATTTCTGAGATGTTTAACTCGTAACTTCCAATTTTCCGCTGAATTGACTACTTTAAAAGCACTGTGTGGGAGCGAAACCGGAACTTGGTACTAGTTGAAGCGAGGATCACCAGCTGACAAACGTCACTGGGGTCAAGAAATTTTATTTTATTCTTATTTAAACCACCTTTTCAAGTTGGAAAAGGAGTCGTTTGAAGCATAAGATAGTTGAGAAGGTGTGTGTCTTTGAGCTAAGTCGTACAAAAGGTTTATATGTTAAAACGAGATGAAAACAGTTGACCTGGTACCGGCGAAAAATGAGATCGACAGATCAAACATCATAAAATTCAATGATTTAACGCTTATCTGATTGAACCAAATGGTAAATTTTGTTTAATCTGTTTAACAATTAATAAAAATATGAGAAAAGAGGACCTTGGACCTGAAATGCCTCTAAAATCTTGGAAACAAAATTGCATTGGTGTACGGCAGCTTATAGAACAAGTGTACGGGTACTTGCAGATTTGTATATTTTTTTCTGTACGGCACTTGTGAAGATGACTATTTAAGTTTTTGTTATTAGTTATATTATCGCATTTAATTATAGAGTCATAATTCTTAAGGCACAATAAAAACTAACTACATATTAAATTGGATAAACGGCCACAGTTGAGCAAGGCTGTCGACATCTGACAAGAAAAACAGAATACCAAAATATTACGGGCAAATCTGTACACCTTTGGTATCAAAGGATGCTAAATTCCTCTTGTTAAAACAACCACCAAGAGAGAACAAGGGTCCCGACTCCCAATACGACGGGTCATATCCCAGAACCCCCTGTTACTTTATAACCAGGGGAGAACAGCAAATTTAAGGCAATTGTAGCAAATGGCAAAATTTAAGCAATTATTTAAGCAAACTAGGAAAGCCCAGACTGGTATCAGTTTAGAACCGACTACTCATGGCAACATGAGATAGTCTTAACCTGCAAACTTCCAGCGGTAACGCCGAAAAGTAATCCATGATATGATCCGACGTAGAATAGCGGGAACGATCGGGGCCCCTTATCTTGCCAGAACCCGCCAGCCTAAACTGTGACAAAATTTTATTATTAGAAATATTATTAACATTATAAATTCTAAGTTCATAGTTGTATTTTCACTGATTAAAGGTCCAATATGGTGTCATTTTTCTCTGGAATGTCCTTTCCATATGGCAATAATGTAACTGCTTCCATGTAATATGACAACGGTACAGCAACTATAACGTACTTGTCTGAAGTTCATCGCAGTAGAGAATCTCGCTTCCAACTTTCAAGGCAACTGAAAAATTAATACAACAGCAGCAGAAAATATTCTTACATCAACAAATTATATATAAGGGAGAATGTAGGGGAGGTGGGTGGGATTTTTGTTGGAGCAACTTTTTAACGAAGTGACCTTGCGATACAAGTTTTTGAATGAATGAACTGAGACGTCACAAATAATCAATAAAACCAGATTGAACTGGAAAATTCTTAGAACGGAGTAAACGAAATTATCGCACAAACCATTTATTCCCTATAATTAAATTGGTTTATCAGATTAATTGATAAACCCTATTCATTGTGACATACACGATATAAAAACGACTAAGAACTGTTAATAAGTGTATTGTGTCTGTAAATAACAAGAAAAAAGACCATTTACTACTCTTAAGGAATTGGTTGTAATTAGTTTTGTACCGTATGTAGTTCCTAAATACCGTCCTCTGCTCACATCCACCTCTCTAATAACAGTATGTAAGTCCAAGTTCCTTTTCCAGTCTGCACTGTTTTGTAAATACCGCTGTACACTCTTTTTTCACATTTTATTCCTATTCAAAACATTTAGGAATAGAGATAAAGGACACTACGGGTTCTATCTCGAAATACTCTCAAGGAAAACTTTCAACAAAGCTCTATGACAAACGTGAAGACTTCAACTTTCCATTCTTGTGTACCAACATTCCGCCCGCTCCAGCTTATGGCGTTTACGTATCATAATCGAGCTTGCAGGACTTGCATCGATTTCCTTGACAGAACGTCACGCCTGACACAAAAATTGCTTACACATGCACGGCTGTGTTGCTCCTCATTTGCTATCTTCACTCACGAAATTGTATGGTAGACATCATTCCGTCATAGACAAATATAGGATTTCAATCTCTTAGATGAGTGCAGATGTTGGTCTGTCATAGATTTTTGTTTTGCCTTCCTTTACTTGATAAACTGAATTGACAGAACTTGGCAGCACGGCGGGTGTGCTATAGCAAGTAGGAACTGCTTACTCTTCCGGAGCGCGTTCCTTCACTCTGGGTATGACTTGAATCCGCGTTGTTGATTGCTTTTAAGATTTTTGTATATTTGTGTTATATGTTGTCTGTTTTTTGTTCTGCTCTCGTTGGCGTTGACTGGTTTTGTCTTTGTCTTTTCGGACGTTTGACATTCGGATGCCCCATTGGTACCTTTGCTTCCTTTATATAAGTGTGTACAGATAAGCAATGTTTAGCCTTTGTATTTATTCAAAAATAGAATTTTCTCATTAACTAAATGACTCATCCTGTACCTTTATAATGCTATATGGTGTCATAGTTGGGTGATACCCCGAATCAACTTTTTTTGTCGTCTTAGTAATGATACTTATAATCACAATTGCAAAATACAGCAGAAAATATTGGCATATTTAAAAATTCATTTTTGTTTGGATGTTTTTTTCCACTTCAGAAACGTTTTCATTTTGTGTTTTTTCATTATGCCCATGCAAAAGATTTTTAGATTCAAAAACATTCTCCATGAAAGAACCTTAAGTCGGTGAGCACACTTACATACCCATGCGTTCAACTATTGGACTATACATACTATCCTTGAGATCAGCCTTTAAAATTTCATAAATAAAAAAATGTGATAATATGCACAACTACATATGGTATTCTTCTTGCATACCAAGTGTCGTTAAGATCTGTTAGGTAGTTTCAGAGGAGTTGCGCATACAAACTGTGATCACAGACGGACTGACGAATGGACCAATAATCAAAGCGTTAAAGCGTTAAAAGGCAGAGCTAACTCTAAGCACTAAAATACAGAACGATCATCCATCTGTTTTTCATCAACTTGAAACATATCAATTTTGTTTGTTTTCTCCGTCCACTTAAACAGTAGTAAAGAAATCCGTAATTTGGCTCCGACCACATGAATTTTTATGACGTACTGATTAAATCAAAGGTAAAAGGTCAACAATGTTTAAGTGTACATCAACTGGCGACGGTGTATCGATATATGAAATGTAGTGCACATTTATATCGTAATTAGTATAGAGATGTACCTTTTAGTTTAGACAACCTAATCCAATACATTGAAACAATAATCATACACGATGAATAATCTATAAAAGATACTCTGGTAGGAATATTGCTTAATTGACCGATTTACCCTGTCTAGACGATAAAAAAAACGCAAAAATCAGATGGCTCTTCCCGTAGATATCTATGATTTTATTTGATTTGAGCATTGGAGGTGGAAGGTTGGCACCATAAAGCCGGTTTAATCCACCATTACATTTACAACAATACATTTACAACAAAAATAGGTCCAAAAGACAAAATGCCCCATCAGGCACCATTTGACCCCCCCCCCCCACAATCACCAAATCATGAAGTTGATTCCAAAAGTATAATTTTATGATGATTAAATGATTTTTAAAGTTTTATGATACCATTCTTCCTTCATGATGAAGTAATTTCAATCTAAGTATAACGCCCGCTTTTTCTGTGCACGATCAGTCAACCATGAAGATGATGAGACATATACACTTTTATGATGATTGTTGTTTGTTCATATCCTGATTTATATGTGTACAAAGTTTATGAAGTTTTACGATGATACCAAACTTCCTTCATGGCAAAGTAACTTCAACCTAATTTGGGACGGATGGACGAACAGACCCGAACACTAAATTCCCCCGTATTTTCATAGATGAGGCATAAAAATGTGTACCAAGTAAAGCTGATTAAAATTCTATGTTAGTCTTAAACCTGCATGCTTTTGTCTTCCATGAACTAGCTGAGTAATGTACGTTCGGTAAACTTGTTTTACTCCATTTGGCTTGAAATTGTCAGTATATTTATATTTTTTTTCCTGAAAACGTATCCAGAAAGAATTTTTTTTAAAACACCCATCCACCAAATAAATTGCTCTACTATATGATATGATGAGTCTCTTTCAATCTTTAAAAGCTGCTCGAATTATCGTATACTAGTATAAATTCCAACGAAATCCTTATCTACCTACCCAACCCTCGATCTCTTTACAGGCAACATTGAACAATAATGAGGGTGGACTGTTCTTAATGTAAATGTTAAGCTGAAAAGTCCTATCTTACTGAGATGTTCAGACGCATCTACATGAATGCTGAAATTGTAAATTCATATGTAAAATTTTTGCACATATATTTGTTTCAAGACAAGTTGGAATCCTGTATTACCTGGTAACACTTTGCATCCATACATTTTCGGATCAGATAACTCTATATGCTGCAGCATGTCACGGATAAGTGAGTACTTGTAGTAACATCTTTTGGGTCGTGTCAACTACATGTGACAAAAAAAACACCCAAGACTGCTGCGTGTGGGTCTTTTGTCCCAGATGTACTATCGTGTTTTTTTCTAATCTACAGTGTATTAAAAAAGGCTAAATTGCCAGTAAATTGCAAATATGATGAGATTCTACTTATTCATATAACAAGCTGCCGTACACTTTATTTTTTAAGCTGCCGTACATCAAATTTTATACAGAACAATAAGCTGCCGTACACCAATGCGATTTTGTTTCCAAGATTTTAGAGGCATTTCAGACCCAAGACCCTCTTTTGTCATATTTTTATTAATAGTTAAACAGATTAAACAAAATTTACCATTCGGTTTAATCAGATAAGCGTTAAATCATTGAATTTTATGATGTTTGATCTGTCGATCTCATTTTTCGCCGGTACCAGGTCAACTGTTTTCATCTCGTTTTAACATATAAACTTTTTGTACGACTTAGCTCAAAGACACACACCTTCTCAACTATCTTATGCTTCAAACGACTCCTTTTCCAACTTGAAAAGGTGGTTTAAATAAGAATAAAATAAAATTTCTTGACCCCAGTGACGTTTGTCAGCTGGTGATCCTCGCTTCAACTAGTACCAAGTTCCGGTTTCGCTCCCACACAGTGAAAAGGGGAAATTTTCGCGAGGGGTTTGTTTTTGCTTATTTCGAGATCATAACAAATTAGCGTAAATATACCCTCGCTTTTTACATTTAGAAGGACCCAATATTCCATGATCTAATAAAACACGAAATTAAAACCTTGTGAATGCATTTTGGTACTGAAAACGCGAAATTTAAACCAATAACAATTATTCCCTTTTACAGTATTACATGTAGCAATGCAACATGACTGGTGTGCTTTAGCATGCAGAAACTGCTTACTCTTCCTAAACACGTCATGTTAGTTAATTCTCTTAACAACTTAAGTTCATATTCTTACTTGTCATTCAGTTGTTTACAAATAGGTGATTTTATTTTGTTTTGTCTGTGAACATTTGTTTTAACTGATTCTGTTTTTATTTTTTCTTGATTTTCAAATGCCCCATTGGTATCTCTTTGCTTCTTACAGTGTTAACACAAGTGCTACCTAATCCTTTCTACATGTACAAGACTACTGCAGGACTGGGCTATACTCCTAAAACATAAGTACCTCAATACTGCAACAGGATGGCAACAAGTCAAATAAAAAGCTTTGCCGAGCGCAGCATGATACGACCGCAACATGTTGAACCCTGTACCTTTTAGGCCCAATATGGATAGTCAATTGTTCTGGACACATGCAGCCCATGGTGGACTGACAAAGGTTTTTGACACATGCAGCTTTTGGTGGACTTTCCACTCACATTCTAAAAGCCTATTGTGGATTGATGAGTTTTGATTACTGGAATTTTTTGGTGAGGTTTGAACGAGTAAAAAGTTTCAATTTTTGCCCCTTATTACATAGTAGGTGAGAAAAAAGGGGTCACAAAAATAATTCTCAAATTTGAATCCCCTATTTGACAAGAACAAACATGCAAATAAATTTTCAGAATCGGACCACAAATAAAAAAAGTATCAATTTTGGCCCCTTTTGGTCCCTAATTATGTAATAGTGGAAAAAAAGGGGGGTCGCAAAAATTATTTCTCAATTTTGTATAAGCTATTTGACAAAAACAAACATGCAAAAAAATGTTCAAAATTGTACCACAAATAAAAAAGTTTCAATTTTGGCCCCTTGCATGTATTACATAAAAGGGGGTAAAAAGCGGGGGTCGCAAAAAGTAATTCTTGATTTTGGATCTGCTATTTGACAAGAACAAACATGAAAAAAAAAATTCAAAATCGGACCACAAATAAATATGTTTCGATTTTGGCCCCTTTTGACCCCAAATTACATGACAGGGAAAATAGGGGGCACGGAAAATCATCAGGTTCAATCTTTTATTGTAAGAACATTCTTGCCAAATTTCACAACAATAGGCCAACTAGGATTAAAGTTATAGTGGAAACAAATTCAATATTTGATTTTTTTATGCCCCTTTGGGCCCCTATTTTCAAAAAGGATGTCCCCAAAAATCAATCCCATTCATCTTTTTAGGGTAAGGAACATTATTACCAAATTACAAAGCAATGGGATAACTAGAACTAAAGGTATCATGCCAACAAACATAAAAGTAGCATTTTTGGCACCTAATTTTGAAACTAAAAATGGAGGGACCCCCAAAATCAATCCCATTCATCCTTTTATGGTAAGGAACATCATTGGCAAATTTCATAACAATCGGATATCTTGAACTTCAGTTATTGTGGTAACACTAAAGTTAACAGATGCCGCAGACGACAACGATAACTACGACGATGACGACAACGACGACATCATCATACCAACATATGTCCGCAATTTTTTTGCGGTCGTATAAATAGCATGCCGTCCAACCTCCAATGTTGTTAGTAAGTAATAAGTAAGTAAGTAAACACTTTATTTTAAGAGGGTAACACAGTTAGTACAAAAACTAATCTTCCCTGAGGCCCTCATAATGTACATTTTGTAGGTACAATAAAATATAATAAATACATAAAAAAATCAAATAAACAAAATTATACTTGTGTATTGAACATCATTCATGAAATGTTAAACATCATTCAATATTATTTTCTTGTTGTAATAACAAGAATTTCAAGTATTGTTTTTTAAAAGACTCAACACTCTGAATATCTTTTAATTGTTGAGGAAGAGTATTCCATAAGATAGTTCCAGAATAATGAAAAGTTTTCTTCATAAAATTAGAATTTGGTCTGGGAACAAATAATTTGCCAGACTCAGCAGATCTTAGTGAATAAGAGGAGATGTCTGAAGACTTGTCAAATAAGCAGGATAAGTATAAAGGAGCACATCCTCTATCATCTTTGCTAGCCAAGGGTTACGATCCGCTATCTCTCATGAAGATGAGAGGTAGCGGATCGTAACCCTTGGCTAGCGAAGATGATCCTCTAATACATTGGAACATTAATGCACCTTTGTGATAGTGTACACGATTCATGAAAGTTAACCATCCAAGTTCTTTAAATAGAATCAATGAAGTAGCATGATGTTTTGCATTTAGTATAATTCTTGCTGCACGCTTTTGCAGTTTGTAAACCCTATCAATATTTGTACCCGTGGCTTCCCCCCATATAATACAACAATAATCAAAAAGCAGTAAGATATACCCATTATAATATAATAGAAGCCCTTCCCTCAGTAGGTATGTCCTCAAACGAGACATCAATCCAATCCTAGATGATATTTTGGAGACTAAGGTTCCTATATGTTGTGACCATGATAATGTGTTATCAATGGTTATACCCAGTAATTTTTCATATTCTACATACTCTAGAGCAGAATTATTGTAAATAAGGCTAAGAACACCATCTAAATTGGTCTCTGTTTGTACCGAAACCCGTTCATACATTTTTGTACCTAGGGTCGTTTCGTACCTAAACTTGTTCGTACCGGGTCGTTTCGTACCCATTTTATAAATAGGTGAGTCGTTCCGTACCGATCTTTCAGAGGAACTGGATAAAGGTATTTGTTTTGTATTTTTTTTACTGTTCTTTTGTATTGTTTAGGTCTAACCGTAAAAAATAAATATTTTAAGAATTTTGCTAGGTTTACCGATAACCAGAGCCAGAGTTTTTTGTTTTGTTTTTGTAAATATAATTGTTTCTCTTTTTCTTTTTCAGTTCTATACCATTAGTATTTTCTGAGAAAATGAAAACATTTAGTTTAATTTTCTCAGGTATTTTGCATGGATAGTCTGATAATGAGGATACTTATAAATACTTATTCATTCGGTAATTGTTTGATCATTTTACACTTGAACAAGTTGCTTTCTTTAAAAAAAAGAAAGCAAACGCGAGCTTTATGTTTTTACTGTCTTATGAGCAAGACTGAGAAATAAGCTGTTCTTTTTAAGTTCAAAAGATAAGGGTATTACTTTTAAGCACTTTAAGCATTTTGAGTATTCAAATGTACTGGTGATAAATTACTACAAAGTACATTTTACGTTTATTAAATTCTTTTATTTTTTAAATCAATTGGATTGTAATAGTAGTTGTCAAACTGTCTGTTCTGGGACACTTTTGCCCATGTTAAACCTATGGAAGAATCTGTGTTGTGGATATACTTTGTGGATATACCTAATAAGCTTTTTTTAAATTAAGTGATTGATTGACATGAAGTGACAGATTGACAGGTAGTGACGTACACACCCATGGACAGGAAGTAACCTAATTAAACCACACCCACATCAATGGGAAATTCCCTAATTGAACCACACCTCTTATTGATGGGGGAAATTGCCTAATTAATTCCCTAAAGTTTTTTAATGTTGGTTTCACACCCCCAAACACGTGACAGATGTGAAGGGCCATCAATCATAAAAATCGTGAAATTCCTTAAAAGACAGTTGTTGAATCAGTTGTGTAAACTAAAGTTTGCTATATAAAAACCGGAAGTTGTAAGGTGTTTTTTGGCCGGAACTGTGAAAATCTATAGATAATAAAATGTAGACTTCGCGCGCGGGGGCTTCGGCGGCGGCGGGCGGGCGGCCGGCCGGGACAGAATAATTTCGTAACGGGTTTTCCAGCAGCTTATTGCCATAACTTTTGTTTGTAGTATATTTTTGTTGTATTTCTTATGTTTTTGTTGGTATGTTCCTTTTTTTAATGTTTAGTGTACAGTTTCAGCATCGAGTTCCATATTGTATGGTTCGATTGTATGTGCGTCACCCACATACTTTCTGTTAAACGAAATTCGGTCATTTATTTTAGTACTTTGAATATTTTGTTGAGGATTTTCATACATCATTATTTGGCTTCGAGAACTGTGGTGTTGACATTAGAGTGTCTCTAATGAGTCAAACAGAGATACAGTCTCCAAGATTCTTTTTTTTTCTTTTTTTTTTTTTGCAAGACCAGATATGTTTGAATGTATTTATTATAAAAAGACAAAAGACTCTATGCAATTATTTAATATCTCCGTAATGAGACAATTATGGGTCGGAGAGACATCCACATATTGTCTTTACAATATACACAATATTTTCAACATTATTCATCTAGATAATCACACATCAATATATTGTTCATGAATCTTTATTTTACAGGTTGGTCACATCTCTAGCAGATATCCATGAGTTAAATTTCTTTGGCCAATTTAACCATTTTACGAAATATTGTTTTGTATGTCCCTTTCCTCTTGTCTTTATAACGTTTTCTATTTTCCACATATCGTCATCTCGCACATCGACTTTTTGTAACTCTGATTGATAAAATGTTCCCTTTATTTCTTCATCATTAAAATCCACCACTCTGTATACCGGTAGTCCACCACGTAGGATGCGTTGAGAGATTTTGAATATTTCACCCGACCATTTTTCATCGTATTCCCTAGTAAAAGGATTTCTGATGTAGGTCACGCGAACTTTGTCTCCTAGTTTTAAACGAAACGGCTTTCTTGTTGTCTTTGTCTTAACTATTGAAACTGTTTTCTTAGGCCAATACATTTTCCACCATAAGCTGGTCTCTTTACTTTTTGTAACTTTTTCTGGTGGTAACCCAATAGTTCTATGAAAGGTCTTGTTGTAGCTGCTGGCGAAATCATATAGGGTATCTGTATAATTGTAGTTCTGCTTATAGGTCATGTATCTTGTTATCTTAGATCTAATGGTTTTTATGACTCTTTCTACATAGTTAGCCTTAATTTCCGTAATTTCAGCATATAGATGTTGTATTCTTCGTCGTTGAAGTACTGCCTCTACTTCCTTTGACTTAAATTCTTGCCCTTTATCTGTGCGTATTCTGTTTGGTGATCTTCCTTGTTGGAGAATGTCTTTCAATGCGTCGGCTACAGATTTTCCCTTTTTATCTTTTAATGATCTCATCCATACATATTTGGAAAAAATGTCTATAACCACAAGAACAAAACTTAATCCATGATTATATTTAGCAAATTTTGTCATATCCATCAAATCTGCATCCCACTGATCATCGATTCCAGTTGTTATGACTCTATTTCGTGTGAACGATCGTTTTACAGGTCTCTGTAGGCTATACGGTTCTTGTCGTTGCAACCATTTACGTATTTTATATCTACTTAAGACGAATTTTCCCTCTTTTCGGACAAATCTGTACAACTTATCGGGTCCGCTAAAACTTGCAGGGTTAGATGTATCATAATATATCTTTTTAAGATATATTTCCGAGGGAGAAGACATCTGTTCAATTCAAATTACTAACTGATACTAATAAAAACGATATTTTAATATTAATTTATACTGTCTATTCTCCCTCCTCCCCTTTCTCTTCTTCCTCCTCGCTCTCTTCCCCATTACTGTCTTCATCCTCATCATTTTCATATGTTTCATTTTCGATGACATCAACAAGATAGCCTTCTAGCACTGGTTTGTATTTTCTGGTGGAAATTTTTATTGCTTTCTTATAGTCCATTCCATCCTTAACTAACCTTTCTATCATGGTTATAACTTTTTTATGTAAGTGTCCATCCTGTAACTGTAGCATATATGTAAGCAGATCTGCATATCTGGAAGTGAAATCATCCATTTCTTCAGCTTTAAATTTATGATTAGCTTTAATTCTAGCCTTTTTGTCTACCAATCCTTCTGAGATATATTTATCAACTTTGGTTTGCCACTCATTCTCGTTGCTTTCTCTAGTGTATGTTGCTATACGTTCAAATGCGACTTCCTCACCGTCTTCGATGACAATTTTTCGTTTTTTAGTAGTAGATTCATCAACCTCAATATCATCGAACTTTCTCTTGTTCTCAGGACACCATCTATTTACATGCCTGACCAAATCAGGTACACTTTCGAAAACTAATCCGCAATCATCACAAGAATGCATCTTATCGTTTATATGTTTATCTGTGTCGTGGCTATTTCCTATCTCTATGTCTTTGGTATCTAGACTTTCATCACAATGCGTCTGTTCACCTTGATGTATATCCTTTAAATGAGCAATATCAGATGCATCTCTGTTTGTATACTGACTGCCACCAATTTGAACTGTAGCACCTTCAAAAACATTAGTTTTTAGTCGCTCATCATCGGGTGTGGTCTGTTTCAAATCTATAAATAAATATCCATATGGCTGTTTTGTTCCTTCTGTATATTTTTTCATGAATCTATTAGAGTTTTTGGGATACATTTGTCTTGCTAGAGTAGAAGGCCCAACTTGATCACGCGGGTTTTTAAAAAGAACCAAATACTGGCTATTGATACTCATGGTTCTGCTTCCTTTTCCTTTATAGAATGGGTTTTGTACCAGACATGCCACACTGAGATTCCTATGGTGACTTCCTTCCACAAAGAGTTCACAAACATCTTGACTTGAAGCAACATCTTTCATGAGATCGTCTAAGATAATTAATGTAGGGAATTTTGTGTCTATAAATGAATCTTCATTTAGGTCCTCTGGAATACCATGAACAAATACTATGTGCTTAACTGTCTGCTTCATTTCGTTAAACATTGGCTGCCATCGTTTGTAACACCAAATAATGCGTTCAGGATTCGGTTTTATCATAGATTTTGTATTTTCTAGGAGTCGTTTCATCCAAAAAGTCTTCCCAGATCCAGTTGGTCCTGCTAACGTCATAGTGAAAGGGTGCTGTAGTGTCACCCCTCCCTCACCATCTCCTACTCCTCCTGTTTCATAATCAATATATCCATGCTTATTTTTCAAGTGTCGCATTAAATTGTCTTTTCTAGAAAATTTCAAGTCACAATCACCACAACTGCTCATTATAAGAACACGTCTTACTCCTTTAATTGCATAGAAAGAAATGAAATGACAGTAGTGTTGGTGTGATTTATATTCTCCAGTGACCATATGCTAGACTGCTTATTCCATCTTCGAGAATATACCTTTTATCGTCAAATGGTGATAGTCCTAGTTTGTTGATAGTTATGTTATACAACTGGTGGTCATATGATCTGATCTGATTCATTGAGGACATGTGAATGGTTTTATTAAACAGACACTGTTTGTAATCTTCGTGTCTGGTATGATGTTTAATGACACATTTCTTGATTCCTTTTGCTGTTTTCTTTTCAATCAACTTGTCATCTTCGACCATGACTCTTGTGTGAAGGCCAGCACGCGGTGTATCTTGGAGACTTTCATACCCAGAGACATATATAGTTTAAGATTTCTATAGTGAACAACATATTTCTCTTTGGCTTTAAGGTTTGGAATTAGTTTTTCTGTTGATGTTCCCTTGAGGTCAAGTTCTGCTAAAAGTATTTTAGCATATGGTGATAGCATTTCGTCTGAAACTTTCATTTTCTCGGGAGCTAGTGGATATTCGTTATGAAGATCATGAAGGTCTTCAGGATAATCTAGATCAACTTCTAATATATAGCCACTATCATTACCATCTTCAACATCGTTTATCCGTAGACTCTCAATTTCATTTTCATTCAACCATCTGAAGTCTTTTACAGGAAGTGATTGAGACATGGCCCAGCCGTATAAATTATTTGCATCTAAATAGATCAGATGATTTCTTTCCTCTTTTGGATTATAGTCCGGAACATATTTGTTGTTGGCTTTGGAGAAGCGATGTGTGATCATTGATATTCCTCCTCGAAGGCCCTTTTCGATGAATAGATGCATATCAATATCTGTCAATAATTCTAGTTTTACACCTGTCATTTTGAGCGCGGCTTGCCATGCGAGACCTGGTGATGTATAAAAATGTGCAGCGTCCAGATCATAATAATTCAGACAAATGTTTCTAAAGTTCTCAAATACGTCAGCAAGCAGCAGCACGTCGGTTAATACATACAAGTCATGATATTGTCCAAGGTTCTGTATAGAAAATGTCTCCCATACATTTTGTGCATGTGCATAATCATCATCTGAAATCCACTCCCCAGATAATGTGCTGTAAAAGGCGGATATCGGTGGTAGTTGTTGTTCTGAAAATTTAGCTTCTGAATCGAAATACTCATATGGATAGACCTGCTTTCTTAATAGAAACTTATTGTTTTCGCTTCCAAAATGATCTTTTAAATGTTTGAAATGTAACGATCCTTCTTTAGCAAGGTTTCCTACAAGTGTCTCCAAAGACGATGGCATAAATTGGAAAGAGTCGATGAAGTCCATGCACCCTAGAGAAAATGAAATGTATTTCTCCATGTTATTGGGTATACATCTCAGTCGTTTGTCAACTTTTCCTATTGCCTGCATGATCAGGTGACTGTCATAACCTCGAAGATTGTGAAATATAACAGGAATGCGACCCGTAAACTTGTAGTTTATGTTACAGTCATTGTGTGCTGCCCCTCTAAACTTCCCGGTGACGTGACAATGGTCTCTAACTCGGTCCTCTCCCAATGGCTTGGTGCATATATGACAATTTGCAGCCTTTTTGAATAACTGCCAGTCACCGCCTGTCATTACCATTGGCTCGCAGAGTTTAAATTTTTTCTCTATATTTTCCTGCTCGGTGACCATAAAATCTATAAACTTATCAGCTGCATCCAAACCCCTATAGACAACAGGATTTTTTGAGGTTCCTGAGTTTAGCCCAACAACTTTGTAGGCAAATCCACATGGTACGTGTTGTGTTGACCTCGTCGTCGATGATTTGGATGGATCTCTCTCACAACCTTGAATAGGCATCAGAAGACTTTCGAAGTCAGCATAGATAACATAGGGCACTTCGAGTTGTTTACGAATGTCTTTGTAAAATAACCATTTATCCTCTTCCTTCGGCATTTCAGTTCTCTGTGGCCCATGTGTCATACAGTATGGTTTATGATCATTGAGAATCTGTTCTTTGGTGAAGCCATGTAAGCAATATGGACAATAATGGTATCTTCTAGTGTTAGTGTGTTGGTCTCCCAACAACTTGTTCAAATCATTTATATAACAATAGTGAGATTTCTTGTTGTCCGATATCAATAGCAGGTTAATCTGTTTTTCGAACCTAAAACCAGTGATGTGTATTGGGGAGACGCTCTGCTTCTCGTAACCAAACAAATTGATGGACATTTTGTTCTGCTTCTCGAATTTAGTAACGTCTTCCATTTTCACAGGAAATGGTATACCTTTAAAGTTTAACTTCGATTCATGTTCTTTATACTTGAAAACACGCTCCCCATGTGTTTTTGGTGGATATAATGCAGCTAGAATTGACCACATGAAGCATTTATTATCTCTGTTTTTCACGTTGATGATAGCATGTTTAGATCTTAATTTGGTTGGGAGTGGAATATAACTGGATCCTTTCAGTGGTCTGTAGCGAGCCATATGTATGGTTAAATCAACAATTTTATCTATTGTCCAATTACTGCCTTGCCTTTGGTATTCAATGAATGAGTTGAATACTTTCTTTATTGATTCCTTTAAACCACCATCTATGTCTTCAAATTTCAAGCTTGTTTGACACTTCCCGCGGAAATGTGGTTCTGCAGTTTCTAGTTGATCACCATTTCTTCTCGTCATTTTGATGTTTAAGGATAGGTACCACTTTATACCACCTTTTTCTTTAATGGTCTTTTTAAGCTTGTTTTTTACATCTTCATATTTACTTTTTAAAAAAGTCATCGGGTCGAATTTAACTTTTCCTTCCGCTGGGATAATATAAGTCTCCACTGTTCCATTGAGTGCTTTAAAAGAACATACATCTTTTATGTTGTCTTTTTCGTCTTTGTTATTGACTTTTTTTCCACCTCCTGTTTGATTCTTTACTATTAAGTGCTTCTTAATATGACGCAAATAGCTGTCTTTCCTGTTACTTTGAAACCTACATTTAGAACATGAGTATATCGTTGTTGAATGCATCGCCTTTTTATGCCGATATAGATTTGATTGCTGACTGAATACTTTGCCGCATACATAACAATCATAGGTTTTGGACCTGTTCATCGTTTTGATAATCTACAACGAGAATGGTCAAAGTTTTTAATGCATTGAATAGATAAGGCATTAAGTCACATTAAATGTTAAGGTATAAAATCCTCAATAAAATCCAAAATGTTTGATCAAGACTGTCGTCAAAAAGCCGCCGCCCTTCGACACCACCTTTCAACGCTTATATCACTACAAAACGGAGCTTCCCTCGAAACCAAGGCTTACAGGAGTATACTTCGAACAACAGATAATAATTTCGAAGTATAAAATAATGTTATAACTGGTTTAACCCCCTTTTTTCATTTACCATCGAAGTGCGGGTTTTTTTTACACACTTTGGTAGCTTACTTGAGTCAAATCCAAATATCGTTGCATATTAATAGTTAACATACTTACCCACTCCGGTTACTAGTATTAACGTCTTCACCTTTCAACTTGTCGATTGACTAATGATTTTTCAATTAATTTTCTCGCTTAAATAGGGAATTTCCTATAAAATTTATGGATTTATTGTTTAATGTGACAAATAAGAACATGTTGACATGTGTCATTAAAATATTTTAATTTGTTTTAGATGATTGATGGTGCTGGTTTTATTTTTGTTTGATACAACCTTACTTCCTGTTTTGGGGGTTATAAAATAAACACTCGTTGACATGTGTCATTAAAATATTTTAATTTGTTTTAGATGATTGATGGTGCTGGGTTTTTTGTTTGTTTGATACAACCTTACTTCCTGTTTTGGGGGTATAAAATAAACACTCGTTGACATGTGTCATTAAAATATTTTCATTTGTTTTAGATGATTGATGGTACTGTTTTTGTTTGTTTGTTTGTTTGTTTGATACAGCCTAACTTCCTGTTTTTGGGGGTATAAAATAAACACTCTGATATTATTTAGGGGATTTCCCATCTTTCATATATGTCAATTACATTTAATGTTGGGATTATGTAACCCTTTAATGTCATTAAGGAAATCACTGTCACAATGATATATAGCTTTATTATCTGTTATTGAAATTTCTTACCTGTAATAAGGGTGTTCGTAGTTAAAATATCTATATCCACTTTTTAGACTTTTAGAGAATCCCTACCTGTTTTGCATGGTTTGAAGTGGGGGCATAAATCTATTTGTATCATTACGGGATTTCCCATCTGATAGTTAAAGGATAAAACATAACCCTCTTCTAATGTTATTAAGAAAGTGACATGCAGTAATTGGGTTTTAATTTTTAAACTATGAATGGTGTAAGTCACTTAATTGATACGATGACTGTCTTAACATTTTAACTTGGTGTGGGTATAGGGTACAATTTTTATCTTGTTTTATATCTCAGCGAAATAGCGTTTAATGCATGCAAGATCAACTGATAATAATCAATTAGCTGTTATAAAATAAAGGAGGAAGAGGGAGGAAAATAAAGGAGGAAGAGGGAGGAAGAGGAGGAGGGAGGAGGAGGAGGGAGGGAGGGAGGAGGAGGAGGAGGAGGGAGGGAGGAGGAGGAGGAGGGAGGAGGAGGAGGAGGAGGAGGGAGGAGGAGGAGGAGGGAGGGAGGAGGCAAGAGGAGGAGGAGGGAGGGCGAAGGGAGGGAGGAAGGAGGAGAACATTTTAACAAGGAAGGAAAATCTTTGTGAATTTATTATACTGGTCTAGCTTCGGAATTCAATTTCTATGAGGAAGCTTTTGACAATGTTTAATTTTGATTCAATATGGACATGTTAACATATGTTAATTCCTTTCAATAAATTAATTAGATATACAAATATGTTGTCATGTTTTTCCCTTTGATGGATGACATTGTAAAACCAATTTTACCTGTAACAATATGGATAATGTAATATATTTGTTATGTTTTTATTTACGTTTGTGACAACGTTGATGTACTAAGTAGGAACTAATGATTGTATAATTTTATTAGAAAGTCTTAAATTGTTTGAAATCACGCATATGGAAAAAAAACATTCTGATCCTCCATACCATATATCAAAAGGGTGTGATTAGTAGTTATAACTGGGAAAGCCGTTACAAAATTATTCTGTCCCGGCCGGCCGCCCGCCGCCACCGAAGCCCCCGCGCGCGAAGTCTACATTTTATTATCTATAGATTTTCACAGTTCCGGCCAAAAAACACCTTACAACTTCCGGTTTTTATATAGCAAACTTTAGTTTACACAACTGATTCAACAACTGTCTTTTAAGGAATTTCACGATTTTTATGATTGATGGCCCTTCACATCTGTCACGTGTTTGGGGGTGTGAAACCAACATTAAAAAACTTTAGGGAATTAATTAGGCAATTTCCCCCATCAATAAGAGGTGTGGTTCAATTAGGGAATTTCCCATTGATGTGGGTGTGGTTTAATTAGGTTACTTCCTGTCCATGGGTGTGTACGTCACTACCTGTCAATCTGTCACTTCATGTCAATCAATCACTTAATTAAAAAAAAGCTTATTAGGTATATCCACAAAGTATATCCACAACACAGATTCTTCCATAGGTTTAACATGGGCAAAAGTGTCCCAGAACAGACAGTTTGACAACTACTTGTAATAAAATGTTGAAAAGGTAAATGATGTGCTTGTAAAATTCTTGTTGTTTTTTTTTTTTTTTGTTTCAGTTTCGATTGTACAGATTATTACTTATTTATACAAAAAAAACAAATCCTATCTTCATGATCTTGGACCGTTCAGTCGAAGATTTGAACTGTTTTAAATATTACCAATTTCTCAATTCATTCTATTAGACATTTTTATTAAGAATAAATATTGTGAAATAAAAAAAAAAAAGTTTAAAAACTAAACCCACCCATAGACGACTTTAAAATTAACAAAATAATATTTTATGATTGTGTTCGTGTATTTTAGTGGTTTTGGTCATTTCTTTTATTTAGTTATGCTCAAATTATTAATATATTCCAACTTAAATATCACAATCTTTTTACAAAATGTTCTAACTAAATAGGGTCGAAACAACTTAGTTGTAGGTACGAAACGACCTGGTGCGAAACGACCCAGTAAGAACGGGAATCAGTACAAAAACGACCCGGATTCTCTAAATTTTGCAACCTCTGGTTTGACCCGATCAACATTGATTTTGATTTGTTAACGTTAATAATTACCATATCATTATTGATACACCATTCATGTATTTTTAACATATCTACATTCAGTTTACAATTAATATCAGATAATGAGTTTGATGAGAGGTGTACTGTTGTGTCATCTGCATATAGGTCAGAAGAACCATGTTCCAAGTGCAGAGGCAAGTCATTAATATATAAAAGAAAAAGAAGAGGACCCAAAATACTTCCTTGTGGGATACTGAAATGAATATTACTTAGCTACTCCAACAAAACATTTCATTAAGAGATTTGTTATTTTGTAGATATTTCACTTCTAAAATTAATGGTGACCCTATTGTAGATGAAATGAGAAGTGGTATATCTCATATTTATCTGTGCAATTTCTGTCAAAATGCAAAGTTTCAATTTATTTGATGAATGCACGTTGATGCACGCCAAATTTAAATTTTGTGCGTTTTGCTATTTTTTGTACTTTTTATGGAATTTTTCTGAAATTTTATTGCTATCAACGGCCAAAGCACCGTAACTCTAGGCCATTTAAATTCGGGATACAGTTTAAGGTTAGTGAGGACACCTGTCATGTGACCAAAAACAGCTAAAAATGCAAAAAAACCAAGTGCAAATGTCACAAATACCTTGAAACTTGTGTTAAATATTTTCATTTTATAAAACTTAATAAAAATAAATTAATTATAGTTCATATAAAACAACCATTCCTTCATAAATAAAATTTTCAAATAAAACAAGGGAGATAATCCACTTGAAAAATGACTAAAAAATTACAAAGATTTGTATTGTAGATAGAAAAGTAAGCTGGTGACCCCCAGTTTTTATTGTTTTATTTCAAAATATATTGTATTTCATTGATTTTTATCAAATAAAAATAAAATTTAAATTCTTGGATTTTTTCTGCGACAAGATATTATGCTAATTCTTTGGCCTTTCCTATATAATCTATAGTAATTTGGGAAAACTTTGAGCCTAAATTTTGGGAAAACAAGCCTGGAAAGGGGGTCCAATATTTTTACACAAGATAAAGTATATACCTAATACTAATATATCAAAAAATTGGACATTTTAAATTCGGCATTATTTTTGGGGTCAGGTGTCCTCACTAACCTTAAATCCATTATGAGGAAAGGGAGAAAAAATTCGACTGACCGGAAATTGAAAAAAAGCACAGGAAGTGAAAATTTTCATTTTTTTAACAATTCTGTACTCCGTGCAATTTTGAAAATTTTATAATAAAAATTATATTTTCCTGTTTCTGAAGCAGATACCTATCGTTTTAAGCTGCTTTCATAAATGAATTTGACAATTAAACATTTTAGTTGGAGTAGCTATATTACTAGAATTTGATTTGTTGTCCAGAGTAAACTGGGCTACTGCATCATGTGCACCCAAGTCCCATTTTTTCCATGGTCATAATGTTACAAATATAAATGTACAAACCTAAAGTAGAAAAGTTGTTTGATGAGAACACAACCTCATCTTTTGGAGCATTATCGATATCTTCAATGACATCTTTTATTGAAGGCGGATGTGGTCTTTCGGGTAAAACTTTTGATTTATTCATTGTCAGTCAATTTTTGTACACATGTCACACATCTACATCTTTTTACCTCCAATTCAAATTATACTATAAACGTATTTCCACAAATATATTCATTAAAATGCAAACTTTGAAAAGTGACAACTCGACAAAATTAGGGTAAGTATTGTGACGGGGAATGAAACATATTAAATTTCAATGATAGATTAACTCGTCCCTCTTGCATCTCGACCCTAATAAATAAACCTAAAGTAAGGTAGGACATTTTACTGCAGAAATAACCCAAGTGTGAACGATTTATGTTGGGAAGTTCCTTCATGTTTTGAAGTGGTTCTTTTTAGAAGATCCTAAAAAGTTACATATGTTCATAAGATATGCTGTCAACTTTTGTTGTATTGTCTCCTGGTAAATAAAAGTTGTTTTGAGCATGAATACAAATATGTACTATGAACATTGTCTACTAAAAAATGGAACTTTTTCAAGAACTTATCAATGAACATTTGAACATGTTGAAGGAACTTCCCAACACAAAACGTTCACACTTGGGTAATTTCTGCAGTAACAATAAAAAAAGTTTTCCAACTGGCTGATTTCGGACGATCCTTGTAAAGCAATATTGGATATTGGCTCTCCTCAAGCCGCATTGCTGACCTCTGAAAAAATTCCTCTTTGGTTTCTATATCAGAATTTTTCAATGTGGCCTCACTTAAAAAATGTTTGTCTGATTTTGCTGAAAATCATATATAGTCTTTATTATATTCTTCTTAAAGTTTGGCATATTTGGTCTTTTTCATAAATTGTAGGTAGACCTACCTGAATTATGAATTTATGAATATCTGAGGATTTGCCGTTCTTGCTCGTCATATTCATGTAGTATTTGACATTTTTAATCTCTTTGCTTGAGCTCTTCTAATGACTCTTAAATAGTGGACACATACATCACACATTGCTCAATTTATTGCCAGTAACTTTGTAATAATTCTTATCACCAATCTTATGATGGACACCAATTCTAGATAAACTAAAATAAAAATATTTTGGAGTCGGATTAAATTGTTGTCAGTAATTAGCCACCTACATGTATATACATCATAAATTCATACATTGAGATGTCCCAGCATTAAAACTAGTCTCTGCTGTGTAAAAAATCATTTGGATTTTCAACAAGAGAAATGTTCAGAATTGAACTTTATACAGTTTCACCCAGCTGCCCCAAAGTTTGACTAAGTAAGGAAGTAAATATGTGACAGCCCTTAAACCAGTACATGCAATGTTTTGGCTATTTAAGAGTCATCAGAGGTGCTCTAGCCAATAGACTTCATAGTAAAGTCATATACCAAATTTTTGTCCTCATGATAAAAAGTAACATGTAACAAGAAAATTGTAAGAAAGATATGTTGTGGATTGAAGGGCAGACAGGGGTAAACCAGTAATACCCTTGCTTCCTCCTTCTCTTCTTTCATGTCTGGAGGGAGTTTTTATAAAACTACAAGTACTGTGGATTCATTTATTTTCATGGGTATCAATTTTTGTGGTTTAATGAAAATTGATAGGTTCATGGTTCTGGAATTTGCAGCATACAAATCAATGTTAAATTTCCTTTTTCGGGGGATATCAAATTTCGTGGGTCAAAGTCACCCACGAAATTTGATACCCCATGAATAATAATGAAACCACAGTATTTAAAATAACTTTTGAATAAACAACTGTATTTTCACCTTTTATTGTAATGATGGTTATCCAATCTAAGATTTGA
The DNA here is from genome assembly GCA_963971305.1 of Arcuatula senhousia. Classification (NCBI taxonomy): domain Eukaryota; kingdom Metazoa; phylum Mollusca; class Bivalvia; order Mytilida; family Mytilidae; genus Arcuatula; species Arcuatula senhousia. The sequence continues at coordinate 29,567,376 of OZ020311.1, read as the reverse complement.
ATGTTATATCATGTGGCATAAATCAATGTAATTATTCTTTTAATAAATTCAAAACTGAATCTGAATCTAAAAAATAAAAAAAACACATTTTAATTAATAACATTAAGAAAAACAAATAAAATTAAAGTTTGTTTTTGCCTACAAAAACGATGTCTCCCCCCGTTTTCCCAAAAAGTTCTAAGTTCAAAGGACCATAACTGGCACAAACATTTGAGAATCAAAATTTCCTGGTAATATGCACAACTACATATGATGTTCTTCCTATATACCAAGTTTCATTGAATTCGGTTCAGTAGTTTCAGAGGAGTTGCGCTGACAAGATGATACATGAGGATTTTCAGCAATTTTCTAAGTTCAAAGGGCCATAACTCCTACAAAAATTTGAGGATCAAAATTTCCTGGTAATATGCACAACTACATATGGTGTCCTTCCTATATACCAAGTTTCGTTGAATTCGGTTCAGTAGTTTCAGAGGAGTTGCGCTGACAAGATGATAAATGAGGATTTTCAGCAATTTTCTAAGTTCAAAGGGCCATAACTCCCACAAAAATTTGAGGATCAAAATTTCCTGGTAATATGCACAACTACATATGGTGTCCTTCCTATATACCAAGTTTCGTTGAATTTGGTTCAGTAGTTTCAGAGGAGTTGCGCTGACAAACTGAGACGGACAGACGGACGGACGGACGGACACGACAAAAACAATATGTCTCCCCACAAAAGTGGGGGGGGGAGACATAATTTTAATCCTTTGAAAGTTTAAAAGTAAGCAAGACATAGTCAATTTATACTGCCTAGTATCAACAGAATGTTGCTTTTAATTTCCATAAAAAAATCTGTGGCATATTTTGATGGCAACTTGCAAATGCAGCATCATGGCCAGTACAACACTGCCACTACATGTCAATGTAAGTGACATAAAGGGGTACAGAACACCTAAGGGAAATAACTCTTAAATATCACTTGAACGTTTTAGTCAAGCACATTTATTCAAAGAAGTCAAGCTTCTCAATGATCAAAATATGAAATGTTGCAACTCCATTATGTTCAATGAAAATTTTGACAAGAAACCTATGGATCCATTTTCTTAAGATTTTGCAATTAAGTTAACTCTACAAAAGTACATATTTAAGCAAAGTTTCAGGAAAATTAAACGACACAGTTTTATTTTAGCAAAGTGTTGGGTATCCCCTTAAATCAATTTTAAGAGAGGCTTGTCCACTTTCTAAATGGATCTGACTATGAGTCATATACAGTGTATCATACATTTCTCCAACATGTTTATAGTCAATACCTGGAACCTTTGGCACTAATTCTTAAAATCTAAATGATTTTTGAAAGTGAAAATTTACTACATGTACAATTGATTAAATAATAAACTAGTGTCTCTGAAAGGATCATAAATAAACACCTTTGTTATAATTTAAAGGACTTACATAAAAAATATAAATTTTTTTCTAACATAAGTGTAGAAAACTTGTTGCAGATTCGGGATCAAAAAAGAAAAGGTACCATAGTCTTGTTTTAAAACATTTCAAAATTGCAACCATTCTCAAGTCCACAAAATTCAAACTGTGTGTAACTTTTTTTGTTTAAACAGGACTAATAAGAGACCCTCAACAAATTGCAGGATTTAAGAATCCTGATCTGTTTAACCAATACAAAAAAAATATTTAGTATTGCATTCACTTTCAAAACAAATGTTTTTGATTGCAAACTAATGTGAACTAAGTGCGAAATCAATAAATCTAACAATTAGAAAATATAATAATGTTATAATGTAAAGACAGAGATGAAGATTACAAGAAAATATGAATTCTTAGATTAAATATTGTTTTCAACAACGAATTATTGACATGATAATGATTTTTAATACATTGTATTTGAAAAATAAAATTCAATTGCTTTCTACATCAATATACAAAGCATGAAGAAGCGACTATTTTTAAGCATGCCATTACTGTTATAAAGTCACGTCTTTCGAAACATTTTTTAAAGACAGCAAAATCAAATACCGTAAACATTTCAGGACTGAGCAATAATATTATTCATCTACATGTTCAAGGCATTAACTTACATGCATGATAAACACGACAAAGTAATAATCAATACTACTTTTGTTTCATTATTATTTTGGACTGCCAACTTTCAAAGGTATGGGTGGCAGCCAGCCACAACAAGGAATACTGTGAGCAATTTCCCCCGGCTTCATATTGGACACTTTATCAAAAAAAACACTAAAGTTCAATTATCTCCCCTGAATAATATTCGACAGCAATGATTATTCTTCATGCACATCTCCATTTAATTTACTTCTTTCATGTAAAGTTTCATCAAAACTCATCCAGTTGTTTAGGAAGAGTTGTGGTTATGAGGTCTCAATTTGAACACAAGAATATGTCTAACGGACATAATGCCCCATCTTGTAATATTTGTGACCAACAAAAAAATGGACTGTACACTGTATATGCCTCCCTTTTTTTTGTAGGAGGGGCATAAAAAACCTAAGTCAAATTATCTCCCCTCAAAATCAATTGGGTGGTTTAGAAGGAGTTGCCTTTACGAGATATCTGGATAGACAGATGGACCTGACAGACAGACAGGTTGATTCCTATATTCCCCCAAATCTTTGTTTGCGGGGTATAAAAATAAGAATCTAACATTTTAAATTGATTCTTTCTAGCATCATGTGCATACCATAGAATTTTACATCAATCAAAATGATTTTTATGGTAAAATGACAAAAAATCTAATTTCATAAAAACACAAAGCAGGACTATTTTCTTGACAAGATAGCAATTGATACACCAAGTAGTTCTGAAATTTAAAAGAATTTAAAATCTTTGTAAATGGTACAGTAAAGCTTCAGATAGATTCTCGACTAATTATATGTTAATGGTCTAGATACTTTATATATTTAGCACCATTGTATGACGTCTAGCTATATAATTCTCAAATAATTACAATTTTGTTTTCAGTTTTCAATTATAGTAAACTGTTATCTATTAAAATGATCTATTAGCACAAATCATTTCTTACAAACACATTTCCTACATTAGTACATTTACACTGTAAAATTCAACAAAAGATGGCATTATTTAATTACAAACATACAAATACATGTAAAGTGGCACTTTGAAATCTGAGATCTCACCAGAATAATTGCTAGAAAGCAAGTTAGAATTGTTTATAGAAAGCAAGTAAATATTAAAACCTAAAAACCTTTTACTTTTTTTTCATTCACCAGGTGGTATGAATTTTAGGTAAAATTTTTATTACGGGAAATTTGAACAAATGGGTCATGACACAAAACTATTAGACTTACATGTACACCCTTCCAAACTCAGAGGATATTTGATATTGAAATTCAAAATATCAAAAATAGTTGCTGTAAGTAAAAATTTCCTAATAAAAACCACACAAGTGATTTTTTTTTCACCAAAGACTAGCACTTTTTTGTACTAATCAACCTTATTCATCCTCATGCATATATTTCAAAATCTAAAAATTTGAAAATTTGAAAAAAATAAAAATGGAGGTCATTTCATAATACCTAGTACTTTATGTTGCAGTGAATAAAAATCATCTATAGGTTCAAAGAGTCAAACAAATCAAAAATAGCATACCAATACTCATGATACAAATTAGTGATGTTCCAATTAATCGGAAAATCTAATTGAAATGGGCTGTCGATGCTACTAATCGATTATTAAATCAATAATCGATTAATCGAAACATAATAGATTGTAGTGAATTTATGCAATTATTGCCAAGAATAACATTAATTTGGAGAGTAAGTTCTATCATTTTCATGAAAAATTAAGTCCAATTTTATAATCGATTAATAATCGATTGTGATCTTTCGATTATTTCCGATAATCGATTATGAAAAAAAACGATTGCCCATCACTAATACAAATCTTACAATAAAGAATGCTTACTTACACAGGAAGCACATTTAAAATCCTATAAATATTTGTAACTAGGAAACATACATTAAATGGTATAATCTTATAGACATGATAGACAATCTTAAGGATTCAAATCAACACATTAAACATTAAATTTAAGTTTTTAAGTGGCAATAATGATCTAAAATGAAACACACGTAGAAGAACCTAATACCCTTTCACATTATAACTTCAACATCAAAATTTTCTGTGCTTTACTCTTATCGACAAGATGCCGAGATTTCAAACATCATCTAATTCATTTGCTAATTTTCAGTCCTAAAAAAGTCACTCTAAGTTAGAAAAATACATGAAACATAAATTCTTCATATCAATTTTCTCCTTAAAGTAGAGCTACAATACATGTACTTTGTCTTAAGACATGAAAATGTAAAATGCATGAATTATTTTGAATAGTGTTTAACACTCAAAGGACAAATTTCCACCTCAATGCAAACATGATTCAAACTAGCCTTGTAGACTTCTGGAAACTGCAGTCATAAAATCTGGTATTATTTTATAATAATAACCCAAAACTTTAACAACAGATAAGTTATTCTTGAAAAAAATATTTGTTTATCAAACACTAAACAACATATACATGTACACAATTCAAATTGATTCTTTATAAGGCTATTCCATAAAAATGTTTCCTGGGGGGGGGGGCACAATGCAAATCCTTTTATGGGTACATATTAAAATTAATGCATTCATATTGTGTTATACTGTCATTTCATTATTTTTCATGGGGTATCAATTTTGTGGCTTTCATGGATGGTCTTGATATTCCACGAAAAGGAAATTAAGCATTAGTTTGTATGCTGCAGACTTCAAAACCACAAAGTAAAGAATCCACAAACTGAACCCTTTTCATAGAACCACAAAATTTGGTACATGTACCCACTAAAATAAATCTAACCACAAAAACACTCTTAAGCTTTTTATCAAAGGGTGTTCTGTCCCCATTTGATATTTTTGTTGGAATAGCCCTGAGAAAGACAGAATAATTCTTTATTGAACTCATGAGCAAATCAGATTTACTGCTAATCGAGCACTTGCTTTGCTCACCTATCCTGGGCTAATTTATGATCTACATCGCAAAACATTATATATTTCAACTTCTAAAAATTTAACAAATAAAGCTTTCAATGCCCACATTCATTACATAGATTTATACCATAAATACTTCTTAAAAAGAACAAAAGCAATGTTTCATAAAATTCAAAACATCTTTTTTTTTAATTACAATAACAACTATTTCACACCCGACAATAGCACTTTCACGATGTTCTACTAAATAACAATGAATCTTAAAATCACAGATGACCGATAATAAATCCTAAATCTAGCCCGTGTCAATCCTGTAAAGAAGTGAAGCGATTTCCCAGTGTCAACTCTTGTCTAACTTTTGATGGATCCTCTGTATTTCTACCTCCTGATTGTACTTGCTCAAAATCAGACCTCGAATCACTGAAAAAACAACAAATAAAATATTGTACATACTAAACAATTTGCATTTTTTCCCTATAACGACAAATGTCCTGCCTTCACTCTTAAAATTTAATGGAAGACACCGTGTGCACATAGACAAAAAGAGGATTTCTAGCTTTAAGATGAGTGCATACCTTTGTATGTGTATTTGTCATAAGGTTTTGTTGTTGTCATTCTATGCTCTTCATAATCATATAGTGTTTGGCATTTTAATATTTTTGGTAGAGCGCCTCTGATGAGTCTTGAATAGACGAAACGCGCGTCAGGCGTAGCAAAATTTATTGTCTGGAACTTTGTTGTAATTTTTGTTTATATATTTATTTCACCTCCAACATTACATGTATTACAACAAGCAGGAATTGCTTACCCTTCCATAGCACAGCTGATTGCAATTCAGTTCTTAAGCATGCATATTTTGTAATGGGTCTTTTTCCATTTTGTCCTTTGACAACTGATTTGTATTTATTGCTTTACAGACTTATTGCCATTCAAAAAAAGCCATTGGTACATCTTTGCTTTTTTACTCTATAGTCAAAAAAATCTGTAACAATCATTGACTGCTATAAAATTTCCATCTTATTCATGGTATTTAAGGTACATGTACAGTTATTATATGTTTGAAATAAAATAGGAAGTTGAGATTTTTAAGAATGCCTCTTCAGGTTGCTTTCACTTTCATATATGTGATTCTCCCATCGGGAAACAAAATCTCAAGCTTTGTCATGACGGCTGCTACACATATATGCACTTTAACCATAACCCTAACACCTTCATATATTGTACCTGCCTCAGAAAGTGTCAAGGAGGAGGGAAACAAGCATATACTTTGGCTTTTAAAATTGTCTTGATTAAAATATATAATGACCAAAATTTAGAAGTTAAGAATGATATCACATACCCACTACTACCCCACCCTTTCACCTCAGGTGGAGCACCACCTCCTAGGGTTGGGAAGTCATCCTCACTCTGTAGATTTGGGGCCGTCTTTTTCCTCCTTGCTGTTAATCTTGAGGGTGTCATAGAAGATGGTGATGATGTCGACCCTGCCCTGGCTCCTGGGGGGACATATTTAGTAGGTTTGGGTTTGTCCTCCTTTGGAGGCTCTGGTTCTGATGGGGTAGGCTCAGGAACTGAGGTGGTGGCTACTGTAAAAGAATAATCATTTATTGTTACATTCAAGCAACAAAATGCAAGTAAAGAACTGAAGCACTGGTAGCCATGTTTATGACTGTCCCTTTTCAGTAATCTTTGTAAAAGCTGATGATTGTATTTGTTCATGTTAAATGTTCTGTAAAAGTATTTTGCAGCAAGTTCAAGTCACATTGAAATCTGCTGCCTATTCTTCATTGTCACTAAATAAGTGGATTTTAAACTTGCGGCTTGTTTAACTGGAACATTGTGTACATTGTATATGTTGTATACATAAGCAAATGTATACTTTAAACCATTTTCTACAAATTTGAATAATAAATACAAGAATTTATTGCATATGGGCTTATTTTTAGTGCTTTGTACAAGATAAACAATAGGGGGAAGGTTGGGCCCAAAAAAACTAGTTTAACTCCGCCACATTTTATATGTGCCTGTCCTATGCCAAGAATCCTTGTCAAAGCCTTTGTTTGTCCTTGTCTACTATCTGTTTTTTGTTTTATGTCCAGAAATGGGTCTTTCTTTGATATTCTAGGGATTTGTTTGAATCTATGTATTGTATTTTTAGTCTTGGGCAAATGCAAGACAGCAAGCAGTGACCTCTGGTGTCTCGTACACTTATTCCACATTTCTTTATCGTCTATTATAGCTACTTCTGTCAGGCGATGCCGATCAATAAAACTTGCATTCCTGGGAGATGTGTTATTTTTGTTTTACAATTTCTTTAATCATCCTATCCCGATGATATCATACAAATTATATGTTCTAGGTTTTGTCAATATATTTGTACACTGTATACTGAAAAATGTGTAATGCAGTGAATATACCTATTTGTGGGTAAAAATGTTTAGTGTATATACCTGTTTGTGGGTAAAAATGTGTAATGTAGTGTACATCTATATACCTGTTTGTGGGTAAAAATGTGTGATGTAGAGTATATACCTGTTTGTGGGTAAAAATGTGTAATATAATGTATATACCTGTTTGTGGGTAAAAATGTGTAATTTAGTGTATATACCTGTTTGTGGGTTTTGTTGAGATTTATGCCAGGGACCAGAAGCTGCTTCTCTTTTCTCTTTTGCCTCTTCATCTTCGTCATCCTCATTTTCATTGTTTTCTTCTTCCCCCTCTTCTTCCTCTTTACTACAATAATTAATTCTTGATCTGATGTACAATGCGTATAAAGTCACATAAAATCTTGCCTTATTACAGATGGCTCTTTGTATTCTAAATCCTCTGTGTGTGCTCATTTTTTTCAATTGTTATTTCATGACTTGATATTTATTTTATTTCCAAATACAAAAAAATCTTCAATATTTTTTGCCTTTAAGGGGCTGTAACCCCTATAAGGGGTCATCTGACAACTTAAACAACTTGGACCCTAAGGAGACTTTTGTAGAGCTAAATGAGCTGAACATTTAAGCAAGCAACAGCTTTTCTCTATCTGCAATAGTTTTCATTCTATCGGCCAAAAACAGTATTTTTCCCCTTTAAGGGTCTGTAACCCCTATAAAGGGTCATCTGACAACTTCGACCTTATGGTGACTTTTGTAGAGCTTAATGAGCTGAACATTAAAGCAAGCGACAGCTTTTCTCTAGTTTTCATTCTAAAGGGCAAAAACATGAAAAAATGCTATTTTTTACCTTCAAAGGGCCATAACCCCTATCAAGGGTCATCTGACAACTTCGACCCAATGGAGACTTTTGTAGAGCTTTTGATTCTGAAGAGCCTAAGATCCTTCTGATGTTTTCTGTCTGTTATGGTTATTGAGTCATAGACCATTTTAAGTGATTTTACCCTATGTTCTATTTTTAGTAACAGCTGCCAAGTTTTTTATCGAATCATTTTAAAATGAGGACAGTTTGTTGCCAACATCACATATATCATTCCTGCAAAGTTTCAGTTAAATTGGATCAGTGATTTTAGAGAAAAAGATTTTTGACGACAGATGACGGACGACGACGGACGCATAATGATGGCATAAGCTCACATGGCCTTTGGCGAGGTGAGCTAAAAATATCAAGAACATTCCAATCATTCCCTCATGCAGTAACAGTAGATAACAATAGGAATTTTGTACAAGTCTTTTTGTTTGAAAATATCCAGAAGTACAAATGTAGCCAAATTACTGAACACTGACTGTACATGTACTGTATAATACATGTAAATAAAAAGCTACACCGAGCGCAGCATGATACGACCGCAACATGTTGAACCCTGTACATTTGCAGCCCAATATGGATTGTCAAATACTTTGGACACATGCAGCCCATGGTGGACTCACAAAGCTTTTTGACACAAGCATTCTTTGGGGGACTTTGAATTGCATATTTGAATTTTGTTTACACATTTATGTAGTCTACACCAACCTTCAAGGAAAACTCATAATGTGCTTTTGGTCCCTTTGATCCCTAATTTCCCCAAATTGGTAAGAGATATTGCTAACCTGAATGTAAAATGATGGCATGGATTTTACAAGGATTCCAATGAGAAAAAAAATTTTCAAAATTGGACCACAAATAAAAAAGTCGATTTTTTTGGGACTGGCCCCTTTTTGACCCCTGATAGCAATGTAACGGTACAAGATACTTAAAAACTGTCGTAACATTTTCCTGACAGAATTTATCATGTTTATTGAGGATATTATTGACAAATTGTTTGAAAGATTATGTTCTACAGAGTTTTGTCTCAACACCCAGTTTCCCCCTTTCAGTCCCTTTTTCTTTGAAATGGTAAGGGCCAAAATCCCCTACCACATGAGGAAACTTTCTCTAGTGGTTAGAAACATCATTGTAAAACAATGTAACAATTTGTCAGCCCACTACAATTAATTTTTTTATAATAAACCATTTGCGAAGACAAACACTTATAATTGTCGTTTTGGCCCCTTTGACCCCTTAATTCTCGAAAACGGTATGAGATATTGCAAATCTGATTAAAAAAAGCAGGCAGGGATTTTTACAAGGATTCCAATGAAAAAAAGATTTTGAAAATCGGACCACAAATAAAAAAGTCGATTTTTTGGGTGGGGCCCTTTTTTGACCCCTTATAGCAATGTAACGGTACAAAATACATCAAAACCATTGACACATTTTGTTGACAAAATTTAATGAGGAATTCAATAAAAAAAGAATTTTAAAAATCAAATGAATAATAAACAATCTACAACAGTTTTGTCAATACACCTGTTTTAGCCCCTTTTGGCCCTTTTTTCTAAAATGGTAGGGGCCACAAACCCGAAATGCAATAGGAACCTTCCTTTAGTGATTACAAACATCATATCAAAATTTCATAACAATCGGTCAATATTTACCCAAGTTATCGCACGGAAACCAAATGTCCCCAGACGACGACGACAACAACGACATCGCCATACCATCATGACCATTATACGATCGCAAAAATTTTGCGGTCGTATAAAAACACTGTACAACAGTAAACGAACCCAAATAATGAAAACCTCATAAGAATTCACTAGCTGAATTAATTCTAAAAACATGTAGCCCAGGCTCGCGCTTCCCCTTAAAGATGACACTATAATTCAAATGTAGATTAATACATTGTTGCCTTCCACTTTTCAACTATGCAGTTTGATAACCACTTTGTCAATATATGTATATGTACATTTGTACAATGGTAAGTTTTCATAGCTGATAATGAATCAAACCTTTTAATCTGTAAATTCTGTATTCTAAGTCCAGAATAGTCTATTTCTGTCTCTTGTTCAAAGTCAACCCATTCTTCATCATCCTAAAATAAAAGAAAACAACTTTCTTCATTGTACATTGTAGTAACCTTTCTAAAAATCTAAGATTGGTCAGGATAGTTTGAACTTTTTGAATGAAAATTTCAATCAATGCACAGCGTATCATTCTAACAAACAAGGAATCTATGATTCTGTGACAGCTGCTCACGTCAGCATTCTCCCAATACTCTTCAAAATGTTAACAGGTCCTCAATTCTGACATTCATTATACATGTACGTTTGTGTACATTGACTGTACATGATTTTTTTACAGTAAGTTGCTCATTGCCACAATAATTATGAGAAAGATGTTGCCATAAAAGGTTGTGACAAAAATCATTTTTCTTTATCAATTTGGTCAAATGGGACAAATCATTATGGTCCGACAATGTGATATTTCTTTGTCCTAATTCATATCAAGTGGAGGTTTGGGTAATCTTTAAAGAGTTTAGACCCAATGCATTTGGGGTGACAGAACATTTTTATGTCCAATATATTTTAAGTCTCCAGCAATTTGACAGAATTTCTACATTTTAAAACCTGCTATGCTACAAAATGTACATATATACATGTTGTTGCTTAATAAAAAGTTACATGTACAGGTACATAGAAAACTGTGATAAAATCTTTCAACCATTGGCCCCTTATTATTATCATGCTAATGTAAAAACAGACTAAGTAGATAAAAGAAGGTTTTGACTACATTTATACATGTATGTGGCTGTGTTAACATAAGAAAATGTTAGGTTTACACACATGTGTAAAAATAACAGAAACTTAGACTCTAAACTTTAGGCCCTTAAAAAAAGAAGGTGAGTTTACTGTCACCCAACCCTACCTAATCTTTAAACCCTACCTTAAAGTTTTTTTGAGCATTTTCCATTAAGCACTGTTAAAGTCACAAAGCTGCCCCCATAGACTCAAGGTAAAAAAAAAAAATAATAATAATAATTTCCTATCTACCGACCCTAATTTGTTCAGCATGTGACAGTAAACACACATACTTTTTTGTTTGGCCTTACTTGGAAAACTTAACATATATTACACCATGTTACACAGTGACAGAACTAAAATGAGTAAAATCAAGCACTATTTATACACGTTTCAGTTTACATTTCCATATTGTTATGCAGAAATTGGGAGGGGGTTGTGGGCCATTGGCACATCAAAAATGAAAATGGGCCAATTGGCCCCCTTTCATCACAATAGTTAAGCTTTTATGGTAGAAATGTCAATATTTTAGAAGTACTATGAGCTGCATTTTCCTTTAACATTCGGTTTTGCACACTTGTTTTCCCTTAACTTTTGGCGTCTTTTTAACACTTTTTCCTTTTAAAATTTTGTACGTCATTAAGCAGACAACGACAAGTGACCCACAAGAAAAGCTAGTTTGGTTTTATTTTCTAACATGAATTGTTACAAATTTATTGCATTTAAATGTTTTATAAAAAAAAATAACTTTTGCTTGTAAAATATCTATTGATACATGTATGTTTTAACTTTGGGAGCCTCACAGGTTTAACCTGCCTCATATCATAGAATAATAAGAAATGGCCCCTTGAAATTTTTGAATAAAATGGTAAATGGCCTTTTGCTAAAAATCCCTTTCAAAATCCTGCGTAATGGTGCAATTGAACCATGTCACAAGTTCTTAGTTGATATTATTAGGATTTAACGGACTGAAGCAGATCTAGACTTCAATATTAAATTGTAGTCCAGTGCATAACCTCCTAGCCATGTAGCTCCCATACATTCTTCGTAAGGCAACATCTTTGTAATAAGCTCCGGAAGGGGGCTATAATGGGAATCGACCCTATAATGGTAGCAATGTCAATATTTTAGTAGCTACAATAATGTAGCTTGTTTGACATCTTTGATTAGGCAGAGCTACAATGCGGTCCCATTGCTCATAACAGAGCAATGCCAAAAGTGAAATCACACTGGGCACAATTCAATCCATTAGATGTCAAATTTGGTATTAAAATATTTCATAGTATTTTAACAATGAATTCAGTTTGAATTTTCCGACATTTAGCAGTTTAAAAGATTTTCGTGAAAATATCAATTTTAGAAGGATCTTGATCCTGAACTTTATAATGAAGTTCAGGATCAGAATTTTGAAAATGTTGGTTTTCTAACAAATTAATATTTACCTATGACTTTTGATCATTTTATCATCTCAATTTTATTCAGAGTGTTATTGGTATTTTCGAAACATCTTGAAGCTTTGTTTGAGTTGGAGGATGCAATTCGATTTGCTCCATTACGAGTAATGGGATTGCATTGTAGCTCTGCCTAATCAAAGATGTCAAAGGAGCTGCATTATTGTAGCTACAATGTAATATTTTAGTTGTACTATGAGCTGAATTTTCCTTCAACATCCGGTTTTGCACGCATGTTTGACCAAACTTTCGGCGTCTTTTTATCGCTTTTTTTCTGTACAAACTTTGAACGTGATTAAGCACACACGTGACCCACAAGAAAAGCTGTAGTTTGTTTTTATTTTCAGATATATTTTTGTTTCAATTCATATTTCAATTGTGTAAAAAAAAATAGTTATTTTCACTTATATTCCAACATCTTTCAAAGATAAAATTTGTTACGCACTGGAACAAGTTTGCAGTATGCTTGATTTCCTCATTGACAACATATTTGTCACCTTTGGAGGAGAGATTCAGTTACGAGACTGAATTTCTTCAGGGACTCGTAAAGAACAAGAACCAAGGTCATTTACTCTTACAGCATTCAGATATATTGATAATGTCCTTTCTGTCAATAACACTTCATTTGGTAAATGGATTCCTTCAATATATCCTCCAGAATTGGAAATTAAAGAGACCACCAAATCAAATTGCCTCACGTCTTTCTTGGATTTGCATCTCGAATTTGACCCAGGTGGTCATCTTAGTAAAAAAATTTACGATAAAAGAGACCATTTTAATTTCAAATTATTAATTTTCCTAATCTACAGAGCAATATACCTACTTCCCCTGCATACAGTGTTTATATTTCACAACTTATTCAATATGCCAGAGCTTGCACATATTTCACAGATTTTTTTATCAGACACTGATTTCTTCATGGCCGACATTTTGAACAGGGCTATTATATAAGAAAATATGTCTCATACGATCCCTAAAAAAATTCTTTCTTTGTTATCAGCCACTAGTAGAAAAGTTCAAAATTGAGTTAAAAGATATGGTGGTTAATTGTTTTAATTAGTGTTTGACTGGTCTGCTGTACTAAGATGATCACCTCAATATCCCTATTGTGTCTCACAACTATGTTGTGTTCTATGGTCATTACAAGATCCTAAGATCGCACTGGAAGAGGGAGGTTTGGCGCCATAAAACCTGGTTAAACCCACCATTTCATTTGAAATGCCTGTACCAAGTCAGGACCATTGCGATCCACCAATTCTCCGGTATGACTGATTCGTTTTTGTTATTACCTTTATTTATACGCTCCCGAAGGGAGCGATAATGGAAGAAATGTCAATATTTTAGTTGTACTATGAGCTGAATTTTCCTTCAACGTCCGGTACAGCACGCGCTTGTTTTCCCGAACTTTCGGCGTCTTTTTAACGTTTTAATCCTTTAAAATTTTAGAGGTCATTAAACGCTCACGTAACCCACAAGAAAAGCTAGTTTTTTTTATTTTCGAACCAAAAAAAATTAAATTAATAGAAACCTCGGGAGCGTAACAGGTTTTACCTGCCTCATATTATAATATTTATAGATGATTTTAACTTAGGGAGTGTCACAGGTTAAACCTGCCTCCAAGGAATTATATAGTTCCTTGCTGCCTCATATTAAAAATTTAGGAGTAAGGTACATGTACATGCAAATTGTTAAACAGGAAGTAGTTGTGGCACCATATCCAACATATGCTAAGAAACAAAGACAAATGTGACAAGCAAAATGTTGTAAATTAAGGCTACCAATGTTAGTAACTATTGACCTCATTTAAGATTACATTGGTTGTCCTTCTTTCCTCTGATTGGGATTCATTTTCCTTGTCTTTCTTCTTCTTTCCTTTCTTGACACCGGTTTCTTGTTGAGCTAAAAGTTCGCTTGGGGTTAGTTTTGATTTGTTTTTCTTTTTTGTTTTATCTTTCTTGGCGAAAAAATCATCAAGACTTGAATCTTCCATTTTGTAAGAGATTATTTTTTCGTTTTAAGTGTATATTTTCGGTGTAACAGTAAAATACGTAGTTGAACAAGTTAAACGTGCAACTTTCACCCTCCATGCGCAAAATCAATTCCGGTCTGAATTTGTAGGAGCGCAGATAATGTATAAATATGTCTTTTAAGTATTGAAATAAATATACTCAATTGATATTTCATTTATAATTACCATTTGCTGGATATTTTAACATGTTTTTATTCTATATTATAGAAAAATCCTTTTAATTTCTAAGCAAAAACTTTGGTTATACTGAACTCTTATCCGTTAATCTAAAAACTGTTGGGCTATGCAAAAAATAGTCCGTTAGCCTGCATGACTGGAAGTTACAGAATAACGGGGGGGGGGGGGAGTAACTTCCATTATAAAGGTAGGTACATATGTGCAACCCAAAGAACTTTTTGGGATGCTCAATATATGAAAAGGGTGGAAATTTCAGATGTTGCATATATGATCAGGTATACTTTTCACAAATGTCATGTATCAATCGATAAAGAGTGACCGAGCATCCACATTTTGTCTCCTACAGTTTGTCTCCTTGTAACCTTTACTGTACATGCATTTGATGACTTTTACCATTCAAATTTTGATTTTAATAGAATATCTATAAAACATGTAAAGTTTAAGCATAGACCTGTATATACAGGTCTATGGTTTAAGCATATTCTGTGAAATTTCAAATGTATTAAACATATATGAATGGGTGTCTTTTTTTTTAGCAGGCCAATTAATGAATGGGGTGGGTATAAAATTTCTGTGCAGCACATCTGTACCCTAAAATACTTGGAGTTACCCCCCCCCCCGTGAACAGAATATGCGAGTTGATCAATTAAAATGTTATACAACTTAGAGGGCTGTCCCAAAAATCTGACACTATGGAGGTACATGTATGTTTCGAAATTCTTCCGTTAGACCATAGAAAAGAAATGGTCAACGGGGTATTCCTATCAAAACCAAAAAAAAATTGTGATTCATTATTCTTTATAATTATCTTATATTCTTTATATAAATTTGACAAAATTACAACATTCATATGTTTTTCAATAGTAGGTAAATATAACGCCTGGAAGTCTATTTTCGGCTTAATATTATGTACCCGGTAGATGATATCATTTAGTATACCATCACGAAAATAACCCTTTACCACCCTCTTACATATGATAAATGACGGAATACACTGTGCATGGGAAGAAATTTTAAAGGTCTTTTTATGCATTTTTCGTAAAAGTTGCACTTAATGCGTTCTCATCTAAATTTAAAAATTCTCATCAAAGCCTTTTTAACAACAATCAAGCAGAAATCTATCAAAACTGCATATTTTTTACCTCTGTATGCTAAAATTGACACAATGGCTATACATTTTGCACTCTCAAATATTTGCTACTCCGTTTTGATTATTTCAGCATACCAAAAGTAGTTTAATGCCCAAACAATGTATTTTCTTCTGTTATTTTACTCACCAGACCCAAATGCTAGCATTCCGACCTGCTGTATGCTGGACTATGTATTATTTGTATACTTTTTGTTTTTCAGGTCCGTATGCTAGCATTTCGACCTGGTGTATGCTAGATTCTTTAATATACGACATATTTCGGGTTTTCAGGTCAAAATGCTAGCATTCCGCCCTGGTGTATGCTGAATTCTGTATAATTTGTTTGATTTTGGTTTTTCAGGTCCGTATGCTAGTATTCCGACCTGGTGTATGCTGGATTCTGTATTATTTGTATGATTTCTGCGTACATACAAGGTCGGAATGCTTCATTTGTAGCAACCAAGAAATCAACTGTTTTCGCGTGCTTCAGTATACTGTTACACCAGGTAGGAATGCTAGCATTCGGACTTGAGAAACAAAAGTTCAACATGTTTAAAATAATTCTGCATACACCAGGTCTGAATGCTAGTATACGGACCTGAAAAACAAAGTTTCAATATATTTCAAAGGATTTTGTATTCACCAGGTCGGAATTTCGGACCTGAAAAACATAAAGTCAAAATATTTTACACCGTTCAGCATATACCAGGTCTGAATGTTAGCATTCGGACCTGAAAAACAAAAAGTAAACATATTTTACACCGCTCAGCATACACCAGGTCCGAATGATAGCATTTTGATCTGAAAAACAAAAAGTAATAACATTTTACACTGTTCTGCATACAACAGGTCTGAATGCCAGCATTCGGACCTGAAAAAGGAAATATCCACATATTCTTATCATTTCTGCATATGCCAGATCGAAATGCTAGCATTTTCCCCTGAAATTGAAAATTGCTCACAATTTCTAACGAATCTGCATATATATATTTGTTAAAAATGCCGATATGGGTTTAAATAACAAACATTTTTTCTCCAACCTTTTTTTATCCCTAACATCTCGCAATCCAGCATCCAAGGTTCTGAAAAATGCTAAAAGACCCTTTTATAATAAGGTAAAAATATGCTAAATATGGTAAAAATAGCTACTTTTGGAAAGAAAATGACAACTTTTACGAAAGTATGGTGTTTTTGTCTTGATATTTTGTTCGACTACTCAATTTTGATAAGAAATTGCCTTCAACGGCTAAAATTTGTGCATGAGAATTTTTAAATTTAGATGAGAACGCATTATTTTAAGCGTCATTGTTCCTTCCAGTTAGTGTACAAATGTGATACATACACGTACCCACGTACCTAGACTTTTATAATTATACACGCGCGAGGATCATTATTTAGCCACAACTGCAAGTCATTAGAGTGAAAATTTCTTAAACGCAGTTTAAGAGCTTATTACCAAGAGATGTTTTGGTACAAGTAAAAGTAACCAAAAATATAGACATGCTTCTCATTCACGTACGAAATTGCCGAAAGAGAGAGCGGATGGACTTAAAAGCATAGCGAAAGAATTAACAGAAGTAACATACATAAAAGAAAGAATGGAGAATAATATAATAAAATGAAAAAAAAACTAACATTAAAGCTGAAACATTAATTTTTGACAGAAACGAAATAAAATAAAATTATCAAATATTTTTGTAAACTGTTTACAGAAAACGTTAAAATTTTTGGTCATCCATATTATTTACCTATAACTCAGCAATTATTACTTCTATAGGTTAATTACTGATACTTGGTAAAAAGCTTGTTATGAACATGATGTGATGTTGGATATGTTTTTGGATTCATTGAATACCAACTTCCTATTTACCGAAAACTTCAACATTTTCTGTCACACTTTTTATTCACTTATATTTCAGCAGCTATTACTCCTGTGTTGCTAATATTTGGCATAAACGATGGAATATGTAATATAGGCAGGCAACAGTGCTAAGCTTGGCGACAAAGGTTCACTAAAGATCGCTCAGAAACCTGACATCGGGCCAGGCCGCTTAGCACTTAAAGCGACTGGAATGTGTGCCCCAGGTTGATGCATGGGACAGTCTTGTCATAATGAATGCCATAATGCGGAAAACCTAACCGCAAACCATAGTGGGCCAACGTGTGTGAAGAGGGTCACGCTTCATGCACATAAAAGATCCCTTTTGTGGATCGCCAAGTAATGTACTACATAGGCTAAATTTTCCGCCCTTAACTACCTCTCCCCTTTTCCAGTTTACAGTTCTTTTGTTTCCCACCCACCCTCATTTTTTTTTCTCAGTGTGTATACGCTCAGCCAGGAATCATCATTGTATATTCGACAGATAAGAGCTGATTGTGTGAAATAGGGTAATGGTTGGCCATATCACACACAAGTTAGTGTTCCAACTAGTATGACCTCAATTTAGGTAAGGGTACTTCATTGTCAGGCACCATATGTAAAGGTTCCAGATTGTGCGAAATTTTGGGGGAAGGGTTTCGTCACTTTCTGGGTGCATTGGCCTATGGTGCGTTGAGGGTATATTGGCATGTCTTGTGGGTTGGTTTGTTTTCCTTCTTGTTTGTGGTCGGACATTGGCCCTTTTTTGCATGACATACATGGATCTGTGTTGTCGGTGCAGTTTCATGGATTGATCTACACAATCCAATTTGTTGTTTCAATTAGTTCTTGTCCTGATTATGACTGAAATATTGTTGACAATAATCTAGGTCCTTTTGACTCTACATATCTTTATTGCAAAATTACACCCGTCGGGGCCAAGCAATACAAATAAACAAACATATACAAACAATTTCAATAATAACAATAACATAACATAAGAAAAATAAATCATCTGGAATTAAACATTAACCGACATAAACCTGTTTCTCAATTCTAATGGCTGTTGGATAAAGTCAAACAGATCAACCAATAACTCATTTTTCGAGACTACTAGAAATTATTTTTTTTCAATAGGACTTAAGTTGGGGATTTCGTTGTTATTGTTATTTTTATGTTTTCGAAGAAGAGATTTCATAAATAATCATTATTAGTACAATTAAGGAAAAAGTGAATTTATATCTTTAAGGATGTTGCAACATTTACAAAGTCTTTCTTGTTTAGGGACGGACCATTTAACTTGAAAGGGGGGCTTGGTTTTTTGTTTTGGCCAGACAATATCTATTTTTTGAATGCGTTGCGGCAGAATTATTATTTTTTGAAGGCGTCGCAACATATTTTTTTTTCTCATTTTTAGCATTTATAGCATATAGCAGAAATCCTTCTTCAGAATACTTTTTTTTCTTATCCTCTGCTGCCAACATATTTTATCATCAAAAATCATTTTCAAAATATTTTTTTAGGAAAAAATCATTTTCAAAATATTCCTTAGGAAAAAAAACGGATTGATATTGCAAGGAGTGTTACTTAGCAAAAAGTAGAGAAGACTTTGTGTTTTAATAAATACTAATGGGAAGACGTCCCAATTCAGTTCTTGCAGAAATATTGATAGCTGTCTTTTTAATTCCAAGAATCGTTTTGCAGAATCTTGTATGAGTATTATCAATAAATGATTCATCTTTTAGTGTGGTAAATCAGATTCTCTATTGTACATGTTGCTCGGTTATAAGCATTATATTGGTAAATACATATTCATCCATTAACCAAATTTAACTGTCATTCGCCAGAGTTGGTCTCAATAATGTATCAAATAATTTACATGATAGTTTCAGTGGAACATTATAAAAGTTTGAAAAGTTTTTTTTTCTTAATGAGAAAACCACTTCCAAACCTTCCTGAGAGAGTTCTAGTTCTCCTTTTTTTAAAATTACCTTTATTATCAATAAGGGTCCAAAGAAAATAATATTATTTTACCTCTGCTAATTGTTGATCATTTAAAAAGAAAGCAGGAGATCAGAAACTTTGTTTTGGAATGTCATAATTTTACTTTTTTGGCATTAACAGTCAGTTGCTAATCAATGCTATATTTTTGAAACTTATTAAGAGCACTTTGCACACTTTTTGGAGATTTAGAAAGTATAATTAGATCATCTGCAAAGCTCAAGCTGGATTAATATATAGAGAATATTATGCCATGTATTTTACACTTTATAATATATATTTCAACCCGAGAGTGCTGATATTGGTGAAAGATGTGATAAAGGTTTAGGGGTGCGATAAATGGGGTGTGATAAAGGGTAACCATGCGATATAGGGTATGTGATAAAGGTTAGGCTTAGAGAATTGTGATACAGGTAGAATCCATGTTGCTGTATCACATATGCAAAAACGCTGTATTTTATACTAAATATATGATAAATGTTTCTTTAAGAGACAGTTGATCATATGTTTGATCAAATATAGCATGAATAACATTTAGTTTTGATATTTCCCCCTTTTCAAATAAAATGACTATGTATATTACGTGCAGAAACATTCTCATTATATGTTTTTAATAAAGGAATAGACGGAAAAAATATTGTGGTCATTTCTTATAAATCAATTTAAGTACATGTTTTCTAAAAATATTAACGTCCCGATGAACCTAAAAGAAGTCACATGCTTGTTGGATTAAAACATTCCAATTGTTTTCCATTGGGTTGTGCAATAAAATCATTACAACTTATTAACATTTACATGTATTTATAAATGTACATCATAATAGAAAGTATAAAGTCTTTGGTAAATAAACGAGGACCGACGATGCCTTAACCATTGTACATATGTACACATGTACTATAAACACGTGTGAATTGACACAAAATCTTACTAATATTGTTCAGCATTGATCGTGTACATTCTGACTTTTTGTACAGTCACAACGTTTTTAGGTCTTTTTTTAAAAGTTGCCACAGCTAGCACTAAGAATGCTACGAAGGTGGCTGCAGCTCCTACTATTGCCACATATAAACACCAAGATGTCTCCCACTCCATGTCTGTTACTTGTAAACCATATACTACAACACCTGCCAGAGCACATATAGCTGAAAATATAATATGACCGAAGTCATAATATTTAAACATTTTCTTCACAATTTAAAACATGATCATCTCGTAGTTGGGAATATTCAAAATATTTATATTTTACAATAACTACGTATTCTATTTTTTTTTAAACTGCAAATTACAAAATAGGAAATTTATTTTGCATTTCGGACTTGTGACTAGCTTATACGTGTTCCGGTTAAAGGCATCCTACTCTGTTTATCTCCCGCGGACCGGGGGATTATAAAGGGACGGACCATATAACTTGAAAGAAGGGATAATTTGTTGGGTTTTTTTATCTGGCCAGAATGTTCTTGACCTCTGATGCCACAATATGTTTTTGGTCACAAAGCAGCTCCAGAATATCTTTAGGGAAAAAAACATGATCCCTACAAGTTAAATGGTCGGTCCCTAAATGGTATATTTAAAAATTGTTTAGTAGCCCAATCCTTGGCATCCAGTGTTGTCCTATTACACAACCTTTTACTACTTTTGGTATTAGATCAAATGGTATTGCATCCGCCTAAATGTAGCCATTATTTTAGTCAATTCTTTTAAGAGCATGAGAGGGTGAGGGGTTCATTCAAAGTCCAGAAGAAAGGTCAATTTTGGCAAGAAGTCTTAAAATTTAAAAGGAAAGATAAATTTAGACCCCGTGACAACCCCTCTTTTCCTGCATTAACCCTCAATAATATTTCAAGGCCGTAACTACCATTTAAGCACGTGAGGTAATTGTCTAACTAAAAAAAATTGAATGCTGCAATACCGCCAACATGACACTTTAGCAAACAACAATCAATCCTTTCAGGTGTATTGACTTTGAACATTCGGTATGTATTTTTTTATTGTTTGTAAATTTATTGTGAAATTTGTAAAATGCAACTACTTGTCAGATTGTTTTTGGCAATTGGTAGAATGATTTGTACCTGACAATAAGCTACACAGACACATAATTCCCAGCATGCATTTGTAATACAATCCCAGAGCTATGTACATGTACACAGGAAGTATGACCAGTGGGAAAGATAGAAAAATCACAGCTAGACATTCTAATCCTCTCACTGTCTTCAACCAGTCTGAAAAGAAAAATCAAAGCATTATATTCTAGTCCCCTCACTGCGGTCAGTCCAGTATGAAAAGAAAACAGTATATTCAACAAGATGAATGTTGGCAGTATGCGGGAGAAGATAAAGGTATACATTTGGTTACCTACCCTTTTCATGGCGTTACAAATAACTGGTTACCATGCATTGTAGCCAAATTTAGCGTCATTTTTCATTCAAAGTAAAATTAATGCTATTGGGATTTTGCACTATTGCTCATCTTTATAATTATAACAACAACAAAATCTTTAGTTGAGTTTTTGTGTAATTCAACTGAGTGAGTGTTTTACGCCCGTGCAACGCTATATGTTATTTACAGGCGATAGATAAAATGAACATGAAATGATGATGATAAATGAAATTTGGGGTTTGGGTTGGAAACAAAGGAACAATAAGTTTTGAAGATGCACAGAAAAAGAAGAGAGGTGGGTAGGGGCAGAAAATTTAGCCTAAGTGGTGCACTACTTGGCGGTCCACAAAGGGGTCCTTTTCGTGCACGAAGCGTGGCACTCTCCACACACGTTGGCCCACTATGATCAGCGGTCATGGTTTTCGTATTATAGATTTTACAACCCCCTCGGACGAGGGCCACTCTATTCAGCCACCTAGGGTACACACTTGGTCGCTTTGTGGGCTGAGCACCGGCCCGACGTCAGAATCCCAAGACCCTTAGTCGCCTCTTAGGACAAGGTAGTCTCTGCTGCAAGCCTATTCGCCACCCGAACCCCGCATGGGACGTTGTACAATAAAGTACAAAAATGTCTTAATTTCAATAAAATAATACACATTATAAATAGCATGTAATGGGGCAATTAATCAGCTTTATTAAAATGTCATTAATATTCTAAACTCAAAGCTTGGTTTTTAATTTTGAACCTTAGGGGGTAAATAATACCCATTATGATTTTCGAATTGATAGATTTTCATCTTTCTTTAAAAAAATCTTATTGTAACATAGCCTTTTTAGGGTTTTCCACAAAGTTCAAAATGGCCGTTGTGGTTACCATAGTAGCGGTGGTCAATAAAGATGAAGATTAATTTTGCTACCAGTATCACCATGTCTAAAATACAAATGTAAATAAGAATCTTAGAAATCTGTGACATGTTATGCCCGAACAATTTTGGTTCCTATGGAGGATGTGGTATAGATCACCATTTTGACCTAAAAAGTGTTAATTTCAATACGAGTACACACATTTTTACCAAAAGTAATGCATATTATGAACTTTCATTCTTAAATTAATACACTACATTCATCATTTAAAACGAATATAAGGTGGTTGAATGGGGCAGCCCTGACATCGAGACATGCAGGGTTGTCAGGCGATGATGCGGAAAACCTGACCGCAAACCATAGTGGTGCACCGTGTTGGGAAAAATGTCACGTTCCTCGCACGTTAAAGAACCCTGCTGCAGGTCTCGGTAAGAATAGGACCCGTAGAATCCCGATGCAGGAGGCAAAATTTCCCGTCCCTACCCACCACTCTTTTTTCCAGTGGCAGTCAAAACTCTCCTACCCGATTGGCCTTGTGTCCCCATTTCCTCCACTTCATTATCATTTCATGTTCATTTTATCACCACTTTCATGTTCATCTCCCGGATATAGCCGAAATCGTGCTGCTTGGGAGTAAAGCAATAACTAACTAACTAACTAAAACGAATATGATTCCAATTTTTTTTATGGTTAAAAGTTTGCAATCTTTTTGGTACATCTTGCAAATTTTACTTACAATTTCAAACTAAACTAGTTGCGTTCTTCGATTATTGAATCCATTATCTAAAACAAAGGTTTAGTCCTAGCTGGTTTGCCCACATTTAATTAGCTGTATCATTAAAATGAGTTAAATAAACAAACAAACAGAAAGACAATGGGTGCATTGATCATGGCAATCAAAGGTCTGTTATAATTTAATAGGTACAAACTGTTTTAAAAGTATATATTGTTCCTATATTTTTTCTGTTCAGACATAGTAATAACGTTTTGATTTTTTTATGTTAAGGGGTGTATTTTGCATTAACATGTATATTCTAATATACAGGTTTATGATTTTTTTGCGAGGAAAACTTAATTATTTTTGTGTTAAATGTGAAATATTAGTTTTAAATCGAAAACAAGAATATGACTGTCCAAAAGACATAATGCCCCATCTCCCAACATTTATTTTTTTTTTCGCAATCACTAAAGCATCAACATGGTTGCAATTAAGGCACTTGTCAATCAGAAAGAATGGTCTTTAACTTAACCATTCTTCTATAAGTGATCATTCATGTGGAAAATATAGGTCAATGCCAGCATCCTAAGCATGCATTGTGCTAAGCATCACTAGGTGCACCTACCATACCAATATAGTTGATGTGGCACATGTCAGTAAAAAGGAATGGACTTTAACCATTCTTCTATTAGTGGTCATTCATGCGGAAAATATAGGTCACAGCCAGCATCCGAAGCAAGCATTGCGCTAAGCATCACTAGGTGCACATACCATACCAATATGGTTACTATGGCACTTGTCAGTAAGAAGGAATGGACGTTAACCATTCTTCCATAAGTGGTCATTCATGCGGAAAATAAAGGTCACAGCCAGCATCTGAAGCATGCATTGTGCTTAGAATCAATAGATGCACCTACCATACGAATACAGTTGATGTGGCACTTGTCAGTAAGTGGAATAGACTTTAACCATTTTTCTGTAAGTGGTCATTCATGCAGAAAATATTGGTCAGATCCAGCATCCTAAGCATGCATTTTGCTAAGCATCACTAGGTGCACCTACCATACCAATATAGTTGATGTGGCACATGTCAGTAAAAAGGAATGGACTTTAACCATTTTCTATAAGTGGTCATTCATGCGGAAAATATAGGTCACAGCCAGCATCCGAAGCAAGCATTGCGCTAAGCATCACTAGGTGCACATACCATACCAATATGGTTGCTATGGCACTTGTCAGTAAGAAGGAATGGACGTTTACCATTCTTTTATAAGTGGTCATTCATGCGGAAAATATAGTTCACAGCCAGCATCTGAAGCATGCATTGTACTTAGCATCAATAGATGCACCTACCATACGAATATAGTTGATGTGGCACTTGTCAGTAAGTGGGAATAGACTTTAACCATTCTTCTGTAAGTGGTCATTCATGCAGAAAATATTGGTCACATCCAGCATCCGAAGCATGCATTGTGCTTAGCATCACTAGATGCACCTACCATACCAATATAGTTGATGTGGCACTTGTCAGTAAGTGGGAATAGACTTTATCCATTCATCTGTAAGTGGTCATTCATGCAGAAAATATAGGTCACATCCAGCATCCGAAGCATGCATTGTGCTTAACATCACTAGGCGCACCTAATATACTAATATCATTGATTTGTCATTTGTCAGTAAGTGGGAATGGAATTTAACCATTTTTCTGTAAGAGGTCATTCATGCGGAAATAAATGTCACATTCAGCATCCGAAGCATGCAATTCGCTTAGCTTCACTAAGTGCACCTACTATACCAATATCATTGATTTGGTATTTGTCAGTAAGTGGGAATTTGGAAATATGGGGATTTAAGACGGACGGACGAACGGACCCAAACACTATATGCCCCTCTACTTTCGTAGATGGGGCATAAAAAAGGAAATTGTATTTCAAAGTAGTTCAACATTCTTTAATGTTATTCAAGTTTCTTTTTTATAATATCAAGACATTTAATAATTTGTTTACAAATGTATACCAAGAATAGTGTTTGTTACCGGCTAGGCTTCACCTGTACGAAGGCTACTAAGAAGAGAAAGTACTTGCTGGATGAGAAAAAAAAACAGTTCAGACCTGACGAAGAGAGTGAAAACAGTTCAGACCTGACGAGGAGAGTGAAAACAGTTCAGACCTGACGAGGAGAGCGAAAACAGTTCAGACCTGACGAGGAGAGCGAAAACAGTTCAGACCTGACGAGGAGAGTGAAGACGACGAGGATGAAGACTGAAACCTGTTAATGTTTTCACAATAAAGTATCGAAACTCTAAATGGACCTGTTATCCCTTACGCCCTGTGTAACACTTATAATTATATACAAAACAGTAGTTAACCCCTACCCAACAAAGCTCGGAAAATTCCTTTTAAAATGTTATCATATACAAGACTTAAAACACAGCAGGAACAACGAGTTACTCCCCTTAGATTAACAAGAAAAAAAAGAAACAATAAAATGTGTCAAACTGTGCCCCGCCGTTAATATATTTATCAAACGGATCACAGGGACTTGACTACAAACGATTATTAATAAATTTAGGTTACCTATGGCCGCGTTCACACTGAGCAAAACTCATAGTAGTTTAAATGTCGTCCGCACTTACATTAAACAGCATTGCGTTCACACTGTAAAATTTCGATGTTTACATGTAGTTTAAATGTTGTGTTCATTACATGCATTCGATACTTAATGTAGTCCTTGTGTGGGTTTAATGTACAACATATTTCATATATTTCTTTTGAATAAACGGCATGCATAGGCAT
Source organism: Arcuatula senhousia (assembly GCA_963971305.1). Classification (NCBI taxonomy): domain Eukaryota; kingdom Metazoa; phylum Mollusca; class Bivalvia; order Mytilida; family Mytilidae; genus Arcuatula; species Arcuatula senhousia. Next base: position 29,540,930 of record OZ020311.1, on the reverse strand, counting down.
TACTTTCATTGGAAAGCTTTATATTTAGTACATATTATTGTATATTCCAACATTTTCTCGGGTGAATGAAAAAAACAGGGATACATGTCACTTCTAAATATATATTTATTGTATATGTATACGGCAAAGCGGAATGGAATTTCATGAAAGGTGTTGCCCATTCGGATGTCTTTTTTTTTGGGGGGGGGGGGGGCAAAGCGGTCGAATATGAAACATGAAAAGGTGATAAAATGAACATGAAATGATGATGAAGTGGAGGAAATGGGGGACACAAGTCCTATCGGGGATAAAAGTTTTGACTGTCACTTGGAAAAGGAGGGATGGAGAGCTTTTTACACAGGAATCCTATAGGCTCTTCTCTACACAAGGCATGCAGCAGGATTCTTTAACGTATGAAAAACATGTTTTTGCCTTACACGTTTCACCACTATGGTTTGCGGTCAAGTTTTCCGCATTTTACATTTGTAGCTTGACGACGCGGCATTATGACGGATTGCCCCATTCGACCACCGGGTACACATTCCAGTCGTTTTGTGGACAAAGCGGCAGACCCGATATCACGTTTCTGAGCGTTGTTTGGTGGATTTTTACCCACAACATGGCGCTGCTGCTGGCCCGCGCCGGTATTTATGTATTGCAATGTTTTTTATAGCAATATATTTCAAAATAATACAAACGGACGAACGGACTAAAGCACCAGAAAATGTGTACACCTTCATAATTATTCTATAAAAATAAAAATCATAAAAAGACAGTAAATATAATCCATACTTATTCTATATTTAAATGTCTATTCATTATCCGTTCATGTTTTGTACATTTAAATTACATGTACACTTGCATTAAATAATGTGAACAATTCATATGTCAAGTCATTTAATTTAGGTTTATCAATGAGAACAAATTCAGTGTGAAACTAGTTTTTAAAACATTAAACTACTTCTACACATGTTTACTCAAAACAACTTCAGTGTGAACGCGGCCTATCAATTTGATACGAAGCTCACCTCGTTACGCATTATTGTCACGAAGCGGGAATTGACTTTAACTTTTCAAAATTTAAGTGCTTATTTATACAGAAAAAGGTCACACCCAGCATCTGAACCATGTATCTTGCTTATCATTCCTAGATGAACCTACCATATCACTTTGGTTGAAGCGGTACTTGCCTATGAGCAGGAATCGACTTTAATCATTCTTCTGTAAGTGGTCATCCATGCAGGAAATATAGGTCACAGCCAGCATCCGAAGTATGCATTATGCTAAGCATCATTAGGTGCACCTACCATACCAATATAGTAGATGTGTCACTTGTTAGTTAGCGTGAATGAACTTTAACCATTCTTTTGTAAGTTGTCATTCATGCGAAAAATATTGGTCACAGCCAGCATCCGAAGCATGCATTGTGCTAAGCATTAATAGGTGAACCTACTATACCAATATATATGATTGATGAGGCACTTGTCAGTTAGTGGGAATTTAGAAATCTTGGGATTTTGGACGGACGGACGAACGGACGAAAAGATCCGAACACTATATACCCCCTACTTTCGTAGGCGGGGCATAAAAACTTAACCTCACAAGCTTAACTTAGTGAGTGAGTGAGTTGGAGTTTTACGCCAGTGCAACGCTTAAAAGGTTATTTACAGGCGATGGAAATGAAAATGATGATAAAATGAATATGAAATGATAATAAATGAAATATTGGTTTGGGCGGGACACGAAAGTAAAAACGGTACATTTTGAAGAACCTCGGGAAATTGGGAGGGATGGGTAGGGGCGGAAAATGCACTACTTGGCGGTCCAATAAGGGGTCTTTTACTTGCATGAAGTGTGGCACTCTCAACACACGTTGGTCCTGATCCTCTATGGTCAGTGGTCAGGGTTTCCGTATCATAGCCTGACGACCCCACAGGACGAGGGCCACCCTATTCAGTCACCTAGGGTACACACTTGAACACTCACTGGTTATGGTAGAAATGTTAATAGCGAGCACAGCTCGTAGCGGGCACGAAGTGCCCGCGAGAGCGGCGAGCTCTACAGCGAGTTCCCGCGAAAAATTAGCCTAATGCTGATATTGATTTTTTTCGTTCGGATATGCTTCTCATAATTTCACGTGCACGGTTCGATGTGAATTTGAAAATAATTACAAATTTTGCTAATCGCCTTCCAAAATTTTATTTGTAAACATAGAATAAGGAGAACAATATTCTGATGACGATGAGTTACTTCGTTTTTTAAGTAAAACAAATTTTTATTCATTTTTTTTACATTTTCTTTTTTAACGCTAATTCGCCCCAAATACCTCGCCCAAACTGAACACTCTAGAAAATGAACTGATTAAAATAAAAATAAATACGATCAAAACAGTGCATCAAAAGTGTCCACGTCTTTTCGGGAATGGGGTCCTCTAGATCTTATATTCTGAATTCTAAATTAACGATTTTATTCCTCAATTGAGGCTTTGAACTCCGTCATATGAGGGCCAAAATTAGGATCCATCTTTGATGTTTCATGGTATAGGGGGGAGCTTTCTTCAACTCAAAAGGTATGTAAGAATACAATTAGGCTGTTCATTGACGTCTTATATTTTTGCTGTGCTCGCGTTTAGGCAATGCCTATCTCATATTATTTTAGTTGTACTACTATGAACTGAAATTCCTTTTACGTCCGACTTAGCATGCTTGTTTTCCCGAACTTTCGGTGTCTTTTTTACGCTTTTTTCTTTACAAATTTCTTACGTAATTAAGGTAACATGTGACCAATAAGAAAAGCTAGTTTTCTTATTTTCGAAAATATTTTGTTTCAATTCAAATGTAATTGTATAAAAAAATATCTATTTTCGGTTGTAAAATATTTAAAGATACGTTTTAACTTCGGGATCATCACAGGTTTAACTGCTTCATAATTTACAACAAGAAGAAAAAAGGATCATCTAATGGCCAAGCCCTGACGACTGACCACTGACCACTACCGACTTAAACAATCAGAAATGGTACAATGTATACACCTTGCCACCTTTCCAACGATATAGTGAGTTGGTGTTTTACGCCCGGTCAACGCATGAAAAGGATGATAAAATGAACATGAAATGATGATGATAAATGAAAGATGGGGGTGATACGACAACCCCCATCTTTGATAATACGCTCCCGAAGGGAGCGATAATGGTAGAAATGGCAATATTTTAGTTGTACCATGGAAGTATTAAATTGACAGGAATTACAACAGCCTCACTTCAAACGTTCCATCTGCGTTACCGCAAAATCGTCAAGTACCTACTAATAACGTCATACCGATCGAAGTTTTGCCTATCTTCATAGTCGAAATCCTTAACCATAAGTGGTTTTATTATCGAAAAATTATGACTACACAAATAGAGTATCTATTGATTTTTGAAAAAAAAATGCAAGTAGTAAAATATGAATATGTATTAGAACAATTTGCATGTATTGACTAAGTAAACAACAGCTTTAATTTAATTTCATTTCAGGAGTCAGGTCCTTATAAGTATGAGATTATAATATTATAAGATTTGGGGTCTATCACCATTGTTTGCAGTTGCATCCTTTGATTTTTCAATTAAAATATATTTAAAGAAATTCGTTGCTATTGTAATCTTCATTTTACCTTTTTAAATCATTGTGCGTTGTCATTCTTTTAATAAATTCTGATACATTTTAAATTTCTTTACATTTTTGTTCTCAAGTGTCTTTTGCTTGAGTATTATTTAATAGCCTATTGATTAACCTTCCTGGTGAAGGTATGACAGAATTAGGAAGAAAATCGGGCATCTTTTCACAAAACTACAACAATTCAGTTTATGGTTTCTTTTTTCATAGATAATAATATGAATTTTGTAAAATCATAACATGGCGCGGGTCTAGTTTTTTGTGTTATATTCAGTGTAATAACTACAAAAATTACAAAAATTTCTGTATGTCACGATAAATTTCTTTAACTTTTTCTTAGTTTTTAGAGTATCCTACAACATCCTACACAGTAACGACACATACCACAAAGAAGAAAACTCTTTCCTTTTGAAGACCATAATATTTTCATAATCAGAAAAGATCAGATGTAAAAGTAATCACAGTTTTAAAAAATTGCGCTTTCTTCAAATTTTCAATAATTGAGCAGATTCTTTATCTTCAATGTGCCATAACTTTGCTCAATGTTGACCGATTTTTATCATTTTTTCAATCTTTACTTTCGAATAAGTAGTAGAAGCCGTTGCAACCAGGTAATTGCACGGCAAGGGAACCACAGGCGGTCCCGTATCCTTATTAATAGTGTAAGTGATAAAGGCCACCGATAGTAAACCCACGTGATGTTTTTTCTTCAAAATTGGTGGCGGAAACGCAGACCGTCTTCAAGCGTGTTATCGCCTACTTGATAAACTGAGTCGGTACCTTTATTATCTACAGATAAATAGTGGGAAATTAATTGTGTTAATTTTTGTTGTAATTCCTGTCAATTTAATACTTCCATGGTTGTACTATGAGCTGAACTTTCCGGTTTAGCACGCGCTTGCTTTCCCGGACTTTCGGCATCTTTTTAACGCTTTTTTCTTTACAAATTTCGAACGTCATTAAACGCACATGTGACCCACAACAAAAGCTAGTTTTGTTTTATTTTCGAACATATTTTTTTCAAATTCATCGCTTTAAAAGGGTTATTAAATATAATTTAGCTAATAAAGTACTTATAGACACGTTTTAACTTCGGGAGCGTCACAGGTTAAACCTGCCTCATATTAAATAATAAATGGTCATCTATTGGGCAAGCCCTTATAATGACCACTGAGGACCACAGAGATAAATTACAAAGGACATTATGTTACTTACGACAATGCAACAAACTCGAAAGGAATCTGTCAAGGAATGACTTAGTTACAAACCGTTTACCGTGCGTAATTACCTCCCCTTAATTTACCGGAAGCAAGATGGACGCCGAGATCCAAATGGCGGACCGGCAAAGGATATGATGTCATAGACATGTGCAGAAGATTCAAGATGGCGGACCGGAGGCTGATATGACGTCACATACATGCATAGAAGCCTCTAATCCACCAATCCACCTGAAAAAATGGGGCTTCAACATCACCAATCTACTACTTGCCTTCGACTTCATGATCTAGGGATTTCCTGACTAATCTAGACTTATTGATTGTATTTTATTATTATAGCGAATAAAACGTTCCGTTGCCCCAAATTTTATTCGCCACAGTCTATAGAATTCAGGATTTAAATTTCTGGGTCAAGCTGGCAGAGACACGTTAATATTTAAAAAATGACCCAAAATTTAACAAATTTTAGCCAATTTGACAGAAATCTTCTATATTTGGTTTGTTTTGACATCTAGATTTTTTAATAGTATCAGATGTTTCGTTCATTTTCTTTGCCTTCTAAATAGCATAGGAAATCTTCTTTATATCAACTTTGTACTTTTCAATCATAGAGGGGGGCAAATATTGCCCCTAATGTACCTAAACAGAATTTATTTTAGTTGGCCGTTTACATTTTTTAATAATGCCGTTTACATTTCATTTTAAACAGTTTTATCATCGTAAATATTGACTAATGTGTAAAGTGTTTCAATTGTTATTAATAAACAGTCAAAAATTTAATTAACAAAGTATTATCTTTCATTTGATTTTTAAATTGCTTAATCATGTGTTAGAAAAAAATGAAAAGATTTATTGAAACAGTATACAAATTTCTTTAAAGAACGAATCCAAACTGAATATCCCAGCTTTTTGTTGAAGTTATGACTAGCTTGAAGGTGATATCGAAAGTTAAGAATCTTGGATGAGAAAATTACTTATTATTTTTTAAATTCTCTCAGCCAGAGCCCCTTGATACCCCCTCATTTCTACTTATTCACGAGTAATGGGGTATAAAATAGTGTCGTGAAGAAATCTATACTTTGTTAAGTCTTACAAACCTCAGATAAAAACAAAAACGAAACTGCATCCACTTCCCGGATCCTCTTACATTTGTCTTTAAAGTGTTTGTCTTACCTTCTGAAAAGTATTCAACATGATCAACTTTAAAACATTCCTTATGGTCTGGTTTTAAACAGCTTCCATCTTTCCATAGGCCTACCGAGCTATTTCTGACATTATCATATCCCCAACTAGTAGAAGCAAAGGCTAGAATTTGAAATAAAGCCCCTGCGAGTAGAGCTATGCACGCTATAAAGGGTAGACTGGCGGTTCCTAACACTCGCTCTCTAGCCATGGAAATTGTTATAATATTTCATTGGATTAATCTTGAGGGATAGCGACTTGACAAACGACGTGTCACGTGATTGCCTGACATTCCTGTCCTTGGTTTCCCCCACCAATTTCGTTTTTGTATTTTTAGCTCATCTGGACCAAAGATCCATGTGAGTTATTGCCATCACTTGGCGTCCGTCGTCATCGTCGTCGTTAACTTTTCTTCAAACTTCTGCACAGATTCAAACCAAATTTGTTCTGGTGGTACTTTAGGGTATCTTCCGCAGAACTGATATGGGGATTTTTTATTCGTCGAAAAAACATGGCTGTCATGGCTAAAAATAGAACATAGGGGTAAATTGCAGATTTTAGTAGATGACGAATTGAGAACAAGTGATCTAACTGTCCTGAAATTTTGAAGAGGATTCAACAACCCATGAAAGACTAATTGCCCTTTTATCTTGATTTTTATGAATTTTGCGCTTACAAAAATGTATTATATGAGATACAACGTGTATTTAAGATATGCAAATTGCATATTGATAAGCACATCATGATCTACAAAATATGTAATAAGGACCCTTGTTATTTTAGGGGTTATTCCTCTTAGAATATTTAAAGAAGAAAATAAAGGTTATAATATTACTCTGCACAATCATTGCTACATTAATAAGTTAAACCATATTGTCAGATTATTGAGAAGCAAAGAGGCACCAATGGGGCATTCAAGTTTAAAAGTCACTCAATTTAAACTTATGACCCTTTCAATGTCAAATAGAGTTTGCCTAATAGCCCTTACATTAAGCACGTCAGTCAGGTGAGCGATTCAGGCTGCTGGGAGCCTCTTGTTTTATTAATCTCAATACTTGAATACTATATAAAATATTTGAGAAATTAAAATTGAACATTGGTCAACAATTCTAGATCTACAAAGTAAGTAACAGGGTCAAATGTGTTGGACAATTGACTTACGAATTATTCCACTTCTTAAGAACGTCAAATGTGAACATTTTCTCTGCCTTTTCTTATTACGTTGAAAGAGATACTTTGATTGTAAGGGAGTGACCATTTATCTTGAAGGGTTGGCCTTGGTTTTTTCTTAGAAAATATTCTGAAAATTATATTTTATGGAAAAAAATATGTTTGCAGCAGAGACAAAGAAAAAATATTCTGAAAGAAAAGCTCTCTGCAGATTTCGCAAATCAACCCAAGACTATATACAAATTGAAATAGGGTGTTTCTCTAATAATGCACCAAGGTCTGAGAAAACTTTTAAAACATGTTCTTCTGAGGACACTGAAGATGAAACACACTTTTTATGTGGCTGTTCAAAAATCGAAAAAAAAAGAAATATCTCATTTAATCGTATTGTCCAAAAGTATATCTTAGTTTATGGATATGAATGATGGAACAATGTGTAATAGACATAGAATAATGAGCCCAAAATGAAGAATGGAGAATAATGAATTAAATAAAATGTAATGTGTGATGATAAATCAACAAATCATTAACTGTTTGTTCTTTATCATCAAAGTTTGTGTGAAATTTAAAATCGATATACTTGATTCTTTTTAAATAAGTCGATTGATATTTCAAAGCTAACTGTCATTAACTGCGAGAGTTCTCAAGAGAGGTCCCGTCTTTCCTTGATGTCTTCATGTCTAATGGCCTCTCTTGTTGAATTGAACTTTTATCGATTTGATTTTCACTGTCTGTTATTTTTGTGCTTTGTTATTGATTTTGATAGAAGGTTGTGAAAAAAAATGGTTAAACACCGCCACATTACAACTATGCCTGTACCACCGTATGGACTCGTGAGCGGATGAAAAGGTGATTCACGTACTTTGAAATGGTAAATAACACACTTTGAAAAGGCAAAATTTTCAAAAATAGCAATATGTCATCAAAAAGGTCTATAATAAGCCCAGTAGCCATTCTTATATAAAAACAAATGCTATTGCACGGAACACCTCATATCTTTAGGTGTTTAATTTTAGTGGCATCATAATTCATTATTGAACGATTTGTTCCACAACCTCTTTACAAAATCAATATGAATTTATTGACAAAAAAAATATTTACACACATTTCTGCTCAAACAGGTCAATATTTTTAGAACAATCATTATCACATGGAATGTCTTAACATGATAAATGAGTACATTTATCTTAAATATCGCTTGTAAATGCCGATACACCGATAACGCAGGGCGAAAAGGTTACAAAATACGTGAGAAAAGCTAAAAAGGGTCAATGCGTGATAAATTACAACACAATAATGCAAATAAAGCGAAATTTGTTACATATTTGTTTTTTATTCTCATAAAATATTTTTTAATCAATTATTGCATATACATGCGGCGAAAAAACATGAATAACACAATCTTTAATTGCATAATTATACATACATCTTTACATAAATATGTGTTACTGTTTGGAAAATAAATTTAATTATCAGGTAAACGAAAAGAGGCTGTGAAATTAAGAAAGCACGCGTAAAAGTTTAATTTATTTCATTGTCTTAAATAAGCCTGCTTTTCTATCAAACTTGATGTTAACGTTTGGCTATAAACTTAACTACCAACAATCAAGGACAGGAGTTTCTTTAAATAGTTTACTGAATTCCAGCATAAAATTAATTTGAAAGTATTTTTAATGCATTTAAAATTATACTACATAGCTTAATTTCTACAAACTATCAGTAAATCAAAAAAAAAACCACAAACTAAAACTGCTTTTTGACGATTTTGAATTATTAAATTAATGCTTGTATTGATTGAGAAATATATCTCTTTTGTAATACTGGGCAATTCAGAGACTGATTTAATCGACGCAATTTTGATTTCGCCACTTCTAATTTGACATACAATGTCCAGAATTGAAGAATCGTCATTCCTAATATTATGCGACTTATTAGTTAAACTATATTTATTTACAAATTAAAACAGTATCAAGGAATATTCTTTCAGTCGCTGCGTCAAGATATTGGGAGATACTACTTTTAATTATTTGTGTGAATCATGGTGTATGCTTACCTTCTTACCGGTGTATTGTTTAAATTTAGCCTATCGCGACTAATTATAGATTAACAAGTACGGCGCACTCGATATTGACCCATCAACACACAATTGCATAAAGACAGGGCAAAATCTTATGATTGAGGTAAGTACAAGTAATATTGATGTTTTGACTTTAGCTTATTTTAAAAAGTTAAAATCAGATACACACGTTTGCATAATAAGATAAGAAGGATTTATTTGAATTCGGATTTGTAAATAACAACAAACACAAGCTCGCAAGAGCTTTTTACATTATTTTTGGCAGAAAATTCGTATACAGTCGTGGTCATGAAAATATAGCAGAGATTATATTATAGCAAATACAAAACACTTCATTAAAAGCTGTTTACCTTTTATTGCATGAATAAAATCTTTCATGACTATAGAACATCAAATGCATATAACATGTTTTAGCTCGCCTGGCCGAATGTCATTTAAGTTATTGCCATCACTTAGCATGTGCTGTCCGTCGTCCAATTGTTCCAAATTCGTCGGCCCTGAAACCGCTTGGCCAAATGTAACCTACCTGGGTAGCATTGTTCTTAAATATGTTTCACATAGCATTTATTCAGATTTTTGAATTGGATGAAAGCATATAGCCGCCACGGCTATAAAAGAATACAGGGATTAATTGCAGATTTTTGCTAATTAACTCAAACACATTTACATAACAAAATTCTGAATTGGTAGCAGCCACCGACAACTTAACATGAATGTTGCTTATAATTGTGCAGTGTGTCCAACATCCCATGTGCGAGTTATTGTTCTTTTTCTTGATTTTCCCGTTTAATGCACTTTTAAGCCGAATATCTTGACAACTTTTTAAGATATTTGTAAAATTTAAATTGCTTATGATTAAGCAGATTAAGATATTCATATTAAGGTCAAAGTTTTATGACTATTTATTTGAGGAGTTATACCACTTAGAACATAAAAATTTACAATTTTCACATTTGTCTGTCCAACTTTTCAAAAGTCGCCTTCTACTGCTTAACCAAATATTATCAAGCTACTACTGAAATGAATATACAGTTCCTCTTCACGAAAAAACATGGCCATTACGGCTATAAATAAAAAAGCTTGTCATGTGTGTGTGGAGAGCAATTCCACATGCAGTTAAAGATTCCTTTGCAGAGTTCGATAAGAGTAGGCTCATAAGGGGCCGCTACAAAGGCCACACTCGCAAACCGCAAGCTGGGTGAAAAATGGGCATCAAGCTTGTTTCCTAAATCCAGGATAAATAAATATGTTTAATTACAGGAAGGGGCAAAAGTGATCTTCACCTTATTATCTGCCTATCCTGAAATATGCAAAAAAATCTGTCATCTCTATTTTTTCTGAATATGGTACATATTGAGCTTTATATATCAGAAACTATATAAGATATTTACAAAATTTAAATTGCATCGTGTTGAATACATCAAGATCTACAAAAAAAAATTAATAGGTCCAAAGCTCTGAGACAAAATTTACAATTTTACAGTTTCGGTCATCCCGTTATGATTAAGTAAATGCTTGTTACATTTGTCACATGGTTTTGAAAATTCATTTTAGACAGACGATGAGTGATTTCATTGAGAGCATCCCCTTTGTCGGCGAAGAAGTTACGTTAACACCAGAGAAGCCTTATCAATGTGACGTTTGCTTTAAACGGTATTCCCGAAAGGGTACTTTGGTAAGACATTTGGCATACCACAGCACTGAGAAAAAGATATCCTGTCTAGAATGCGGGAAAAGGTTTTACCATAAAAACGACCTTTGGCAGCACAAAAAACTCCATGACACCAACGATCCTTTCATATGTGATGAATGTGGCAAAGAATATAGAAGTAAAGGTGCTCTATATAACCATAAATTGACAAAGCACGGCAACAGCAGAGAACATTGTGATGTTTGCAACAAATCATTTATCCACAAATCCGATCTTCAAAAACACATGCGTGTTCATAATAATCAGAAACAAGCATGTATTAATTGCGGGAAAATCGTTAAGAATTTAAATGACCATTTAAGACTTTGTCAGAAATCCGTAAATGCAAGATGCCACGAATGTGATATGTGTAACAAAAAGTTTAAAGAGAAAAGGTATCTTAACGAACACAAAAAGTACAAACATCTGAATCCTGATCGATATGAATGTTCCGGTTGCAATGAGAAGTTTTCTCATAGGCGAACCTTTATTGACCACAAAAAACATTGCGTTCAGTATAAATCTCTAACCACTCAACCAAATGCAACATCTAGTGAAATATACGATGCAGTACAAACAATTTCTGGTGCCAACTATGAATCAAATGAAAGCTCGCAAATTTCTTAAAGTGTTGTCATTGTTAATCTTTTATAAGAGGGAAAATTTATTGTTATGCTACTTTTGCAATGCTTTATTGTTTTTTTTTTTTGTTTGTTTTTTTTACAATTGTTTTGTATGAGGGATTTGTTAAAAATAAATGGTAAAAAGTTTGATTGTTACTATTACTTGTAGCCATATTTTATACTTCACACAACAGTTCAATATTTTAGTAAGACAAACCTTAAAATAGTAAAATGCAAGGTTTTGATACTATGACGTAACCTTTTGAATATTCTATACGATATACGTTAGTAAATAAAATTTAATTTCATAATAGTAACAGTAAAACTATTACAAGGACTATACATTTTTTATAAAAACAATCGGCATATTAAAACTCACCAAATAATTCAAATCTTAGACAGAACATATAATAACAAAAATCACTGACACATATGAGATCAATTAATGTATTTTGTTTTTTTTTTTTTTCATTTTTTCTATTATTCTCTTTCACATTCACACACTTGTTAAACCTAAACGCTTTGTTGGAAGAATCTTTGATTCGTCTCGCCTGTGCCATTGCCTCACAGGAAGCGCTCCGCGAGATGGTGCCATTGGGCCCGAAACTGTTCCATACTTTACTCGTGGCGATTGGTGCCTTGAAGAAATGTCGAATGGATGATCACTACAAAAATGAATTAGTTGGAATGAATTTCATGTCTAACACAGTTGTTTATTTTCCTGCTTTTGATGATATTTCAATTGCTTCGCTGAAACACCTTTGCCTTTTTCTTTAATAGTGGAAATACTATCTACTGTCTGTAAAGGGTAGTCTGGAGAACATAAATTCTTAATTTTTTTCTTCATGTTGTTGCTAAAACCTTTGAAATGTTTGCCATTTTTATCTTTGCAAGTAAACGTAACTAAATCCACAAAAAGAGTAAAGAAATGGCTTACTTCTTAGATAAATGAAGCAAAATTACTTTGCCCCCCTAGGAGGGTATTGATGGGGTACCCTTCATAACGGATAACGGCTAAAAATATCGCCATATAACGGTAACGGTAGCCTAAATCAACGTAACGGTTAGCCGATCTAACTTATCTTTGAACTGAAAAGAAAAAAATGTTTCCATCTATATTGATACTTCGAATAAAGTATAGGTCAGTAAAATGCATAATTTTGAAGTGCTATAATAATAAAAACCGTAGACATGTATATTCAATTATTTATTTATTTACAGGTCTATGTAAAAACGAAGTACTCCACGTCTTGTTGTTTTCGTACAGTATTTTGTCTTAGGTTCTCTCCGGTTGAATTGAACTTTTGTCGATTGAGTTTTACAGTGTGTTTTATATGTATGCTTTGTGCAAGTTAAAAAACTAGTTTAACCCCGCCACATTTTATATGTGCCTGTCCTTAGCCAGGATACTTTGCCAAAGCCTTTGTTTGCCCTTGTCATTATGTGTTAACTGTTCAATGTCAAGAATTGGGTCTTTCGTTGGTGATTTAGGGAATAGTTTTGATACTTTTGTATTGTATTATAAGTCTTGGGCCAATGCAAGACGGTAAGCAGTGACCTATGGTCATGTTGAAGACTGCTTGCTGTTTTCCGTTGTGTTTTTTGAATTGCTGTTTGTGTATGTTGAGTTGTGTCGCGTACACTTATTCCACATCTCAATATCGTCTAAGATAAGAGACGGCATTACAGACGGCCATTACAGAGTCTAAGCATTAGTCCAATATGTCGCTGCATGAAGTACGTTCAGGATCGTGAAACACAGAGTGCGGAAGTCTTCACAGGGGCCGAAAGACATGTCCCATTAGTTATTTATCATGTATATTGCTACATTTTGACTGTGGGCTCCCATATTGGGTCCGTGTGTCACGACCCCACTTGGTGGGTAATGTTAGGGGCCCTGCCCCCTACAAGTGGCGCTATGCGCCGTGTCCATTGAAAGACCTAGAGGATGTTCACAGGGGCCGAAATGCATGTCCCATTAGTTATATAGCATGTTTATTTCTATATTTGGACTTGTGGGCTCCCATATTGAGTCCGTGTGTCACGACCCCACTAGGTGGGTAATGTTAGGGGCCCTCCCCCTTACAATTGGCGCTATGCGCCATGTCTATTGAAAGAGGTCGAAAGTCTTCACAGGGGCCGAAAGACATGTCCCATTAGTTATTTATCATGTATATTGCTATATTTGGACTGTTGGCCACCATAATATGATAATTTTGCCATTTTACAAGGAATATATGTTCGTTTTTCGAACGCAACTTAATCAGATGTAATGTGGGCTAACTTTATTGACGGTTATCGGTATTGAGGGATATTATTGTGTGTCAATGGTATTGAGGGATGGTATTGACGGCTAAGTTCACTATAGTGAGACTACGCAATACAGAAATAAATGTACGATCACACCAGTGTATTAATAAACACATTGGATGTAGGGTCTACATATATTGTTATATTGACTTTGACATAGCGCAAGACATCATATAAACCGACGAACTTATCACCTTTATTGAAATTGTGTAGAAGGCTTACTATTCAATTCTCCATACATGGTTCGAAAGCATTACTCTTTCAATATTCTACTGTTGCTCGATTGTTATTGAAAATTTTTCAATTTTCCCCGAAGACCTGTCGATTCTATGAATCTTTAGGCCACACAGAATTAATTTCTTGTTCTTTGGATTTTGACTTTCCGCGGCTTTTTTTTTTCATTGTGACGATAAAAATTACAGCCAGCAATTACGTTTAACGCCTATTTTGCAGGCGAAATAACGCTAACGGTTGCTAAATTTAAGGTCATAACGCATCACGCCAAAAACTCGATAACGGAAAACGGTTAAAAATATCCCCATATAACGCTAACGGTAGCGAAAATAAGGCAAATAACGGCTATTGCTTAAGGGCATCAACACCCTCCCCTAGGTTTTCCATGTTTAAATGGCAGCCATGTTTGGAGATGCCAAATTGTCAATAATCACTTTTTTGTACAATTTAGAATATCATTCAGATTACAGAGACATTTTTTGATCAACTTGTTTTTGTTTACATCTGAGAGTGCACTTTTACGTCATATGACGTCACAATAGAAATTGACATTTTTTTCCGCCATTTTTTACAATGGGAAATCCCCATATGCTTGCAAATATCTGAATTTTTAGGAAATTTATTGAACTCTCTGTAAAGTTGTTTTATTTTCTAACTACGTTTTGTTGAAACTAATAAGATTATGTAAACAAATTGAAGCTAAATTATTTTATTAAAAAAATATTTTTGATTTTTCCATACTCCAGACTACCCTTTTCTTTGATGTACAGATTTTGTACATGTTTGGCTAAAAAGACTTTAAACGTATCTATGTTCATGGTTGCCTGTTTGTATATTCTCCGATTTATGATAATGTTGTCTTATTCGTTACATTATGCTATGTTGATACTAACCATATTAAAGAATGCTCATAAAAATTCGTGAAATGCAGATAAATACTAGTATAAAACTATATTTTGGTGCATAAATGTCTTGTGAGTTTTATTTCTGATCGCATGGAACCTCTGGTGTTAGTTTTATTTGCATTTCATGTTGTGGTAAAACTATTTCAACCTCCTACTGAATAAATAAAAAAATAACAAAATAACCGGAATTGAAGAACCAATTTCAATGTCCAAGAGAAACTGAGACAAAGCAAGGAAGGCATATAGTAAACATTACAAATAGCAATGGCCCTTACTTGGTACAGGCAATTCAAAAGAAATGATGGTTATACCAGTTTTATAGCGAAAAATCTCCGTCCCCTTCGATTGTGATCTTATAGGTTCCGGCGGCAACTCAAAACAACAATGGCATCATTTGAATGCACAAGAATACGCACCTCAGCAAAATTTTATTTGTGATCCTTCTGTTGTCGAGCCTGTTTGATGTCTGAACTTCAATGTCAAATTGGTGTCCTTCATGCTGTGGATAAATTCCGCTACAACTCGATGTTATCATATAGAATCCTCTGAAAATTATTTAAGATTTTAAGACTTTGGTCTTGGTAATATGAAATATTTACAATACTACCAAAACATCAGTGAAAATTCGACGTTGATGATACAATTGTCCTCAACACTATTGATGCTCTATATTGTTATTCAATTTCTATTTTCTACAATATGTTTTTGTCAATACAACACATGGGCTGATCAAATGAGTTTTGACTATTGGCAATAAAAATCTTAAAATTTAGGTTAAACTGCCGATACATATTGTTGCTGCCCAGAAAAGGTTCTATATTGTTTTATTTATTTTGCTTGACTTCAAATTTGAAAGAAAATGGACTTTCAGTGTACTTACAATGGCTCTTTTTTTCTTCTGTTTTATTTTTAATTGTAACAAGGCATTAAGAAATTACCTGTTTGGATTCATTTTGCAAGTCATCACTTCTAATGTGGTTGCCATGAGCCTAGGAACATCAACTGCTTTTATCGATACTTGACTGACAGGATTAAGAGTTTGAAGTATTCCAACCGTAGTTTCAGCGGCTAAACTACCAACACTTCTAATGTTGTAAGACCCTGTTATCCCATATAACTGAATTTTAGTGTCAATGTCTATCAACATGCCCTCAAAAGTAACAATTGGCACTTGATTTATGTATCGTCCGGCTGGGGGGAATTTTCGAAAGTCAACATCATTTAAGAGTAGGTTTCTCATGGCAATTAAGTGTGAAACTCTTTCCTTTGCCGATATTCCAGGAGAGTCACTTGCTTGATACCAGTTTCGCACAATTGAAGTTAATTTTGCTGCTTCTACAAAACCGTGCGTTATCATCCATGTTTCAGTTTCTTCTGAGAAGTGTGTTCGAGCGTTTGGCACACTTTGTTTATCTAGTAGATCGTCTACTAAGGATACTTTCAGAGATGTTTCATTGGAAGCAGCACATTCCTTCCATGCATCCGGGGGTACACCAAACAATCCCGTGGTACTTGTCCTTACTCTCATGTGTGTTAGATTGTGAGAACAGTCAATGCTCTTACAGGGAAGAGTATGTGAATGTTCACTATATTCTGGGTATGAATACCAGTACGGGATTGAATTTTCAAATCCATCAACAGTTACACTTGCATCAATTGTAGATCTTGCCTTCCATGATACATATTTATCATCAAAGATGTACTGAGCATATGCGACACAAAGGACGTCTTTTGGAACTTTTCTGGATTGTAAAGTTTTTTTTGCTAGGCGTTTCAAAGATTTTGCTGTTGATGTCCGTTTAGGTTTCTCAAAGTTGATCATATCAAGATGGAGGTTTCCTAATATTGCATTTAGTAGATAACTCTTTTTCTCTTTTTTCCACGAGATTCTCATTTGCGGGTAGACATAAATAGGACCAAGTAAATAAGGTTTGATAATCTTGTAAATAACGTTTATCTCCATATGAGTCAATGTAGATACTTTGGCCTCTGAACTCAATGTTGAATGAAGATCTTCTACTCTGTGTTTTCTCCACTTCAAGCAAGTTTTGTCATCTGCATTCAATCCATCATAAATCTCTTGGATATGGGCTTCTATATTAATGCATTTGCTTTTTTGTATGTTGTTATTTATTTCTTGGTTTATCATTCCGTTGTCTATTGTTCCCACTGAACGACTAGTGCTATTCAATCCAGACTCATTGCTTTCAGTATCCCCATCAAGTATATGTCCACCAATACAGTTATCTTCATTTTCATCGGTAACTATTGTCTGTGCCGTATGCAAGTCGTTAATAGCAGATTGAATTGAAAGAACTGCGTCCTTCAAGTGTTGGTTCTTCTCATCTTGCAAACACTGAAACAATTCGTCTGGTAACCAATCCAATACCTTTTCTAATGAACAATCGTTTTTGTCGATAGTTTCATTCCCATTATCATCATCAGTAGGCTTACACGAGTTTTTCTTATTCGACCACATTTTTTTGTCCTTGGTCGTGATGACTTTTTGAAATGCTGAATCTTGGCTGCTCACGATCATTTTTCCTTGTTCTCGAAGAACGTTCACGTTGGATAGAACTTCCTCTGCTGTTTTTCCTTTACATGCAATTACATTTAGTTTTGATAGTTCCATTACGATGTCATCTTTGGACATAGCTTTTACTTCTGACCATACCGACTTCTGTAACTGGTAGACTGTTAATGGGTTACCGTTGTCATCTTTCGTCATCAACTGTATCCATTGGCCATCGGTTGAAAATGAATCAATTACGATATCCCGTTTTCTACATTCATCTAGTATGTAATTGGTAGCTTTTCGGAGTGCCGAAGAGGTTAGTTTATAATCCTTCAATCCGTAAGCCACCGGAACAGAACATGGTACCTCTTGCTTCGAATTCCTATGTTTATTTGTAAGGACCCAAACCATTATCTCCGTGGCTTTTCTACGCAGTATGTTATAGCCTTCTTCTAAAGTGACTTCGCATTTGTCCATTACACTATTGATTTCCTCCACGTCAATTTCACGGTCTGGTCATTGTTGGCCATGCGTAGTAAAACGGCAATGATTCACTGCTTTGTGACAATCCACAATCCTTCATTTTCACGGAAGGAAACTCTCCTAGGTATACAACCTTTTCTTTCAGAAATGTATCTAGCTTTTCTTTCAGATATCTACTAGCAGGTCTTGCCTTACTCGGCCTTTTGATTTCTTGTAGATCATAAATTTCTTTCGCTTCATTCCAAACTTCATTCCAAAGTTCCTGGTCAAATGATACTTTGAAAACTGTCGTGCTATTCTCTGAGTATGAAATATATATTAGTTCATCTGTTTCTAAAACGTACATTTCTGCCAAACATTGACATATGTAATACTTTGGAATAGTATACTGAACAGGAAGTTGGTGATCACAAGGAAATGGGCATTTGATCTCTACTGCAGCCTTTACTCTTCCTATTGAAATTGGTGAGCCCGTCTCATCAACTGTAATCTCTCGTATGCTTCCATCGGGAGACACTTCACCGAGAATGTTAACAGATTCTCCAGATAAAACATAGGATCCTTCTTCGACAAAATATAAAGAAGGAAAGAAAGCTGGCATTATTCGACCTATGAGTGTAGCTACAGCATGTTCCTCATTTTTTACACCATGGTTCATTCTGGTCCTTGTCTCGTCTGACAGAGTTTTTTCTTTCCTAGAAATAAATTCCTCAAAATGCTCTTTCAGTGCTTTAATACCAGCTAAACCAATAGCGTTATGGAGAGTGCTTCCAGTGACTCTGGCTGATTTCCGTAAAACTTTCCATCTTTCAGTCCGTTGCTTCACGTATCTTGGCTCAATATCATTATCCGATGGAACTTCCTTTAGTCTCAACATATTTTCCTGAAAAGACGGTTTCGACTGCTGCAGCTTCTACATATTCAGATACAGACTTGTTCATTACGCTGAGTATCCTACAAATAGCAGAAACACCAAATAACGAATTTCTTATAAACTGTCTTAGTTGGTATAGCGATGCGTGTAAGTTGCTTATAGAATTCCTGCTTAAACTGAATTTCTCTAGACTGCTTAAGTCTTGACCCTATTGTCAATATACATTTCTGCAGTTTGTCTTTCAATTCAGTCTTCTTTTCGGTTGGGAAATCATTAATATTATCGTCTAAATCACACTTGGATGAAGTGAAGATATCTATCTCTTTCTTCAGTTGTGCCTTGTTTTCTGAAAGCTTGTCGCCATCTTCAAACCCGAACATATCAACGTCTCCTCCGTTCTTGTCTAAACCTGCCGTTACTTTTTTAGCGTCAGCACACATCATAAACGAACTTTTACCATTATCTGACTGGAGTTTGTCCAATATGTTAGGTAGGCAACCTGGTGAAACTTCTTTTGGAATAAACTCTTGATTGCTTGAGAGATACTTTGAATTTGGTACGGCAAAGTTAATTTGTGCATCGGACCCAATATAAGCATCGTTCATCTGTCCTATGTGTTTTGGACCACCCATGAAGTAAAGAAACTTCGTATGAAAAAGTTTGCTACCAACTTTCCAGAACTGTTTTGTTTCAGGCCAGTACCACATTTGTTTCGACGAAGACATACCATGGAAACGAACGGTTTCTAAAAACAATAAAAAAGAAATGTTTCTTAATGGAAATTTATCATCATGTACTAACTTCAGAAAGGTATTAAATTCATCAGCAAGGCCTTCCTTAAGAAGCTTTTCCATTACAATAGAAAGTAAGTCATTGCTCTTGATATAATTGTGAGACTGGCCGGTTTCATTGATGTTGTCACCATCCGTTGAATCAGCTAAATCGGCATATTTTTTGTCTTCTTCTTTCGTTTGTTCAGACTCTAAATCGAAGCGAAATCTTTTTGTTGGAATACATGTAGGGTTTAATTGTTGTCTTTTAATTCCACATTTTTGTTTTGGTCGGTTAAGCCATAGTCTGCTTTTCTTTCTTATTGGCATATTACCTGAAAAAAATGTACTCCTTATTTTTTTGATTGATGTATAGTGCTTACAAAATTGTACGCGGACTGTTTTAAAGTGAGTAAGGGAGTTGAATGTCAGACAATGTGGTCGACTTTGAAGATAACTTTTGCCAAGGAATTTTCCTTCGATTTATAAGGGTCAGAGAGGGAGTTTTAAAATGGACATGTTTTGTGTTTCGGGTTCATATGTGTAAAATGTATTTGATAAATACTTTCTATTCTAAAACGTATGTTTAAAATAAATGGTTTTATATGTCATGTTTCAATACGCTTGATCGAAATAGTTGACGGAATAGCCGAAGACGCTGTACATGTTTTCAAAGAAGAAGTTTTCATAAATTCAAATGACAACAAAGTTCCAGACATTAGATTTTGCTCTACCAAAATAAGGATTCCCAACTTTTTATTTCATAGCAGTATTTTTTTTTTAAATAATGATTCAATTTGAATTGTATCTTTTTTTTTTGCACGGCGGTCTGTATGTGTTACATTGCTCTTTGCAGCCATAGTCATCAACATAGACACTGACTAGTAGATCTATAAACTGAGTAATACAGGTTGTTATTGATTCTTTCGGAATGAGAAAGATTTATCGTTATATAACCATCCCCTCCAGCATTAATCATTTGTTGTTTCTTGACCATTTTTATATGCGTTACCGGTTGATAACCTTTTCAGACGGCGTTACTTTAATTTTCGGGCATAACTTTAATTGTAAGATCCGTGCCTATAAAAAAACGGTGTTTTGATATATTTCATATTCCTAAAAGCACGTGTATGCACATTATATTCTTAAAAAGGGTGATTTCATTAGAAAAAAATATGTTTTACTGTTATTTTTTTTTGTAACATCATTTTGTCATTAAGTTGGAAGAAAACTGAAACATTCTTTCGAAAAACATTATGCATCTTAAGAAAGGGAACGGTTTCAAATGTTCCGTGAGCCATGGCATTTAATATATAATTGAAATGGGTAACGAAAAATGATACTAAAACATACCTTGTTTTGTTTTTAATCCATTAATCCCTTTTCAAAGTGTGTTATTAACCATTTCAAAGTACGTGAATCACCTTTTCATCCGCTCACGAGTCCATACGGTGTGTACTAAGCAAAGCTGATGTTTCAAAGATACTCGTCGACTTTATGTACTTTGTTCTTTGTCAAAAAGGTGGTTCGTTGAAGTTTTAGGTTTGGTTTTGAATTATGTGCATCATATATTTTACCTGCTGGTGCTGTTTTTTTATTGCGGATGTATTTTTTTTATTTCCGTTTATATTGAAGGTAGTGTCGCGTACACTTATTCTACATTTCATTGTCATCTTAGGGACCAACCATTTAACTTAAAGAAGCGCTTGGTCTTTTCCTAAAATTTTCATCACATACTTTTGTAAGCTAGCAATTGCTTATTGATTTTTTGTGGTGCGGTCTTGAAGTGTAAAGATCAGTGTTTGGGATCCAAGGCCAATATTTTCACAGTTCTACGCGGGCATTTGCGGAAGAAAGTGTCTAACCTGTCTTCATTTGTTGTTTTCTGTACAGGAGAGTAGTACTTTGTTGTTAAATATTCGTAATTTTGTTTTGTTACTGTACTTTGGTGATATCTTTATACCCGGGTAAAAGTAAAGTAGGCAGAAATCTTACTAACCCCAGTCTCCTTGTTATGTCTCTTTCTCTTTTCAAGCTTTAAATTATCCGTCTAAATTTCAAAATTGTCTAAACCCTAAGGTTCTTCCTACCCCAGACATAGGTTGAATATCTTAGTAATAATTTGGTTCCCCATTTTGGTCGTTTTGGTTATACTGTTCTATGCTCTTCATATTCATACAGTGTTTGGCATTTTCAATATTTTTGGTAGAGCGCCTCTGATGAGTCTTGAATAGACGAAACGCGCGTCAGGCGTAGCAAAATTTATTGTCTGGAACTTTGTTGTCATTTGTATTTCGAACACACGTGAAGGTTAGCACTGCTGGTGGAGTTTAGATTCCCCGAGGTTAGCCCGCTCCGGCACCAACACTTTTGAGTTGGAGAATACATCAAAGCTTTAAATTATCCGTCTAAATTTCAAAATTGTCTAAACCCTAAGGTTCTTCCTACCCCAGACATAGGTTGAATATCTTAGTAATAATTTGGTTCCCCATTTTGGTTGTTTTGGTTATACTGTTCTATGCTCTTCATATTCATACAGTGTTTGGCATTTTCAATATTTTTGGTAGAGCGCCTCTGATGAGTCTTGAATAGACGAAACGCGCGTCAGGCGTAGCAAAATTTATTGTCTGGAACTTTGTTGTCATTTGTATCAGTAACATCATTATTGCCGTTGGTTGTTCCGCTATATAGTCAGGAGTATGTATTTTCACCCTCAATGTTTTTTTCTTCCGATTTTCTGCTCGTTCTTGGATTCTTCATTTTCATTGTTTTCTTGGCGTTAATGTTAATTGTTTTCTCTTGCAAGTCTCTGAAATGCTAGCTATTAGCAAAAGGTCATCAGCATAGTCAGAGTTTTCAAGTCTGTTGGTAAACTTCTGTCTGATCTATCTGCTTTTGTTGTTAATGTTTCTCATTATCCAATTAATGATTATATACATATGATGAAGAGAGAGGCTGTCAAACATGACACAGCCGACAATTTCATAGTTTCCCAATAGCTCTCTTTCTCTCTCCTTGGTTTCCTATTATTATTTGAATTTTTACTGAGTTCAATGGGTGCACCTGCTCTTGCTTTACTTTGTCAACACCTCACATGTATTGACTTAGTACAATGATATAGTTTCATAGGGCGGAACTGTAAAGATCAAGTTCCTCGAAACAAACTTGCAAATTGAACCTTTCCGTTTTCCAGAGATGACACTGAATATTTTTTTGTGGGGAGACATACTGTTTTTATCCTTTCCGTCCGTACATGTATGTTTCAACTCCTCTGAAACTACTCAACAGCACTGAGACTCGGTAATAGCAAGTTGTGCATATATATTACCAAGAAATTTTGAATATGTGCTGTTAATGACCCTTCATTATGGAGTTTACGTATCTCAATTGATTCGTTACTCCTGAGCATGCGGGACTTACATCGATTTCCTTAGCAGAGCGACACGTCTGACGCAAAAATTGCTCACACAGGGTTATGTTGCTCCTCGGTTGCTGTCTTCACTCAAGAAATTTTACGGAAGACATCATGCACTTATAGACAAATATGGGATTTCGATCTCCCAGATGAGTGCAGATGTTGGCTTGTCATAGGGTTTTGTTAAATGTCTTCCTTTACCGGATTTGACACGCTGAATGGGCTATTGGCAACGCGACGGGTGTGCTACAGCAAGCAGGAACTGCTTACTCTTCCAGAGCACCTGGGTTCACTCTTGGGGGGGGGGGGTAGGAGGGGTATGGTCCCGAAGTCCCGGCAAATAAAACAAGAAATCCCGGATTCCCGCGAAAATAAATGTGTGATTCCCGCATCCCGAAAAATGAAAATGGCTAAATCCCGTTCCCGTTAAGGGTTTTCCCGAATTCCCGTTGAAATAAATGGGCTTTCCCGCTGTCCCGCAAAAGGTCCTACCAACCCTCACTCTTGTTTCGACTGGAGTTCGCGTTGTTGATTAATATTCAGTATTTTGTGTTTCCATGTTTTATATGTTGTCTGTTTTTGTCCTATTCTTGTTGGTCTTTCTGGTTTTGTCTCTGCCCTTTCGGACTTTTGACATTCGGATACCCCATTGGTACATCTGCTTTCTTCGAACCTATAATTTTCCAGTAAATCCTCATTTGATACGAATTACCTTGTTGCACTCCAAAAAACAACACTGGCCTTTTAATGTACAAGGTCATGCTTTACTATGATTAGACGGGGCTTGTCAAAGACATAAAGCGTAGACCTACAACATATGACGTCTTCGGCACTTTTTATGCCGGAAGCCATTTTTTATGAAGCATTATCCTAGAACTTAATTAGAACAGTTTTTTTAAGTCTATATTGAACCCATTACAACAAAATTAGGCTCAACGGACGAAAATATTGTATTAATTAAAAATATCTATGTTAAATTAAATGAGCTTTATTGATAAATTTTTGGGGGGTTTTTTTGTACTTTTGATCCTGAACTTTGTGAAGTTCAGTATCAAATGTACAAACACTCTTCCGTTTTCTGTAAAAGTTATACCATGAGGTAAAGGTGTTTCTGGATAAGAAACCCCGAGGACCGGAGGTCCGAGTGGGTTTCTTATCCAGAAACACCGTATACCGAGTAGTATAACTAACTTACACCCCAGTAAACTTAGAACAAAACTAGATTAAAAATGTTTGATAGAAAGCAATAAAAAGTGGCTTTAATTATAAAACTGAGTTAGTAAACATATTTCTGATTTTTTTCTTCCCCAAACAGGGGCCTCTTTAATTCAAGATATTAAGCAACTGAGATGATTTTAGGATTAAAACAGATTAATCAACTTGTTAAACAGATTAATTACTTTACAAATAACTGATGATTTTGTATCAAGCTAATTAAAACAGTGAACACTTCTAAACTGAATATCTTTAAGATTCATTCAGTTTTTATATGACCACCAGGGAAGACGGATGTGCTTTGGCTGCCCATTAATTTCTGAGAGCAGGTAATTTATGTTAAGGAAATTGCGTATTTGAAGAAAATTTATTTCATTTTAATTTTTTATTTTGTATTTTGATACATGTACAGTACGATGTCCCTTAGCGTGGGGATCGATTAAGAGTTCTTTCATCTACTTCCTGTTGGCCGACTTATTTAATTTTTTGCATAAATGGTCAATTATGGACAATTTTCTATACAGTTTTCTCAACAACCTCATATTACATCCTTTTGAAATTTGGTAATCAGCATGGGTCCCATACCGTTGAATTAATTTCAGGCCTATTGTCTACCTACTTCCTGTTTTACGAAATCCGGCCATTTCTATCTTTGACTCATTTTGATGCCCCATCTACGAAAGTTATTGGGACATACAGTCGTTGGATACGTTTGTTCGTCCGTCCGTCTGTCCCTCTCTAATGTTGCGAAATATCGGCATTATGTCTATTAGACATATTCTTACTTTGTTTTGCTTGTTTATTTTCATTTTTTAATGTTTTGTTTTATTTGTCTGTTTTTTTTTATATTATTTTGCTACTTTAAATTAGGATTGATTTTAAACCTTATAATGTGAACTGTTTTCATTTCTTTTTCAGATCCCCTGGGCTGGATATTACAGAAGTTTCTTTGTGTGAGAAGCTCTTTTGTTCTATTACATGAGGTGTGTTCACAAGCGCAAAAGCAGGGGTATCTGGAAACCCCTGTTTTTGCCATTGTGAATTAAGCCTATTGTTCTTAGAACAAAAGAGTTACCCACACAAAGAAAGTTTCTGTAAATGAAAGCTCGACTTTAAACAATAGAACTGGGGTGTAAGAATTATTGATTGTCTTTCCATCCCAAAGTGAGAGATCTGGAACATTAATTTTCAGGATTTTGCTACGTGAAAATTTACTTCTGGCAAAAAGACGTCAAGGCGCATCTATCAAAGTCCAAATATAAAAAAAGCCTTGAAGATCTGATGTCTTATCACACCGGGTCTCCCGATACAGCGAGTACGGAGCGATACGATTTTCAAACTTTGCAAACATCATCAGCTCATTGCTAGACAAATATGGGATAACTCATCTCTAAAATGAGTGCAAATGGCCTTGTGTCAACAATTTCTTTGTCAGACGTGACGCTCTACCAAGGAAGTCGATGTAGTTTCCACAAGCTCTGGAACAGCGAATCAGCTGTGATAACCCCCATAATCTGGAACGAACGGAACATTGCTACATAAGAAGGGAAGTTGACGATTGAAAAGTTGAATTCATCACGTTTGTCATAGAGCTTTATAAGGACATAATGACGTTATTCAATACTTTACTTTTCAGATAAATATACTTCAACAAATTACATAAAGCTGAATATCGTAACTTGTGATGTATGAAAATATGCTTAGTACAACTACAGGCATACAGAAAAATGTTATGGCAACAAACACTATATTCATATCCACAAAAACTTGCAAAATTCTTAAAAATTTCAGTTTCATAGATTATTTAATGCTCCGTGGAAATCGTATCATTTAACGAAGTGCCCTCCGTGAGAATCGTATCTTTGCTCCGTGATTTTCGTATCACATTTTTGTCGACCGTCCTCTGGGAATCTGTAATCACCAAGCCCGTGGGCTACATTGAGGGTTGTACGGGATATAGTTAACGGGGGTATCTCGTACTACGTGTAGAACATAAAATGCAAAAGAATATTGAATCTACTACCAGTATTGATGCCTCGAAGTCGAAAAATCACTTTTTCAACTTGTTTATTTGGAACTGATCTTCCACAGATTTTTTGATTTACTACTTAGAAAGCCCAATTTTGCTAAGCATGAAGCCCAATATATATTAAGTTGACAACACCATATATATCTGCTATAAACTATCACGAAAAAATGATATAAGAAAAGTTTGACATCTACTGTCATTTTGGACAATTTTAGAGTGCTCCGTGAAAATCGTATCGCTCCGTACTCGCTGTATCGGGAGACCCGGTGTGCTTATGTTATAGGACTACCAAAGAGTATCAATGTTTTATTTAATTTGGTAATCTAACGCGGTAGAGTTCACAAGAGATAAACACAATTTACATAGAGTTTTAGTAAACAATTAAATGCATGGATTCTTTTTGATATGGCAAAGAAAAAGATGAACACTTTTGCATACGGTTGATTCTCTAATTTTGTAATCTGCTAGTTTATGTATCGAATCACAAATAAATTCTTAAATTTACCAAAACCATATTTACGTGGCACTGAACTCGCTTCTCAGGAGTTACAAACATATTTTTAGCAGTTTTGTGAAACGTACAAAAATTGTAAAATATTCAGATTTCCAGCGTTAACCGTAGCCGGTAATTCCCAATGTCTCTCAAAATTGCTAAAATCATGGATGAGTTTTCTACTTGCAGTGAGGGCATCTTTGTCCTTGAAACATAAAAAAGTCCATATTTTTACCATTTATATATGTCAGCTATATATTTAACAGTAGGAAGACCTGTTTTAAAAACATAAATCAAAGTCTACCTTTCACATTTTTGTGTTTATAATTGCTTTAAAAACGCTTTTTGGTTGAAGTCAAACGAATATTTTAAATCTCTCTGATTACAACTTAACAATTTAAATATATGTATATCAATATTCATATATCCATATTTTAATCACTATTGAACGAAATCAAAAATCAACTGACGCATGCGTTTAATTCATCGGTTGCTAGACGAAAAAAGTAATATCAAAAGAGCAGACTGGAATCTTTTCTGAAAAGGTAAGAGCTTACCAAACACGATTGATTGTTTGTTTGTTTGTTTGTTCTTGTCCTGTATACACGAAGTAGCAGCTCTAACTTTTCAATCATGATACTATAAGATCCATTTCTGTTTTGTAAAAAAATCATTTGGTTCTTAATTAATGAACAACATTGAAATTAATCTATACTCAAAGCAGTGCATGTCCTTTGGTTTAAAAACAAAAATCAATAATTTAACCGATTTTCGTTTTACAAGTAGTTGCTTTGGAGTTATTCTTAAGCCAAATAGAACCTTCAATACATAGAAACAATGAAATCTGATCGAAAATACGAAATAAAATGTTTCTAGTGCCTTTTTATGTTAAACCTGAAAGGAAGAGTTCAAATGTATGTGCTTATGCAACACTGAATATTGTTAAAAAGTGCGAATCATTTATCATTTCATTTGTTTGTCAAACGTCAATCGTTGAAATACAGGAAACTTATCAGAACCGTTCAGCTTGAAAAATTATTTTCTATAACGCTGATTTGATTTTTAAAGCTTTATCGTCGTGCAAACAGTAAATTGATTGCGGGACTTCTTCTAATTTCAATTACTGTTACAGTGTTAAGACTTGCTAGACATCTCAAACATTTAAAATCAATAGTATATACCCAAATAATTAAATATATAAATATTGGTTGACTGGATTTAAATACCACTTGTATACAATTTCTAAAGATATTGGGAATTTTAAATAGAAATCTTATGTTTCTTTTAAGTATATAATCCATATTTACTTTTCCTAATCCGTCTGACTTACAATTAGCCATTTCTACATATGTCTATTGTTTATTAAAATAGGAAACGGTTTTTTTTTACTTATTTAGCTCTCGCGCCGGGCCCGGGAGGCATATAGGCCCGCAGCAGCAAAGTTTATCAATAAAAGTCCACTAAAGAGCGCTCAGAAACCTGACCTTAGCCCATAAAGCGAATTGGTTGTTTGCCCCAGGTGGTTGAATGGGGCAGCCCTGTCATAATGAATGCCAGGGTCGTCAGGCTATAATGCAGAAAACCTGGCCACATATTATAGTGGGCCAATGTGTGTGGAGAGCACCACGCTTCGTGCACGTAAAAGATACCTTTGTGGACCGCAAAGTAGTGCACCACATAGGCTAAATTTTTCGCCCCTATTACCTCTCCCCTTTTTTGTGGTCTTCATAATTTTCTGTTCCTTTGTTACCCATCCCAACCCAAAATTTCATTTGTCATCATCATATTTCATGTTCATTTTATCATCCTTTTCTTGTCCATCGACTTTAAATAGCCTGCAAAGCGTTGCAAGGGCGTAAAACACTCACTCACTTATCATTAAAGAAGCAAAGAGGCACCAATGGGGCATTCGAGTGTGAAAAGTCCGAAAGGGCAATGACAAAACCGGCAAACACGAACAAGAACAGCACGCGGAAACACAAAGCACAAAATCAACCGAACAGAAATGAAAAAAGCGAGTCGTAACAAGAGAGAACTCACGTGCTCCGGAAGAGTAAGCGGTTCCTGCCTGCTATAACACACCCGTCGCGCTATGACAAACCAACATCTGCACTCATCTGAAAAAAGATTAACTTAAAGGGTCTATGGATTCTGACATCGTATTAGTGCTCAGCCCACAGAGTGACCAAGTATGTACCAAAGGTGGCTGAATAGGGTAGTCCTCGTCCGCAAAGGTTGTCGGGTCTGTAATATGGAAAACCTGACATCTGAAAACAGTGGGCTAACTTGTGTGGAGAGTGAGACGCTTCATTCGAATAAAATACCCCTTTGTGGACCGCTAAGTAGTGCTAAATTTTCCGCCCTACCCACCTCTTCCCTTTTTCTGTGGTCTTCCTTTAAGGATTCTTTGTTTTCCACCCACCCCGTATTTTCCATCATTTTTCATCCTCTTCATGTTCATCGTCCTTAAATTGCCTTCATAGTGTTGCTAGGGCGTGAAATGCCAACTCACTTGCTCACTCGCTAATTTGAATTCATGATAGTCGCTGTATTCGTACTTGATACAGAAGACACTAGCGACACAAACCAGGGACAGATTAAAATTCCACAATTTTTTAGTTTAATAATATTTTATTGCAAATATAGCAAATGGATTGGACATTAAGTTATACCAACTTATTGATTGCCCTCTCCATGAATATACAATACAAATATATGACAACGACATGCAGTGTACATAAGTAGCAAGACATTTTTTGTGGTGTATAGACTC
The DNA here is from genome assembly GCA_963971305.1 of Arcuatula senhousia. NCBI lineage: Eukaryota > Metazoa > Mollusca > Bivalvia > Mytilida > Mytilidae > Arcuatula > Arcuatula senhousia. Next base: position 29,511,323 of record OZ020311.1, on the reverse strand, counting down.
TATTGACCTGTTGGAAATCTATTGGTTCGGCCTATATACGCACGTACTTTTCTAAATAAGGCATAATTTTCTTCAACTGTTGCATTTTCATTTCCAAAGAGAATATGTTCGATATTCAAATCTTGAACATCAAAAATTGAATATCTTTGGACTGCATATAAAGGACACTCAAGGAAAAAATGATAAGCATCTTCATATGCATTCCCACAAATGCACATGGGATTTTCAATAACATGTATTCTATATAAATCATAATTCAAAGAACTGCATCGGTGACGTATTCTAGTGTGGATAATATTTAACTTTCTTGGCCCTTCGGTGAAGTATTTGGGTGGCTTTAGAAGAGGTTTTTTTAGTTTTAATTTGAAGCTTTCGAATGTTGGGGTATTCCTAACAGAGATTTCAAGGTTGTTCCAGAGGGATACTGTAGACGGGATAAATGATTTTGCATAAACATTTAGTCTAGAACGAACCGGAACATAATCTTCATTGTTTCGTAGATTATATCCAGTAACATTAGAGACCAAAGGTGGCAAACAGTCACTTAGATATTTAGGACAAATTCTATTGTGCATTCTATAAAAAATACACAATTTTTTTATTTTTACGTCTGTCAGTCAAAGTATCCCAACCAGTTTCAAAGTAAAGAGCTTCTTTGCTAGCAAATTTGGTCAGTCCAGTTACAATTCTGGCAGCTTCAAGTTGAACTTTTTCAATTTTCTCAATTTCACGTTCGAGGCAACCGTCCCATACCTCACTCGCATATTCTAGCAAAGGTCGAATAAATGTCAAATAAATAGTCGATAGACTCTTCGACGAAAGAACATATTTTAATTTTCTTAGAGCATTAAGCTGCTTCAAGGAGGATTCCACAATATTGTTTATATGAGTTGTCCACTTTCCATCAGACATAAATGTTACACCTAAATGTTTGTGATGGTCTACAATTTCTACGACTTCGTCATTGAATAGAATGTTTGGTTCTACATAAGCATTATTAGAAATAATAAGTGCTTTTGTTTTTTTAGGATTAAAGTCAACGAGCCAATCTTGCGACCAGTCGTGTAATATCTTCAAATCATTATTTATCCTGTTCTCTAATAACGAAAAATCATTTCCAGCATATTGGAGGGAAGTGTCGTCTGCGAACAGTCGTGCGATGTTCCCTAAATTATCAGTTATATCATTAATATATAATAAAAATAATAAAGGACCAAGGACAGAACCCTGTGGTACTCCCGCTGTTACTGTACCAACAGAAGAAGAAGTCTGATTTAGGGTAACAAATTGTTTCCTATTGGTTATATAATCTTTTATCCAGTCCAACACAGGTCCAGATATTCCATACGATTTCAGTTTGACTATTAAACCCCTATGCCATACTCTATCAAATGAAAACTCCCAGCAGCCTTCAATGTGACCAGTTATTAGTCACTGCCCGTCGTCTTGCATTGGCCCAAGATTAAGAATACATTTACATACGTTTTAACACCAATCAAACTGGTAAAGACACCTTTCCACACGATGCATACACAATTTTTTTCGGCCCATGACAGCCCATGTAAACTGTAAAATGTTGCAGGGATTAACCATATAGAAACTGTATCCCTACTGGTAATCGTGTAAGAGGGTCAGTAGAACCTTTTACGGGACAGCGGAAAAAGCTTGTTAATTTACCAAGAATTCGAGATTGAACCCATTAAGCTGCGGGAATTCGGGAATTTTACGTTTTAATGCTCCATTATTTTACCGGGAGAGCGGCATTAAGTATTTATTTTACGGGAATGCGGAATGAGACCCCTCTTACCCACCCTCTTGTATAAAGAAGCAGAGGTACCAATGGGGTATCCGAATGTCAAAAGTCCGAAAGGGCAGAGACAAAAACAGACAACATGTTAAACATGGAAACACAAAACAACTGAATATCAATCAACAACGCGAACTCCAGTCGAAACAAGAGTGAACTCAGGTGCTCCGGAAGAGTAAGCAGTTCCTGCTTGCTATAGCACACCCGTCGCGTTGCCAATAGTCCATTCAGCGTGTCAAATCCGTTAAAGAAAGACAAAACAACACCCTATGACAAACCAACATCTGCACTCACCTACAAATAACACGCAGTAAAAATAAAATCGATAAAAGTTCAACTGATTCAACCAGAGAGAACCAAATGCAGAAAGACAACACGAACAATAGGCACAGAAGAACTTTCTGGTGAACACTCGCTGTTGTTAAAAACTAAATATATGAATTATTGATCATGCATACTTGGTCGCCGTAATGTACCGAAGTAACACAGGAAAAACCTTATTGAACCTTTTTATCACAGGCACTTGGAGCATTGGTTTTATATATAACCCCTCCCTCTACTCCAATGCTCCTAAAAAAGTCGATAAAAATGATTTTTTTTCTTGTCATTTCTAAACATATCATGTTGCTGTTTTATACTATCCAAAATGTTATAAGCATTGACTTGAGTAAAATTCCCCTAAAAAATTAGGTGTTTAAAATCACCAATATACCTTTACAATGGTTGGAATTTCTGTTCTGACATATTTTCAGTTGGAATTTTCCGCCCTGCAAGTTTATTTTCTGTATTCAAACGCAAGTAGTCAAAGGCACATACATGTACACAAATGTATAAGTGCATTTTACTTTTAGATTATTTTTTTTCTTGTTTTTTGTTGGTGTATCGAATTTTATTTTCTGCTTTCAGATGGCAAAAAGAATTATTGTAGTTCGAGGAGACTGCACCATAGGTGGCGCTGTTGCTTGCAGCTTGGCAAAGAATCCTAATTACGCTGTTGAATTGGTTGCAGCCGACACAAACGATTCAAATGTTCAAAAAGTAAAATCTACATGTAGTAACGTGAAAATAATTCAAAACGACCTGAAGGATTCGGTATCTTTACAAAGTGTTTTGAATGGTGCCTATGGCTGTTTTATCGTAACAAAATCAGACTTTTCGAATCCCGGTTTTGTAGAGGAAGAAATCGAACAGGGACAAAACATTGCTGATGCTTGCTCTTCAGCGGAAGTTCCAAATGTTGTGTTCAGCACGCAGCTCCATTCTTTCAAAATAACCGGAATTTCATGTAGACATTTGATAGCTAAGGCCGAAATAGAAGGATACATTCGACAGATTGGACTTCCGGCTAGCTTTGTGATGGTGCCTTGTTTATATGAGGACTATTTTAACTACTTGAAGCCACAAAGTTGCGGCAAAGGATCATATGATATAGGTTTGATAATTTGATAATTACATTGAAAATTGAAGTGTATCCATGATATTGTTAATGCTTCTTTGAAAGTAGATTTGTGGAAAGAAGGAAATATATAAACATAGAATAGCTGAGAAAATTGAAACTAAAATTTTATTTTTTTAGAGAAAAGTTTCCAAATTAATTTTCACAAACGTAGTTTTGAATTGATTGTAAACAAACAATTTTGTAAATATAGGCTTATCTTGTCAATGATACAAAACAACTTTGACGTCAGGGTTTAGAGCTTAATTTAACGGCAAGCTTTCTATCTTCTATATGGTTTTTTTTTAAACTGTAGAACACAGTAGTGCATAATAATTTAACAAATTTAGAAAAATGTATAAAAATTTAATATCATGATAAGACTCAAGTAAACATATTCTTTCGTTTTTAACACTTACATAACAAAATAACTAAAAAGTTCAGGGGTACCACTTTAAATTGGGAAGACGCGAATAAGGTCTATACAAAACTTGAATCAAACGCGATGCGATTCAGTCCCATGCAGGGCCCGGGTGGCGAATAGGCCCGCAGCAGAGCCTAGCTTGTCGTAAGAGGCGACTAAGGGTCTTGGGATTCTGACGGCGGGTCAGTGCTCAGCCCACAGAGCGACCAAGTGTGTACCCTCGGTGGCTGAATAGGGTGGCCCTCGTCCGCGGGGGTTGTCAGGTCTATAATACGGAAACCCTGACCGCTGACCATAGTGGGCCAACGTGTGTGGAGAGTGTCTAGCTTCATTTGCATAGGAGACCCCTTTATGGACCACCAAATAGTGCTCCACGTAGGCTAAATTTTTCGCCCCTTCCCACCTCCCCCTTTTCCTGTGGTTCTTCGAAATTTACCGTTCCCTGTTTCCCACCCCCACATTTCATTTATCATCATCATTCCATGTTCATTTTATCATCCTTTTCATGTTCATCGCCTGTAAATAACCTATATAGCGTTGCACGGGCGTAAAACACCAACTCACACACTCACTCACGATGCAATTCAAAATTTTAACAAATCTCAAATATAGACACAAAGATACGAAATGAGAGGGGACTTACTTAGATTTTAAAAGTAATAAGAAAATTGGATCGACTTTAAGAAAAGGTTTAAACACCTCTAAAACCTTGCAACTTTAAAAACTTACGATATTTAACGTAACATCTAAATAATTTCGAAAACGGGGAAAAAAATCAGACAACGACATGCTCTGAGGACATGCATGGTCAACATATCGTCAAGACACTCAACGCAACTAAAATGTCGATTCATTATCGCGTCATCTCATGTGCTCCGATACCGTAGGCTATGTAGTAAAAATCCGGCTTGTCGCTACAGCAAAATTTGTTACCTTTTCTGCTTTATATTTCAGTCGTCCCAATGGGTACCACACCATTGAACATGATCAGCGTAGAAGATATTGGGGATGCTGTACAAGTACTGTTTGACAACCAAGACAAGTTTATCAGTAAAACGATGAGTATTTGTGGCGACAAACTCACTATCAGAGAAATGGCGGCATACTTATCACGACACCTTGCACCAATACAGTTTAGACAAAAACAAGTAAGATATGTAACTTATTATCGCTCAACCACGTATGTGGGTCGGACATTTAGTTTTATCCTTGTTCGTCCGTATGTTCACATGCCCGTAACACTTAATTTAGTTAAGTTCTTGGTTAAGGTCCATTTTTGGGTATGCTACATGTTGGGGATCAATAATGTCTCAACACTAAATGTTATTATTTCGTAGCGCTACATTACCCACCAGAAATCTCTGCGACCTATACTTCAAGCATGTAAGGCTTGGATTTATCAAAATGAGTCATGATGGAATGTTGGAGAGCAGATGATGTATTTTGTTATCCCGTGTACTGCTAGCACCAACGTCCAAGGTTCAATCCTGATCGTGAACCAATTTCAGACTCTCTCTTGACATGGTTTGCGAGTTAGGTCTCAAGAAAAGATGATAGTCCTTCAGAGGGGGCGTAAAATGTTTTTTTTTTCCGTGGCAAAGGAAAGCTATAACCCGTGGGCGTTAAAGATCCTTTCATAAAGGTTCAAAGGAGTAAGCTCAATCGGGTTTTGAGTTTTTATTTTTGCATTTATGTAAATACTATAGTACCCCAAATTGTTTGTCTCACTCTTTGTTGTAATTATATTTACAGAATGTTTCTTATACAAACTATAACGAGTTTTCACAGCAATCGAACCGTAAAGATTAATGATTTATCATTCGATGTAATAAAAAAATCTGGGCATAATATATACAAGAGAATAATAAATTCATTCTAAAATTAATCTTTAACTTTTTTTCTCTTTCAGCTTACAACCTATCAATTCTCCGAATTGCCTGGACCGTTTTCAAAAGACTTTGGCAATATGTTTGACTTTACACTTAGAGTAGACCAAAGATATAATCTACAAGAAACACGAAGATTATGTCCCAAAACCCAGTCATTTGAAGAATGGGTGAAACGAAATGTAACAACTCTTAGGCAATACTTTCCCTGATTTATGACAACTTTCTTTTTATTTGCATTTGTGCTCAGAACTTTTTAAATGTTTGTTTAAATATGTCAGATGTGCACGTGGAATATTTATAAAATACAAAAACACTACGCTTCCAAAGAAGTTGATTTTTTATTCAGTAAACGCCGTTTATACAGTGATTGGGATGTCTGTCCGTCCGAGCGTCCGTTAAACCAGTGTCTTTTCCGTAACTCCTTTTAAATCACTAAGTGCACGAAGTTCCTTTAAACTTTCATTCAATTTTTGTGACATACTTTAGATATGCACTTGCTAATTCGAAATTTGATCTAACTGACTATAAGGGAAGTATATCTTTGTGGGTTTTTTTTTCACTTTGCCTTGCATATTTTTTTTTCAATTCTAAGACACAAGCACTAAGCAACATTTTTTTTGCTTTGTGTTCTTCATGTGATGGTCATAGTTAATTCTTTAAAAGAGGCTAAACTTGTGTGTAATTTTGCCATTAGCTTCATGATGACTTCTGTTCTTGGTATAGAAAACGGTAAGTACTCTCTTTCTTTTAGTATTACATAACGCGAAGAAATAAGCAAAACTTTCGAACCTAACTCGGTTTAAAATTTTAGACGTATTTTTCAAGATATCCTGAGAGATTCTCCTTAATAAAAGCTGAGAATTATAGAATTATTCAATCTTTCATAGTTAACTAAAAGTTTAGATATTTCGAGTACACTTGTCCCAACTGAAAAACGAAAATCACTACTGTGTGGATTTTTTGGGGGATTACCTTAGTAGCTGTCTTTTCAGATGAAACCATATATCATTTAACTTGCAGTGAAAGTTACTTTTTATTTTTCTAAGATTTGGATTTTTCAACTTGTATTTTAAGGTTACACACATACTGACATTTTCGAAAACTTCAGGTTTTGATACTCTTGCTAGAGCACCTGTAGTGAGACTACGTAGTATACACGAAACGCCGCGATCGCCTGAACATTGATTTATAATATCCCGTTGCTAATATTGAAATTTAGTGGTTCTGTGTGTGTTTTTGTTATATGTTGTGTGTTGCCCTTTTTCTATCCGTCTTGTCTTTCGTGTCTATTTATTTTATCTTGGTATTTTCGACTTTTTTTAATGTCTCTTCGGAACCCCTTTGCTTCTATCTCGTTGAACAAGAAACCAATAAAAACACTTAACACTAGCTAAGTTCAATTCTAACAAAAACCAATGAACACTGGCTTGAAAACGATTTGGTTTTTTTCTCGAATTGGTTTTCTATCAAAGATTACAGCAACAAAAACTATTCCATCGTTATCAAAAGCTGAATAGAAGTGACAAAAACCATTCTACATTTAACATTTTATTGTCAATTTCTATTTGCATCAAAGTTTTCAAAAATATTATGACTTTTAATGATGATCAAATTTAAAAGTTATCACAAAGCTCGAGGTACTTGACATAAGTAAAGTTCTTATTTAACATTAACACTGCCAAAAACATTCCACCGTAAAGTGTTTGGGGTTTTTTTGTCTCTCTTTTTATGATATTTTTACTTGGAGCACAAAACGCATGATAATTCAGCATCGTTGGTATAATAGTTACAAAATGTAGGACCACACTTGGACTCAACCAAGCCAACGAGACCATCAGATGTGGCGGATCCAGATGCTACATAACCAGTGGAGGCGTCCCCAGTATTATCAAGGCAAACATACTCGGATGAGGCTGCCTGGGTATCGCTCAATGGAGCAGATCCCAGGGTACCGACGTATTCAGTGTTCCAACCTCCGGGACATCGTGTTTCGCCAGCCATCATGAAGGTTGATAACGCTGATAGAGATTGACATACTGCGCATTGAATGACGCCTTCGTTTAGGTCGGTGGAGATGGGGGATGAAGTGTCGCCAGTGTCCAGAGTTATCTGTTGTCCATAAATGTTGGCAACATCTGCTTCGTCAGCAGTATTGCTCCCGGTAAAGTCAGCATCATTCGGCAAACATAAATAATTACTGGTACTTCCATAACCTGTGGTCTGACGTCCTGCGGCTACTCCTGTAAAAGGTTCATTTACTAGTATTTTGTATTGCTTTAAGCAGTAAACGGTTAACCGGTAGATCTTGTAAAAATCAATATACAATTTTGTTTAAAACAAACAGCTAGCTGCCGCTTTAGAATAAAATCAAACACCCATAATTATAGCATTAAGAAATTTTTTTGCATGCATGCATACATGTACATATATAATTTGCTTTTTAGAGATATGACGATTTTTTTTATATATGAATGAAAATACCCCCGTTATCAGATAAGGTAGCGATATATTGAACTTACATCATACCTCTTTGTATTACAAGAAGTTTTCAAAATGAGGCTAAATTTAATTTTAAAAAAAATCTATTAAAAAAAATTCTTGGCTGAGCACTTCCTATCTAAGACTTTCGGCTCTTCAAGTTGATTGATTGATTGATTATTTACCTGAATATAGACGAATTGCTGATGCTGGGCATCTGTTGATTCCCCATCTTGTAAACACGGCTCCCGTGGCTGAAAAAAACCAGTGTTTTTTTTAATTCTTAATCAAAATTCATATAATTCTTTCTTACTTAAAAAAACTCACACTTTCGGTCAAGTTGAGAAATTTTGACAAATATGATTAAAATGTATAAAATTCTAGCGAGTTGGTTGATTAAAATGTTACCATTTTCCTATTACACACATGGACTTTTTTCTTTAAAAATTATCATAAACATACAGTCAAATAGTCCATTTGAGGACTAATTAACGTCTACATTTTTTACTGGTATTCGTTTGTTTGAATTATTTTTTTCCACCTGTTTCTTACAAAATTATTTATAAATATTTTATTTGATTTGATTTTAAGTTCAATTATCTTCCCTGAATGATATCCGAAAGCAGTTAAAGTTATTCATGCACATCTACCTGTACATATGATGTACTTTTGTCATGTAAATTTTCATCAAAATCTTTTGAGCGGTTTAGGAGGAGGTTTACGAGACATGTAGACAGACGGACAGACATAAAGACAAACAGACAGGGTGATTCCTATATACCCCAAGCTTTATATGGGAGTATAACTAGAGCAGCTCAAGTAATTGTCCTTCGTACCACAATTGTCAGAAAGTATATGTGGCAAATAAAAAGAATTGCTGAATTTCAAATATTAGTAACAGGAAGCAAGTTAGCGACAGGCCTTGGATATAGCTGTGTCAAAACTTTGCCTTACAATTATTATTAAGAGCTGACTAACTCATTAATTAACAAACGAACAAAAAACACCATACCTTCAGAGCAAGTGTAGGTTATCTTTAGTTTTTCTAGTTTATTGGCTGGACAGGTACTTCCGGGGAACGTTGCATCGTTTGCTGTCAGAGAGCATGTGTTTTTGCTCTGACAAGCTGTAATGACTATCTCTAGTACCCCTGATGCGAAACAGTTATTCGCTTCATATGCAGCGGTTGCTATCTGTATCAATCGACCAGTAGGACAGGTTATGGACTGAGTGTCGCCATTTTGTATGACAATATTTGTTTGTTCTGCAAAGAAATCATATATTTGCATTTATTACTACTTCGATCTTGTGACACATTGCGAGTTTAAAGAAACACTGGGTAATACCATAAACGGTTAACGGAAAAAAAAATTAGGATGTAAGATTATCAACAAAGAAAGAAAAAACACTGGGAGAAAAAGTTGTCAAAAGCACAGGCGTTTGGGTCTATGATCTTATTTTTCATTTATTGTGGCTTTGTTATATCAAAAATGTAAGGAAATAATAATATATCGAGGGTAAAGACACAATAAATGAAGAATAAAATCCTACACCCAAGCGCCTCTAGTCAAAATATTATTTACTCATATACTTGTTACCGTCAAGGTTTTAAAAACAGGGAAAACTAAGAGAAAACGTTATTTTCAATAAGGTATAAAAACATCTACACACACATTTTTACATTTTTGAGAATACATATTAAAATACAGAATTCTCTCTCATTACTAAAAGTGGTTCGGGGGTATAAAACTGAGTATCTTTTTCGGACATCTTGCAAATTCAAGACTGCATTTTAATTAGAATTACTTAAAAGAACACAACAGATGCAACATTATTTTTTTTATTTTATTTTATTAATGAAATAATTTTAACATAAAGAGGGTCCGTGATTTTTTTTTATGATTTTTTAAGATAGCGTTTACAGCTTATCATTCGTGAAATATGAAAAAATCTATGGAAGCCCATTAGTGCCAATTAAGACTGAAACATTTTTATTGATCGCCACTTAATAAATTGCGACCCCCAGTTAATTATTTGGCGGCCGCGACTAAATATCTAGCGGCCGCCACTTATTATATGGCGACCGCCATTTAATAACTGGCGGCCGCAACATAATTTATCTGGCGGCAGCCATATAATTTATATGCGGTCGCTACTTAATTTATCTGGCGGCCGCCACTTAATTATCTGGCAGCCGCCACTTATTATTTGGCGGCCGCTACATAATTTATCTGGCGGCCGCCACTTAGTTTATCTCGCGGCCGCCATTTAATTAAGTGGCGGTCGCCATATAATAAGTGGCGGCCATCAGATAATTGAGTGGCGGCCGCCAGATAAATCATGTAGCGGCCGCCAAATAAGAAGTTGCGGCCGCCATATAATTAAGTGGCGCCAGCTTGATAATTAAGTAGCGACCGCCATATAAATTATATGGCTGCCGCCAGTAGAACTATGTGGCGGCCGCCAGTTAATGAGTGGCGGTCGCCATATAATAAGTGGCGGCCGCTAGATAGTAAGTCGCGGCCGCCAAATAATCATCTGGCGGCCGCCATTTATTAATTAGCGGTTTCCTGATAAATAAAAAGGTTTCAGTTTTATTTGGCACTAATGGGCTTCCATACAAATCTGATTGGTTTCCAGCTCACAATGATAATATTAAAATAACTCCTTGCCCTTTATAATCTGTTGAAAAACAAAGCTTTCGGTCATCAACTTCACAAGATCGTTAATCTGTAGATAGGTCTTTCACCCCCAATTTATATTGCATTTTTTCAATATTCATTTATGAAAATTTAATTCTGCAATAAACCATTTTCATATTTCAGGGACTGCTGAATAATTTAGTATTTTTTGGTCTGAACCTGACCCGACATGGACTGGTTTACCATTTTTTGTATAATTGAGCAAAGGAAAAATAGTAAAGTTTTAACACATTATTTTAGGAAATCTAGATTAAAATTATTGAAATTATTGGTTTTTAGCAAATAATATGTCTAAAGAGGATTCGTTACTGTCTTTCTGAATGCAAATATGTCATAGAGCAAAAAGCTCAGGTAGAATGACCAAATGCCCCTTTACACTTATTTTAAGCTAAAAATAGTTCCAAATCAACATCTTATTAATGTATCCTTACTTTTTAGTTCAAATCCATCAAGATTACAATGAAACATTGTAAGAAAACATAACAAAATCAAGTTAATTCTGACCTTATTGATGCAATATTTTTGTTTGTCCTACTCAGGAAAAGATAACTCTCTAAAAAGTGTTGAGAAGGACTAAATTAATCAGTCATCCCAGAAATATGAAAATTGTCTATTGGCCGGATTTCGTTTAAAAAGAAGTAGGTGAGCGACAGACCTGAAATCACATTCCACATTATGGGAGCCCATGTTGATGCTGCATGCCAAATATCAAGAGGCTGTGATAAATAGTTGCTGAGAAAACTGTTACGAAAATTTTCTACTGTTGGACACTATTGTCAAAAATTAACTAAGTCGGTAAACAGGAAGTGGATGAGCGACAGACATGAAATCGCATCCCACGTTATGGGACCCCACCCTGATGCTGTATACCAAATATCAAGTGGCTGTGATAAGTAGTTGCTGAGAAAACTGTTAAGAAAATTTCTTCCCCGCCCGCACGCCGCCCACCGCCCGCCGCCCGCCCGCCCGACATTCACCATTTTATAACCCGGATTTTTCACTCCGTGAAATCCGGCCATAAATCTGATGGATTTCGCTTAATATACCCCTGATCCACCTTAATCTACAACAATTACAACAACAACAACAACAAAGAAACAAGAAATCCTGTACTGTACGTACTATCCGTCATTAAAAAAAAAATGCCGTAGCAGGTAAAGGTTGGTAGGCTCGAGTAGAAATTCCTATTTTTTTATCTTCAAAAACTTACGTTTAATGCATTGGTATCTGACATCTAAAATATGGTCTACACCTGGGTTGCAGTCGGTGGTGGTAAAAACTACATTTGATGCCGGTAGTAAGTAATTTGTTGTTCCGTCAGCTAGGTTCTGCACGGTTGTTAATGCGTTTCCATCCCCGCAATTCGAACCCTTCGAACCCGCATAAGATGCGGATTTGACTTCAATACTAAATCCAGTATTACATGTCAAATATGCTCTTTCTCCTTCTTGAACTATAGCCTGTTTACCATCTAAAATATAACATGTTTTTGGACGTTAGGGTCAACCATTTAATTCTTACAGGGGAAGGGGGGCGGGCTATGGATATTTTCTTCTTCTTGCCTTTTTATTTTTCGATAAAAAAAGAGCCTGGATTTTTTTTTCGGGTTAGCCCGCGCCAAATATTTTTATCAAAGCTATTATAAACTGTTCAATCAAAAATACCATCCTGCCGTCCTGTCTTTTTATTTCTGGGTATTTGCCATCCTCCTTTTTTATTTCATATTTCACCATACCCACCCCACTAAAGGAGAAAAATGTAGAACACAGAATTACCGTCTATCTTTTTTTTTTCTCAGCTTATTCTTGGATAAATTAAATTGGAATATCCTTTGGCTAAGATTGAGAAAAGGCTTCGAATATCAATCTTAACGAAAAATATTTTCTTATGCACTTTTCCTTTGATCATAGTCTATTCTAGCTAAGACATTTACCCTAAACTTTCATTCGTTTTACTCCAAAAACAACTATAAGAAACATAGTTGATACAATTACATTACAGCAACGATTGTTTATATTAAACGACATATTTAAACAATACTCGCATCCGAATGCGTTACTTACATGTGAAAGCTGCATGAAGGAGTAAAACGGAAATTATCAATGAGGTCTTCATTCTCCAAGTCTGAAAAATAGATCATAGAATAAGCCATAAAAGAGTAAAATTACCAAACTTTAAAAATCAAATATTGAACAATGTATCCGGATTTCGAAGGCATGTAGAGAGCGTGACCCCAAAGAGTGACAAAATACATGACAAAAAAAAAACACTGAACATATACACCTGGAAAAAGGTTAAGCACTCCCATGATTTTTAAAAAAACATATATTTTCAAAACACTTTTTAATCATTATTTAACAAATAGTCATTATAATTTTTTATTGCAAACTAAAGTATGGACTGTTAAGCACAATTTAACATGTTTGTAACAAACAAAAAGACATCGTTTATTTACATAACACGACATGGCTAAAAAGATGGCTTTTGTACATAAACATGGTCTCCGAAAAGTATGGTCCTCTGAAGCTCGAAACTTTTAATTAAGTGTCAAATCGCACTCGAAAAGGTAAATCATTATCAAAAGATTGATACTGTATCGTCAAAGAGTCGATTTCGAGTATGTCCATCTTTAGCACGAATGGCTGCTGGAATCCTTGCTTTTAACTACCAGCTTGGGGTCTTATTTCTTAAAGAGTTATCTCCCGCTTTTCAAGGCAAAAATGTACTTTTAACCGAAAACTAACATCCTTCTAGTCACATATTGAAGAATTAAAACTGACCACACTCATGAAAATTAGAAATTATTTCAAATCATCGGAAAACATAAAAAGTCTAGGGGTGCTTAACTTTTTTCCAGGTGTATATTTTACGCCTTACTTTAGTTAAATATCACTCCAAGGAACACCCGAATCGAGCCAGGACATTTTTACTAAAACTATTTATAGGCGAATAGTCTAAAGATTTTTACTAACATGTTAAGGATTTTTTATAACCCAAATTTTTATGTCGTATGGAAACCCGTAGTGGATCTCCGCATTGACAATTGATTTACGATTGGTGTCATTGGGGACATGTTTAAGTTCCATGAGTTCGACAATTCAATAAGTTGACGAACGTACAATTTATATTTCGAACGAGCGCAGCCTTAATAATTTTTAAGAAAAGTTATTCATTCGATTTGCTTTGATAAGTATAAGTATAAGTATAATGCAGTTGATTTTAAGAGAAATCTTTTGCGGAGTTTAGTAAAAATTACCTGGATCGATTCGCGTGTTTCTAGGAGTAAATATGCATCCCAACCTTAAATCCTGCATTGAATCGCCCTTATTATTTACTAAGATTTCTGCGTACAGAACATGTTTCTTTGAAAAAAGTTTTAATTAGCCTGTTCTTGTGATATTGAATATATAGAATCACTTTATCAGCGTTTCACTCTATCAGCGTTAAGCAAAGATTTCCACGCACCTAGACCGGGAATAGGGTCATTCAAAAATGAGGTGCAGTGATGTGAGAGCATGTACTCAATGTTTTGTTTAAGGGTGTTTTTTTTCCATTTCAAATCAAATCAAATCAAATCAAAGTTTTATTTAGAGTCGGTACATTACATAACAAGAAAACACAAGCTCTAGCGAGCTTTTAACACCGACATATAAATACAGTAAGACACACATACATGACATATATACATAGTATAAAACAACACATTTAAACATAAAACAAGACAATAAGACAATACACATGCTAAATATAAGCTAGAAAGCATAAGCATAAGATAGAAATGCAAATTAAGCTTAGAAATAGTGTTCATGCCATAAATAGTTAAGACAGTCAAAAGGATATAAACTAAAAAATGGCAAAAGCTGTATAACTAAAAAACTAAAAAAAAGAGAATCATATGCATGCGCTGCACTGGCATGAGCCACCATCTGGATCCCAAGTCTGAACAATTCTTTTGAATTGTTCAAAGTTGGACTCCTGTCTAAAATGATTGGGCAAGATGATACTATCTTAATGTGTCATTCCATATATATAATAACCCCTCTTTTATGGTTTTTTTTCTTACGGTTTTACGAGCTTTATGTTCAGCCGACATGTTATTTGTAAAAAGTAACGGTTTCAAGTGAATTTTGTCTTACCATTAAGCTGGTTAATTTCCAATGAATACTCAAGCTGAAGGATGGGTCCATATCTTTTAAAACGATGTATCCGTATTGTAAAAGAGGATTATGATTATTAGTAGATTACTAGTACTACCAGGATTTAAAAAAAAACTTGTTGTAAGGGGTTGTCTGTAAAGGTCCGTTTTCAATAGAGTTATATGAAAATATGTAACTCCACAACCGCTTCATGACCAGACTTTTTTTTCGATCATCAAAAAGCGGATATGTCTTTAAAAGGGTTTAATCATAGTTTCTTGAGATGCTATTTCATTTTGATTACTGCCTTGTTTTTTCGCTTTGTGTTTGTTAAAAGCTTCTTTTGGAAAAGGGTGATTTTTGATCATTTTGTTTTTGTTTGTTTATTTGTTTGTTTGTTTTTATTGTTTTGGGAATATTGGTTTTTTCCTTTTTTTTAATATGTATTACTGAATCCTATGTTAACCAAAATATCATTTATCATAACTGTGTTGGCCCCTTCCGGAAGTCTTTGGAAGGTTATTAAAAATTACACAATAAGCTAGTAACGTTCTCTTATTTACCATTAGTATAGAAATGTTAACTGGTTGCTAGAGCGTTTTGATTTAGAATACATTTCCTTAAAAATTTTTGGTTTTCGACCTTCCAATGTTATTGATCAGAGGTTATTCCTTGAAATATTCATTTATAGCACAACCAAATTTACCGTTGTTTTTTTTTGTGTTTTCTTTTTCTTTGACACTGATATTTTGTTTGTTAAACAATAGTGCGAAATGACCTGACATAACCATATTTTAAAATAAGTAACACCAAGTTATCGTAGATTGTCGTGATTACTGATGAAAGGGTGTCACTTTCATTGGAGGTCCAAACCAAGAAAATTCATAAAAGATTGATTTAAAAAATAATAAAAATATTGACCTTTTACATTCATGTCAATTTGTGTTTTTATTGGCTGATCTCTCATATAAGGGTAATCTTTGCTCGCTTCGAATGGCTGTTCTATGAAAGACGATGCTGTCAGAATTTGTATTATTGACTGGTTCTAATATTAACTTCATCACAGGCAACGGTGTCAACGCGCGGACAACAGTTTCGCAACGCACGGACAACATAAAAATACAGAATACAGTACTGGTAGAGTTTTTTATTGGCTGATCTCTCATATAGATTTATTTATTCTTGAATATATATTGAGCATATATTGTGGATGAATTAAGTGATAGCCACTTTTCTTGGTTCCAGAGTTTTAGTCATTTTTTTTTAAATTGTCTTTACTTTATCCTTTTTTGCACACTGTCTTTATGTTTTAAATTCAAACTGATTGTACGGGCCTTAAAACCATTGAATTGTACAGTTTTTTTTTCAAATATATGAATGATAAACGAAGATGCATTTTTTAACACACACAATACTATACAAGTCGTGGGCATGGCGAAACAATATCAAAATACAGAAAATATAAATTTTAAAAAATATACATTTTTAAAAAAGCCAAGACTGCTTAGGGTAATCTTTGCTCGCTTCGAATGACTGTTCTATGAAAGACAGCTTTTGAACGTTTAAACAGACTCAATACTACAAGTCGTGGGCAAGGCGATACGATACCAAAATACAAAACATATAAGATAAAGAACAAAACAATAAAATAAGCCAAGACTGATAAGGGTAATCTTTGCTCGCTTCGAATGGCTGTTCTATGAAAGACGATGCTGTCAGAATTTGTATTATTGACTGGTTCTAATATTAACTTCATCACAGGCAACGGTGTCAACGCGCGGATAACAGTTTCGCAACGCACGGACAACATAAAAATACAGAATACAGTACTGGTAGAGTTTTTTAAGAAAGTATTGGAGAATAAAGACACATTCATAAATAAAAATGCACTCTCCTGTTGCATCTGCGTTGCATCGAATTCGTTGCCACTGCGTTGCATTTTAAAATAAATGAAAATGCCGATTTTTAATGGTTTTGGGTCAAAAACTAACACAGCGTATGTTAAAAAGTCAAATCATTTCTAATTATTCAAGTTTTTATTCATAAATGTTGTTTTGCAAAGAAAAATTAAGACAACATTCGACTGAGTATAAATGGTTAGCATTATAATATTAAACTTGTCCATAAATAACACCATTTTACAATTTCGGGTAAGTCCTAAAGGAAAAAGTGTGTTATGGGAGTCTTCCAAAAATAAATGCCTCTTTCCAAGTCATAAACTTTAAAATTACAAATAAATTCCTCTACAATGAAAATGCGGTGACAGCATCAACTACTAGTTGGAAGACATGGGTTTATGAAATGGGTATAACATGTGAGAAACATTTCGTTCTACAGGTATATTTCCGAATTCCTCATTCGCTGTGCTGTTTAACTCTAAGTTTCTAGACATGATAGGAGAAACTATATTTATAAGGAAGCGACCATTTGATTTTTAGGGGGGGGGCTATGGTGGAATTTGAAATGAAAAGACAGGATGGCAAAAATCCAGAAATAAAAAGGCAGGACAGTGCTTTGAGTAGAGAAAAAGGCAGGATGATATTTTTGGCTAAAAAATTTTAAGTTGCTTCAAAAATAACAAAATTTGCGCGCATAAGCGCGATAAATAAAGTCCAGGCTTGACCTTTTCGAAAATAAAAAGGCAGGACGAAGGAAATATCCATAGTGCCCCATAAAAAGCAAATGGTTGCTCCCTAAGAGGTAATCATATGACTATTTTTAAATATCACATTCATTATGTACCTGCAACCTCTAAACAAGAGTTTAAGAATAGAATAGAAATGTGTCGAATAAAAAATAACTGAATTGCTTTTACATTATGTATCTTATCTGAAAAAAAAAACTGTATTTGTTGCAGTTTCGGTCGAGACAGATTATTTATTTTCAAAATTTTTGGGGTCAGAATATTTATTTTTCGCCGCTACGCGGCAAGAATATTTATTTTCTGCATACAATAGCTTAATTGAGCAAGGATCTTGGGACAGATTATTTTTTTTCTTGCAAACAGAGGCCAGATTATTTATTTTTAAAAACTGCCAGGTCCTTTCAAAATCAAATGGTCGTCCCCTTATACAGATGCTCCAAAATCAAAACCTTTGTGTTGAAGAAAAAATCAAAGCTATCGGTATATATTTTCCATGTATAGGTTCCGCTGCTATTCATTTTCAAATTCTTCATTTGGTTGTTGAAAAAAAAAAAACTTTACTTCGTCAGCAAATGTTCCAACCCTCTTATATTTTGCTTGATGGCATTGCCATTTGAAATTCTAGTTGAGGAGGAGGTCAAATGACCGTTTTAGATGTTACTCTTTTTGAATGAGACAAAGAGAGACGGTAGCATATTATTTCTTTTAAAAAAAATGTTCATCCGTTGCATTTGCGTTGCATCATATTCGTTGCCAAGATAATGTCGTTTTTTCAAATTGTTTTTGGAACAAAAATTAACATAGAGTATATTTTGAAGCCACATTATTTCTAATTATGAAAGTTTGCATTCATGCGTGTATTTATTTAACCGAAAAATAAAAAATAAAGGTTTTTTTCCTATACTTTCCTAGCTGTAGTGCATTTTATTCCTTCCAAAGCGGTGCTTTTACTAAAAAGACAAAAAGTCAAATCTTGAACAGTTATTTTATTCCGTGTAGATTTTTATGTATTGAACATGTATTTATTAACATCTTAAAATTGGCAAAAGACGGGGCCTATGCAAACCACTGTATTTTTCCTTTGTCCTTGCGTTGCGAAACGTTGTCTGCGCGTTGGCACCGTTGTCAGTGCGTTATCATAGACCAGCATGAAATAGTGACCTTATAGACGATAATGAGATACGGAATAGGTGTAGATATAGGCGACGCAACCTACATAAACAACTGGCAAGTTCATCTTTTCTTTTTAATATTTGCAAGTGAAGTAGAAATGAAGCTCATCATCAATATCATTGCAAAGTTTACATTTACTTCGGGGACGAGAAATATTATGGTCATTCATACAAGAAGCCAAGAGGCACCAATGGGGCATTCGATGGTCTAAAGTCCTTTCAGCTGTTTACTTGTTGAATGAGGAAAATTATCAACGTTTAGTCTTGCCGTGAATAGTTTTTAATAATGATTTCTAAACGCATGTTAAAGATGTTTCATTTAAGAAATGGAAATACAGAGAAAGTTATGCTTGGTGACCGTTTACCTTAGATAGAAATCTCAACACCAGTATATGTGTGATTGCATAATTCGCTGCTTTTCGTGAACTGAAAAAACATTTTAATGGGTTTTGGTCTGTTCAACCACTGTAATCAAAAATTTCTTTGATTCAGCCATTTTGTTTATGATATCCCACGGTGGTTCAAGTATCCCACGGTGACGCCAAAAAGCTACAGTTTTCTTTTATCATATTTGGATCATGGTAATATTTATTCACATTTACGTTTTTATAATTTCAAACAGAAAAGTTTGGTATTCTTTTATTTTATATACATATTCTATCATATTTTTTAGCATGTTCTCGTAGAAAAAGACTTTCTTTTAAATGAAATTCACCAAATAAAATCTAAAAATAAAATAAAATAAGATTCCCGGGATAAGATTATAACTAGGATTTAAAAAAAATGTAAGTGGGTAATCTGTTTAGATCCTTTTACAGATAAGTTTGAAAGTGCACGTGTACAAATGTCCAATCATGCAGATTTGCCCATCCGTACATGCAGATATGCGGCCATACTAAGACAACAAGACAACAAAAAACACATCCTTCTAGTTATCCGTTTGTAATAGGATTAATACATAACATTTTATTTTCTTCAGGACCTAATAAATAAGATATTTAACTGAATTCTAGTCGTTCCCACATTTACAGACTAAAATAGAGGTAAGACAGACAGTTACAATGTAAATGAATACATTTAAAAAAAAGTTAAATATTTTTTTTTATTTTCAATGTAAATACCATCGATGCTATTATTTTTTTATTATTATTATAACATTTTATTATCATTTTTTACCCAAATTCTTACAAGATTCCATTGGATTTCACTGAAAACCTTTATGCGCGCATGTCAGTTGCGGATAAAAAAAGGGGAGCTCCTGAAATTGTACACCCCGTCCGATTTTTTTTTTTTTTTCGTTTACTAAAATTGAATATGGACCCCATGACTTGTGAAAATTTTCCAATCAGCCCCTGCATGTAGCCAGCTATGAATTTTTCTTGTCAATATCATCGAAGTAACACTATTTTTTGGTTTTATCACCAACAATTAAAAACAGGAATATACTTTTTTAGTGTTCGTAGGCTATACTAAGCTCTCAGTAAAAACGTTTTCCACGTGAATTTATATTTTCAACTTAAACTTGGTTCATCAATGGAATTCTTTAAATGTACAATTGAGCGAATGTGAAAAGAGCCGCTGTTTTTGATTAAGTTTTTTTTTTCATTAACAATACATAGGTATATTCAGTTATTTTGATAAAAATGACAGAAAATGTTATACACACAGTACCCATGCCTATAAAATGTTAGAAATTTTACATGTTCATATGAAAAAAATCGCTCAAATATTTTTGGATCACTATTGCCATTTGTCTTTTTTTCTTTGTCTGTGAATTTTCTAACATTCCATATCTTTGCTTTTTACTGGTAGACGTGATAGATTATATAAAATGCTTTCATAATCTTTATTTTGTACTTTTGTAGATTCTATTTTGTATATGTATGAAAACAAGAAACCAAAACATCGATACTAACGTGGATGTGGATGTGAAATAATAAATGCCCCATCAATTAAAATAATATTTATTTATTTATTTATTTATTTATTTATTTATTTATTTATTTATTTATTTATTTATTTATTTATTTATTTATTTATTTTATCTTATTTATTTATTTATCTTTCTATTTTTTTGTAGACGGACTAAGCTTCAGCATGCAACTTTTCATAGGTCTCCTTCTTTTTTCTACTATTGGTAAGTAAAGTGTTAATATTCTATTCGAGTTCATAAACAGAACCTTGAGTGGGATCTGGAGAGGGGCTGCTTTAATAGTTATTAGTTAGTGCTTTACTCCCAATTTCGCATGATTTCGGCTATATCCGGGAGATGATTGAACATTAAAGGAGTGACAATATGAACATGAAATGATGTGGGCATTCGAGTGAGGGCAACAACAAAACCGGCAAACAGCACGAAGAAAAAAAAAGGAGTGATGGTTAGGGACGGGCAATTTGGGGATCCTACTGGTCTTATTCTTATCGAGACCTACATAAGGGTTCTTTAACAAGCGAGGACTGCGACATTTTCCCAACAAAGTGAACAACTATGGTTTGCTGTAAGGTTATCCACATTATAGCTTGACAAACTACGCATTAATTTTGACAGGACTGTCCCATTCAACCACCTTATACTGCACACGGCAAACTGAGGAAGTCTAAAAAAAAGAGTTATGTCTCGCCTACCGGCAACACCGGAAATATAAATTGGTTGTTAAATCATCCATAAATTGGTATGATAATATCAAACTCGAACTCTCATCACATTTCTCAAATACCCCCAAAAATAAAGTTGCTCAATAGAAACCCAAGGTCAAATTAAAAAGAAGAAGATGCAGCTATAACATTCTAGTTCTGACACAACAACATGTCAAATACCATTAACCTAGAACTTATAGTTTCTGAGATATGAAAGTACTAATAAAACCTTCACTTTGGTACTAGTATTATACTTTTTGAAAATTGTGAGTCACTCGACCGGAAAATCAGGTTCAAGGTCAAAAGATGGGTATGCAACTGTACGTGCTTAGTTACTGCCGGGGCATATCCATATCTCAAGAACTATATGTCCTAGGTTGATGAAACTAGGTATGCATATGCCCCAGTAGAACATGTATTTTAAAACAGTTGCATTCCCGTCTTTTGAACTTGACCTTGATTTAGCGGTTGAGTGACTTTGACAATTTTCAATACATAGCAATGTTAATGTTTTTTTAGGACCTCCACATTTAAAGAACTATAATTTCTAGGTTGATGAAACTTGGTATGCATATGTCCCAGTAGTAGTTTATTTATAATTAGCACAGTTGACCCCCAACTTTTGACCTTGACCTTGATTTTTCAGTTGAGTGACTTTGACAACAAACATAGCAATGTTAAAGTTTTTTTAGCACCTCCATATCTCAAATTCTATGAGTCTTAGGTTGATGAACCTTGGTAAGCATTGGCCCCAGTAGTAACTTAGCACTGTTGCATCCCCATCTATTCACTTTGACATGATTTTCCGGTTGAGTGATTTTGATAGATTTTATGAGGAATAACAAGGTGTATCGATTGTGTTAGCTCTTGTTATATTGTTAGAGTTGCCAAAAGCATGATAAGCAATGCTGCATTTCAGTCAATAATCGAAACATGTGTGGCTATTAGATAGAAACTGTTGCAAATATAAAATAGAAATATATGCATGATATTGTAAAATAAGGCTTAAAATTGTTGCGCTCACTTCATTTGAAGAAGATTTTGATAATCAAATTTCTAGAAATTAAAGATGATTGCCGCTCGCAAGTTGAAAATCCTCTGAGTCGCTAAGAAATATTTTATGAATTTAATGCTGTTTTTTTTGTATTTTCATTACAAAATGTATATGAGCTTTTATCTTGTTCAAGAAAATCTAGCTGGCACTTTTCATTGGAATCCCATTTTTTGTAGGTGCTATAAGAATTAAGTTAAAAAGTCCAAACATTGGATTCCTGTCTTGTACAACGGGAAATGTCATAGATGTTCGAACGGCTACTTACAAAGCTAAGAACTGCGAGGATCCAAACGCTTTCAGTACTATAATTGCTCTTGCCAATGGTAAACAGACGTACGAACTGGATATAAATGACGACACGTTTACAACATCAACATGTGCCAGTGACGTCAGGGAGACGCTGACTCTCGTATATAACTGCATCAGCGGTGAGTATATAAGGTTTTTTTAAATGCCGTAGCGAGATAAGAATGGAGGGCAAGGATGAGCGAAACACACATATACTCTTTCAGTAAAATTATTACAAAAGGGATTTTTATATTTAAAGTTTTAATTTTGTTAACTTGTTAGTTTTTTTTTTGCTGTTTTTGATTGTGGAAACTTGGATTTGTTTTTGTGTTTAATTTTTAAAATGATTTTTGTTTTGTTTTGCTTGATTTTTTTTTACATTAAAGCTGATGAGCCGAGTTTTTCAACATTACCTTATTTTTTTTATATAGTACATGTACTATACTAATAATGTGCAGATGATACACGGTGTTTTTATGTAGAGGACTTTAAAGATAACCGTTAACTTCAATGCTTTGAAATATTTTTTAAAAAGGATGGGTTTTTGTTCTTCATATTTTTTTTTAAATCATACACAGGAAAGATCATATGTTAAACATATGCTTGAAAACATATGTGCACCTTATGTTTGGTGTCCATATGATAATCATATATAAAAATATGTTAAACATATTACGATCATATATTTAACATATGGTAACAAACATCTCAAAATTTATAATACGAGTTATGCATTGGGAATTCATTAAAAATATTTTTCCTCATTTTTTTTTCTAAAATATATGTTTGTCCATATGTAAACATATGATTATCATATAGGCACCAAACGTAAGGTAAACATGTTTAACGTAATGATGTTTTTTTGAAAACACATGTTAAACATATGTTGCAATTTTTCTTTGTAGATAAAGAAAAACCTATCAAACCAAAAGTATAAAATTAGGTTCTTTCCTGAAATAGATATGCACATGACGGCGTATTAAAATTTATTAGTTTTCTATCCGGTTTCTTTTTTTTTTATATTTCTTAATATTATATTTGATTGTGAACCTCATGAAAAGACCAGAAGTGTCACTGTATTTTTCCTCATTTATATTATAAATACAAAATTTTGCGTTATTTTGATCTTTCTGTGGTAAAAAAACGTGTCTAACACGTTTGCTTATTCGTCACCATTTAAAACACTGATTAGAATCTAATGAAACTTTGTACAATCTCTTTGATACAAAACTATAGCTACGCACTTTCTGTATCAAAAGTTTAAGCAATAGGTCACAGTTCCTGCAGCAAAACACGAAAAAATGGAATGGGTATATATTAACTGCACATTTTTATTGTCATGAAAAAAATTGTGTTTTTTATCATTCCAGAGGTTACCACGACAACTATTGCCCAAGGTGAAACTCAGTCATTAACTTGCAATAGCGGCCAATACATAACAGTAACCAAGGCGTGGTATATTAATGATGCTAATACTTGCTACGACGCCAACGCATTGACAACAGCTAGGGGCCTGTGTGATATCCAAACAAGTTGTACCATTACTGCTAATGATGCTACATTCACGGGATCTACGTGCACATCGGAAACTGAAAACCTTCAAATAAGTTACGCTTGTAACTCGGGTGAGATTTAATTTCATTTTTTTTTCTTTATTTGGAAAGATCAGTATAAGTGGGTATTACTAAGTATGGTTAACGCATGGGAATCTTAAGACAGTCCAATTAATTTTCGGTGTAGAATTTTTAGCAAAGAAAAAATACAATATGATAAAATAGTGTACAACAGATAATTTTCTCCCGTTTTTAATTTGATTCTTTAAAATCTTATTGGACTGTCTTCAGATTTCCAGCGTTAACCGTAGCCGATAATAGCCCATGAGTATGATAGCTATGATTTTTTTAAGCAATTTTATACAATACTGTACATTAAATTCATGTTGCTTCTGTTTTACCCGGGTTCTTAATTTCGCTATAGAGTAATGGTCGCGAATATAGCGAAAATTAGAACCTTGAGAAAATTTCCCGATATACGGTAAAAATAAAAATGGAATGTGCGTGACACAACACAAAAGATCAAGGGTAACTTTTATATTTCAAAAATTTTTATATCTGTCTGCTAAATTCGATGATCGATTATTATGATGTTATTTCAATGAAAAAAAGTTAGAAATACATGTATTTTTTTTAATAAATATATTAAAAACAGTCAAACAAAAGATATTTCTAAGACTTCTAGGATAGTTTCGAGAAACAGATTTCGCTAGTCTGAAGATGGCCCAATCGCCGTCTTAGAATTTGACTACAGGCTCGTTTTTAGACAAATTTTGTAATATTTTCGAGAACATCGCCTCTGGTTTTGCATGACAAACTGCATATCTTGATTGTTGGGCGTCTGCTTCCTGTTTGGGTCTCTAAAGCCATGGCATCTGCGTCCAATGAGCACACATTTCATTTTTTTTTTACAAATTTAAGACCGAATACAGAAAATATTGAGATGAGGGAAAAGTGTACGCGACACAACATTCATATAAAAACATCCATGGTGGAAAACAGTCAGTAGCCTCTAATGCATAATGCATATAACCAATGGTCACTGCTCGCCGTTTTGCAATTGGTCCTATAGATTAGAAATATAAATTATTATATGATGCATATGGTTTTATAACCAGTCTGAATAAAAATGCCACAGTAAGTCTTTTTGTGCACTAGATTAAGATAATACTTTGTATTTCAGCTACGGGGGCAACATTTACAGTATGGGGAGAGGCGGAATGTGGTGGAAATGCTTTACTTCTGTATTCCGGTAATTATCTTAAATTAAGCAACATTGACCTTTTGGATTTATCAGGACAGATGAATCTTTTTAGACTTTATTTGATCTATATATGCACAGCAGCTACGAAATATAAATAGATATTGAATCGGCAAAGTCTTATAGTTGTAGTTTAATTTGTGCATATTTTCACGATGACTTTTTTTTATTGTATCTTAAAAAAAAAACGTCTAATATTTTTATATGAATTAATTTTATCTTGATACTGCTTTTATAAGCATTTGTTACTGTGCATGGACAACGAAAATAGATCGAAAATTTAGCCAAGTTAAATGGAAAAGTATTGATTATGCTTAAAAATAATGTCTTATTCGATTAGTAATGATGACATTTTCAATAAACGAATTCATGGCGGAACTACCGCTATAGTTAACCACTGGCGAACTAAAGACAAGTTCAAAAATTTTACAGTGTAGATTTTTGACAAAAAAGGGGACAAAAGGGGAAAAAGGTTTACAGCAAACTATAAAAGGATCACACTGTTGTATACCTCTCTTTTCGGTAGTCCTTTCCTTTATTAAAAAGTCATGAACATTTCGTTTTTGACCGTCCTAAGTTTGCAGCGTTTACTGTAGTCGGTTATTCCCCCGTGAAATTTCAAATCAACGCGATATATTAAGAAAGCGACAAAATATTAACCAAAACACTTATAAACCGTATATTATTCGAAAGAGTGACATTAAATTATCTTTACGATTTTGTTGAATGAAAAAAGGCAAAGAAAAAGTTGAAAGAGTTGAATGTAGAACATGACAAATAAACAGAAATTTACCCTTTGGCAAACAGAACACAAATATAGGCATGTGTACACTAGACAACAGGATTTGTCATCGGTTTTGTCAAAACTAAGATTTTTTTTTCTAAAATAGGGCAAATGGTTGGATCTTCAAGTACTAAAACTGGAGGTGGTGATCAGTATTTATGCATGCCAGCGACACCAACCCCGTCTTCAAACTCAGATGGAACGGTAACCGCAAATAGAGGCAAAATATACGGAACAGAGCTCCAAGTTGGTGCCGCTAGCCTACCTTTTCAAGGACAAAATGATTACTCTATCTCTTGCGCCATGTGCCATTTCCTGTCCGCAAAAACCTATTTAACTGTTCCTGGAAAGGCGACTTGTCCAGATGATTTTACTTTGCTTTATCCTGGTTACCTTGTGTCTGAAAAATCCTTGTCATCCAGAAATTCCAACGGAGTGGTATGTCTCCTCGAAACGGTCACCCAGGTGTCGGGTTCGTCTACGTCTGGGGATTCGTTAGCCTATCCTGTACAAGTGAAATGCGGATCATTGGATTGTAGCACCTTCACCAACAATGCTGAACTTAAATGTGCAGTTTGTTACAAGTGAAAACAGAAAGCTTTCGTACAGAAAAATGGCTTTTCGTTAGGCAGAACAATTTTTGAATACCTTTTGTACAATGAATTTTAAAACAGCCTTTTTAATTTTTAAAATCAATTTTTACTTGTACCTAAATAGATGTGTTCGTTTGCATGGATTCTTTTCATTAAAATGCTACATCTCAAATGGTTTACCGATATCTGTATACAAAGCAAAACAAATGGCATATTATGTCAAGAAGAGAAAGCACCCTGACCTCACCTATAGCTTTACCCTAACCCTAACTCTAACCCTAACCCTAACCTAACCCTAACCCTAACCTTAACCTCACCCAAACCAAAACGAATTTCCAGGACAGAGTAAAACAACAGCATTATGCCAGAAGGTACATGTAATAAAGTTGTTTTGCTCAAATGACTTTTTAATTGAACTAGTTTGAAAGTTTTCATTTTGCTTTCAACCAGGGATTATGACCTACCTTAATTTTCGCCATGACAACCAAGGACTGTACCCCTTGTAAAACAACATAGCATAATTGACATTTCTCCAAATTTATAGTCAATGTATATGTACTTCTGTATTTAAAAATGTCAATGGTAAGGGAGAAAGGAGCAAATATTTACCAATTCAATTGTTGTCGATGGTACGCACTACAACTACAAATAATTCTTTTGGAAAGGGGGATGATTTAACATCTTTAGAACCGCCTCTAAAGCGGTGTCTATGATACAGTCTTTTAGTATTATTCAATTCTGTCCATACAATAACGAAGTAATGAAATTAACAAGGGTGATCTTGTGATAAACAAGAGGCTCCCAGGAGCCTGAATCGCTCATCTGATCTACACAGATACACATATTTTGTTGATAATATTGTGCTTAACCATATGCAATTAAATTTTTAAAATATCTTGTATAGTTTTCAAAATATAGGGCTAAATAAGTGCAAAATTTTGAAAAAAAATACAAAAAAGGGTTATAACTCCAAAATCAGCAGTAAGATCTTTTTCAAAATTTCAGGACAGGTAGATCTTAATATGCTGATCACTTTTGATTCTTGCACAATTTTGATATCTGTAACCATTTTTGAGTTATTAACAAAAAACTACAATTTACCCCTATATTCTATTTTTAGCCATAGCGGCCATGTTTTTTGACGAATAAAAAATCTGAACAATAGAATTGTAGAATATATGCTTTTAAACAAGTGTGCCAAGTTTAAATGCAGTTGGTCGTATGGTGTCAGACAAATTAATCTTTGAAACTCAGGGGAAAAGTACTGAAAAGTGGTAAATTTTGACGTTTTAAGGGCAATAACTTCTAAAAGGAATGGTCCTACAGCTTTGACCTAACAACATGAAATGTAGATCTTGACATGCTTAATTATATGCAATTTGAATTGTTGAAATATCTTGCATAGTTTTCAAGATATAGGGCTAAATAAGTGCAAAATTTTGAAAAAAAATCCAGAAAACGGGCAATAACTCCTACATCGGTTGTTGGATCTTTTTGAAAATTTCTGGGCAGGTAGATCTTGATGTGCTGAGCACTTTTATCCTGCGAGAATTTTGATATCTGTTACCGTTCTTAAGTTATTTGCAAAAAACTGTAATTTGACCCCTATGTTCTATTTTTAGCCATGGCGGCCATGTTTTTTTTACGAATCAAAAATCCGAACGATTGTTTTGTGCACATAATGCCACTAAACAACTGTACCAAGTTTGGTTGCAATTGGACTTATGGTGTTGGACAAGTTAACGTTTGAAAAATTGTTTACAGACGACGACGACGACGGACGCCAAGTGATGGTATAAGCTCACATGGCCTTTGGCCAGGTGAGCTAAAAATGACTTTAGATTTTAGGGTAGTGAGTTTTTTTTCTAACATAAACTGTATTACGACATTGTTTTATGTTTATTGTTTGATGAAACTGGTTGAAAAATCAAAGAGACAAGCACAATATTTATGACACTTTAACAATTTGTGATAAAAGGGTACATGCAATAAAAGTCTTTGTTAAATACAACAGATTATTACAAAGTACAGGTCAAACAAAATGATATTGTCAAAACTGAACCAATTATTTATCATTTTGATGGTACTTAGCATTTTTTCTACGTAAAATGCGCACACATATTAAGATGCACTTTAAAACTATAAATGTACATAAAGATAACGCATTCAAGTTAGTTCTATGGAAGACAAGTCAATTATCTTGATTTGCTTTTACAGTTTTATCCACCACTGGATTCATAAATTCCTTCCCATCAAAGTTGTCGTAGTTTTGACACTCCTTAATTGCAGAATTAGGTACCTGTAGAGAGTAATACACTAATACAAGAGGCTCCCAGGAGCCTGAATCGCTCACCTGACATATGTGAGGGGGTGGACAGGGGGGTCATCAACTCCCGGTTCCCGCCCCCACAGCTCCCGGTTCCTGCCCCCCTAGCTCCCGGTTCCCGCCCCCTCAACTCCCGGTTCCCGCCCCCAAATTAAAACTTCCCGCCCTAAATGATCCTAAATCATGTAAATCTTCACAAACATACATATTTCTGCATACAAATTATAGAAATTCTATGTGACTCGTGAATAGAATAAAGCTTAACGAATAAGTGACATAAATCGAAACATTTCAAATGGCTATGCCTATATCATTCATCAATAAAGAGCCTTAGTGAGCGCGCAAAAATACCCCACTGACGCCCATAAAGTGAATGTACCATCGACCATACGGAAAAAGATCATTAAGTCGTGACAATTGAAACGACTGCATCGTCAGTCTGGTCCTGTCTAGGAAAACTTATGTATTACAAGATAATGAGATGTGGAATAAGTGTACGCGGCCATACATTTAAAAAATCCGCAACGTAAAACAGCCAGCCGCTTTCAATGTGACCAACGGTCGCTACTCGCTGTTTTTCAATTGGCCCTAAATTGAAAATTCATATGATTCAAGCCAAATCCTAAAGTAAAGTGTCAATGAAAGACCCCCTCCTTGATAAAAAAATCAGGTTCCAGAGACATGGTCACAAAAGGATCTACAAGGCAAAGGACATGTGAATTTTTAACTCCACTAAACACAACCGAGACAAAAACCTAAACAAAACAAGAACAAGTTTTAGGGTCCCACCTGTTGGAAACAGCTAACTCGTTAAACAGAACTAAGCAGACAGTAGATGTTCAACAATCCTGAAAATTGCCCACAACTTATGGAACCCCTACTGGAGATAAGCCTACCAAATGATAATTTCTGAGAAAAGTGTTACTAAAATTTTACCATTAATTTGGTTCTATATGGTTATGAAAAAACAAAGTAGATTTCCTACTGACTATGACCGAATCCCACTGAATGGGACTACAACCTGAGACAGCGTACAAATGTTTTAGGCTACGATTCTGAGAAAACTGTAACTTTTCAGGCTAATATAAGAACAATCAAGATCAACATTCAGACATTTTAAAAGTAATAAAAATCCCGAAATCTGTTTGGAACTGAACGCCTTCTGCCACTTCTGGTTACTGGTTCAAGCCCAATTGCTGCAATGTTGATTTCATCTTCCAGTTCTTCTATTTGCTCGGCCATTGTCATTTGATCTCCCCAGACTTCATTCTATTTAATATGTCCTCATCTAGAGTATAAGCATTCTCTTCTACCAGGCTGTATGACTCAGAAGAGAGTTCTTCACAAATGCATTTTGCAGAGACGAGTACGGAAACGAACACGTACGAATTCCGGAATATTTATGAAGATCGTTGTATCGCCGTTTTTTATCGTTTTTCTTATCAATATTGATCAATGATCACGTTCATATCAATTATTTACATGATCTTACATCGATTTGCATGCTTTTCGTGCAGTTTCTGGAACACAAAAAAAAATATCCCGCCCGATTGACTCCCGGTTCCCGCCCCCCTAGCTCCCGGTTCCCGTCCCCCTGGCTCCCGGTTCCCGCCCCCCTATATCCCGGGTTCCCGCCCCCCCCTGTCCCGCCCCTCATATGTGTCTGAAGTAAAAAGGTTATTAGGCAAAATCTATTTGATGTTGAAAAGGTCATAAAATTAATAAGGGGGTCATCTGACAATATGGTTGATCTTCAGGTGTTGATCACTTTTGTTCTCAATCAAAATCTAAAAATCTGTCACCCTTTTTGAGTTATTAGCAAAAAAATGCAGTTTTACCTTATGTTCTATTTTTAGCCAGAGCAGCCATGTTTTACAACCAATCAAAAATCCCCACATCAGTTCTATACACCTAATGCTAATACACAACAAAACCAAGTTTGGTTCCAATCGGACTTTAAGTGTCAGAGGAGTTAACGTTTTCAATGTAATGAGGAAATGCTTATTAAATGCTCAATTTGGACGTTCTAAGGGCAATTACTCCTAAAAGGAAAGGTCCTACAACGTTGACAATCTACATATTTTGTAGATCTTGATGTGCTTAACAACATGCAATTTAAATTTCTCAAATATCTAGTATAGTTTTCAAGATATTGAGCTAAACAGGTGCAAAATTTGCAAAAAAATCCACAAAAAGGGCAATAACTCCTACATGGGTTGTTGGATTTTCAGGGAAGGTAGATCTTCAGGTGCTGATCACTTTTGTTCCTATCAAAATTTTAAAATCTGTCACCGTTTTAGAGTTATTTGCAAAAAACTGCCATTTACCCCTATGTTCTATTTTTAGCCACAGTGGTCATGTTTTACGACCAATCAAAAATCCCCACATCAGTTCTATACACCTAAAGCTAATAAACAATTATATCAAGTTTGGTTCCAATTGGACTTAAAGTGTCAGAGGAGTTAACGTTTTCAAAGTAATGAGGAAATGCTGTTAAAATGCTCAATTTTGACGTTCTAAGGGCAATAACTTCTAAAAGGAAAGGTCCTACAACGTTGACCCTATTACATATTTTGTAGATTTTGATGTGCTTAACAACATGCAATTTAAATTTCTCAAATATCTAGTATAGTTTTCAAGATATTGAGCTAAACAGGTGCAAAATTTGCAAAAAATCCACAAAAAGGGCAATAACTCGTACATGGGTTGTTGGATTTTCTTTAAAATTTCAGGAAAGGTAGATCTTGAAGTGCTGATCAATTTTACTTTATGCCAGAATGATATCTGTAGCCGTTTTTGAGTTATTTGCAAAACACTGCATTTTACCCCTATGTTCTATTTTTAGCCATGGCGGCCATGTTTTACGACGAATCAAAAATTTCCACATCAGTTCTAAGCACCGAATGCTAATGAACAACCATACCAAGTTTGGTTGCAATTGGACTTATGGTGTAAGAGGAGTTAACGTTTTAAAAAGTTTACGGACGACGGACGACGGACGCCAAGTGATGACAATAGCTCACCCGATTCGGGTCAGGTGAGCTAAAAAGTATGCTGTCTGACGTCTGTTATTCTGAATTGTTGTATTTGGTCAAAAACTTCAATTTCTGAGATTTAAATATAATGTGCTTGTTGACAAAGCAAGGTTTTGTTCTCTCGAATGACCTTTATTATGGAGTCGATTTTTGCTTCTTTTTTTTTCCGATTGCATAATTTCAATGGATCTATCCTAAACGTATTATTTCACTACGATTGTGTTCTTGAGCCCATACAGGACTGCCAACTTTCCCGATTTTCGCAGGTGTTCCTGTTTTTTTTTTCTCTCCTTATTTCATAAAGAATATAATAGGAAACATCAAAGAAATTATTAAAACCCGATTTCCAATTTACAAAAGTTGACAGCTTTGCCATGAGTTCATTTTGTTTTGTTTCTGTGTGAGCTCGCTTTACTGATTATACTTTTGTTGTCAAGGGGTATAATTTTCTTCGATTTCATATGTTTTTTTTTAATCGTTGTTAAATAGATTTTTGAGATTCAAATGCCCTTTTCGTTTTCCTTTGCTTCCTTTTTTTACTTTAGAAAACCCATTTTTATGAAATTATTCTTCAAAAATGGTCAATTAAAACACAAAAATAGTAAACTGAAGACGTTTCTCATTTTGTAATTCAACGATTTGAATCTCTGGTAAATCACTTCTAAATGAATTCGCATTCCTAGAAGTGGCCAAATAGCCTTTACCTTTGAAAGTGGCGTATAATTAGGATGGTGGTGTTTGTAAACTGGGTTGTTAGACTTAAGACAGTATGAAAATAACAGAGCCCATCGTCGGTTCGGACTGTCATTAGGTCCGCTGGTATGTATCAAGTTTGCATCAAATAAAAGTGCGTCTCCTGAAACATGTAGAGAAGTGAGACTTCCGACAAGTCAAACCTATCACAAATTTATAACCACTGCAATTTCCTGTATTATTATAATAATTATGACAACTATGATTTATATCCATGATGTTTAATCTGGTTTCTTTTTAAATTCCACTTTATTTATTCTTGAGGGTTTCCTTTTTTGTGGGGGACTTTATTTTAATGTTCTAATTTGCAATCCTTATAAATAATATTAAGCCTTCTTAATTGTGTCTTTCTCAAGCATCATGATTGATATTTAGCAATTAAAAAAAAAACAACAGACACTGTTTACCATCAAGAGCACGTGATAGAAAATAATGAGATGTAGAATAAGTGTACGCGACACAACACATAATCAAGCCATGCAAGCGGCAATTCAGAAAAACCACAATGGACAACCGCCAGCAGCCTTCAATCTCACCTTCGTTTTAACAAAATTCGTAAATGCTGTGTGCTGTTTAGTTACGCTTTTGTCGTTGCCTTTTGATCTTGCTTCTGTCTTTGTAAACTCTTCAGTGTGCATTTGCTTTATGACTATCAAGTTACCAAAATGTTAAAATAAGCCAGAAAAAGGCTTATACCTGGTTCTAATTCAACATATTTTAGTGGACATATTTTCATGATTTCTGATAATCGTTCCATATCTGCCATTGTCTGACCAGCAACAGGATTGTGGTCAATTCTGCCACATTTATGGGAGCCCGACAAAATCTGTGAAAAAAAAAACAGACAAAACATAAAAGATATATTCTGATCTTGAGATGCTATGGCCGCTGTTACTAAAATCTGTTGATATGGTTATGCTGAGTATGAATATTTAAAGAAATATTAATTCAAAAGCGTTTTTTTAAATAAAAAATAGTTGTAAGGTAGAAAGGTACAAGTATCAGAAGAGACATACATGCTACAAAAATATTGAGAATATTGACCATGTCACGCACACTTCAATAATAAGCGAATCCTTGTGTTAATATGAAAATTTGAATATTTTAACGGTCGGAAAATGTCCAATATTTCATTGGTAAATTCATGTCAGATACTTCGAAATTATTTTTACATAAATTTAATATTTTCTTTAATTATTTTTCGTTATGACTACACTTCAAGCATTACTGGCGATTCTTTTGAAGACATATCACGGATCAGACTGGCTTTATTATCAAAGAATTTCTATACCATGTACATGTATGTACCTGCAAGCATCCATTTGACTTTTCACATTTATCAACTGCAATAAAAATAGTATTCAATTCCGGTGTCAAGCATCCATTCTTGTACCAGTACCTGATTGGAAGTAAAAAAGTTCGATGCTTATAATTTTGATACACATTTTCTGTACACTATTCTCTTTGATGCTTGGAACGTAACGGGCTTGTGTCAACAAGGGGTACTGATAATATTTACCTTTCCGAAACACATGAGTTGACACTCGTTACAAAGTAATATACCTTTGCTGATCGATTGCAGCTGTGTAGTAAGCTATACATATTGTATGTTTCTTCCCATTGTATTTTTTAATATCAATTGGTTTTGTCTTTGTCTTTACGGACTACTTACATTCGAATGTTCCCACAAATTGCTTTTTGATTTGGACGTCCAGATCAGATTTAATCGTAAATAATGAGATGTGAAATTTATAGGTGTACGCGACACAGATCACATAACAAGCGGTAATTTAGAAAAAAAAAACAAAGAACAACCGCCAGCAGCCTTAAGCAAGGCCAGTAGGCGCTGCTCGTCGTTCTTCAATTGGCCAATGGTCCAAATAAATTGCATATATTCAAATCCAGTCCTGAAATAGTCACATATAGACCCCCTTCTTAACCAAGCAACAGAAACCATCAAAAAGACTGTATATGTCTTTCATCTTCAAGAACTAAAACTGTAGATTTGAGAATGCTGGCTGTACATTTATCAAGGTATAACCTTTGGTCAACCAATACAGCTTGTTTTGCCAAATTTAAAATATCAACCTCCATTCTACATCAATAACGATTAGTGATGTGCAAACTCATAAGATTTTACCCATAATCCTGATGCCAAAGATGGCTACCACCAGTAAAGGCATCTTTTCTGATAAACTTGGCATGGTAATGGTAAACTTCGCCTCCTCCCAACAGCTAAAATTAGTTAATACATTAATTAATATTTAGTATAGATATATTCAAGAGGCTCCCAGAAGCCTGAAACACTCACCTGACTTCAATGACTGATGAAATGAAAATATTTTGGGGCACCCAAGGCAAAAAAACTCCACTAAAGGATCATGAAGCCAACTAAAGTTTTTTCTTAATCTCTGCAAGCCAAAACCAAATAAAAAAGCTCATTAAGCTCTACAAAAGTCTCCTTTGAGTCAAAATTGTCAGACGACTCCTTTTATGGGTAATAGCTTATAGAAGATACTGCAATAGCTTAAAGACCAGGTGCGCGATTCAGGTTCCTGTAAGCCTCTTGTTTATTTAAACACCATTTTAAGTTTCTTTTAATAGTTTATATTTCCTGCAACCTGTTTTATCAGGTCAACAGCTTCACCATATTTTCAAATAAGCGGTTTTATATTCAATTGAATTCAAATTACAACAAAGGTTTGGCAGTTAGTCATGAAGAAGGACTTTTCTGGTAGATATTTCTTAAATTTAAGATATGAATACAGTTGATCTTAGATTAAATTCAGACCCTTTTTTAAGTTCTACCTTCATAACTTTAAGATCATGGTCGACTGACTGATACTCTAGTTTTACTTCATTGCCAAACATGTGAAATTCATTTGCACATAGCGAACCGCTTACACGAAATTGTAACTAGTACCTTCTCACACGAATCCACGACCTTGTGACAACGAGCCACCATGCCTGTTACATCATCACCGGGATGGCTCCATATAACAAGTTTTGCCTTCTTTCCAAGACCATCTGAAATCTACAAAACAGATTTACATGTAGAGTAAATTTTGATAAAAGAACATGTCTACATTGACTAAATGTTTTTTATTGTAAAGAGCTAGCTATGTAGCCCCTGTACGTGAATATCACATACTTAACGCGTGGACCGGCCGGATCAAGACTATTATCTACATGTAATCCCGTTTGTTTATTTCAGCGTAAAAAGTTTACTTCACTTTTTAGAGAAGGATCCTTAAATGTAACAGATTACATTTTAAAGGATATATCATATGTACATGTAATCCTTTACGATTTTTAAGAGTATGATATGTTAATCATGGTTAAACCAAATTATGTTACTCAATAACAAAAGTAGAACGACTGTTATCATGCCAGCTGAACCAGCCATCCAGATTTCTAGCGAATGTTATATAACAATGTCATATGTTTGTTTTCATCAAAGACTTATCAGAGGCGCTCAAGACGATGTCAAAACGTCGTAAAGCCGAATAATCTATAGTATATAAATAACCGAAGAGTGTCAAACAGGTTGTGAAAACTAAAGGACATTGCTGCATGGCAATTAGGTTCTCCTTTTGATAAAACAGAAAGAAGCACCGAAGCGGCCATCTTCGTTTACCAAGGGTTACGATCCGCATATCTCGTGTCTTCACATAGATAGAAGATAGCGGATCGTACTCCTTGACCAGCGAAGAGTGAGTGAGTTGGTGTTTTACGCACGTGCAACGCTATATAGGTTATTTACAGGCGATGAACATGAAAAGGGTGATAAAATGAACATGAAATGATGATGATAAATGAAATATGGGGTGGGGTGGGAAACAAAGGACCGGTTAATTTTGAAGAACCACAGGAAAAGGGGAGAGGTGGGTAGGGGTGGAAAATTTAGCCTATGTGGTGCACTACTTGGCGGTCCACAAAGGGGTCTTTTACGTGCATGAAGCGTGGCACTCTCCACACACGTTGGCCCACTATGGTCGGCGGTCAGGGTTTCCATAATATAGACCTGACAACCCCCGCGGACGAGGACCACCCTATTCAGCCACCTAGGGTACACACTTGGTCGCTCTATGGGCTAAGCACTGACCCAACGTCAGAATCCCAAGACCCTTAGTCGCCTCTTACGACAAGCTAGGCTCTGCTGAAGATGCGAAGCGGCAGTAAACGGTATTTTTGATTGTGCTGTATATGAAAATATTTCACCAAATGTTTTCGAAGAAAAGTACTCGTATCCAAAACATGGAAGCAAAATCCAGTACCGTTAGTATTTCCATGTGGGGTACAAGAAACGAAACCCGTTGATTTAAACAATTTTGTCTTTTGACAAGCGAAAAATTCAGTAAAGAAATAACAAAAGATATTGGTTTTTTCGTGTCAGGCATGTCTGACAAAAAGGAAATCATGATAACAACAACAAAAACAAACCCCATAACCATGTTTCTCTATGATGTCTGTCCCTTCCAAAACTCGTTTTATCTGTGTAAGTTCTTCTTCGTCAAACATGGATCTGTATGAAAAACATATCAAATCTGTCAATTTTAGGATTGGTTTAAAATCAGATGCATTAAATATAGTTTTAATACTGGTTTTTGTTCGTTATTCCATAACTGATGTATTTTGAATGGGCATGATAGTTAACGGTCGCTTTATGAAACGGCACCCAGGACCGAAAAAGAAATCAGCGTGCAGCGACCATTGGTAACATTAAAGGTTGCTGGCTGTTTGCATTGTGGATATGGCATATATCAATTTGAATTGATTCTATGAGCGTGTACGTGTGTGTTGTGTGTTGGTGCCCTTTATCGACGCACCCGGGCCGTGTAAGGCGGTTAGTTTTAATGGTGGAGGAAACCGGAATACCAGGAGGAAACCACTGACCTTGAGCAGGTAACTGACAAACCTAACAACATACAGTACACGTCCGGAGCACCTGACTTCATACATTCTCATTTCGACTGATCATCACGAGTTGGCGTTACTAAGTGTAACTTGGAGGTTTTGTGTATGTGTTTTGGTAAGTCTTGCGTTATGTTTGTTTGGTTTTTTTTTGTGTTTTTCAAGTTTGGTTCGAATATCTGATGGCTTTTTATTGGAGTGAATATTGATAGGCCTATGGCCTGCTATAGATACCAATGCTTTCTCAATCACTGTAAAAGTAGCAATTTTCGCGATGTACTAATTTTCGCTATTTTTGCGGTTGCCAAAAGACCGCGAAAATAAGTATCCGCGAATATTTGATAAAAATTGTAAATGCGTGATGAAATCAAATACATGTACTTGTATATCGTTGACCGTTGAGCATGGTATAAAATGAAAATGATTATAATTAATAAATAAAGCATATTAACTAATTATTTACATCATGAAAAGAAAGACAAATATCTTGGTGTTACAAAAAATTGGTAAATCAAGTTAAATAGATTGAAAGACAAGGATCAAACACTTCACACAGAATTAACTAGTCATTAAACACTTAATTCGTTAATTTGTCAATGTATTGTATATGTCAACAAGTGAGAAATTGACAGCTTGGGCCGACAGTTAATTACAGCAAATTTTTGATTACTGCTTGGGCGATTTCAGTCTTTGACCAATCAATCAATCAATCAATTCTTTATTTCCTCTGATAAGAGATTACATTATAAATAACATAATTATGTAATAATATAATAAGGGTATATTTACAAGGAGAACAAATTAATTAAGAAAGCAGTGAATTATAAATTATATAAACAATATAAACATGCAGTTTAGATTTAGTTCATACACAAAATAAATTAAAAAGCAAGGGATAACCTTTGAACACCATGCCTTACTAAACGGTTGTAATGTGCTGAAGATCGAATAACATGAGTGTAGCATAGGGAACGCAAGTCCGATAACTCAGAGTTTTCAAGCGGGGTTGATGGCGGTTTTCCCAAGAGAACACAGTATAGGGCTGTCGAATCGCAATGGCTTAGTTCAATGTAAACATCAAGATGAAAGTTTTCAATGACCAGATCGAAGAAAGTGTCTCTTAAGTGAGCAGTGAATGGACAGTCGCATGATGAGTGTGTCATTACATCTGAGAAATTTTGGAGACAAAGTAGACAGTTATTGATTTCACGTGTTGGTGGTGTAACAATAAGTTTTGCAATAAGAAAGGCAGTCCGCATCTCGGTGGTGGATGAAGGCCATTTCCAAATTTTAGCAGCAGTTATGTTGTTATGAATCTGATTGAACAATTTAAAGTCATTGTCTGCAGATACCCTTGCAAGCCATGAATTATGTTGACAAGAGTTAATTGCAGCTGTCACAACTTTTTTCCACTGAGGTTTGCTAGGGAAAATACCAGAGTTGAGGTAAGTAGTCAAGTGTTCACATAGTTGGTATTTCTGAAGGATGCAGAGGATATCAGGAAGGAATCCATTTCTACAACTGACGTCTGGTAAACATCTAAAGAGACGTCTCAAAAAGATTTTCTTTGGTAAGTTATCTGAATTCATTCTACAAAGTTTTCCGAAGAAGTAAAGTTTGCGCTTTTCCAATTCACAAATAAAAGGATTTAGTCCCAACATACTCTCACACATATCGGATCGTGTTTGTGGATGGAATCTCTGTATGTCTTTTACAACAAAGTGTTGAAGACGGTTTATTTGTATAATGTCACGTTTCTTTAGCTGGGACCAGAATTCACAGCCATACAAGCAGGTAGGTATGACTACTGATTTATAAAGTTTTAAAAGTGCAAGGGGATTGACGTTTTCAGTTCTAATGTTAGATATGGCGAAGTATGAGTTCCGACCTTTTCTGCAAGCATTGTTAATTTTCGAAGTTAATTTTAAATTGTCAGACACATCCATTCCCAGATAAGTATGGTTTTCAGTAAGCGGGATACATTGATTGTTGATCATCCACGGGTAGTTCGGTTTAGATTTCTTTTTACCAAAACACATAATGAAGGATTTAGGCGCACTAAATTGAAATCTCCATTTATTAGCATAATCAGTGCACACGTCAAGCATTTGTTGAAGTTTTGCTGGTGAAGTAGCTAAACATACAATATCATCTGCAAGACATGGTGCGCAAGAGGTTAGATTTTCAACACCCATTTTTGTATTACATGTTTCAAGTTTACAGAGCAATTCATTTATATAAACAAGGTCGAGCAAACCAGATAAAACACCACCTTGTCGTACACCTTCATTAACATTAAAATATCTAGATTATAACAACTGCACTAACAGTATTAGAGTAAAGATCGTCAATCAGACACCAAATTTTACCTTTAACTTTTAACTTATTAAAGAGCTTATACATGAGACCTTTACGCCAGACGGTGTCAAAAGCCTTGCGGCTGTCAAGAAAAGCACAATAGGTGTTACTATGTAGTTCAATGTTATGATGTATTGTTTCGTTAAAAATATAATAAGCTGTCAGGCAACCAAAGCCGCTCTGAAATCCCTGTTGGAGAGGGTTAGGGAATTTTTCGGGTGAGAGGATGTTTGACTGAAGGCGAGATAGCAGTAATTTCTCAAATACTTTCAGTATACATGATAAAAGGCATACCGGTCTGTAACTATCAGGGGATGTCTTACATTTAGATCCTCCTTTATGGATAGGGACGATAAGACCTTTCTTCCATTGTGCAGGGACCTTTCCTTCGGAAATTATTTTGTTGAACAACATAGTTATAGTTTTGATTAAAACTTTACCACCATATCGTAAATGTTCGTTTTGGACCATGTCCGGACCACAGGCTTTCTTTAGTTTCAATTGTCTGATAATGGTTTCTATTTCACTCTCGGTAATAATTCCACCAGATAGTACGTTACATGGGTCACTAGTGCATTCATTATACATTTCATTGTATGAAGTCAGAATATGCAAAAAGTTATTCTCATCAAAGGACTCAACGTATGTATGGTCGTATAGTTTTTCAAAGAAACTTGCAAACCCATCTGCAACAGACTCCGGGGTTGTGTGTGTAATATCCGCAACCTTGATTTCGGGTAAACAGTGTCTTTGCTTAGGCTTATGACGTTTTAGCATCTTCCAAAATAGTCTAATGTCGCATTCGGCTGCTTCGTTTATGTCTTGAATGGTTTGGTCAATGTATTTGTCATTGGCTGCTTGTTGAATATTTTTAAAGTCCCGTTTTGCCCTTTTGTAGTCGAAGTAAGATTTGTGAGTCATGCCAAGAGGTTTACCTTCTTACACCCAGATCATTCTCATATCTCTTTCTAGTTTATGAGCAGCTTTGACATCTGAATTCCAATATGGCTTGGTGTGACAGTTAAAAGTTGATCGGGGAATGACATTGTTTGCCGAATTGATTAATGCAGATTCAATTACAGAGCACAAATTGTCAGTATTTACACTGCAGACATTTGTTGGAATAATGTCCATTAATTGGTTTTCAAGTTCATGTTGGTATTGCTCAATCACCTCAGGGGTAATTTTATGCCAAGCAGGTAGTTTGAGAAATTGCTGCATATCTTTATGGGGGTTAAAAGATAACTTAATAGAACATATGATCGGTAAATGGTCTGAAGTACTGCTTATATCGCCCTCTCTCAGGATTTCATAACGACTCATACGATTGATCAACACTTCTTGAACCATAATATAATCTAACATAGATTGCTTCAAGGGAAAAGTAAACATAGGACCTTTAAACTCTATTCTACGATCATCAAAATCACAATACAAAAAGTGTCTGTTTACAAATTGTTTCAATTCATTCGATTTATACCAATTAGTGGTTGTACAATCTTTTTCTCGCATGCTCTAACTTATGGACGTTCATTTTTCTTCTCTGTGAAAAATTCAAAAAAATATGTGATTATTGACATTTATTAATTCTGGAGGTAGTTAAAATTCTTAGTGGGACATAGGACTAGTATGTTTAAATAGGAAAATAACTTTTTTTTGTGATTTATCGGTGATTTAAATGTGAATCTGACGACAGAACAGATCAAGTACATAAACTGTGAGTAGTTTTCAACAGACAAACAAACAATAAACAATAAACAACACACAACATCTACTGAAAATGAATCCTCTAGAAGAATCTGTAACTCAAACACCTGAAACGAGCAGGATGAGACGAGAGAGCAAACCTACACCGCCATCCCAAGATTCAAGTAAAAGATATATAGTAGAGACAGACAGCAATCCATCCATATATGTAGATCCTAATTCCATTCATCACTCACCAGTTAGGGCAGGGCTTAGCTCCCTAGAACACCAGCCCCCTCCTCAATCCCAACAACAACCAGACCAGATAATAACGTGTACCCTATCGCAGTCAGACATCACAAGCATAGCACTTCAGCTTAAGGAGATGCTTCATGCCGAGATAGATTATACTATTAAAGCTACGATAGACCAATACAAACAAGAGATAAATAAACTGACACAAGAAAACCAAGAGCTTAGAGACAGTGTTGATGCCCTTGAGCAGTACGGGAGGAGGGATCTTATGCGTATTGACGGCATAGTCGATGGTGGGAAAAATGAAACAGCTGAACAAACAACAGAGTTGGTCATAAACATCATTAAAACCATAGACAAGGACTTCAAGGAGGGTGATATCATAAGATCTCACAGAATTGGTCCAGCTCCTTACACTCCTGACCAAGAAACAACAGAAAAACAAGAGAACAACGAAGATCAAAGTCAAAATAGCGAGGGTAAAACACAGCCAGCCGTGCATAGAGCATATCTTCCTAAACCTAGACAGATCATAGTGAGATTAAAGGACCCGATCGTGAAGAAGCGAATCTTGAGATGCAAAAAAGAACTTAAAGGTAAACTAGAACTCAGATATCTGAAGCTAAACGAAGACCTGACGAAGACAAGGAACCACATAGCATACAAAGCACGCCAGTTGAAGTCTGGAAAGTTTATAAAGGACACTTGGACTGTGGATGGAAAAATCTTTGTTAAAGACTATCAGGAACAAGTTCATGTTACCAACACTATGTCTGCATTCATGAATGTGAGTCGAGTACACGCTAAACCTGGTGCACTAGGATGCTTGGATGAAATAGACAGAATAGCGAGTAACAATGCTAGACAGAGGAGAACGGAGGCAGTCAGAGGTAGACCGAACAGGACATTTAGTGAGGTTCTACATTCTTACCTCCCTGAAAACTATGTCTTACAATCATGAACAAATATCAGCTTATTCATTATTTGACTATGTGTTCTCTTTGTTATTGTAAATTCCAATGTTTATCATCTGTAAACGTACATGTAAACTATATTTTTGTAACCACCTAAAGTACGCTAAAATCTATAGTCTAATAATTTATTAGATCATAAAGTAACAACATCCTTTTAGTATCAATAATCCATTTCGATGATATCACTTAACCAATTATGTCTAAATTTATCACAACCCTGCTAAATTCCGACATAAAGTTTGTTTATCCTTTATATCCACGAATAC
Organism: Arcuatula senhousia; assembly: GCA_963971305.1. Classification (NCBI taxonomy): domain Eukaryota; kingdom Metazoa; phylum Mollusca; class Bivalvia; order Mytilida; family Mytilidae; genus Arcuatula; species Arcuatula senhousia. The sequence continues at coordinate 29,467,899 of OZ020311.1, read as the reverse complement.
TACTATACAAGCGCTGGTAGTAAAATTGTCCAGTCATGCATGTCAAATTAGGTCAAAGCCCGTTAAATCTACAAACCCATAGTAGACATTGTAGACAACTACTCACTTCGAAACAAATTCACATTTTTGTTATTTATTTATTGAACACCTCCCTTAGGTCATGTAGGTGTAACCCACATGAATCTCATTCATTACTTTTTTTACTTGACACAACTTGTTTTGTTCATTAGTACGCTTACCTGTAGAGACTTTTCCGTCCATTGTACGGACGACTTGTTGTATTGCCCATTGGGCTCGATACACTTAAGTTATTTTGCACACAAATCTTTTTCAGCACTGTATTTATATTATTCTTTATTTTATGTATACGATGAAATGCAATTTGAAATCCACATGTTAAATGCGTCCCACTCCCTTCGTTTTTTGTACTACCTTGATGGTATTACATAAACGATGGAAGTGAGCATTGAACAGTACCGTGAGAGAGTGGGACGTTACAACAATTCTAACTTTAACCATGGAAAGTTATCTTACTTGGACTTTGTATGCTTAAACTTGTTACTTTTTAGTAGGAACAAGGATAAAATGATCCCAGTAATTCTCCTTGTCCACATAATCAGCAGTTTCTTGCGTGATTCGCGTCTTCGCACAGATAACCAACCTTATGTTAATCATGTTAACAGCAATACTAAGAGAATGGATCAAAATGACGTCGCTACTTTTATTTTTATCGACTTTTTACTACTCGTGTTAGATATTTTGCTTTTGTGTCATGGTATTGAATCAAATCCTGGCCCGGAGTCTAATTTTAATACGTCAAATAGCTCAATAAACTCTTCCGACTTTTCTTACTTCCTTAGGAAAACTAAAGATTCTATTTCATTTCTTCACCTAAACATCCAAAGTATAATACCCAAACTTGACCTTATTGAATGTGAATATAATGACTTTGATATACTTGCGTTTACGGAGTCCTGGCTAAACGCAAGCCACGACATAGATACTATTAAATTACAAAATTACCAAGCTCCTTTTCGTAGAGACAGGGGACAAAACAGAAATGGCGGGGGTGTAATTGTTTATGTAAAACCAGACATAAATGCAATTCGACGAAATGATTTAGAACCTAATGAAATTGAAGTTGTTTGGTTGGAAATAAGACTTAAAGGTAAAAAATTATTGTTAGGAACATTTTATATCCCACCTAACAGTGGACAGGATATTTGGTCCGATCTTGAAGAGAATATTGATAACGCAATGAATGAAAACAAAGACCAAATCTTAATCACGGGAGACTTTAACCAAAACCAACTAGACCCTAACAATAGCAGAATAAAAAATCTTATTACGCAGTTTAGTATGCATCAACTAATTGATGAACCAACACATTTTACCGAATATTCGTCAACATTACTTGATCTTATTATAACAAGTGACACAAACGGCCTTGTTCACACTGGTGTGGGGCCACCCTTATTAGACCAAATTCGTTATCATTGTCCTGTAATTGGCTACCTAAATATCCCAAAGAACAAATATAAGACCTTTAAAAGGAAAATTTGGTTATATGATCAGGGAAATTACGATTTATATAGAGACAATCTAAGTAAAGTTAACTGGGACCTTATCACGGAGTCAAATAATGTAGATATAGTTTCTGAAAATATCTCAAATGCAATCCTAACTGCTGCAGACAATAGTATCCCTAATAGATTAATCACTGTCCGTAAATCTGATCCACCATGGCTGTCAACGGAAATAAAAAAAATGATAAGGCGAAAGAATAGAATCCACAAGAAAGCAAAACTTCAAAATACCCACCGGCAATGGGAAAAATTTAGACAATGCAGAAACGAAACAACTAACTTAATACGAAAATCAAAGGTAGAATATAATAACAATATTATCAATAAAATAAGGAACGGTAACTCATCAGACTCCAATTGGTGGAATACAATCAAGAAATTTTCGGGTATTAGCTCTTCTGACAACGGTATCCCCCCTATTGTAATTGACGGCGATCTTTTATACGACGACACTGAAAAAGCTAACGAATTTAATAAATTCTTTGTTAAGCAAACAGTTCTAGATGAAAATGGAAAAGATTTACCACTCCACAACGAGGAAGTCCCAATAAAGCTAGAGGAAATCATAATATCAGAAACCGATGTTGAAGATGTCTTAAAAATCCTAAATCCCCAAAAAGCTTCAGGTCCAGATCTTCTCAATCCACGTATATTAAAAGAAGCGTCTTCTATCTTAAAAAAACCCTTAAGTAAATTATTCAACCTTTCGTTATCTCAAAGCTCATATCCCTCGCTATGGAAACGAGCAAATGTAACGCCAGTTTACAAAAACAACAAAGCAAATGAAATTAAAAACTATAGACCGATCTCACTATTGAGTGTCCTGTCAAAATGTATGGAGCGTTGTGTATACAAGTATGTCCATAATTTCTTAAGACAGAATTCGATAATTACAAAAAATCAATCAGGATTTACTAACGGTGACTCGGCGGTAAATCAGTTAATAAGCATATCAAATGATTTTGGTAAAGCCCTAGACGATGGAAAAGAAATTAGAGTTGTTTTTTGTGATATATCTAAGGCATTCGATCGGGTATGGCATAAAGGACTATTATATAAACTTAAAAAATACGGTATTTCTGGAATGCTACTAAATTGGTTTGAAGATTATCTCAATGGACGACGGCAAAGGGTTGTTATCAATGGCTCAATGTCAGACTGGCTACCGGTATCTGCTGGGGTTCCTCAGGGCTCTATACTGGGTCCTCTTCTCTTTATCATTTTTATCAACGATATAGTCACCGATATCCAAGCAAACATAAAATTATTTGCAGATGATACAAGCCTATATATTATTGTAGATAACCCAGTAATAGCCTCTGATATACTAAACCAAGACCTTGAAAAAATAAATCTTTGGTCGCAGAAATGGCTTGTAAATTTTAATCCCCAGAAAACCGAGACAATGTTAATCTCTCGCAAAACGACACCAAATAATCATCCGGTACTTAAGATGGATAACCATGCAATTACCGAAGTTAAAACCCACAAGCACTTGGGAGTCGTCTTTTCTAATAACGGATCATGGAACGACCATGTTGAATTAATATTGAAGAAAGCTTATATTAGAATAAATATACTAAGAAAACTGAAATTCACATTAGACCGTTTCTCTCTTGAAAAAATATACATTACTTTTATCAGACCATTACTCGAATATGCGGACGTTGTCTGGGACAATATAAACAAAATAAACGAAATAAAACTTGAAAATGCTCAACTCGACGCGGCTAGAATCGTAACTGGAGGGACTAAACTCACCAGTTGTACTAAACTTTATGAAGAAACTAAATGGGAAAAACTTTCTGACAGACGTATGCAACATAAATTACTGACTTTCCACAAGATTATAAACGGTAAATCCCCACAATACTTACAAGACCTCATCCCTAACCGTGTCAATAACCGACATAACCACTTTACTCGTCAAGCTAATAATCTAACGCAGGTTCGTGCCAGAACATCCCAATATTTAAATTCCTTTCTACCTACAACAGTAAACTCATGGAACAATCTTCCAAGGACCATTCAAAATTGTCAATCTATTTCAATCTTCAAAAAAAGTATCAAGGTTCTAAATGATAAAGTACCATGCTACTACTACTCCGGAACAAGGCAAGGCCAAATTCTCCACGCTAGACTTCGACTTAACTCTAGCTCATTGAATTATGATCTGTTTTTACGCAATATTGTCCAATCTCCTAACTGTCGTTGCGGAAACATTGAAACCACTAAACACTTTTTGTTTGATTGTCCAATTTTTACAGAAATACGCCAAGAAATGCTAAACGCACTTACCGCTGCAAATTATAGAATCGTTGTCGACACAAAACTATTAATGTTCGGATCAAAATATTTAAATGATAATGAAAATGAAAACCTTTTTCAAATTGTACAAAATTATATTATTAAGTCCAAAAGATTTAATTAGACATTATGCCTACAGCTTATCACTTGCATTTCATCAAACTTACATTCATCTTTTACTCATATTTTTTGCTATTGCATTGTATTATCATATGTTGTAAGCTTTTATCGCCCATCATCTATTGAAACTTCTTTCCTTCTTTCCTTTATTGTATCTTTGCACTTCTTCATATTGTCTATAAGTTATTGTATGTGCACCTTGATTGTATAGATTGTTGTTAATATGTGTATTAAGGAGACAGATTAACATAAGCATTCTTGCTTGTTTCTGAATCCTTTTATAATATGTGTTGAAACATTCATCTTGTACTATATATTATGTTGTACAATGTCTTTTCTTTATTTAATAAATATGTTTATACTAATCTTTTTCTAAGTAAGATGCGTTAAAATCACCAGCAATTACAATATTACCATAACTACTGTAATAACTATGTTCCAGACCGTACAGGTATTCAGACCGTACGCGTACGGTCCGGACCGTACGAGTATACCTATACGGTCCGATCGTACGCGTACGGTCCGACCGTGCAAGTATACCCGTAAGGCCTAAAACGAGCTGGACCATACAAGTATTCAGACCGTATTATAGGTATTTCTCTAATATTGCATTTATTTATATAATATTAGGAAATAATATTTTATTTCAACCTAAAAAGTGTTATTTCCAACTCCTAGATTCCTACGAAAAAAAATAGGGAAGCTAAAAAAAAAAAAAAAAAACGAAAAGAGGAAAGCAAACTTAAAAAAAAACAAGACAAACAAAATAAATCAAAAGTCAGAATTTGTAAATAGCTTAAAAAACAAAGGCGGTAGGTGAGAGAATTTGGAAATATGATGTTTAATATTCATCTTTTAGAATTTGTTAGTTTTTATTTTTTGCTTTGTTGTTGGATTTCACCGGTATATAGGGTCCACAAAATGTCAGACTTCGTGATGATCATTAAAAAATCATTCTAAAATTATATCCAGTAAAGTAAAGTTTGAGGATGACGACAATACATATTACTTATATATTCTTCAAACGTTTCCTTCCAAATTCCAATGACTGTTTTAGTTGTTACAACTGACGTATATAAGTACTAATATCTATTTCAAAACATTTAATTAATTTTAAATATTGTGTGAAATAATAAAATTAATGCAATATTACAGGATAGATATATTTTATTGAATATTGATCTAGAAAATGCAAGTCAGACCGTACGCGTACAGTCCGACCGTACAGGTATTTTGAAAATATACCCGTACGGTCCGGACCGTACGCGTACGGTCTGAATACGCATACGGTCTGGAACAACTACACAAATCATCTAGAGTTCCTAACACCTCCTTGTAACTATCAATTGAGCTATTAGATGGTAAGTATGCTCCAAAAATATACATGGGAGTTATATCTACATTTTTGATACATACACCTACTATTCTATTTGATTTAATATTTGATACCTCTTCGTCTACTTTCCGTGAAATTTTTATTTAATAAAGGACTAAAACTTTTTATATTTATGGAAAAAGTGTAGTCCAATTTACTAAGTGAAGTTGTAAACAGTTTCAATTTCCCTTTAAATATTGAAGAAAAAGTATTACCCATTGGTGTTACATATTTCTATGATTAGAAGTATGCCAATTGCATCTAACATACCTAATAATGATATAGCCGTGCTCATCATATGCTGCCTTTACTTCCGGCGTTATATCAAAAGACTCGCTATACTGAAATACTGTAAAGAAAAAAGTCTTGGTATATATAAACATTTTGTACAGAGGAATGTGCAGAACCAGACCTGTTTATTTTTGTTTTATTTTGATGTTAAACCACAGCAACAGCATAGTATGCAGATAAGTGTTACCATTCGTTTTTTATAATAAGTCTCTAAAGTCCATAAAGTTAGAAAATACATAGCTTTTAATGCCTTTTCCAATATTAATTGTTAGATAATACTTTTAGTGGGTGAGTTGTTGTTTTGCGCCCGTGCAACGCTGTATGGCGAGATAATACTCTTAAAGCATAGACATAGACAAAAGTTATTACACAACGAAAACTGACCTAATCGATAAAGGATCTTGAAATCAACTTGAAGGGGACCAAAGCACCAAACCTGTTAAGCCTCACCTGGAGGAGTTCACGAGAGATGAGCAAAACTTACCAAGATTCACGTAAATTTATTTTGAAAAGGCATTTAAATAGATAATGTTTTGTCCGCTTTGAAAAAAAAATAAAAAGTTTGGACTCTGTTTTGTATCGGTTTTCTGTTGTTTTTATTTTTAAATTATCGTATCGAAACACAAATATTTACCAAAACTATTTTACGTGAATTCACCTTACTAGGGGTGAGGACGACCATAAAAAAAATTACTTCTTTAATAGATACTTACTTGGATCGGATGCCATTGGTTTGTAATATAAAGATGATTTCTCTGAATATCTAAAACGAAAAAGGTCCTTTTTAAACCTACATAAACAAGTCTTGAATGAATGGCATGTTTTACAATTCTGAGGGAAAAGAAGCCAATATTTGTTGTCCAGACTATGTTTATGCATAACCTTAAAACTTTGTTGATTATGCATGCTTGATTAAGGGCAGAACCAGGCATTTTTAAATTGGGAGAGCCGGTGGTGTCATGATTGATGCGTCGGACTACTAACACCGAGGTTCGTGGTTTGATATTTGTCTGAAAATTTCATGTACCAATATTCCGATTCTCTTCGATACCATTACCGAGGATGGTCTCGAGGAATAATGCTTGTCCCTCGGAAAGGACTATAAAAAGTTGTCTCGTGTATGGGGAGAGTAAAACCTTGTTCCCGTTTAAGACCCCATTTGATGTCGATAAGAGTAGGCTCAATGGGGACCGCTACAAAGGCCATACTTGCAAACTGCATGCTGGAGAGGGACTTTCATAAGAATAGGCATGCTTGTTTCACAATCTCGGGTAAATATTCAAGTTTAATCTGAAATTGGGTACACCCATAGCCAATTGATTTACAGGCCTAGTTTGCCAAAAAATTGACACGTACGAAATTAACATAATTTCAAATTAAAAAGGGAGTTATGAATCCAATCCCAGACTACATGACCTACTTGACCCCCGTGTTTGGATTTGTCTCTGATGATTTTCAAAACCGCACTATTCTGCATGTAAATTTTAGCGGCCTATCTAAAGGGTACGGTTAAAACTATACAACGCCTATCATTATACAAACGTAATTTCAATGTATTAATCATATATTAAACATTGGCATTTAAGAGGCAGTTATCATGCAAGACACGATTCTGAAACTGTCTGTCGACGACTATTTAAGTATAACGCTTAATTATGATAGAGTAAAGGAATCCCCCTCCCTGTATGGTACTAAATACTAGTACTTAATAAAATACCAAACTTAAAACCCCTCACTGTGATGTCATCAGCAATTCTACTATATATCATCCTTAAAGGTGGATCCAGAAGTTTTCCAAGGGGTGAGGTCCACAATGGCAGATCCAGGAATTTCGAAAAAGTCACTAACTGATTGAGGCAGGGTGCACTTTGGTAATATTTCAATGATTTCTTATATATCACACCATCTTTTTTCCGACAAAATAGGGATGGCGGAGGGGGTCCCGTTGAAAACTAAGGCGACCCACCTTGATCTGGGAAGTTAGTGCAAGGAACTTGTTTTCTCCAATCAATATTCTAATAGAGTCAATTTGCTCTAACTTAGGGGAAAATGTTTCATATAAAGCATTAACTTCAGCAAAATATTGATTTGGACCACTTTGAAATAAGGCCGTTATCGCAAACAGCCCAATCCATGCAGTAAAAACAAATGAATTTATGAACTAAGAGGTGAGTCTCAAACATATATTTTAAGATATAAGCTTATAAAGTTTACGTATCGTAATTGATTCGTTACTCCAGAGCTTGCGGGAATCACATCGATTTCCTTGGCAGAGCGTCACGTTTGACACAAAAGTGTTGTCACAGGGTTATGTTACTCATCGATTTATACTGTCGTCAATCAAGAAATTTTATGGTAGACATCATGCACTCATAGACAAATATGGGATTTTTTTTTCTCAGATGACTGCAGATGTTGGTTTGTCATAGGGTTTTGTCAGTATTTCTTCCATTAATACCGAATTTTACACACTGAATTGGAAATTGGCGGCGCGACGGGTGTGTTATAACAGACATGAACTGCTTGCTCTTTCGGAGCACCTTAGTTTACTCTCGTCCAGACTAATTTAAAGTTCGCTTTGTTGATTGATATTCGGTAGTTTTTATGTTTACGTGACGGTATTTTGTATGTTGTCTGTTTTTCGCCCTGTCCTTGTTTGTGTTTGCTGGTTTGGTCTCTGCCCTTTCAGACTTTGACATTCGGATGCCCCAATGGTATACCTCTGCTTCTTCCAGACCCTGCATGTGCACAATGATAAATCGCTATAATAGAATTTTTGTTTTGAAATTTCATCGTCAGCTTACCTGTCGATCGTTACCGTTATAGGGTGATAAAGATAACGTGAATTAAAGGTACATCGAATTTATGCCCCTTGCATTATCATATCAGACAGTAGCCTGCATTTAGTGTAGATAAAATATTGAAGGTCACTTATGCAAATTAACTTTTTATATTCGATAACATTTGACACATACACAGGCAATTTGTCTTAACGTTAACAACAATTTTTTCTTCATGGGATATTTCACAGGCGTTTGGGTCCAGGATTTAATTTTATTATAAATAACGTGTATATAAAAATTTTCATCTCGTCTATATACTATGTGGAAATAGTATATATCGAGATGAAAATTGTTATATACACGTTATTTATAATAAAATAAAATCCTGGACCCAAACGCCTGTGGGATATTTGAGTCAAAACCTACTGGGATATGGGATATTTCACTAAAAAATCAGTCTGTAATAACAATGATATGGGATATTGAAAAACACTTTTCTTGGATACGGAATATTTGATGAAAATTTTACGGGGATGTGGGATATTGGTACCCCACCACCTTAACAAGCCCCAAAATTGTCTGTGAAGTTATATGCATTTATAGATTTCTGCAAAAGCCCATGGACCTGTATATTCTTCTAATATACAGGTTTATGATATAAGCCTAACATATTTTAAAATATAGTGGCACATGGTACTTTATAAGTCTCACCTGGAGGAGTTCACGAAAGATGAACAATACTTACCAGGATTCACGAAAAATGGGTTTCAGAGAATCAAAGCGCTAAAGCGTTTAAAGGCAAGCGAAATATATAAAAACTATAATAGATTTATTCTCTGTTAAAGTATATTGTTCAAAATGTTTGCGAATTATTAATTTTGGTGAGAGAAGAAAGGATCGTCATGCAGATGCCCTCAAATTTAAAGTTAATGAACACAATTGCATACACAAGACAGGTATCGTGTAAAAACGGTATCGATTGAAACACCCCTTCGATTAAAATGCACTCGTCCCAATGATGTGTATTTTGTACTGATTTTATGAATGGTGAAGCTAGAATCTGAATCCATGCATTGACCAATCAAATGAGAGAAATATTTATACGAACCAATCAAGTAATAGATGAAAACATAATGTATATTCTATCGCCTTTAACTAAAAAGTTCGTCATGAAAGATGCAAAGGAATAAATAAAACTTGTGCCGGTCATATAAAATGCCAATAAAAATTGAGATTTATATAGAAGTGTATATCATGTAAACAAATATTGAAAAGTAATATAGAAAATAAAGCATTTTATTCCAGTCTGGATGCAGGAAAATCACTCCGTCTAGACAGAAAAAAAACCGCAAAAATCATCACTACTCTATAGACTCCATAAGGCTTCGCTGGCGCTTGCCTAAAAACCAGTTTGGATCAGGGAAGAACCATTTAACTTAAAAATAAATTTCAGAATTTTTTTGCAGAAAAAAACCTTATTTTTAATTTAAAAAAAAGGTTCGCGGCAGAATAGTTTTTTTTTTCATGCATAGCATATTCTATAGAGCAGAAATCCTTCTTGAGAACATTTTTCATTAGCCTACTCTTTGCTGCCAAAAAATTGCTGAAAAAAATCATTTTGAAAATATTTTTAGAAAAGACTAAGGTCCCCTTTCAGCTTTAATTTATGTTTTGTATTGCTTTTGTATTTTTCTGATCGAAAAACAAATATGTATAACACCAAACGCCTTGTGAACTTACCTCAAGCTAGACCATATGGTACATTCTGGTTCTTGCACTTTAGAAAAAATAAAATTGGTCATTAGACATACCTTTACAAGAAAGCGCGGGAAATACCCAGTTGTTGACAGAATGGAAATGAGAGATGAAAATGCAAATCTAAACAACAACAACATCAAAAGTATGATTTCATAATTGATTTTACATTTGATGCTGCAGTTTATAGAGCTAACAAAACCGTATGATACTGGTGAAATAGTTGGTACAATATTTTTAGATTTTAGTAAAGCTTTTGATTTAGTAAATCACTCCATTTTGATTGAAAAATTGAAACTCTATAATTTAAGTGAAAGCTTGTTGCATTGGATAAAATCATATTTATCTGATAGAATGCAGGAAGTTCATTTTTCCAGCTTAAAGTCTAGCAGAGAATTCATTAACTACGGAGTACCCCAAGGTTCGATATTAGGCCCTCTTCTATTTTTAGTTTACATAAACGATATGCCTTTACATGTAAGTCAATCAAATGTAGATTTATATGCAGATGATTCTACCCTTCATTATCATGACAAAAAGTTTGAAAATATTGATTTCACGTTACAAAATGATATTACTGCTATTGAGAGTTGGTGTAAAAATAATAGCATGAAAATTAATATACAAAAAACAAAGTGTATGAGACTATGCTCAAAACAAAAAATGGCAAACTTGCCTGAACTTAACATCAGAATAAATGAATTTAATATTGAAAACGTTCATTCATATAAGCTACTTGGAATAAGTGTTGATGAAAATCTGAATTGGGAAGAACAAGTCAATAGGGTTTGCAAGATATTATCTTCAAAAATTTCCCTATTATGTAAGCTAAAATTATTTTTACCAACACATGTAAGGCAATTATTTTATAATGCCTATATACAACCATACATTGATTATTGCAGCTCAACTTGGGGCACTGTTTCAAGAAAAGATTCTGATAGAATTAATAAATTACAAAAAAGAGCTGCAAGAATTATTCTCGATTGCGATTTTTCTATATCGTCAGAATTTATGTTTTCTTCTTTAAGATGGCTTCCTTTTGTAGAAAGGGTCAAATATCAAAAATCAATTTTAATGTATAAAATTGTGAACGATCAGGTACCTGACTATCTAAAATTACAGAAAAACCCTATTAATTTACACAATTTGCGATCTGTATCAAATCAAGATTTATTTGTTCCAAGACCAAATACTAATTTTTACAAAAATTCTTTTTATTATACAGCAGTAAATTTATGGAATGAAATGCCAAATGATATAAAACTTTGTAAAAACCTAGAAGTTTTTAAATCAAAATGTTATGATTTTTACCTGTCAAAAAAGGAAATGTGATTATTTATTTTAGTTTAATATATGTATAACTTTTGTTTCACTATATATGTTTTGTTTTATGTATTGTGTATTTGTTTTTATTTATATAATACAATGTATACCTTGATATTTATGAGGCCCCCAATGAAAATTAGACTAGTTCTAATTGGGTTAGCCTCTTTAAATAAAGCATTTACTTACTTACTTACTTACTTACTATATGAATGGAATGGTTACAAGTTATAGGATTATGAAAAAAAAATATTAGGACAATAGGGAAAGCCCCCACTTTTTTCTGCATTACACTTTGTATTTCTATGGCAAAAAAGAATATAATATGCTTCTGAATACTGAATTTATCGATATTAGCCTCTTTAAAAATGTAAGCGTGTTATCTTTGATGTTATACGCCTTTCTGAACTTTGTACAGACCTATAAGGTTGGAAATTCAGCTGAAAGGTCACTGTTTTTATAGTCTGTAGCGGATCCATAAAACAGGAGTGCGTGCAATCAAAAAAAAATCTCTCTGGGACCTCTTGTTTCGACATATAGTTCTTACCAATTTTTCATGTCAATCGGGAGAGCTCGCGTCCGGCACGCCGGTCCTAAATCCGCCTTTGATAGTTTTAAAAAGAAATGGTCTTCTGTACAGGTTTTTCAAATGTTTGTGTTGTTGATGTCAAAGAAAAGTGTTTCCACTTTCTAGTAACTCAAATAATATTGATGATATCATAAATTTTAGAAGTGGAAGATGAAACAAAAATTCTTTAAATTCTTCATTAAATATTGAGTTATCTCTCTTTGAGCAGGAATAAAATCACTGTTGTGAAATAATATATCGAAAATTTTCTAGAATAATATTATATTCCAAAAGCTTTAAAGTAAATGTTGGCCTCAAAACAAGATGATGAAGTTAATAAATGAAAAAAAAAATATAACATGCCCTCAGTCTGCCCAAAGTCTGCCAAGAACAGAGAGAAGAAGGGTGGAGTTCCAGGTTATTTTTGACTTAAATCTGCATAAAAATGAACCAAGGAAAGTTCTATAAGGGGGAGGTTCATAAAACATTTAGATACACCCTCTGGTGTCTACTTTACTTGTTCATATTTTAAATTAAATAAACAGGTTGGGTGTAATAGCTCATTTTCGCTATATAGCTCATTTGATGGTATTTAACTATAATTTTCATGAAGTAAAAAAAAATAATTAAGATTTGAATTTTTTGTTGCATTATCGCAAATGTCCATTTTATGAACAATATTTTTTGTGAAAGAAGATGGTCTGAAATATTTATGGTTTTCCTGATTGATACTACCAAAATTAGCAAATTTCCATGACTATGTCCAAGAAAAACCATTTGAAATAACTACCATGTTTCTTTACAAAAAAATGATCAGCAATATATTTACGCGACACTCAAACAAGAAATTGAAAATCTTAAATTAATTTTTTTACTTCAAGAAAAAATAGTCCATTTGATACTAAATACCATCAAATGAGCTATTACACCCAACCTGTGAAATGAATTTTGTATATGTATGTCCATCTAAACTATCTACATGTATACAATGTATGTGAAAGATAGTAAGTTAACAATCTATGAAGACCTATCATACACAGGTATTTTATCTGAAATTGATACATATAGTCCTCAAATACCTTTCAATATTTTGGCTACCTGTTTATATAATATGTGCTTGTGATAAGAGCCTTTGATTTATAGGCCCCAGTGTTTTGAAAATAACATTTATTGATTTTGGTGGTTTTTTTAAACAACCATAGTTTTTATCAGTAGAAATGATTTGATATAACTGATCAGCAATAGATATGGGGAAAAAGGAAGTCAAGGATAAAACTGAAGACTTTGGAAAACCAAAAAAATCAAGTAAGAGGGACTGCTTCCATATATTTAACAAGTTAAAGCTTAAGTGATATAATGTATTTTGATCCACTTTTCATGTATTTATACCAATAGAGCCATAGTTTTTATCTTGCAAACAAAGTATTATTTCAATGGGATATTTTGTCTTAACTTTAATTTGTATTAAAATAAAAAAAAATGATAAAGCAGTGCAGCCAGAATTTTAACTTTGATATGTAAACATATTTGAATTGTTTTTTCTTTCAATTTTATTGTAAATCAAATTTGAAGATGTTTGGAATGTTTCAGAATTTTTTCTATTTTCTTTCAAAATTGAATTATCTTCCCTTGATCATTGGAGTTTGTTCTTCAGATGTCCTTCTTTTTGTTGGATGAAAAATGAATTCATAGTCTTTATTTTTATTGTTTGACTTTGATATACATGTCAAACTAATGACATTCTTCCAGTATCTTTGTTTTATGGTACAAAAATGTAATTTTTGTAGGCTGTATTATACACACTTGTAAGAGTCACCTTATCCATCTGTCTGTCTGAACTTTCATTACAAATTTCTCAGCTTCTACCAAAGGGATTATTCTAAAATTTGGTAAACAGCTTGAGCATGATAAGTTATACCATGCCTCATCTTTCCAGTACAGTCAGGCATCTACTTCCTGTTTCTGAGCCAACTTGAGACTTTTTCATGGGTCAAAATAAGACAATTTTTCGTAAAAGGTTTCTTAGCTTCTACCAAAATGATTGATTTCAATTTGGTACACAGTTTTAGTGCGATGAGTTGTGACTTGCTTCCTTTTTCCAGGTCTTCCTGGGGTATCTTTTAAAGCGGGACTAGGTCCAACCTCTTGATTTGTTAATGGGATAATTCAACTGGGTTTATATGAAACTCCTTCTCTTCTGTCTTGCCTGCAAGACATAAGTCTTTCTTTATCAATAAATTTATTTTAAATTATAAATTTGGCAAGTACAATTTTTTTTTTGGTACTTAGGTCAAAAGTGGCAAGCTGAAAAAAAAATGTTCCATACTGATTAATACATATTGTAAACATAAGAATGATGCATCTAGTATTACTACAATTCAGATATCATGTAAAAAGGAATTTGTACCAATTTTATATGAATGTACCAGCTTGCCTGAAGATAAAATAATAGACATTGATATATGTAAAATATACTCTGGATTTAGTTCTCACATATTGATTATATAGAAGTGATAAATTGTCTCAATAAAGAGGACCAACTGTTAATATGTGTTTGCCTCTGTCCATGCATATTTTTACAAAACAAAAGGATTGGTTTACCTAGCCCTTGCAGAGATTTGACACAAAAATGTGACATTTTTACAGTTTTAACAATAATCTTTACATGTTTTTTTTTCTCTCTATGAAATTTTTAGTTTGTTTAAAGATTAGAAATGTCGATTTGTGTACTTAGATGATAAATTGTAAAATCGTTGAGATATATGGTTACATGTACATGTAGTAGGACCAACTAGAGACAATTCAGTGGAATTTTTGAAGAAGATATTCAGGATTCGGGATATTTAAAAAGACTTAGCATGTTGTGACAATATTTGTGATATAATCTTCATTCTTGACCATGGCACAAGTTTCTCCATCTGAAAGTAAGTTAGTTGTATCTCTGACTGTTATTATACTTCTAGAGCTGGAAAACAAAGTTTTGGGGTATATAGGGCACAATCTGTCTGTCTGTCTATATACAGGGTTAGCCACAGGCTATTCAAGAGCAATGCTCCTCCACTCTCAAATTTGTTTCCTCTATTTTGAATTTTTAGCTCCATACTAAAGTTTGACTTTAAAATTCCTAAAAAACTGAAGTTTTTAAATAAACTAGAAAAAGTGACTATGAGCCACAGGATGGCCCTCCCGTTCTTGAAATAATATTGACCCCAATTTGTATAATCTGGGTTATGGACCTTAACCAAAGTTGTTCATGCATAAAATATAGTTCACAGTGACTTAATTTCTAGTGAGTGGTGTAGTCCTACCCAAGACCAATCTAGTGGTGAAATATTATTGACCTCCAACAACTAGAATCCATGAAATGGACCTTCACCAAGAACTTAACCAAAGTCATTCATGCATAAAATATAGGTCACAGTGACCTTATTTTTAGTGGGTAGTGTCATCCTACCCTAGACACATCTAGTGGTGAAATATCATTGACCCAAAACATCAAGTATCCAGGTTATGGACCTTAACTAAGAACTAAACCAAAGTTGTTCATATATAGAATATAGGTCAAAGTGACCTGATTTCTAGTGGATGGGTCCCGTGCGGGGCCCGGGTGGCGAATAGGCCCGCAGCAGAGCCTAGCTTGTCGTAAGAGGCGACTAAGGGTCTTGGGATTCTGATGTCGGGTCAGTGCTCAGCCCACAGAGCGACCAAGTGTGTACCCTAGGTGGCTGAATAGGGTGGCCCTCGTCCGCGGGGGTTGTCAGGTCTATAATACGGAAACCCTGACCGCCGACCATAGTGGGCCAACGTGTGTGGAGAATGCCACGCTTCATGCACGTAAAAGACCCCTTTGTGGACCGCCAAGTAGTGCACCACGTAGGCAAAATTTTCCGCCCCTACCCACATCTCCCCTTTTCCTGTGGTTCTTCAAAATTTACCGGTCCTTTGTTTCCCATCCCACCCCCATATTTCATTTATCATCATCATTTCATGTTCATTTTATCACCCTTTTCATGTTCATCGCCTGTAAATAACCTATATAGCGTTGCACGGGCGTAAAACACCAACTCACTCACTCACTCTAGTGGATGGTGTAGCCCTACCCAAGACCGATCTAGTGGTGAAATATCTTTGACCCCAACATCTAGTATCCAAGTAACAGACCTTAACCAAGAAATAAACTAAAGTGTTACGGGGGGAAGGACGGGCAGAGGGACAAGAGTAAAACTATATTGCCCATCCACATACAGGGTCTGGCCATAAAAATACATTCACATGTATATTCTGACTAGTAGCAAAAGCACAAGTGGGAAAACAAAAACAAAGAATGAAATCACTTTTATGAATAAATAAATGTCACTCTAAACTTTTAATTTTATAGTAAGGAAGAGGATCATCGTCAAACTTGCACCACCCTTTGGGTTTGAACTTGGGTGATCCTTGGTGTATATATCACGTCAGGGCAACTCCTTTGAAACTGCTTGATGGATTGTGAATATTTACATGAAGGAAGTACATCATATGGATATGCATGATATCTTCTTTGCTCCAAGTATAATTCAGGGTAGATAATTAGACTTATTGGTGCATTATTTTGTGAGCTTGCTCGCAGTATCCTTGTTTTCTTGGGATCAATATTTTTAGTTTACCTAGAATTTTTGTACATATTGTTTCAAGAAGTCAATATGAAATTGGATTCTTCATTGGATTTATTTTTTTAGGGTAGCTGTTGTCCATGAAAACAATTACCATTTAAGTACCCTACAAAAGATGAAACCATTGTCATTCATGACTGTAATGTCTTAGTCTATAAATTAAAATCCATACTGATAAAGATGATTTTTGTGTGGGACATTTGAATTTGCTTAAATCATTGGATTCCATGAAGTAAAATTAAGTCTGGGTAAATAATCTCAGAATTTCTTGCAATCGGCAGGCATCAATGAGGGCGTGACTGGGGTTTACAGAATAGAGAATAAAGGCCAAAAAAGTTAACAGTTAAAGAATAATGATTAACAGATAAAGAATAGTGACCCAAAAAACTAAAGAATAGAGAATAATGACCCTTACAGAATAAAGAATAATATGAAAAATGGCAAAAACCTTTACAGAATAGAGAATAAAGATAAAGGGCAAAAACTTTACAGAATTGCCCATTCATACCCTCATCAACAGGAGATTCATTTCAAGTCTGTTGATCATCTACTTTATAAATTTAACAAAATTCAACCAATTTTGAATGCCATATTTTTTTTAAGCTGGCTTTAGGAAAATCTAAAACACAATTGAAATTTTTGGTAGTCAGGTGGGTTATCTTGTAGAAGTATTATAATCGAAGAACCCTACTGGCTTACAAATCAGGAAGTGCAAAATGTAAATTTGTTCTGAGATTTATTACATAGATTGTATAAATGTTAAAACCTATTTTGAACTTGCAGTATGCATGTACATAGGATCTTAGATAATACAAATCAGTTTGAATAATAAATAAATCCTCAGGATTTACATTAATATGGATACCAATATGTAACAGCTTTTTTTGGCCTAAAGCTGCATGAGACTTGTACTATTTTCTATGTAAAAGACATGATTTTTTTTTCCATTTTTAAACTTTTGTATTTAAATCATATTATAGTATAAGAAAAATGAATCAGTTTAATGGTTCATTTAGAATTTCTGTGTTTCAATGTATATAAATTCAGTTGAACAATTTTTACTGTTAATAAGGTAAAAGACCATTTTCATAAAAACAATAAAAAAGATAATTTTAAATTAACTAAATGATGAAATCATCATTTGACAATTAGGAAAATTTTCATGATGAAATTTATAGATTGAAATTAAAAAGTTTAAAAACTTAAATTATAGTTTTCTAAAAATCTCTTGTATGTGCAAGTTTGAATCCTAGCCCTGAGGTCTACATATGATTAAGGGTTTATACCTGTGTCGTACTGGACCCTTTTAGAACCAAGAAAATTGTGAATAACATACCCTGTCATACCAGAGGACACTGCTTATCAAACATTGTTCTGATCATGCCAAAATGCTTTGATTGAAAAAACGTTAATGTATACATGTATAATAAGTCAGATAATGGAAAAGATTTCGAGCTGAAAAAGATCAGCAAGCACCACCTTCAGATGACATATTTCAAAATCAAAAGCTCTAGATCTTGTTCTTCATTTACATAAAGATATTTGTTACCTGTGTTGGTGACAGCTGGGCTGAATTTATTTCCCTGTTCTAGACCTCAAAGTCCCCAAAAAACATACCCTATTTTGCGGCACAATCATATCATTGATTATATAGGAAGTAGACCCCAGCCCCTAGATCAAACCATATTAAAAATTAGACTTTTGACTTGTTTAGTGTGGTTTGAATACTAAATGAAAGGATGTGGAGAAAATGAACATGAGACAACAACAAATATGTGTGTTAAGTATTCTGTAACCAAAATAAGAAGGAGTAGGTGCTTCATTATTAGTTTTTAGCTCACCTGACCCGAAGGGTCATGTGAGCTATTGTCATCACTTGGTGTCCGTCGTCCGTAAACTTTTTAAACGTTAACTCCTCTGACACCATTAGTCCAATTGCAACCAAACTTGGTATGGTTGTTCATTAGCATTCGGTGCTTAGACCTGATGTGGGGATTTTTGATTCGTCGTAAAACATGGCCGCCATGGCTAAAAATAGAACATAGGGTAAAATGCAGTTTTTTGCAAATAACTCAAAAACAGCTACAGATATCAAAATTCTGGCATGGGGTAAAAGTGATCAGCACGGTGTGGCTAAAAATAGAACATTAAGGTTAAACTGCATTTTTTTTGCAAATAACTCAAAAAGGGTGACAGATTTTTAGATTTTGATTGAGAACAAAAGTGAACAGCACCTTTAGATCCACCATATTTTTCAGATGACCTTCTTATTAATCTTATGACCCTTTCAAGGTTAAATAGATTTTGCCTTATAACCTTTACTTCAGGCACATATGTCAGGTGAGCGATTCAGGCTCCTGGGAGCCTCTTGTTACAATAGTAAGCATCTCCTGTGGCTTGATATTATAACATCACATTCCCTAAAGATCATATTTTAAGAGTGATTTCAGATAGCATCACATTTGAACCAGATATAGCATCATATTGCCAGGATGCTATAAGGGCCTTGGAAGAACACTAAATGTCTTGGAAACTTTTGAGTGAATAGATGTACAATCATCTACTTTTTCTAAAGTATTTGGTTTCTAGGAAGGTAAACAGTGGCCAAGGTTTTTAAAATAATTTCTCGGACCCACCCAAGGGTCCGAGCACAACTAGACTTCTTTTTGTTTCATGTGTTTCGGTGTACAAAACACGCTTGTAATAAATCAATATGATCCTGCTGATTGCAAAACATTCAATTGATCGAGTTTCAAAGTTGAAGGTCGTTTTGTTTCTAATTTCTGTTGGATACTGTAAAAAGCTCGAGATGTTCCGAATGTTTAGAAATTTCCAGATGTACTATACATATATTTTAGAATTTCCCTAAAATTTATGCTAAAATGGGTACCACTTAACCCGTATTTGTTCCTGTTTCACAACTCATTCTTGCGGGAATAACATGGATTTCCTTGGCAGAGCATCTGACACAAAAAATTGCAAACACAGGGTTATGTAGCTCCTCCGTTTCCTCTGTCTTCACTCAAGAAATTTTACGGAAGACAACATGCGCTCATAGACAAATATGGGATTTTTATCTCTTAGATGAATGCAGATGTTGGTTGTCATACGGTTTTGTAACATCTTCCTTTACCAAAATTTGACACACTGAGTTGACTGTTGGCAATGCAACAGGTGTGCTTTAGCAAGCAGAATCTGCTTACTTATCCGAAGCACCCGAGTTCACTCTCGTTACGACTTAAGTTTGTGTTTTTGGTTAGTGTTCTGTTATTTTTGATTTTTTTTATGTTTTGTGTTTCTTCTACTGTTTTCATTCTTGTTTTCTTGTTTTGTCCTTGCCCTTTCGGACTCGAATGCCCCTATTGTGCCTTTTTGCTTCTTTCTGCACAAAAACTAATATCGACAATTAAATTTTCTTAAGGTGTTGTTTTCTGTTGCGGATTTTTTAAAATTGCTGCGTATTGGGTTATGTCACATATGCCGATTCTCGACCATGCAGTGCAGCCAATTTGGGTGGTGGTGTGTCATGAGCTGGAAGACTTGTAGCAGAAAGTCTTTAGTTAACCTTGAGTCGCTGCAGAGGCTTTCAGCCAATAGTCCTCATTGATTATCCCAAATTTGATTTTCTACTGTATAAGCCTCTTAACTGGTTAGTTTTTAAAGAGAGCAGTAAGTTGAAATCAAGTGAACTTCTGACAGCTTCTAGAGCCACAATCAAATAATCACATAGTCTGCAATACACTGATATTGTACTTGATTTTTATTGGGAAAAAATTAAATGTCGGGGCTGAGCAAGCTTTTTTGGAAAGCTTATACATGTACTTGTTATACTAATAGGATTAGGGTGCAATGCTGCATGTAGTTGAATGAAAACTGTATTGGAAACTGTGAGGTGCAGGCAACACATATAAATGTAATCGCCAAATTAAATTTTGCAACATGTTGTAAGTCAAATAATGAGATCATTCCAATGTTAAAAGAAATGATAAACAATAGTATTGTGTCAGTCAGTACAGTCAGGAAACTGAAAAACATGTGGTAGGAAATCATCAGGAAACACTAAAAAAGACAATTGTTAAGTGGATGAGATATAAAAATGTATACTGTAAAACAAATCTATTAAAAAAAAACTCATACTTAGATGTACATGTATGTTATAGTTATATCAAATGTTTGGAATTTTGTTTTGTGAGAAACTTTCAACTTGCATGAGTTGTCTGGCTTTTTGCTAGTTTCAAGACTTGCAGTGAAGTTATGCAGGATTCTGGTGAGTCCTGTTATCTTTGTAGTTGTAAAACAGGCGCGTAGCTGCCGTTAGGCAAAAAAGCTTTTGCCTGCACTTAATTTTGCAATTTTTATTTTTATTTTTATTTTTTTTTTTAAGTTCCTCACACATTATACTGTTGATCGTTAATGTATTGATATTAAAATCTGTTTATCTGTTAGTGTTTAAAGTAGAATGCATCATGATCAGTATATTGTCAAATTGTGGATCACCAATGTTGTTCAGGCTTTTGTACTGTTTACAAGTGATCATCCCGGCAATCTTTGAAAAAAATTAAAAAGTTTGATTTCTACTATAAGCCAATTGATCAGAGGGCTAGTGTTACACATGACTCGGAAGCAGCCTGGCATCAACAAGTTCTTCGTCTCCTACATGTAGTTCTGAAGTCGATCCTCCGTATCCGGATATAGCCAAATTGTCAGATGCCGAACTGTCATTGCATCAGACCAAAGTTGGATTGGGAGCCCAACCAATACACTTACTTCTCTATTGTTAATGTGAGCTTTTAGTAACATGCACAATACTAACTAGCACCATTTATAAAGGCAAGTCTAGTTGGGCGATACACCTGAATATGCCATTACATTGTATGTCTGCACAAAATTGAAATATTTTAAAAAAATAGTTTGAAACTCTCTGAAGCCCCATTTCAATTTGTTAACTTATATAATATGTTTTTATCGTAAATTAAATTGAGATTTAGGCATAATATATTTATATACATGTATATGTCCGTACGTCTTTAGAATTTTTATGGTCGAACATGTAGTTTTACCCTTTTCTGTCCGTCCGTCCGTATGACACATTAAGATTTTTGGTTAGGTTCTTGGTATTACATAATATTATCTTATATAATAGGGTAATGATATTTTCACCAGTAAGTGTGTGCTGGATAGCATTTTAAAACCCACCGCCATGAATCCGTCAGTGTGTGTAACAATTTTGTGGACGCAACTCCTGAAATCTCTGTGAAAATGGTCAGGATATAAATGATTTCTTGTTGTTCGAGTAACAGCGACTGACAATAAATATCCATGGTCATTTGGCAAAACAAATTAAATGATGGTGAACAAAACGTTTTTCTTTTTGTCTCTCCTCTACTTTTGTGGCGAGATATATTGTATTTTGTCGTGTCCGTCTGTCTGTCTATCGTCACAAAGTTTGTTAGTGCAACTACTCCGAAACCACTCACTCCCGAACGGATTGGAATTCAGTGAAATTTATACATTTCCCGACAACTCTTTTACCTAGATGTTTTTATAAAACTGATATTTTGCATCACCCGAAAATATTTAACCTTCATTATGATTGCAAATTTAATGTCAAAAGTTTTATATAGTTGCACCCAGGAGAGTGGCAAATTGAACCTCTAAAACGCTATTTCCGCGGAGCTTCCGGGCGGCTTCGCCCCCCCCTGGGCCCCCCAGCAGGGCTCCGCCCTGGGGCCCTTCAGCGGCCCCCAGACCCCTCGCCGTAAGTTTGCATACACTTCCCTTTTGTCCCAGCTACGCCCCTGTAAAAGTATCATTCTTTTGTCCATACAGCGTTTACCATTATATTAAATGTTCATTAATTTAAAGTTGGTAGATTTATTTCTCATGATATACATGTATCAGACCACAATAAGAAATAGTTCAGTTTGCCCAAACCCTACCCAAGTCACCAAGGTATGGGTAGGTAGGTAGGAAAATTCTTTTTTTTTTCTTTGGGAGAAACTGAATTTTACCATATAATAAATCTTAATTTTTTTTTTTTTATCAAAAAAACAATTTGAGTAGGTAGGATTTTTTTGGGTAGGTAGGGTTTCGGCAAACAAACTTTATTTTCATTATGGCCTCATCCAAAATAAATGTTAGCAGCTTTATAGAGGATTCAATGAAGAATGGATTTTAGAGAGTATAAGGCCATTAGATTAGAGTAAGAAAGTAATCTGTGGGAGAAGCAGAGACCAGGCTTTTAAATGTCAAAAGTCTGAAAGGGCAAAGACAAAATCAACAACAGAAACTCAAGTTGTAATGAGAGTGGCCTCAGGTGCCGAGGAAGGGTAAATAGTGCCATGGATTTTTTCAAGCCCTGGTAGAGTCCTGTTTTAGAACCCTTTTCCAATGAAAATTATTTCAAAATCATGCAGAATTCCCCCAAAATTTAACTTAACACCCTTATTTTTATTCTGAAACGGATTATTTACTCAGTAAGACTTTCAAATTTGACTCTAAGGACCTTTCCCAAAATATTCTGATCAAACCCTAATAGTATACATAGAATTACAGGTACATGTTTAAGGCACCACCCTAAGATCGCACGGAAAGAAATATGTATCAAAACATATTCTCAGGACAATAATTTGTTTAATGCTCTTTTAAGGTTCTGTATCTTTTACAATTATCAGGTGAGAAGAAAAACGGCCTATAATGGGTTCATGCAGTGACAGATACGGGTTAAAAAATGGCAAATGACAGGCAGCAGGTCAGGCAGGCAAGGAAATAATTTTGCATAGGGTCTCATAACTTGAAATTTGATTTCAGATCCGTTGCTCACCTACTTTCTGTTGAATGAAATTTTGCTATGGTTTATAACTTTGACAGATTTTTTATACATATTTTTTTCTATTTACAGGTACACCACTGAAGTATGATCCTAAATTCAACGGACCAATCAAAAACAGGTTAGTTAAGAAAATTAGGAACCTTTGCATACAAATGCTTAAGAGCAAGATACAGCTATTGCTTAATTACAGGAGGAGATAGTTAAACAGTCCTATAAGCACCTTAAATTTCAAAAGTCCAAGGTTGATGGTACATGGTATGCATGTCCAATAGGTTAGTACAGTTGCTTATCCAACTTTTGATCTTGACTTTCAGATTTCCATTATAGCCCAGCACAATTTAATTCCCATCTGTTCGCATTGATCTGGAATATTAGCTTAATTGACTCATTTGTTCAATGCATGTATTTAACTTGCGGTCAATTTGTGTAATCAGTATCGACTAGCAAGGTTAATGTTTCTTTTGTGCTTTTTTGTTTCAAGAATCAAAGGTCTATACATGAAGATCTTTACTAAGTTCCATGTTGACACTGACAAGCAAGACACTATTGTATGTTGAATTACTGGTCCTTTATTAGTGTATGTACATGTACTAGTAATTATAAGACAGTAGAAAATGAAACCAAATACGGTATAAAATTCAATTGAAACAGGTGCTATCGTCTTATACTTTTCAAAGATAAAGTTGAATAGTTCTTCTCAGGGGTGCAAATTAACATTTATGAGCAAAAAGTCCAGGACTTTTACTGTGGATTCATTTATTTTCGTGGGTATCAATTTTCGTGGTTTGTTGAAAAAGGATCATTTCGTGGATTCTTAATTTCGTGGTTATGATGCCTCCAACATACAGATCAATGTAAAATTTCCTATTTGTTGGGTATCAAATTCCGTGGATGGAGGCTACCCACGAAAATTGATGACCCACGAATAATAATGAAACCACAGTTATTAAAGTCAACCAGATGTAATTAAAAAGTCCTCAATAAGAGCAAATGTGAATACATGCAGGTCCATGACTTTTGTAAATATATTTGTTAAGGTCCTGAATAAAAAATTAAAGGTCCTAGACTTCAGACCAGCGCTAATTTGAACCCCTTCTGCTATTATTACTTAAGGGAGTACGAGCCTGAGATTTTTTGTAATTAAAAGTTATTTAAAATAGAAAATTTGGAAAGAATAGCTCAAAATAGCTAGACTTTATGAAAAAAGTTTTCAAAACCATGTAGCCGTTTTTTTAGATATAAGCACCGAAAAATATGGCGGGAAAAAATCTTCTCTGGGTTTTTCATAGGAAATACATTGAAAATTCTTTTCCTGTTTTAACATAGAAATTATAATTAGAATTGGTAGAAAATTTCAAATGGAGTTTATTAGGACCTTCTCTAATTAGTAATGAACAAATATAAGGAAACCATGTTGGAAAATTCTTAATGCATTTGAATGGATAAAAGCCGAGAATCCCGAAAATCTTCAATTTCTGAGGCTCGTACTCCCTTAAGCAATAATATATATTTTATTTTTTCCAGATCATGTACAGATATCATATGCTGTCTGTTGTTTCTTATTTTCATCGCAGGCTTGATAGTTGTGGCCATATTTGGTAAGCGTATTATGATGCTATTAGTTATTAAGATCTTATAACCTGTAATTGTCCCGTGCGGGGCCCGGGTGGCGAATAGGCCCGCAGCAGAGCCTAGCTTGTCGTAAGAGGCGACTAAGGGTCTTGGGATTCTGACGTCGGGTCAGTGCTCAGCCCACAGAGCGACCAAGTGTGTACCCTAGGTGGCTGAATAGGGTAGCCCTCGTCCGCGGGGGTTGTCAGGTCTATAATACGGAAACCCTGACCGCCGACCATAGTGGGCCAACGTGTGTGGAGAGTGCCACGCTTCATGCACGTAAAAGACCCCTTTGTGGACCGCCCAGTAGTGCACCACATAGGCTAAATTTTCCGCCCCTACCCACCTCTCCCCTTTTTCCTGTGGTTCTTCAAAATTTACCGGTCCTTTGTTTCCCACCCCATCTCCATATTTCATTTATCATCATCATTTCATGTTCATTTTATCATCCTTTTCATGTTCATCGCCTGTAAATAACCTATATAGCGTTGCACGGGCGTAAAACACCAACTCACTCACTCACTCATAACCTGTAATTAGTTTTTAGGAAAGTTTTAACATCTGAGCATCAAATGGAGGTGTGAATGACATAACTCTGGGCATCAATCAGGGGAGATAATAAAATATTCTCTTAATCAGATGTCTTTCATGCTTATATGTACAGCTGCAGACAGCTCTAAAATATTTATAGGCGGATCCCGGGGGGGGGGGGGTGCCTGGGGGGCCCGCCCCCCTCCTTTTGGCGATAAAATTTGGTTGAATATATAGGAAATCATTGAAGCGTGACCAAAGTGGGCCCCCTCTTAGGCCAGTCAGTGGGCCCCCTCTTTTCAAAATCTCTGGATCCGCCTCTGATATTTCTGATTTTTTATGCAAAAAACCTCTTATGATGCTTTAGGCTAAAAGAATAAGTACCATTTAGATAGGAAATAGGTTTGGATTGTTAAATTGTTAAATTTTATTTATAAAAACTCAAAATTGGGAGCTAAAAATTGAAACTTGATAAGTAATTCAGTCTCTTTGGACTCTTGTTTCACTGTCTTAAGACAATTTGCACATTTGATAAGCGTAAGTTTTTATTTTAAGCCTTTAGATATGGTAATCCAAGACTGTTACTTTACCCACAGAATTCTAATGGTGAATTGTGTGGATTTGGCAAACAACTGTGAGTTTATACATGAACATATTTCATCTTATTACTCGATAAGAAATACATTTTAGAAAAAAATTAGCATCACAAATATAAAGTACGGATTTGACAAGTATCCTATAGCTCAAGTTGAATTCAAATTATTACACTGACTGCTTATTTAATTGTTGTCTTAATTATATCCATGAACAAATTCAGATATAGTAAAGATTGAACAGTTTGTTTTCTCCATTTTGTTTTCTTACACTCTTTGAATTGGGTCTTTATTTCTTTATTGAACAGCGGGAAGAACTACTTGTTTTTCTTTGACCTGGTATCATGTGGTCGAATGGGGGTAGGGATATTTGTCAGTGGCTGTCCGACACCTCAGGTAAGAGCATTGGTAAATTTACAACCATATACCTCATTTCTGAAGGAAAGATTTATTTTTTTTTGTAGCATAATTGATATTTTCAAGCCATAGCTTGGTGAAAAATTGTGAAATCTGAAATACAAAAAAAATATACTGTGGTTGCATTATTATTTGTGGGATATCAATATTTGTGGTTTTTGTGGGTGACGAAAAGAAAATTTAACATTGATCAGTATGCTGTAGACTTAAGAACCACCAATTTAAGAATTCATAAACTTCTCAATTTTTATCGAACCACAAAAATTAGTACCCACGAAAATAAATGAATCAACAGTATTTTGATATAAAAATAAATGTTTTGAATTACTATTGATAATTATACTTAATGCTAAAATGTTTGAATAATATTTTTATGGATGAAATTAACTAATATTACTACACATCCCACAGCATATACATAAACTTGTTCGTCATAAATTAGAAATTGAAATTTTCACAATAATTGTTCATAGCTATTTTACTAAAAGAAGTTCATTAAATGTTTTAGGTTTGTGTGTCTGAATGTCCTCAGAGTAATTTTGTCTTCAACCCAGTCATTGGAAGTAGCCAGTTTGATACAAGATACTGTAAACCAGAGGCTGACTTAACTTCTGTGGTATGTATCATATTATGATGGAAAAGAATATATTTAAATTTCAGACATCATACAAGTCAAAGTTTTCTCAGCAACTGCAAGAGATAGAGGTTGATATTTTGCATATAGCTTTATCCTATAGTCCCACTTGGTGTATAGCGATTTTATGTCCCTAGGTCAACTACTCCCTGTTTATAGAGTATTTGAAATTGTATGCATGGCATAGTTTGGGGAGGAAGGGTATCACTAGTGAGCATTAGCTCACAAATTTACTTGTTTATCAAATGATTGCAACTTAAAAAAGGTTAAGCGTTTTTACTAGAATCTATGAGGTGGCCTATAGATTTCTGCCCTGGTATGTGATTATGAAATATCAGAGGAAAAATATTTGAACCTCTCTCATATTATTCTTAGTTTTTCTTGAAAATGTGTGCTCTGTCACAAGTGAGAGAGTGATTTTGTTCTCAAAGCTAACTGAATATTGAAAAAAAAACCATTGCCATAGAGGAAGATTTAGGCAATTGAAATTCTGTAAGTAAGGGTTGTCTTTCACAAAGGGAATATCTATGTAAAATTGTGGTAAATGATTGTTGAGGCTGCATGCAGGCAATAAAAAAATTCTCAACCGTTTTCTCAGCAACCCTTTATCACACCTCTAACATTTAGTATGCAACATGAGAAAGGAGTCCAATTTATATGAATTTTATTTCAAGATTAATTATTTTTTTCCATTTCATCCTTTTTAACAACGTTTTGTTATTTTTGTTTGTGTTCCATTTTTGTGGAGGTTAGACTCTTTCACTATAAATATCCAGTTCCTTCCAGGGAACATGCCTAAGCTATTCAGATGTTCTTTTATGGACTGAAAACATGATATATTTTTGTCTAGAAATCTTTGAAAATATTTTTTACAGACAAGTCAAGAAATAGTAAAGCAAGAGTTGTGTTCCCCTTATTACTTCAGAAGCAAACCAGGTAAGCTTTAATACTCAGGTTTTATGTGTTTGTGTATGCAGTGATTCCGAAGTATATTTTTCTCTTTTGCCAGACATGTCCTGTAATCATTTACTTTGCAATGGAAAAAGTAAAAATATTTTACTGGACCAAACAAACTTTTACCAGATTTGTCTGTTGTCCACACAACTTCAGAATGACTGCAATATGTGTATGTGTTAGGGTTTAATGCCCTTTTCAACGTGTCTGGGTCATGTAGGGCAGTCAGTTTTAATGGTGTAGGATACCACTGACCTTGGGCAGGTAACTGACAAACCTTATAATCACATACAGATGGGGAAGTTCCTTTTAGTCAGGTTTTATGCCCCATCTATGACAGTAAATTAGCATATAGTTTGGGGGTTGGTATGTCTTTCATTCAGTCCATAATTCAAGTTCATATAGCAATATTTTTTTGGCTGGATTTCATCTGAGTTACAAAATGGTGAATGTTGGGCAGGCAGGTAGGGACAGTTTTCTCAGCAACTTCTAATCACAGCCACTTGATATTTGGTATACAGAATCAGGGTGAGGTCCCATAATGTGGGATTTGATTTCAGGATTTCCCTTTCCTATTTCTGGCCATTTTTGACTTTGTCAGATTTTTTGTATCATTTCAGTAATAAACCGCTGTGTTCCCTCTTTTCTGTGGGATTTTTTGGAGAACCCTGATGGTAGAACTCTTTTAGATCATGTTAAAAATGAGAGTTTATCACATGTAAAAGATAGTAATAACGGTACAATATCAGAGAAGACCATCAGTGAAGGATTAAAGTAAGCATATATTGGCAATTATATTAATGTTAAGTTGATGTTAAAAATAAACGTCGAGTTAGTGTTAAACTTTGATTGTTTATTAAAGATCAAACACAAAATTCTTTGGGGAAAATTGAAGTCAAATAGATATTTAATACTAAATTCTTGTTTATTAGTCAACTTTCACCATATCTGTGCTTAAATAAGTTTTGTACAACTCTTATGGAATAACTTGACAGAATTCAATGAAAGTTGGTATGTAGACAACATATTTAGTTGTTACCAAGAAACTTAGACCTTTTGACTAAGCTTGTTGCCAAAAATCCTCACATAATTCAATTTCTCATGAACTCCACATCACACCAAAATTTTGAGGATAGGAGACATCGTTTTGGGGCAAAATGCAGTTTCTAATGTTCATCTCTTTGTTTTAGTGTTTATGGAATATTTTTAAAAGCCAAAGAATATGGAGAGAAGATAGTAGAAGATGTGGTCCATTCCTGGTGGATGATTTTACTGTAAGTTTAGAAGATGTTGTTCATTCCTGGTGGATGATTTTACTGTAAGCAACAATTACAGAATAAGTTTGGATTGCTTGAGTTCAAACTTTTATATTATAAATAAAAACTCCAGATTTTCAATCAAATTCACACAGTATCTTAGGATAACATATCAGTCAGGTGTTCCAGTGGCAGATCGAGATTGCCTACATTTTAAAAACTTCAAAAATATGTATATGTATCTCATCTTTATATGACCTGCCCAAGGTTGATGGTTTCCTCCGGGTACTCTGGTTTCCTCCACCATTAAGACTGACCGCCCTACATGGCCCAGGTGCGTTGGTAAAGGGCGTAACTCCAACACACACACACGCACACATGTTTATATGTGATTATATGTTGCCTTCAACTTTGTGGCATTAGCTGTTTCATACTAAATTTCAGGGGCCTGTTCATTGCTATGGTATTATCCCTTATATGGATTGTTACAATGAGATGGCTGGCTGGAGTTATGGTGTGGTTCACAATTCTAGCTTTTGTTACATTATTTGGATTCTGTAAGTATTATTTTGATGAATTATGTGAAAAAATTGGGGGTCGGGATGGGGGGTGGTGACAAAACAAAGGGTTTTACACATAGAATACATACATGCTTATTTCTGCCAGAGTTTTCTGAACAACTACATGATGCAGAGGTCTTATATTTTGCATATTGCTTTATCATAAAAGTAACATGATGCAGTGAATGGCCATTTTATGCTCCCAGTTCATCTTCTCCCTGTTATTTGAATACTTAGGTTTTGATTCAAGTCATAATATAAGAGCTGTTGTATCATTGGTGAGCATAGCTTACAGATATACATGTACATGTTTTGTTTTGTTTTTCAGTGACTGCATTCTGTCTGTATAACTACAAGCAGTTAAAAGATTCAGATGCCAGCTTTACTATACATTTTGCAGTCATCCAATTTGAATTCTCAAAACCAAAAATGTTTCTAGCATTTGGTAAGACAATTAATAGTGATACAATTTATTTATTGTAGATGAAATTACAACCATCCACTAATAACATGGTTTTAAAGAAACATCTTTTATTTACTGCAAAAATATCTCAAAGTGTGATCAGTAAAACTTCACCATATTCTTTTTGGTGGTTTTCCTTATATTCTTTCATTGACAGTTTACCACAACTCCCAAAAAACAAGTCTTTACCAATATAACACTACATTTCATTATCCAACCATCCAAAAAATTAAATTTTATATTTCTCTGGTGCTTCCAGACCTTTCAAGTTTCATGCGACTTGGGTAAGACTCAAGCCTCTGGTCCCCAATTTGGTGGCAAATTTCTTGGAACTTTATTTTTTTTTCCCTTTGATCAGTCAATTTTTTGGCAAATCTTACACAAATGTCTCATTAAAACTTGGCCCCCCTGTGCTTCTGTTTTAAAAATAATATCTGAAACCAACCACCTACAATTTATTAATAGAATGTTTCTCCAAACCTCCACCAGCACTCTATCCAATTTGATTATGGAACAGTCCAATGGAGTTTTTCTTTGTATTTTCAGGCATAATTGCGGCCATTGTTCTTTGTAATTTCAGGTATAATTGCTGCCATTGTTCTTGCTATAGTTGTACTGATACTATTGATCCTGTGTGATAGAATCAGGATAGCTATTGCTATAATCAAGGAAGGTAGCAGGTCGGTACATATACTGCATGTCTAAAGATTCTATAAAGGGTGAAATTTTTGCAAATTTCACATCAACACAATGCAAAATAAGACACTACCACGATTGATTTTCATGTTAAATGCCAATAAAAGATTAATAATAATAATAACAATAATACTTTAATACCAAAGCAATACAGTTAATCAGTTTTTGTGGAAACAAAAACCTCACAAATGCAATTTAGAATTTCTTATTAATGAATTTCAACATTTAAAAATAAAATGTACTTTCATACTTATGTCACCAGAACATGATTTCTTTTCAATGTAGAAGGTTTTCTGAAATTTGAAATCATTAAATCATATTCTATCATTTTATTATTGTTAAATATGTTATATTGTAGGGCTGTGGGCACTATGATGTTCACTCTGATCTTCCCATTATTACCATTCCTACTCCAGCTGGCTGTTAATGTTATCTATGTTATATTGTAGGGCTGTGGGCACTATGATGTTCACTCTGATCTTCCCATTATTGCCATTCTTACTACAGCTGGCTGTTAATGTTATCTATGTTATATTGTAGGGCTGTGGGCACTATGATGTTCACTCTGATCTTCCCATTATTGTCATTCCTACTCCAGCTGGCTGTTAATGTTATCTATGTTATATTGTAGGGCTGTGGGCACTATGATGTTCACCCTGATCTTCCCATTATTTCCATTCCTACTACAGCTGGCTGTTAATGTTATCTATGTTATATTGTAGGGCTGTGGGCACTATGATGTTCACTCTGATCTTCCCATTATTGCCATTCCTACTCCAGCTGGCTGTTAATGTTATCTATGTTATATTGTAGGGCTGTGGGCACTATGATGTTCACTCTGATCTTCCCATTATTACCATTCCTACTACAGCTGGCTGTTAATGTTATCTATGTTATATTGTAGGGCTGTGGGCACTATGATGTTCACTCTGATCTTCCCATTATTGCCATTCCTACTGCAGCTGGCTGTTAATGTTATCTATGTTATATTGTAGGGCTGTGGGCACTATGATGTTCACTCTGATCTTCCCATTATTGCCATTCCTACTCCAGCTGGCTGTTAATGTTATCTATGTTATATTGTAGGGCTGTGGGCACTGTGATGTTCACTCTGATCTTCCCATTATTGCCATTCTTACTACAGCTGGCTGTTAATGTTATCTATGTTATATTGTAGGGCTGTGGGCACTATGATGTTCACTCTGATCTTCCCATTATTGCCATTCTTACTACAGCTGGCTGTTAATGTTATCTATGTTATATTGTAGGGCTGTTGGCACTATGATGTTCACTCTGATCTTCCCATTATTGCCATTCTTACTACAGCTGGCTGTTAATGTTATCTATGTTATATTGTAGGGCTGTGGGCACTATGATGTTCACTCTGATCTTCCCATTATTGCCATTCCTACTCCGATGGCTGTTAATGTTATCTATGTTATATTGTAGGGCTGTGGGCATTATGATGTTCACTCTGATCTTCCCATTATTTCCATTCCTACTCCAGCTGGCTGTTAATGTTATCTATGTTATATTGTAGGGCTGTGGGCACTATGATGTTCACTCTGATCTTCCCATTATTGCCATTCCTACTCCAGCTGGCTGTTAATGTTATCTATGTTATATTGTAGGGCTGTGGGCACTATGATGTTCACTCTGATCTTCCCATTATTGCCATTCCTACTCCAGCTGGCTGTTAATGTTATCTATGTTATATTGTAGGGCTGTGGGCACTATGATGTTCACTCTCATCTTCCCATTATTTCCATTCCTACTCCAGCTGGCTGTTAATGTTATCTATGTTATATTGTAGGGCTGTGGGCACTATGATGTTCACTCTGATCTTCCCATTATTTCCATTCCTACTCCAGCTGGCTGTTAATGTTATCTATGTTATATTGTAGGGCTGTGGGCACTATGATGTTCACTCTGATCTTCCCATTATTTCCATTCTTACTACAGCTGGCTGTTAATGTTATCTATGTTATATTGTAGGGCTGTGGGCACTATGATATTCACTCTGATCTTCCCATTTTTTCCATTCCTACTACAGCTGGCTGTTAATGTTATCTATGTTATATTGTAGGGCTGTGGGCACTATGATGTTCACTCTGATCTTCCCATTATTTCCATTCCTACTCCAGCTGGCTGTTAATGTTATCTATGTTATATTGTAGGGCTGTGGGCACTATGATGTTCACTCTGATCTTCCCATTATTTCCATTCTTACTACAGCTGGCTGTTAATGTTATCTATGTTATATTGTAGGGCTGTGGGCATTATGATGTTCACTCTGATCTTCCCATTATTTCCATTCCTACTACAGCTGGCTGTTAATGTTATCTATGTTATATTGTAGGGCTGTGGGCACTATGATGTTCACTCTGATCTTCCCATTATTTCCATTCTTACTACAGCTGGCTGTTAATGTTATCTATGTTATATTGTAGGGCTGTGGGCACTATGATGTTCACTCTGATCTTCCCATTATTGCCATTCCTACTACAGCTGGCTGTTAATGTTATCTATGTTATATTGTAGGGCTGTGGGCACTATGATGTTCACTCTGATCTTCCCATTATTTCCATTCCTACTCCAGCTGGCTGTTAATGTTATCTATGTTATATTGTAGGGCTGTGGGCACTATGATGTTCACTCTGATCTTCCCATTATTTCCATTCCTACTACAGCTGGCTGTTAATGTTATCTATGTTATATTGTAGGGCTGTGGGCACTATGATGTTCTCTCTGATCTTCCCATTATTTCCATTCCTACTACAACTGGCTGTTAATGTTATCTATGTTATATTGTAGGGCTGTGGGCACTATGATGTTCACTCTGATCTTCCCATTATTGCCATTCCTACTCCAGCTGGCTGTTAATGTTATCTATGTTATATTGTAGGGCTGTGGGCATTATGATGTTCACTCTGATCTTCCCATTATTTCCATTCCTACTACAGCTGGCTGTTAATGTTATCTATGTTATATTGTAGGGCTGTGGGCACTATGATGTTCACTCTGATCTTCCCATTATTTCCATTCCTACTCCAGCTGGCTGTTAATGTTATCTATGTTATATTGTAGGGCTGTGGGCATTATGATGTTCACTCTGATCTTCCCATTATTTCCATTCCTACTACAGCTGGCTGTTAATGTTATCTATGTTATATTGTAGGGCTGTGGGCACTATGATGTTCACTCTGATCTTCCCATTATTTCCATTCCTACTACAGCTGGCTGTTAATGTTATCTATGTTATATTGTAGGGCTGTGGGCACTATGATGTTCACCCTGATCTTCCCATTATTTCCATTCCTACTCCAGCTGGCTGTTAATGTTATCTATGTTATATTGTAGGGCTGTGGGCACTATGATGTTCACTCTCATCTTCCCATTATTTCCATTCCTACTACAGCTGGCTGTTAATGTTATCTATGTTATATTGTAGGGCTGTGGGCACTATGATGTTCACCCTGATCTTCCCATTATTGCCATTCCTACTACAGCTGGCTGTTAATGTTATCTATGTTATATTGTAGGGCTGTGGGCACTATGATGTTCACTCTGATCTTCCCATTATTTCCATTCTTACTACAGCTGGCTGTTAATGTTATCTATGTTATATTGTAGGGCTGTGGGCACTATGATGTTCACTCTGATCTTCCCATTATTTCCATTCTTACTGCAGCTGGCTGTTAATGTTATCTATGTTATATTGTAGGGCTGTGGGCACTATGATGTTCACTCTCATCTTCCCATTATTGCCATTCCTACTCCAGCTGGCTGTTAATGTTATCTATGTTATATTGTAGGGCTGTGGGCACTATGATGTTCACTCTGATCTTCCCATTATTGCCATTCCTACTCCAGCTGGCTGTTAATGTTAACTATGTTATATTGTAGGGCTGTGGGCACTATGATGTTCACTTTGATCTTCCCATTATTGCCATTCCTACTACAGCTGTCTGTTAATGTTATCTATGTTATATTGTAGGGCTGTAGGCACTATGATGTTCACTCTGATCTTCCCATTATTGCCATTCCTACTCCAGCTGGCTGTTAATGTTATCTATGTTATATTGTAGGGCTGTGGGCACTATGATGTTCACTCTGATCTTCCCATTATTGCCATTCCTACTCCAGCTGGCTGTTAATGTTATCTATGTTATATTGTAGGGCTGTGGGCACTATGATGTTCACTCTGATCTTCCCATTATTGCCATTCCTACTCCAGCTGGCTGTTAATGTTAAATATGTTATATTGTAGGGCTGTAGGCACTATGATGTTCACTCTGATCTTTCCATTATTTCCATTCCTACTCCAGCTGGCTGTTAATGTTATCTATGTTATATTGTAGGGCTGTCGGCACTATGATGTTCACTCTGATCTTCCCATTATTGCCATTCCTACTCCAGCTGGATGTTATTGTTAAATATGTTATATTGTAGGGCTGTGGGCACTATGATGTTCACTCTGATCTTCCCATTACAATGTATTGCCATTCCTACTCCAGCTGGCTGTTAATGTTATCTATGTTATATTGTAGGGCTGTGGGCACTATGATGTTCACTCTGATCTTCCCATTATTGCCATTCCTACTACAGCTGGCTGTTAATGTTATCTATGTTATATTGTAGGGCTGTGGGCACTATGATGTTCACTCTGATCTTCCCATTATTTCCATTCCTACTACAGCTGGCTGCTATTGGGTTCTGGTTGACAGTAGCAGTGTATCCTTTATATGATTTAAAGAGATTATAGGTCACCTTCAGCCAGGAGTGGATAAAATGATTTCTTTACCAAAAGATAGTATTTTTTTATAACCCCCGCAAACAAAGTTTTGGGGGGTATATAGGAAACACCCTGTCTATCTGTCTGTCCCATGGTTGCCATGCATCCTTGAAACCTGGAAAAACCCTTGAATTTCATTTGACAGTTCAAGGACCTGGAAAAGACCTGGAATTTTGAAAAAAATGAGAATATCCAAGGAAAAACCCTGGAATTAAACAGTTCCACAATCAAAGGTTCATGATTGATCTGTTTCACAGAAAATTTCATTGGGGAACTGAAATTTTGTCGACTATTTTCATCCTTGAAAATGACTTAAATACCCTTGAAAAGTCTTGGAAAAACCCTTGAATTCTGCAACAACAAAATAGTGGCAACTCTGCTGTCCCTCTGTCAACATAATTAGGGCCCCGCATCGAAGATGCGGACGCCCTATAGTTTTCACTTTGTCCGTCCATCCGTCTGTCCGTCCGTCAACAATTCTTGTGAACACTAAAACTCAAAAACTATTAACACCACAGTTCTGAAACTTTGCACAGCTGCTAAGTAGCATGTCATGATGCGCATATTAAATTTTTGTGCAAATCTGATTAAAATTTTTGTAAAAAATCTTAATTTTTTATCGAAAATCACAGATTTTGAGAATTGGACTTTGTGAACACTAAAATTCAAAAACTGTTAACAATACAGTTCTGAAACTTTGCACAGCTGCTAAGTAGCATGTCATGATATGCATATTAAAATTTCGTGCAAATCTGACTAATATTTTTGGAAAAAACTTCATTTTTTAACAAAAATCACAGATTTTGAGAATTGGACTTTGTGAACACTAAAACTCAAAAACTGTTAACGAAACAGTTCTGAAACTTTGTTCAGCTGCTAAGTAGCATGTCCTGATTTGCATATTAAGATTTCGTGCAAATCTGATTAATATTTTTGGAAAAAATCTTCATTTTTTATCGAAAATCACAGATTTTGAGAATTGGACTTTGTGAACACTAAAACTCAAAAACTGTTAAGAATACAGTTCTGAAACTTTGCACAGCTGCTAAGTAGCATGTCATGATGTGCATATTAAAATTTTGTGCAAATCTGACTAATATTTTTGGAAAAAACTTCATTTTTTATCGAAAATCACAGATTTTGAGAATTGGACTTTGTGAACACTAAAACGCAAAAACTGTTAACAAAACTGTTCTGAAACTTTGTTCAGCTGCTAAGTAGCATGTCCTGATTTGCATATTACAATTTCGTGCAAATCTGATTAATATTTTTGGAAAAATACTTCATTTTTTATCGAAAATCACAGATTTTGAGAATTGGACTTTGTGAACACTAAAACTCAAAAATTGTTAACAAAATAGTTCTGAAACTTTGTTCAGCTGCTTAGTAGCATGTCCTGATTTGCATATTAAAATTTCGTGCAAATCTGATTAATATTTTTGGAAAAAACTTCATTTTTTATCGAAAATCACAGATTTTGAGAATTTGACTTGGTGAACAATAAAACTCAAAGGCTATTAACAATACAGATCTGTTTTTTCATATGCATTCCATGGAACATGCCTTAGTGGTTATAATTAAAGTTCGTATGATTTTGAAAACACTTAGATATTTTGCCGCGGGGCCCTTTCTGACTTTGTCAGTATTCTAGTTTGTAAGCGCTTCTCCTCCTTGAAGGATTTTGCTGTAACTTTACATGAAGGAAATACATCATATATAGGTGTGCATGAAGAATTTTCATTGCACTTGGACATCATTTACGGGAGATTATTGGACTTAGACTTTTTAAATACATTATTCAATGGGAGACCTTGTAAGCGCAACTTCTCCTAAATCGCTTGAAGGATTTTGATGAAACTTTACATGAAGGAAGTACATCATATGTAGATTTGCATAAAGAATTTTCATTGCAATCAGACATCACTCAGGGGAGATAATTGGACTTAGACTTTTAAAATACATTATTCAATGGGAGACCTGTAAGTGCAACTCCTACTTGACCGCTTGATGGATTTTGATGAAACTTTACATGAAGGAAGCACATCATCTGTAGATGTTCAAGAAGAATTTGTATTGCTCTCGGTTATCATTGAGGGGAGATAATTGGACTTGAGATTTTTTTTACAGCACAATGTCCAATATGAAGCGGAGAGTATCCTTTTGTGAGCTCGCTCACAGTATTACTTATTAAGCCCTTTATCTTGAAAACTTAAACAAGATATTTCAGAAATTTAAATTACACATGTTAAGCATAATAATATCTACAAAATATGTGTATCTATGTAGTTCAGGTGAGTGATTCAGGCTCTTGTTTTAGAAATAGTATATACAGCTTTGATTCGTGAAATACAAACAAAATCTGATGGGTTTACATCTCACAATGAGAGTATGACTCTTTTGCCTCTATGATCTGTAAAAAAGTCTGTGACCTCCATTTTTTTGCGCTTTTTCAAACTACATGATATTTCAAAGTTGACCAGTGCAAAGTTTAAGAAAAATCTAATTAATTTTATACCCCTATTTTTATTTGAGTAAAATGAAATACTCTATATATTATTATACCTCCTCGAACAAAGTTTTTTGGGGGGTATACATGAATCACCCTGTCTGTCTGTCTACCTTGTAAGCACTTCTCCTCCTAAACTGCTCAACAGATCTTGATGGAACCTTACATGAAGAACTCATATGTAGTTGTGCATGAAGAATTTTCATTGCTCTTGGATACAATTGGACTTTGCCTGTTTAGATAAAGTATTCAATAGGAGACCTCATAAGCACAACTCTCCAAAACCATTTGACAAATTTTGATAAAACTTTACATGAAGGAAGTACATCACATGTAAATGTGCATGAAGAATTTTCATTGCTCTTGGATATCAATGAGGGGAGATAATTGGACTTAGACTTTTTAATTACAGTATTCAAAAGGAGACCTCATAAGCATAACTCCTCCTAAACCACTGGACAGATATTGATGAAACTTTACATGAAGGAAGTACATGTATATCACATGTAGATGTGCATGAAGAATTTTCATTGCTCTTGAATATTATTGAAGGTAGATAATTGGACTTGAGTTTTTTTGGGGGGGGGGGGGGCAGTTTAGAGTCCAATACGAAGCGGGTGGTATCCTTTTGTGAGCTTGCTCACAATCTTACTTGTTTTATAAACCATGACTAAGCATTACTTGAATCGTGAGATTAAGCTGTATTTAGTTCCTTATCAAATACCAGATTTTTAGCTAGCACTGGAAGAAATGAAGACTTTGGTGAATTTAATGGCACAGACTATAAATTTGGAAATGGATCCTGGGATTTTCAAAAAATAGAAAAAGCTTCATCTAAATATTTTGGAGATCTTGGTTGTACAACAGGGGTATGTATCAGTGAGTGATATCATATTTTTGTTTTTGTCTGAATTGTTGAAAATGTTGCTGAAGAAATAGATGTTTCTTTCTTGCAGTGGCAAAAAGCAAGAAATAGATGTTGATTCGCTGGCAGTGGCAGTGGCCATTAGGTGTTGTAAACATTTTCATAAAACTTTTGTTGAAAATGAATTGCTGGAAAAGTTTAATACGAAGTATACAGACACTTTAAATAATGGTCTATGCAACTGTCAACATGCCCTGACCCCATTATCATAATCTAGTAAATCTGTAAACTTAAGTGT
This sequence comes from Arcuatula senhousia, assembly GCA_963971305.1. Classification (NCBI taxonomy): domain Eukaryota; kingdom Metazoa; phylum Mollusca; class Bivalvia; order Mytilida; family Mytilidae; genus Arcuatula; species Arcuatula senhousia. Next base: position 29,428,122 of record OZ020311.1, on the reverse strand, counting down.
TTTTTTTGTCATGAAAATTATGTGGAAAACCTAATACTTTAAAAGTATTATACCTAGTAAAGTAATATTTTGTATATAGACACTCCAGATTATGGTAAATAAAATGTTCAATATGTCATCTGGATGCAACTCCATTTTCAGGGTTTTACAACTAAAAACTTAGATCTTTTTGGGGCATAAACATTTGTACTATGGTGAAAAATAAATAAGTATAATAGCAGGAGCAGATCCAGAAATTTTCGAAAGGGGTGGATCCCACATACTGGGTTCTGTGGGCCAAAGGGGGGGGTTCCAGACCAATTTTGCTGAAAATCTACACAAAAATTTAAAAATTTCGGAGGAAAGGTGGGTTCCCATCCCCTGGAACCCCCCCCTCCCCCTGGATCCGCCACTGTAAAAGTATAATACTTCAGAATCTGATATCATGACCTCCATGCTCTTGACATCTTAAAGCATATTATGTATTTTATTTTTACTACAAGTGAAACTTTTTTGTAGAAAAATTGTGGCATGAACATCACCCTGTTTTTACAGAGGAAACACTTTTTATCGAATTTTCTCTATATGTCCTTGGGCTACAAATTTTTAGACTAACTTGCAGGGCTGCCAACTTTTGAAATTTTGAAATTGAGGTTTTATAACTATTTATATCTGTGATGTTTCATTATATTCAGTATAAAATTAAAAAAAATGAAAATCTGAAAAACCTGTGAAAATTGGTAAGGTCATCCCTGTAATTGATTTTATCTGAATATGGTGATTTGAGAAAAAACTTCACATTTGATTTCCTTTATATTACAGATCAATGAAACAAGCAATGAGTTTTGTTCTTTTCTAAAGAGTCAAGAAGAAAAGTAAGTTGTGCAGTACTTTTGTTAAGTTCATGCTGAATGGACTATTGGCAACGCGACGGGTGTGCTATAGCAAGCAGGAACTGCTTACTCTTCCGGAGCACCTGAGTTCACTCTTGTTTCGACTGGAGTTCGCGTTGTTGGTTGATATTCAGTTATTTTGTGTTTCCATGTTTTACATGTTGTCTGTTTATGTCCCGTTCCTGTTGGTGTTTACTGGTTTTGTCTCTGCCCTTTTGGACTTTTGATATTCGGATACCCCATTGGTACCTCTGCTTATTTCAAGCTTTATCCTTATTTTGATTTTTGTCATGTTTGGAAACAGCTATATTGATTTTTTTTGCCCAACCATTAAAATTAGAGTGGCATATTTTGTTTGATTCTGTTCGTCCATTATAAATCGAGTTTGCATTTGAACAGGTTGAAGTTATACTTACAGTGAAGTAGTCAAGATATGATCATGAAACTTCTACACAGATGCATGGAGAAAATGAATGAACAAAAATTACCATGAAATTGAACATTAGGCATAAATTTCATAGAGCTATCAGTAAAAGCTAAAAAAAAACATGTTAGGTTTGGCATCATGTGCTTAGACATTTTTTTTTTCAAATGACAAAACTACTAAATAAATGCTACTACTTCAATTACAGTGATAATTGGGTGTTAAGTGTTTTCTCATGCTATTCACAATATTGCGACCCTAAGGAAACAAAATTAATATTATTGATACAAGATCTTGTAAAATTTCTATTTAACTAATGGGAAAGGGCACAAGCTTGCATCAAATTATAAATTTCAGTTCTTGTTTTAATTGATAAATGTTTGACACAAAAATATTTCAAATATGTAAATGAACAGAATTTTTGTTGCTCTTTATAAATGTGATTGAGGCCCTGCCATTTGAGTGAAACTCACATATTTCAAAGATTCTATATTTACATTATATTTCAGCTTTGTCCTGTATACACAGATCTACAGCCTGTTCATGCTGTTTTGGTTGGTGAACTTCTGTGTAGCCCTAGGACAGATATCCCTGGCTGGAGCTTTTGCTTCCTATTACTGGGCATTTAACAAGCCTAAAGACATCCCTACATTTCCTCTGATGGGGTCTGTTTGGAGAAGTTTTAGGTGGGTTCAAATATAGAATTGAACAAAATGGGGTGTAGAGAAAATTTGAAAGATACAAAATGGTATTTATATGAATATTTTATAACATCAATGCTATGGACATCTTCCCATCCTAAAGGTGTAATGAGGCATACAGCATGCACCAAATTCTTGTTACTCTTTTTAATTTATTAGTCCCCACTAGCATTGGTTGAAGTGGGTTCTCTTTTTTACATGCATGGTGTGAAGGAATCTTACAGGTGCAATTCACAGAAACCAATTTAAACTTTCAAAAACATTGTCTGTACATCCATTAAAATTAATTCCTTCAAGATTGTTTATCTAGAATCTAACATGAGAATTGTTTGAAATCTTAAAGTGTTATTTTTAATTACAAAATTATGTCTCCCCCCACTTTTGTGGGGAGACATATTGTTTTTGTCGTGTCCGTCCGTCTGTCCGTCACAAAGTTTGTCAGCGCAACTCCTCTGAAACTACTGAACCAAATTCAACCAAACTTGGTATATAGGAAGGACACCATATGTAGTTGTGCATATTACCAGGAAATTTTGATCCTCAAATTTTTGTGGGAGTTATGGCCCTTTGAACTTAGAAAATTGCTGAATATCCTCATTTATCATCTTGTCAGCGCAACTCCTCTGAAACTACTGAATCGAATTCAATGAAACTTGGTGTATAGAAAGGACTCCATATGTAGTTGTGCATGTTACCAGGAAATTTTGATCCTCAAATTTTTGTGGGAGTTATGGCCCTTTGAACTTAGAAAATTGCTGAAAATCTTCATTTATCATCTTGTCAGCGCGACTCCTCTGTAACTACTGAACCGAATTCAACGAAACTTGGTATACAGGAAGGGCACCATATGTAGTTGTGGATATTACCAGAAAATTATGATCCTCAAATTTTTGTGGGAGTTACGGCCCTTTGAACTTGGAAAATTGCTGAAAATCCTCATATATCATCTTGTCAGCCCAACTCCTCTGAAACTACTGAACTGAATTCAATGAAACCTGGTATATAGGAAGAACATCATATGTAGATGTGCATATGAATAGGAAATTTTGATCCTCAAATTTTTGTGGGAGTTATGGTCCTTTGAACTTAGGACTTTTTGGGGGAAATGGGGGGAGACATCGTTTTTGTAGGCAAAAACAAACTTTAATTTATGTTGATTTCTTCAATCTTAAAACCATTGTAATATATGAGAGTTGTTTGAAAATTTAAAGTGTTATTTCTTAAGTTATTAAAAACTTAATGTTTTGAAGTATTTTCAGACCTGTCAGATTTCTACTTCCAACTTGGGAATTCCAACATGGAGGCTACACAATACTCCATTTTCTTGTTAGCTCACCTGGCCAAAGGCCATGTGAGCTATTGCCATCACTTGGCGTCCGTCGTCGTCGTCCGTCGTCTTTAAGTTTTCTTCAAACTTCTTCTCCTCTGAAACCGCTAAACAGATTCAAACTAAATTTGGTCTGATGGTACCTTAGGGTATCCCCCACAGAACTGATGTGGGGATTTTTGATTCGTCGAAAAACATGGCCGCCATTGCTAAAAATAGACCAGGGGGGTCAGACTACTGTTTTTGGCTTGTAAATCAAAAAGTATAAGAGATAGATGAAATCTGATGCCACCCTGCTGCTTCAGCATTAAAAGCTCTTCAAAAGTCTCCATTTGGTCAAAGTTGTCAGATGACCCCTTATAGGGGTTACAGCCCCTTAAAGGTGAAACATAGCGTTTTTTCATGTTTTTGCCCTATAGTATGAAAACTATTGCAGATAGAGAAAAGCTGTTGCTTGCTTAAATGTTCAGCTCATTAAGCTCTACAAAAGTATCCATAGGGTTGAAGTTGTCAGATGACCCCTTATAGGGGTTACGGCCCCTAAAATGATGTTTTTTCATGTTTTTGGCCAATAGAAAGAAAACTATTGCAGATAGAGAAATGCTGTTGCTTGCTTAAATGTTTAGCTCATTTAGCTCTACAAAAGTCTCCATAGGGTCGAAGTTGTCAGATGACCCCTTTGAATGTCTTCAAAGCGCGGTTACGATTCAGGATTACGGAAAACGAAGTCCGGACACGGTTTGATTTTATAATGTTGCTTGCTTAAATGTTCAGCTCATTTAGCTTTACAAAAGTCTCCATAGGATCGAAGTCGTCTGATGACCCTTAATAGGAGTTACGGCCCTTAAAATAACCTTTTTCATGTTTTTGGCTTATAGAATGAAAACTATAGCAGATAGAAAAAAGCTGTTGCTTGCTTATATGTTCAGTTTATTTAGCTCTACAAAAGTCTCAATAGGATTGAAGTTATCAGATAATCCCTTATAGGGGTTACGGCCCCTAAAATAACGGTTTTGCGTGTTTTTGGCCTATAAAATAAAAACTGTAGTAGATAAAGAAAAAACTGTTGATTGCTTAAATGTTCAGCTCATTTAGCTCTACAAAATATAGGGTTGACATCAAGACCAGGTGAGCAATTTAGGCTCCTGGCAGGGTTCTCATTAAGTGCCGCCGACCGGCAATTTCGCCGCCAATTTCTAGATTAGCGCCGGCTACTTTTCTTTCAATTTTTTTTTTTAAGTTGTGAAAAAAGTTTAATGTGACATTTCGCGAAAGTAAACATTTAATTGCTATCGATCCGACGCTTTTATGGGCCGTAAATGACAATGTCTTCAAAGCGCGGTTACGATTCAGGATTACGGAAAACGAAGTCCGGACACGGTTTGATTTTATAATCCATTTATCTTTTCCGGTATGGATGGCGAGCATGGGTGATGCCCCATCACTGGCCAAAGTGCGGCTAATAGACAGCTTTTTTAAGCCAAAAACTCAGGGTGTGTGTAAAGAAATGAACATTTTTAAATGAATGAACGGTGTCATATAGATTTAGAATAGATAAGCTCTATGAGACTATGTTAATTTGAATGTTGTTTTCGAGTCAAATTTTCAAAGCCTGACATGGTGACATGATTTTTATCTGATTAAAGTCTGTCAATTTTGTGTACGAAATTTAGCATGAAAATCTAGCTTTATTGAATCAATAAAATTTTAAATAACACAAACAATTAGGTCTGAAAACTGAAGATGAATCATGTTATGATAGTGAATCTAAGGAAAGCGAGATGGAGCTTGAATATGAATATGAATTGAATTAAAATGTTAATTGAATTTCTATTTTGTAATTCAGACATGTCAGAAAAGAAATATAAAATTTACAATAATTAGTATAATAATGTTAAGAAAGGGCAAATAAATGTATATTAAAGGACCACAAGTCCTTTAAAATAATATTTTTTGCTTCTTCTGAACATTAGTTTATTAACTTATATTTATAACCTATTTTCCATAGTCCAAAGTCAAGGATTTCTTTAAAAAAAATCTACATCTTGATCTCACATTCAACTCAAGGTCCTAAATAGTGATAAACAGCAAGAATTAAATTTTGTAGGAAAATGTCTATGTGCTTTTACTTAAAGAAGAAAAACAATCAGTGTTAGAAATTTTATCAATTATATTTACTACAATTTTCAAAGTCTTAAAATTCTTGATACCATTGATGATAGATAACAATCATTTGTTGCTGTGCTGTGCCTGTAAAATGTCCTGTATCTGCATCATCATGGTAAGTTCATCCTGAATTTCTTACAAAAGAAATATTATTTGGTATAAGAGTTGACAAAAAAAAAAAAAAAAAAAAAGGATATTTTGACTTTACCCCAGTTTTTCAGCAAATATCACTCCCAAAAGTGGCAAATCCATTGCAAAAAATATCATCAAAATATGCCTAGATTGGCCCCAGAGGCTATCTCCTGCAATGTAAATTCCAAAAATTTTCCGGGGGAGGGCCCCCCGCAACCCCAGAAGGGGGGAATCCCCTCTCGGGCTCACCCCACGTCGTGCCGCCGGCCCTCATGATTCTAAATGGCACCTCCTACTATTTTAAATCATCCTTCTACTTCAAATTATACTGAGAACCCTGCCTGGGAGCCTCTTGTTATTGTATGTTTTAATTGCTAACCTTTAAGCTATTTAAATATCGTTTAATATATTTAAATATCGTCTATTTAACATTGTTTTCATGTGTTCTTAAGAATGTATTTTATCATTAGATTTACTTTTCAAATGGTTTAATTTCAGGTACCATTTGGGATCCATTGCTTTTGGTTCACTCATCATTGCCATAGTACAGATTATTCGAGTTATACTGGATTACATTCAAACTAAACTGAAGGGGTCTGAAAATAAAGTTGCAAAATTTTTCATTAAGTAAGTAAATTTATTTACCCAAGTTGACTTTATGTGTTGGGGTTATGAAAGTTAGTCTGCATCAATGATAAGACTAAAAAAAAATTAGAGATGGGATAAAAGAATTGCATGGCATAAAGTAATAATATAAATATTAAAAAAAAAACAGCTTTTTAACTAACCTGGTTGAAGGATGTTAAAGCAATTGCCATTAATTGGCATCAGGTGTAAGTTCACTCACCTTTCAAAACTCTTCTCTGAAACCATTTGACCAAACTTTATACATGCATATCTGTTATTGCTGCATGGTGCCCTTTACAAACATTATTGTTTGTATTTTTGATTCGACAAAAAACATGGCAGCTGTTGCTAAGTATAGAAGATAGGGGTAAATTGTTGCTCTTTAGCAAATAACTTTGAATGGCAGAGGTTAAAGTGATCAGCATAACAAAATCTACCTTTCCAGAATGTATTCTTTTACATATGTCATAGGGGCCTGGGTGGCCAAGTGGTCTTTGGCCCTGGTTTTAATATCACACTTTTGATCACTAGCCCATCACCTCTCTGGTGGTGTTTTAACAAAAACAGGACTTCTCCACCTGTATGTGATTAGGTTTGTCAGTTACCTGCCTAAGGTCGGTTATTTTCTCAGGTTACTCTGGTTTCCTCCAACATATAAAAGTGACCACCCTATATGGCCCAGGTACATCGAAAAGGGCATTAAACTATCACACACACATACACCATAGGTCAGAAGCCAATGCCATTTAGGATATTAACTATTATTCCATTTTATGAACCAATTGACAATTGAAATTTCCATGGAAGAGATGAAAAATTGTAAACATAAAATGAACATGTATAGAAATGCATTAAAATTCAGTTGGCTATTGTAATTATCCATTTATATTACAGATGCTTGAAATGCTGTTTTTGGTGCTTGGAGAAATTTCTTAAATTTCTGAACAAGAATGCTTATATCATGGTAAATAGCTTAAACAAATAAGATATCATCTGGCTAGTTTTTTGGTTGTATAAAAAAAGTTTACTGTGTATTGCCATTATATATACATGTTTTATACCCCACAAGAAGTTTCTGCATGTTTCTGTCAATCTGTCCATTAATCCTATCCAGTTAAAGGATTTTGATGACACTTTACATGAAGAAGGGTGCATTTGAACATGTGTAGGGTGCTGTGTATGACGATATTTCTTAAGTCTCATACATTATTCAGGGGAGATAGACATTTTCCAATACATAGGGGTTTCCTTGTGATCTCTTGTTTTCTGAGGTTATGAAATCAAAAGATTTTTTAAATTTGGTGTGAAAGTCACTTATGTTAACAAGCAGTTCAGTGAATTTTATTGGCATTTTTTAACCATATCATTGCACTATTTAAATCTGCTTTGATCACTACAGATTGACATTTTAGTGTCCTTTCAGATTGCTGCCCATGGGAAGAATTTCTGTTTCTCTGCCAAAGATGCCTTCATGTTGATCATGAGAAATGTTGTCAGGTACAAATCTATATTTATTCAGGTCTTTAGACATGATTTTATGCGAGTACAAAATACAGACACTACTTGCTATGAAACAGGCTTTGAAATTTTCTAACTTTATATCTAAATTTTATTCCCTGAAAGCAAAATCACAATATTTTTAGGGTTTTTTTGCAAGTACATGCAGATTATAAAGAAATTTTCAATAACTCTTCATAGCACAGCATTCATAAAACATAAGCACTTAAAAACAGCCACTGAAAACGGCCACAAGTTTTCAACAAAGGCCAGTTGTTGCTGACCACCTACATTCTTCCAATTGGTTTTGTTGAAATAAAAAAGAAAAACTGCAGAAACCACTATTTATTGGTTTGGTTTTCTAATTAACAATACTATCACAGTATGAATCTTACAGGCGGGAAGCCGCCGACCTAATCGATCAATCAAATAACGCAATGTCAATTTTCGCGCGTCAAGGAAGATAACCTCAATTTGTTTTATAGAGGGCGCTGTTTGACGACGTAAACAATATTCATCGCGACCCGGCTACCACCTCAAACACTGTTTATGGCCCGACCACGTATGTGGATCGGACATATAGTTTTACCCTTGTCCGTCCGTCCGTACGTCCGTCCGTCCGTCTGTACATTTCATACATTATGGGACTTTTTTTACATTGTGGGACTTCATAAAAAGTCCCACAAAAAAATGAAGAAATAATACCTTATTTGCATATTTCCTTATCATGTGATCATTATTACAAGTAAAGTCTCTCAAACATAAGAATAGGATTGATAGACATTTATTGATGGACTGTATGGACAGTTACCACAAACCATGGACAAGACCATAAAATTTTTATTTGAAATCCATTCGGACCACTCGGATTTTTTCCTTTGTTGAAAGCTGAACTTGGATCACTTTGAAATCTCTGCCATTTTATGTCCAGATGAATTATTTCTAATGGATGTTGCAGATCAACATGCAAGTGAGGTAAGTTAGAATTTTAATGGAGAAGATATTGCAATGGAAATATTACATTGTACATGTGGTTTTAAAGTTGATAAAAAGTATTTTTCATCTTAATGGGACTTTTGTCCAAATGTTTACAAGTAAATAAAAAAAAACATGGAAGAAAAATTTGCTTTTAGTAATATTGATGTGTTTGCTTATATGTTTAGGGGTTTTTACTGCTGTAATGCTTACATTCTAATGGTTTCCTTCTGTTAGGGTTTTTTTTTTCTCAAAAAATGCATGAATATAACCAAAGACATTTTGTTATATGCTTAAGAATAAAATGATGGTATTAAACAGTAAAAAGCAAGGGTTACTTGTTGTTTTAAAAAAGGTAAATTCTAATGCAATTTTGGTGTTTGATAATTATGACTAGGTAGCAGCTATATTATGCTTAGAAGTTTTGGGATCATATTCTTGTTTTGTGGGACCTTTGATTTTATGGGACCTTGGTCTTAGTTTGTGAAACTTTTACTATCTATCATGTCTATTGAAGTTAAAAATGAAAATTAGAAAACAAGATAACTACATGTATATGGCAATTTCTTAGATATTTTAACATTTTATTTTTGTTTTGTGGGACTTTCAGTTTTATGGGACCTTGGTCTTAGTTTGTGAGACTTTTACTGCCTATAGAAATTAAAATGAAAATTAGAGAAAAAGATGCTTAGAAGTTTTGAGATTTTATTTTTGTTTTGTGGGACTTTTTATTTTATGGGACCACAGGTCTTACTTTGTGAGAATTTTACTGCCTATAGAAGTCAAAAATGAAAATTATAAAAAAGATAACTACATGTATATGGCAATTTCTTAGATATTTTAAAATTTTATTTTTGTTTTGTGGGACTTTCAATTTTATGGGACCTTGGTCTTAGTTTGTGAGACTTTTACTGCCTATAGAAGTTAAAAATGAAAATTAGAAAAAAAGATGTTTAGAAGTTTTGGGATTTTGTTTTGTTTTGTGGGACTTTCGATTTTATGGGACCTTGGTCTTAGTTTGTGAGACTTTTACTGCCTATAGAAGTTAAAAATGAAAACTAGAAAAGAAGATGCTTAGAAGTTTTGAGATTTTATTTTTGTTTTGTGGGACTTTTTATTTTATGGGACCTTGGTCTTAGTTTGTGAGACTTTTGCTGCCTATAGAAGTTAAAAATGAAAACTAGAAAAGAAGATGCTTAGAAGTTTTGAGATTTTATTTTTCTTTTGTGGGACTTTCAGTTTTTTTATGGGACCACAGGTCTTACTTTGTGAGACTTTTACTGCCTATATAAGTCAATAATGAAAATAAGAAAAAAAGATGATAAAAAAATATACGCTTAGAAGTTTTGAGATTTTCTTTTTCTTTTGTGAGTTATTTGATTTTATGGGACCTTAATGAGTCATAGTTTGTGAGACTTTTGCTGTCTATAGAATAAAAAAATGAAAATTAGAAAAAAAAATAAAATCTATATGCTTTGAAGTTTTGAGATCTTATTCTTGTTTTGTGGGACCGTTTATTTTATGGGACCTCATTCTTAGTTTGTGAGACTTTTACTGCCTATAGAAGTTGAAATGAAAATTAGAAAAATATTCTTAGAAGTTTTGAGATTTTATTTTTGTTTTGTGGGACTTTTTTTTTATGGGACCTTGGTCTAAGTTTGTTTGACTTTTACTATTTATAGAAGTCAAAATTGAAAATAAGAAAAAAAAGATAAAAACTACTATCTTAGAAGTTTTGAGATTTTTGGTTTGTTTTGTGGGACCTTTTATTTTATGGGACTTGGTCCTGGATTTGTGAGCATTTTAATTAGTTTTACTATCTGTAGCATTGAAGGCCACAAGGAATAAAAATGTGTTCTTGTTGGATAATCAAAATCTCACAAGCCTGAAATTTAAAATAAAATAAATTTTGACCTTCTTTTAATAAGTGCTGAGTTCTTCATATACTTTCTATTACAGTCATCATTCTTAGAAGTCCATTTTTTATGACAACAATTTTCTAATTAGGTGAACAAGAATTTTACAAAATTGGCATTGTTGTCGGTTGTTAGTGGAACTTTTTGATCTTGGTTTTCTGCTTTTCGTGGTTTGTGGGACTTTTTGATCTTTGTCTTCTGTTTTTGGTAGTTTGTGGGGCTATGATCTTGGTATTCTATTTTTGGTGGTTTGTGAGACTATGATCTTGGTTTTCTGTTTTTGGTGGTTTGTGGGACTTTGATCTTGGTATTCTGTATTTGGTAGTTTGTGGGACTTTTTTCTCTGTAATCTGTTTTTGGTGGTTTGTGGGACTTTGATCTTGGTATTCTGTTTTGGGTTGTTTGTGGGACTTTGGCCTTAAGATTTTGGTATTTTTTGTGTGACTTTGAGCAAAGGTATGGACTGGTTTTATGAGACATATAGGTCTTAGTATAGTTTTGTGGTACTTCAGTCTTTTGTTTTGATTTTGTTTTGTATTTTGTGTTACTTTGGCAAATTAAGGTCTTGTTTTATGGGTTTTTAGCATTGTTTATGTTTTGTGTGACTTTTTTCTTTTTATCAGTTTTATTATAAAGGAAAATGAAAAGGGACTTATAGATCTCAAATATATTTTATTATCATTTCAGAGAGGGTTTTCAGTTCCAGTGAAGTTACAAACAGATTTAATCCCCTTGTTGGATGATTTATCGCAGATGCTGAAAATAGGTTCAAAGCTTCTATTACAGACACAAAATGGCTGTTTCAAACACAAGGTGAGTATCTGTGAAATCGTGGTTAATAAGGTTTGTCAGTTACCTGCACAAGGAGGGTGGTTTCCTCTGTGTACTTCGGTTTCCTCCCCATTAAAACTGACCACCCTACATAACCCAGATGCGTAGATAAAAGGTGTTAAAAACTAACACTCACACACTTTTGGTGGTTTACTTGGGTAGAAAAGGCTTCCTCCTCCATTAAAACTGACCGCCTCATATGACCCTGGCAATTGAAACAGCATATAACACCAACAAACATAACCAAAAAAATTTGTCTTTTGATGCCAAAAAATCTGTTCTGAAACTGCACAGTATTAACCTTATCCAAAAAGGCTAAATAAATTCTTTAGGATAGCTCACTTTTCTTGATAAAAATATTGATATAAAATATAATTTTCTCACATACAAATCAATAATAAAAAAAAACGGTCAAAATCTGCTTTTCCTGGAATTGCTTCTAGGACAACTCACTTAATGTTGGGGTCTTATTGGTGCCCCGGGCATCATTGGGAATCCATAGGATGTTGCACAAAATAACCATTTGGATTTTTGATTAGCCAAAAAATATAAGCACTGTTGCAAAAAATTGAACATTGGTCATCTTTTGAAAATATTTCAATTACCATAGTATTTTGCAAAAATTTGCCACATAAGGTTATGTTTTGCAGAATGATAAGACAGGTCTTTGTCAACAAAGGATCCGTTCAATGACCTAGCTATGTTGGTGTTAGGACCCCTTAAGTACTGTGGATTTTTAATTTGTATTTGAGATTGCAACTTTGAAAATCTTCACAGCAGATTAGATTAAAAGTGTACCAGGTGATCAATTCAGGCTTCATGGCACCTCTATTTTTAAAATGCATCCAGTTTAGTAGTTAAGAATAATTTTCTTTTTTAAGGAATAACAGCAGCAAGAATTAGGACTCTTTAAAGCAAGTTTCAGCAAAAGTAGGGCAAGAAAGCCCAGACCAGATTACAAGTATTGCTACGGAAGTATACTGCAACCCTCTCACAGGTTAGTCATTTTACTTTTTTTTCTCTCAAATATATCTTTAAAAGCTACATCAATGCTGTTTTATAGTGTTCATTTATTACATTTATTATTTTCTTAGTCTATTATATATGAAGGTAATTACAAAATAACTGAACTGTCATGACAAATCTCAATCATCCAGATAGACAATACAAAACAAGGAAAAACATACTGAATAAGTTGGAGATTGTAATGGTCTTGATTTGCTACAGGCATTTGAACAGAAATGGTGAGTTGAACCAGGTTTTATTATTTCCCTGTCATTACACTCAAAGGGTTCAGTATCAACACAAAGCAACAATGTTCTAAGACAAAGTCAGGATAAAATTACCTTTTGTCTTGTCTGGATGAATGCCATTAAAAATTCGTTTGGCAAGGAAACTTTTGACAAAATTTGTACAGTGCATGTATTGGATATATAGCGATATAGAGTAAAATGCTTCAGGTCAGGATGCTGGCAAGTAAATTACATTTAACTGTCAGTGGGAGAGTTCAAGGTCATAGCTAGACCTTATATTATACAATTGTTGACTGATCATGAGGGAAACAGTACAATTGTTTCCACGAGGTACTTACTATTTCACGAGGCGCCGAGGGAAATGGTAAGTACCGAGGGGAAACAAATGTACTGTTTTCCGAATGACCAGTAAACAATTGTTTTATTATACTGAATCGGTAAACAACTTAACTAAAGCCATGCCTACTGCTCAATCTTTACCTTGTATACAGTTATACTCCAGCCATGCCTACTGCCTATTATACAAAAACCCCGCGAAATAGTATTACGGTACTATTACCCTAGGGAAATAGTTTTTACTATATCCCTAGGGGAATACACATGTAGTACTTTTACCAAATTCAAGATGTAATAGTTAAAATGTTCACCTGCATTTTATATAGAAAAAATCTACTGAAGTATAATAATTATATTTATTGCATTTATATGACATTGTGTTTTTTTTCATGTATTTTAATTAAATTTCTTTTCTTTTTAAAGGTGCTCAAAATGAATGATACTGAAATCCAGTGGGCCTGTGACCCTTTAGGTCACACCCAGGCTGCCCATTCAAATCATTACAGGCGAAGGTCAACATTTGTCGAGAGGGTTAAAATGGCGAAACTCATGTATCTTCAAGACATGAATTTATCACCCAAAGTGAAAGAGAAAGGATTGGATGATAGTGAATTAAATGGTAAGTAATTTTGAGAGTTGTAAATGCACCAGTTGCTAGCTTAGTGATGTCAATGGACTTTTTACAGAAATTAGAAAACTCCAAATAACTTCTTTATAAATAAAAAAAAATCCACAAAAATTTGAATTCTTTTATTTTATTACAAATTCAATTTTCACGAATTTTATTACTTTTTTTCAATCATGGAATCAAATCATACATATATTTAAAACATATTTTAATCATGTTGTATAAGTAAGAAAAAAAGATGGTTTAGATGATGTAAGTAACAAAAAAAGTCAGCAAATCACCTGATGTATTTCTTAATTGATACTTTTTAGATTTGATATTAAAGAGCATTAAGGGCAGAGGGGATAATAAAGAAGTTAATGATAAGTAGGATGTCATCCAGAAAATGAAGAAAGAAGGACCCTGACATTAAAAGCTAAGAAGACAATGGAGATAACAGTGATGAGGAAGAGGAAGATGAGCATCCTGCTAAAATTAAAGATAAGAGTACAAGTAGATGTAGATGGTCGACTGGTGAAATTGATCAACTAAAGAAAAATTACTTCAAAGAACAATAAGAACTAGGACTTGCCCTTCTAAGACAGACCATACAAAAAAAACCAAAAAAAAATTCCCTTCAGTTCATGTAACCTCAAACTGTTTTGTGTTTTATGTTTTATGTTTTATATATATGTTCACTTTTGCGTAATTAAGCAATTTAGTGTATTTTCTAAAAACCGAAACTCATCTTTTTAAATACAAAATCAATCAAGTGTGATGGGCTATTCCCAATAAGCAAAATATGCCAAATTATGGGGGCCAATTTGTGTGCTTATCCTACTAAAGATTTTTGCAATTTTAAGAAAGCAGGGAAAGGTAATTAATTAATTGATTTTGTTGTGATTATCATTTTGACTAGATATAAGCTTGTATTTATGTAAATGGTTTTATGTTATAAAAGAAATTACTGAATTTTCTGTGTCAGAAACTTAGACTTCGTGGTTTACTGAATATACTCAATATTACTTGACTACAATGGCTTATAAAAAAAGTTTCATTACTTGTATTTCAGATGCTTGAAAATCATGCTATTATTAGTAATAAAATACTGGTTTCTTCTTTAAGTCTCTTTTTAAATTTATTCATTCCACACTGTCAATGACTGTATGAGTAAAACAAGTAAAATATGAAATGAAAAATATATCATACAAGATAGTGCATGTGCTTTTGGAAGTCAAAGCCCTGGAGTGGCCAGATTAACTATCAAAGAAACAATACCTATTACAAAATGAAGACACTGTTATTTTGAGTAATCTATGCTGCAGATTTATATACAAATTCAATGAATGCAATAATTGAAAAAGAAGGAATATGTAAAAGTATAACTGTTAACAATTTCAACAAACTATAAAAATGTCACAATAAGAACCAACAATAGAATTTAGGACACCATTTGCCAAAATTAAATTTGGTATTTGAAAGAAGTTTCTATGGTTATCAAGTTTAAACATTTCTTTATTGTTTTTTTCTTTTTCCTAATTTAAATGAAGAAAATTGAATAATTTTTTGCTCTGCTGGGTCGGCCGCTGGCAAGTATACAAGTTATGGGAATGTTATACATAATACATTGATCTGAGTAATTCATAACGACTGCTACTGAGTATAAAGTTTTAAAATGGTATTACAAAAAATGAAGTGTACCAGACAACTGTTCCACTTATTTATTTATTTTGAACACTGTCATGACTGTATGCACCTCATTTTTGTCTCGCCGGTGATGAATGTTGCAAAAGTTTAGACTAAGGGATGGTGATTCAAGTGAAAGTGGCGGCGTCCACAATTGTTAAAGTTTTTGCTTAAGTCTGTGTTATGTGTACAACTTATGGTACATCATTGGTATGCAGGTGCAATAGCATTAGTATAGATCAGTTTTTAAAGCATTTCATCTGTATGCTCCTGCAGTCACAGTCTACTGACTCTGCAATTTTATACTGATTTGGCCAATGTTAACCTTTTTTCTATGAAGCAGTTGTTACATCATTGATACTTGGTATGCAGTTGCATTAGCATCAGTGCAGATCAATTTTAAGGGAATTTTGTCTGTATGCCCCTGAAGTCACGGTCTAGTGACTTTGAGATTTTATACTGATTTGGCTTAATTTTAATGTTTTTTCTTATGTCTGTTTAACATGAAGCAGTTGTAGTAAACCATTGATATTTGGTATGCAGTTGTATTAACGTAAGTACAGATCAATTTCAAGAGGATTTCATCTATATGCTCCTGCAGTCACAGTCTACTGACTTTGAGATTTTATACTCAATTGGCTAAATGTTAATGTTTATCTGAGTCTGTTTTATGTGAACAAGTAATGGTACACCATTGATATTTGGTATAATGTTGCATTTGCATCAACACAGATCAATTTCTTGAGTAATTGCCAGTACTGTTGTCACTTATAACATTTGCATTTTTATTAAACTTCATTTTATACTGTGTCCAGCTGCGACAGGGGAGACATGTCTTTGTGTTAACAGTTTATTTATTTCATATATAAAATCCATCATTGCAATAAAAATTAAGCCCCACAAGTTAATATGTCCATATTTAGTCCCACAAATTAATATGTCCATATTAGGTCCCACAAGTTTATATTAAGTCCCAAAAGTTAATATGTCCATATAAAGTCCCACAAGTTAATATGTCCATATCAAGTCCCACATGTTAATATGTCAATATTTAGTCCCACAAGTTAATATGTCCATATTAAGTCCCACAAGTTAATATGACAACATTAAGTCCCACAAGTTAATATGTCTATATTAAGTCCCACAAGTTAATATGTCAATATTAAGTCCCACAAGTTAATATGTCTATATTATCCCACAAGTTAATATGTCTATATTAAGTCCCACAAGTTAATATGGACCTATTAAGTCCCACAAGTTAATATGGACGTATTAAATCCCACAAGATAATATGGACATAGTAAGTCCTACAAGTTAATATGGACCTATTACGTTCCACAAGTTCATATGGACATATTAAGTCCCACAATATAATATGGACATAGTAAGTCCCACAAGTTAATATGGACCTATTAAGTCCCACAAGATAATATGGACGTATTAAGTCCCACAAGATAATATGGACATAGTAAGTCCTACAAGTTAATATGGACCTATTAAGTCCCACAAGTTCATATGGACATAGTAAGTCCCACAAGATAATATGGACCTATTAAGTCCCACAAGATAATATGGACATAGTAAGTCCCACAAGTTCATATGGACATATTAAGTCCCACAAGATGATATGGACATAGTAAGTCCCACAAGTTAATATGGACCTATTAAGTCCCACAAGATAATATGGGCATAGTAAGTCCCACAAGATAATATGGACCTATTAAGTCCCACAAGTTCATATGGACATATTAAGTCCCACAAGATAATATGGACATAGTAAGTCCCACAAGTTAATATGTCCATATTTAGTCCCATAATACCAAATCCCACAATGTAGCATTCTCAGGAAAAATTATAGAAAGTCCCACAATGTTTTTCAAAAGTCCCACAATTGATAAGTCCCAGAATGTATCAAATGTTCGTCTGTCCGTACGTCCATCCGTAACACTTTGGTTAAGTTCTTGGTTAAGGTCCATTACTGGGATAGTAGATGTTGGGGGTCAATGATATTTCACCACCAGATGGGTCTTGGGTAGGGCTACACCACCCACTAGAAATTAGGTCACTGTGACCTATATTTTATGCATGAACGACTTCGGTTAAGTTCTTGGTTAAGGTCCATAACTTGGATACTAGATGTTGGGGGTCAATGATATTTCACCACTAGATGTGTCTTAGGTAAGATGACACCACCCAATAGAAATTAGGTCACTGTGACCTATATTTTACGCATGAATGACTTTGGTTAAGTTCTTGGTTAAGGTCCATTACTCGGATACTAGATGTTGGGGGTCAATGATATTTCACCACCAGATGGGTCTTGGGTAGGGCTACACCACCCACTAGAAATTAGGTCACTGTGACCTATATTTTACGCATGAATGACTTTGGTTAAGTTCTTGGTTAAGGTCCATAACTTGGATACTAGATGTTGGGGGTCAATGATATTTCACCACTAGATGTGTCTTAGGTAAGGTGACACCACCCAATAGAAATGAGGTCACTGTGACCTATATTTTACACATGAATGACTTCGGTTAAGTTCTTGGTTAAGGTCCATAACTTGGATACTAGATGTTGGGGGTCAATGATATTTCACTACTAGATGTGTCTTAGGTAAGGTGACACCACCCACTAGAAATGAGGTGACTGTGACCTATATTTTACGCATGAATGACTTTGGTTAAGTTCTTGGTTAAGGTCCATATCTTGAATACTACATGTTAGGGGTCAATAATATTTCACGTATCCCAGGTAATGCACATTGAGGGTCGATGATATTTCAAGAACGGGAGGGCCATCCTGTGGCTCATAGACACATTTTCTAGTTTAAGCATTAAAGAGACATTTCAACCTATTTTATCATTTAATTGAATAAAATGATAATAAATGAACATGACTGTGTGCTTTTCTCATTCTGTAGTAGCAAATTTATACGTTTTACGTTAATTTTCTGCCGACCCACATTTTGACTAAAAATACGGATCGAAAACCCCCTCTCTATATTTAACTGACACAATCGCATCCCCCTGAACCAATCAAATAACAGGATTTAAAAATAACCTCTAAAAATAGTAAGGTTTCCCATTTTTTAAAAATTTTCCCAGCATTCGCTGTGGAAATTCTAGAATTTGACCTACAAAGACGGCGAATTTTCCAGCAAAATCAACTGAGATTTTTATGGCCCGACCACGTATGTGGATCGGACATATAGTTTTACCCTTGTCCGTCCGTCCGTCCGTCCGTCCGTCCGTACGTCCGTACGTCCGTCCGTAACACTTTGGTTAAGTTCTTGGTTAAGGTCCATTACTCGGATACTAGATGTTGGGGGTCAACGATAATTCACCACCAGATGGGTCTTGGGTAGGGCTACACCACCCACTAGAAATTAGGTCACTGTGACCTATATTTTATGCATGAACGACTTCGGTTAAGTTCTTGGTTAAGGTCCATAACTTGGATACTAGATGTTGGGGGTCAATGATATTTCACTACTAGATGCGTCTTAGGTAAGGTGACACCACCCACTAGAAATTAGGTCACTGTGACCTATATTTTACGCATGAATGAACTCGGTTAAGTTCTTGGTTAAGGTCCATAACTTGGATACCAGATGTTGGGGGTCAATGATATTTCACTACTAGATGTGTCTTAGGTAAGGTGACACCACCCACTAGAAATTAGGTCACTGTGACCTATATTTTACGCATGAATGAACTTGGTTAAGTTCTTGGTTAAGGTCCATATCTCAGATACTACATGTTGATGGTCAATGGTATTTCACCACTAGATGTGTCTTGGGTAACATGACACCACCCAATAAAAATTAGGTCACTGTGATCTATATTTTATGCATGAACAACTTCGGTTAAGTTCTTGGTTAAGGTCCATAACTTGGATACTAGATGTTGGGGGTCAATGATATTTCACCACTAGATGTGTCTTTGGTAAAGTGACACCATCTACTAGAAATGAGGTCACTGTGACCTATATTTTACGCATGAAT
The DNA here is from genome assembly GCA_963971305.1 of Arcuatula senhousia. Taxonomy (NCBI): domain Eukaryota; kingdom Metazoa; phylum Mollusca; class Bivalvia; order Mytilida; family Mytilidae; genus Arcuatula; species Arcuatula senhousia. The sequence continues at coordinate 29,408,766 of OZ020311.1, read as the reverse complement.
GACTTTGGTTAAGTTCTTGGTTAAGGTCCATATCTTGAATACTACATGTTAGGGGTCAATAATATTTCACTTCTAGATGAGTCTTGGTACATGGCACCACCCATCAGAAATAAGGTCACAGCGACCTATATTTTACACATGAACACTTTTGATCAATTTCTTGGTAAAGGTCCATATCCCAGGTAATACACATTGAGGGTCAATGATATTTCAAGAACGGGAGGGCCATCCTGTGGCTCATAGACACATTATCTAGTTTATCTTTTAATGTTTATTTCAGAACTCTGTCGTTACGGTTTGGTCGTCCTGGAAGTATTGTTTATCTTTGTTTTACCGTTTCAGTATCTGTGGCGAATATCTTAACAGTAATATACATTTTTTTCCTTTTTAATTTAAGATCACTCTGTTCATCTTAGCAAGAACATGGTAACCAGTAATTAACTGTTCCTCTTTTAGCTCATCAGATTTGTATTTTAATGCATAAATGCTTATTTATTTGGAATATCTTTCATTGTTTCTTTGCCATATTTTTTCCAGACCAGTTGAGTGACATGCAGTAAATTATAAGGGGCCTAAGAACAATCATTTGATTCTGAGGGGGTTGGCAGTTTGGTTGGAGTCGCATTATTTTCTAAATTTTGCAGATCAGAAAATATTAACTGCCATATGTAATACCACATATACGTACCTTAGTAGCTATAGAGAATCTTGGGACATATTATTTATTTTTATGCCCCATCTCTGAAAGTATGGCCCATGTACATGTAGTGTTCGGGTCAGTTTGTCCGTCTGTCCCACATAAATGTTGCACGATTGGGCATTATTTCTTACCGACATATTCTTGTTTTTATTGTCTTGAAGGTAGAGACCAGATTATTTATTTTCTAATTCCAACTTTTTCCAGGCCAGAATGCTTATTTACAAAAACTGCCTGGTGCCAGGCCTTCCCTCAGAATCCTCTAATGAGATATTTTAAAATACTAGTAAATCTTTTTTTTCAGTCTTGTAGGAGCCTGAATTCTTAAGCTTTGTAGAATCATGTTAAAGGTTCTGTGCTTGCCAAATCATTTGAATTATTAACCATATTTTCTTTTTCTCTTATCATGTGTTCATAGACTTTTGATTATGTCCATGTTTCGCATAATTTTAGGGGATGTTGATTTCCATTACAATGTTAGCTGGTACCTATCTTGTCTTTGAAAAGATGTCTTAAAAGGAGTGGGTCAGAAAATAGATTGATGTCATTATCATGATCATGGAGTGGGTGAATTACAGCCAGATTTATAGGACCATATATTATGTGATAAGATGTAAAATTATGTTTCAGGCATTGGCACTATGATGATGATAAAAAAAAATATCCTAGTTCTCATCCCCTCTCACCCCATATTTTATTTTGAGTTTTTGCTAATAATGTTCATTTTCAATTTTGGTCAATTCCCCTTTAAAAATGACAGAATTTTATCAAAATGATTTAAAAATAAAATTTGTCTGCCTGCCCCATATTTTCAAGAAATTTGGATGAGAATCTAGAGTTATTTTTCTGGCTTATATTGTCCTGCTCTATTTTTTTTTGCCACAGAAATAGTTCATTGAATGGAACATTGTAATGTTCTTTAAAGATTTAATAACATGTATTTGTACAGTTTGCCAGTTCAGTCATTTAGCATATACCTTCATCTATAAACAGACAGAGAAACTATATTTCTTATTCAATGTTATGAAGAATAGAGGTTATATGATAACTGATGCTTCATATTTTGTTTGTTTTTATTTCAGGTAAGAGTTCCATTTTTAGGTGACTGGGATAAAGAAAATCTTAGATGTAAAATAAAAAAAATATTAAAGTTGGATTATATTTTTAGACATTTTGTCTTGTCCATATATGTTTAAGTGGTTAAAGCTGTATTATAATTGAATTATTATGACCAAGTGTTGTAATTTTTTAAACTCCATATTTAATTTCTTGAGCACAGAGGATTTTTATACAGACAATATTCAGCACTGCACATTTTTGTACAGGAGCTACACATTCCCTAAAAATAAAAGTTGTGTTGGCAAGTTTTCTCATGAGATATATATTTCTATATTCACACATGAATTTGTTATTGAACAATAACTCTGTTCTTAAAGTTAAGATTTAAAACATCATAATACCAAACTTAAGAATATTTGTTGGCTCATTATTATATGGTGCTCTAATCAAAAGATGTAAAAAAGGAAAAAAATAGAAAGTTTTCTTGAAGACATGTCATTTTTTTTTAATTTTAAACTCTACTTTTCTTGATAAAAACAGCTTGAAAATTATGTATATATGTATTTGTATATATTACAATTTTAAGATGATAACAAAACAAGAAGAAGAGAAGATTTAAAAAAAAAATTATATTGATTAAACTAAGACATGTAAGAATGGAATATAACATAGAGAGTGATACAACTAAATTTCTTTTTATAGAAGTCTTCAACATGGAACAACTTTCCCACTGACTTTCATTGAATATACATGTATGTGGCTGTCTTTATAATCAAACTTTGTCAATATTGACTTGGGGGAAAATAATAAAATAAAAAAAAATAATAATAATTGCATGTATCAGTTTTCTCAAATACACAGAGAATTAATAAAAAAAAAAACAATTAGGAAGGGAAAATGAAAAAAAACAATCAAGGACAAAAATCATTGAAACCCACAAGTAATTTTTTTTCTTAATAAATCTCAACAAGTTTAAAAAGCAAGTACATTTTAGAAAAAAAAAACAGAGTATGAAAATGACCCTATTAAAAGCAGAAATAAGCTTTCCTTAAAAATGCATAAGATTTAGTTGAAACAATTTCATACACACATAACACATGAATTTTTACATGTTTCTTCACTGATTAACAATGCAGTACTGGGTATTTTTATTAAATATTTGGTTTAATGAACCTGTGTAACCCCCCTCTTATTATTTAAGAAACAGTACATTCGGATTTGTAAGTTTTCGGGTGACTAAATCAGCAAAACCCGAGGACTTCCGAACACAAGTGAATGATGATGAAAAATTTAGTCAATCGGGTAGGAAAATATCTGACACAATTGCATCCCCCAATATCTAGAGCTTAACTATTATTATTCCCCGAATCAGTAATGATTTCTTGTTCATTCTATATCAATAAATAACCAGCATTTATCCATTAAACATCACTATTTTACATTTTCGGACGTATGTATGGTCATGTTTTCATTGACAGTTCATCTTTTGAAATCAAATTCTCAATAATAATTTGATCCGAGGTTTAAAAATGGAAACCGTTTTACTCTCTTGTATCTTAAGTTTGAATTTGATTACATTTTAATGATAAAATATCTGTATGAATATGATAAATTGCAACGTTTAAATGTCGCCTATCGCGCTATCAAAAACGTCAACATTCAATGTGAAAGTCACGTGACTAAAAACGTCGATTGGAACTCTCCTGTGTCCGTGGCATCTAGCCTGTTACCCTTTCTGTTTCAATCTGGAGTGGTTATGACAAGCAACAGATGAGATGACCTTTTCACATTTGACCCTACATATTTTTTTCTAGGGTGGTTGTTATAGACAAAGTAACAGATTTCCTGTTGTTCATTGGTAAACTGGTAATCGTTGCTGGAAGTTGTGCCTTGTCATTCTTCTTCTTTGATGGGAGGATAGAATTCCTGAAATCCTACACACCAACCCTCAACTTCTATGTTGTCCCAATTGTGGTAAGTGATAATAGTAATAATCAGAAAATTATGTTTTGGACCTGTCTGTGAACTTATCGCAGAAGCCCAATTTCTCCGTAACAAACCTTTGAATAATGAAATTTGTTAAAACCATGAATTCATGAATTCACAAACATGTTATTAATCACCAATCCACAAGAATTGATTCCCATGAATTTAGATACTTTCACAGTATTTTTTATTGATAAAAAGGCCATTTAAAATATATAGAAATAAAGATAAAATAATGATGTAGAACTAGAATAAGAATGATACAGCATGAAAGTTTACAATGGACCAATATTCTATTTTCAGTTGATCACCCTTGGGTCCTATGTCATTGCCAGCTGTTTCTTCAGTGTCTATGATATGGCAGTAGATACGCTGTTCTTGTGCTTCTGTAAGTACTTTATAATTTAAATTGTAAACTGTACAAACATGGAAAATCATATTTAACTTATTTAAAAAGCACTGGATAGAAATAAATGAGGTCAGGAAAATTGTTTTTGACACAACATCCAATAAAAACAATAGAATTTGGAGCTATATATTAAGGCCATTATAAAAAAAAATATGTCCTAGATTCTCATACCACAATTTTTTCAGCACCTTAAAAAAAATAATTTTATTTTGATTTTTGACCTAAAATAGCAGCATATTTTATCAAATCGATAAGAAATGAAAATGAAATTTGCCTGCCCACCCCATTTTTCAAGATTTTTAGATGAGAACCCAGGAATTATTTTATTATAGTCTTATGAGTTTAATATCAGAATTTTAATAAATTTATTAATCAAGTTCATGGGTTATCTTTTATAGTGGAAGATTTAGAGAGGAATGATGGGTCCCAAGAAAAGCCTTACTACATGGGCAAATCGCTGATGAAGATCCTGGGCAAGAAAAACAAAAAGGTTTCAAAGAACGAGAAGGATGAGGACTATTGATGAACCAAGAGATCACTTAACGTTCGTAGAAATCGTTGAAACGGAACAATGATCAAAATAGTTTTATATGGGTGTCCATTTAGAAGTTTTTCACTCTGAACAGTTTAGTTTAGTCATTCTTCAAAGATTATTCAGGATTTTAAAGTTTGTTTATAACTCAGAATTTCATAATATTCCAACAGAGTGGCCAGGGATGTAGATAGTTAAAGATTTTTTATATCTCATATAAGAAAAATATTTTTGTAGCTTGATTGCTTTATGTCTTGTATCTCAATGAAATTCTTCCAATTTACTTAATTAACTTCCAGTCAATGTAATGAATTGATTAAATTTTTAAAATAATATCTCATGACTTTATATCATTTTTTTGTGTTTTGATGCATATCATTATATTTTCAGAACAATATTTATACAATTTTCTTATACAATTATCATTGTTGATTTTGACAATCATTAGTTAAGTCTGTGATATATGTGAATGTAAATTTAATCAGATTCTAGACATTCCTTGGTGTTTTAATAAGTATTGTGATAATAAAAAAGTTTATTAAAAATGAATTAATTAAGGATAACTTTTTTAGAATTTTTCAGTGACATATATTTATATTTATAAATCTTTTATTTTCTTGAAAAGGTTTGTATATTTTTTGTTTAAAATTTAATTGTCTTTTTTTCTCTGCTTTGTTTTCTTTATGATATTTAACACATTATAAGCTGTTTTAGAATCTTCTCTACATATAAAAACATAATATTGTGCGATATATAGGGGAAATAAGATAGACAAATTCTTCCATCTTGTTATACTTCCATGGTTTGTGTAAAAATTGGATACTAAGCAAACTGATGCCTTTTCAGTTATTTGATCTAGTTTAATTATTATGTCTCCCCAACCCCCAACCCCCCTTTTTTCAGGAGACATATTGTTTTTTTTTCCTGTCTTTCACAAAAATTGTCAACGTATCTCCTCTAAAACAACTGAACCAAATTCAACGAAACTTGGTATATAGGAAGGACACCATATGTTGTTGTCCATATGCCCAGGAAATTTTTATCCTCAAATTTTTGTGGGAATTATAGCCCTTTGAACTAAGAAATTTGCTGAAAATCCTCATTTATCATCTTGTCAGCGCAATTCCTCTGCAACTACTTAACCGAACTCGATGAAACTTGGTGTATTGGAAGGACACCACATGTAGTTGTGCATATTCACAGGAAATTTTTATCCTTAAATTTTTGTGGGAGTTATGGCCCGTTGAAATTGAAACATTTGGGAGAAAGAGGGGAGAGACAACGCTTTTGCAGGCAAAAACAAACTTTAATTAATTACTCAACTCCAACTGATTTCTAGTAAAATATGTTCTTACAGTATTTTATTTTGAAATAAAAAATCAAATTTGTATAGATTTATTATGTATGTTTAATATGAAGTGTAGTAAAGTAAAACAGCTATGCCAAATAATTTATCTTGCCAATAAGCTTTTTACTCTTGCCAGATTTAGGTGCTAGTCTTTCTATCATATCAATCAATGCAATTTTTGTGATGGTGCTTTGTTAGAATATATTTATACATATCTTTGTAGAGTTCATACATGTATATTTATATCAATTGAATAATTGATTTCACATCTGTATATTTTTTAGTAGAATTGTTTTCATTTTTTGAATAATTTTCAAAATATTTCATTGTCATCATGATAAAAAGTGCATTTTTATACGACCGCAAATTTTTGCGATCGTATTATGTTATGGCGATGTCGTTGTCGTCGTCGTTGTTGTCGTTGTCGTCGTCTGTAGACACTTTGGTTTCCGTGCGATAACTTTAGTTGTAGTCAACCAATTGTTATAAAATTTTGATATGATGTTTATAACCACTAAAGGAAGGTTGGTATTGCATTTGGGGTTGCTGGCCCCTACCGTTTTAGAAAAAAGGGCCAAAAGGGGCTTAAACGGGTGTATTGACAAAACGTCTGTAGAATGTTTATTTTTCATCCGATTTTGATCATTCTTTTTTCATTGTACTCCTCAATAAATTCTGTCAACAAAATGTAACGACACCTTTGACGTATCTTGTACTGTTACATTGCTATAAGGGTTCAAAAAGGGGCCACACCCAAAAAATTGACTTTTTTATTTGTGGTCCGATTTTAAAAATCTTTTTTTCATTGGAATCCTTGTAAAAATCCCTGCCTGCGTTTTCAATCAGATTTGCAATATCTCATACCTTTTTTGAGAAATTAGGGGTCAAAGGGGCCAAAAACGCCATTTATAAAAGTTTGTCCAGGCAAATAGTTTTTTACCAATATTAAGTTGTAGTTGGCCAGCCAATTGTTATGAAGTTTAAATATGATGATTATATCGACTAAAGGAATGTTGGTTTTGTATTTAGGGTTTGTGGCCCCTACTGTTTTAGAAAAAAGGGCCAAAGGGGCTAAAACGGGTGTATTGACAAAACTGTTGTAGAATGTTTATTATTCATTAGATTTTGAAAATTCTTTTTTTGTTGAAGTGCTCATAAAATTCTGTCAACTAAATGTGTCAATGATTTTGACATGTATTTCACCATTACATTGCTACAGGGGGCTAAAGACAGGCCATGCCCATAAAATCAACTTGTTTATTTTTGGTCCGATTTTCAAAATCTTTTTGTCATTGGAATCCTTGTGAAAATCCCTGGCTTCGTTTTTCAATCAGATTTGCAATATCTCTAACCGTTTTTGAGAAATTAGGGGTCAAAGGGGCCAAAAACACCAATTTTAAAAGTTTGTCAAGGCAAATTGTTCTATACTTAAAATTAAGTTGCAGTTATTACATGTATATAAATAAGGCTTTTTGTATTAGATGTTGATGTAAATATATATGTGTCAAAAATGCATTTTTAAGGATGCATGTGTCAAAAAGCTTTGTAAGTCCACCATGGGCTTCATGTGACCAAAGCAATTGACTATCCATATTAGGCCTCCAACGTACAGGGTTAAACTTGTTGCGGTCGTATCATGCTGCGCTCGGTGTAGCTTTTTATTGATAAATGTGTGCTTACCTTTTCCTTTCTTTTCTTTTTTGCATAAAAATTTATACAGAATCATTCTGGTTTAACTTTGTTTTGATATAGTTTCGATTTGAATTAATTTATTGTATAGATCTCTTAAATTGTTGTTCAATCAATTCTGTTTTGATAATTAATAAATTTTCTTTTTGACATTCTTCAGTTTTTGAACCATCGATATTTGGTATGCAGTTGTATTAGCATCAGTACAGATCAATTTAATCTGAAAAACTGATATCAATAATTTCCAGCTTGTATAAATGCAAACAAAAATATTTTCAAAGGACATGATACCTTTCCTCTCAACATGTTCTATTTTCGTGTCGTCTCCAGTCACTGAACCATGATGTTGAATTCATGGATTTGTGAATATATTGTTTCATAATAATATCTAACATTAAAAATTAACTTCAACCTGTATAACTCTATTTTATTGACCAGGTTGGTCATGGGTCAATTATTTCTGTTTTTGTCATTCAAATCCTACCTAAACAACCAAGAAAATTTAGCTCCGCCCAACCTTGTGAATAAAATAGAGTAATAGGTAAACTTGATTTATATAGAACAAATAAACAAACAGACCTAAATTATTACTAAAACACTTCTTTCTTTGGTAGGTGGGGCATATAATTATGGCAAGAAATAGTTACTGAGACACGTTATGTTTACTCACAATGTAATTATACCACATGCAAAGAAATTGTGGAGGGTAGGTTTTTTATTTAGTCTGTTTGTCTGTGACCTTTTTCTGGGAGGTAGGTGTTACTTTATTGGCATCGGCAGCGTTAACTTTTTGGAAAAGTTTTATGAGGACCTCCATATCTCAAGAACTATAGGTCTTCGGTTGATGAAACTTGGTATGCATATGCCCCAGTAGTAGCTTAGCACAGTTGCATCCCCATCTTTTGATCTTGACCTTGATTTTCCGGCTGAGTGACTTTGACAATTTTCAATATATATACATTTGTAATAGCAATGGAAAAGTTTTGCAAGCACCTCCATATTTCAAGAACTATACGTCTTAGGTTGATGATACTTGGTATGCATATGCCCCAGTAGTAGCTTAGCAAAGCTGCATCCCCATCTTTTGACCTTGACCTTGATTTTCTGGTTGAGTGACTTTGACAATTTTCAATACATGTAATAGCAATGTTAAGGTTTTGCAAACACCTTCATATCTCAAGTATGATTGGTCTTAAGTTGATGAAACTTGGTATGCATATGCCTCAGTAGTAGCTTAGCACAGTTGCATCCCCATCTTTTTACCTTGACCTTGATTTTCTGGTTGAGTGACTTTGACAATTTTCTATACATATAATAGCAATGGAAAATTTTTGGGAGCAATTCCATATCTCAAGAACTATAGGTCCTAGGTTGATGAAACTTGGTATGCATATGCCCCAGTAGTAGCTTAGCACAGTTACATCTCCATCTTTTGACCTTGACCTTGATTTTTCAGTTGAGTGACTGACAATTTTCAATACATGTATATGTAATATTTTATTATCCGCAAAATGTTGTAAGAGTTATGGCCCTTTGTACTGAATTATTGTTTTAAAGATGCTACTCCATTAAAACTACTGTACAGATTTTTTAACGAAAATTTTCTGTGCAAGATCACCATATGTAGTTGTGCATACTAGGACTTTTCTGTTTACAAAATTTTGTTCGAGTAATGGCACTTTGAACTTTAAACTGAGATTTCTGCAATTCACATTCTTCCCAAATGCTTTAATTGATTTGACAAATCTTTTGAAATGGTATTCAAATACATGAAAGTTCACTTGCACAATTATACTTATTTCTCAAGGATAGTATTTAATTCTAATAACAGCAGTGTCCACTGGTTTCATCATTCAGTTTCGAGATAGCATGGAATGGCGAGTGAATCCTGAGAAAGTTCTTTTATTACAATTTTTAGCTCACCTGGACCGAAGGTCCATGTGAGCTATTACCATCACTTGGCGTCCGTCTTCGTCGTCGTCTTCGTCTGTCGTCGTCGTCTGTTAACAATTTTTCAAAAATCTTCTCCTCTGAAACCACCAAACAGAATTTAATGAAACTTGGTATGAATGATCCTTAGGGTGTCCTGCACCAAACTTGTGTTTTGATTTTTGATCCGTTAAAAAACATGGCCGCCGTTACTAAAAATAGACTAGGGGGGTCAGACTACTGTTTTTGGCTTATAAATCAAAAAGTATAAGAGATAGAGGAATTCTGAGGCCATGCTTCTGATTCAGCATCAAAAGCTCTACAAAAGTCTCCATTTGGTCAAAGTTGTCAGATGACCCCTTATAGGGGTTACGGCCCCTTGAAGGTGAAAAATAGCATTTTTTCATGTTTTTGGCCTACAGAATGAAAACTATTGCAGATAGAGATTAGCTGTTGCTTGCTTAAATGTTCAGCTCATTTAACTCTACAAAAGTCTCTATAGGGTCGAAGTTGTCAGATTGTCAGATGACCCCTTATAGGGGTTACGGCCCCTTAAAGGTGAAAGATAGCCATTTTTCATATTTTTGGCCTACAGAATGAAAACTATTGCAGATAAAGATTAGCTGTTGCTTGCTTAAATGTTCAGCTCATTTAGCTCTACAAAAGTCTCCATAGGGTCGAAGTTGTCAGATAACCCCTTATAGGGGTTACGGCCCCTGAAAAATAGCGATTTTTCATGTTTTTGTCCTACAGAATGAAAACTATTGCAGATAGAGATTAGCTGTTGCTTGTTTAAATGTTCAGCTCATTTAGCTCTACAAAATTTTCCATAGGGTCGAAGTTGTCAGATGACCCCTTATAGGGGTTACGGCCCCTGAAAAATAGCAATTTTTCATGTTTTTGGCCTACAGAATGAAAACTATTGCAGATAGAGATTAGCTGTTGCTTGCTTAAATGTTCAGCTCATTTAGCTTTACAAAATTCTTCATAGGGTCGAAGTTGTCAGTAACCCCTTATAGGGATTACGGCCCCTGAAAAATAGCAATTTTTCATGTTTTTGTCCTACAAAATGAAAACTATTGCAGATAGAGGTTAGCTGTTGCTTGCTTAAATGTTCAGCTCATTTAGCTCTACAAAATTTTCCATAGGGTCGAAGTTGTCAGATAACCCCTTATAGGGGTTGCGGCCCCTGAAAAATAAAGATTTTTCATGTTTTTGGCCTACAGAATGAAAACTATTGCAGATAGAAGATTAGCTATTGCTTGTTTAAATGTTCAGCTCATTTAGCTCTACGAAAGTCTCCATAGGGTCGAAGTTGTCAGATAACCCCTTATAGGGGTTGCGGACCCTGAAAAATATTGTTTTTTCATGTTTTTGGCCTACAGAATGAAAACTGTTGCACATAGAGATTAGCTGTTGCTTGCTAAAATGTTCAGCTCATTTAGCTCTACAAAATTCTCCATAGGGTCCAAGTTGTATGGTGACCCCTTATAGGGGTTACGGCCTCTGAAAAAAGCGATTTTTGTCTCGCCTGCGAAGCAGAGCGGGACATAGGTGTTACTTTACCGGCGGCGGCGACGGCGGCGTTAACTTTTTGGAAAAGTTTTATGAGCACCTCCATATCTCAAGAACCATAGGTCCTGGGTTGATGAAACTTGGTATGCATATGCCCCAGTAGTAGCTTAGCACAGTTGCATCCCCATCTTTTGACCTTGACCTTGATTTTCCAGTTGAGTGACTTTGACAATTTTCAATACATATAATAGCAATGGAAAAGTTTTGCGAGCACCTCCATATCTCAAGAACTATAAGTCCTAGGTTGATGAAACTTGGTATGCATATGCCCCAGTAGTAGCTCAGCACAGTTGCATCCCCATCTTTTGACCTTGACCTTGATTTTTCGGTTGAGTGATTTTGACAATTTTCAATACATATAATAGCAATGGAAAAGTTTTGCGAGCACCTCCATATCCCAAGAACTATAAGTCCTAGGTTGATGAAACTTGGTATGCATATGTCCCAGTAGTAGTTTAGCACAGTTACATCCTCATCTTTTGACCTTGACCTTGATTTTCCGGTTGAGTGACTTTGATTATTTTTATTGCATATATTTGCAATGTTTAGGTTCTATAAACATCTTTTGATCTCAGAAACTGAAAATCCATGTAAATTCAAAATATAGTGGAAGTAAGAAAGAATAATTGTTTCTGATGGTGCCGGCAGGCGAGACATACTTTAGTGTTAACTCTTGTTCATGTTTTTGGCCTACAGAGTGAAAACTATTGCAGATAGAGATTAGCTGTCGCTTGCTTAAATGTTCAGCTCATTTAGCTTTACAAAAGTCTCCATAGGGTCGAAGTTGTCAGATGACTCCTTATAGGGGTTATGACCCCTTATAGGTGAAAAATGGTGTTTTTGGCCTATAGAATGAAAACTATTGCAGGTAGAGAAAAGCTGTTGCTTGTTTAAATGTTCAGCTCATTTAGCTCTACAAAAGTATAGGGTCAACATCAAGACCAGGTGAGCGATTCAGGCTCCTGGGAGCCTCTTGTTTCTAGGCATGACGACTTTAGGTGCATCAAAGACCAATGGACCAAAATAAATATTGCTTTGTTGTTTAACAGGGAAGGAATTTTTACATTCTGGCATTAAGTCTACATGTGTAAGAATATTTTTTCACTCTATTGAAGTATTTTCCATTTACAGAGATATACTGTGGATTCATTTATTTTCGTGGGTACCAATTTTTGTGGTTTGGGGAAAAAGCATCAGTTTGTGGATTCTTAAATTCGTGGTTCTTTAGTATACAGCATATAACCCAATGTTAAATTTCCTTTTCGTGGGATATCAAATTTCGAGGTTCAAGGCTACCCACGAAACCCACGAAAATTGATACCCCACGAATAATAATGAAACCACAGTAATTGTTTCATAATCTCTAAAATGCTTTTGCATTTGTCTACAGGGCAGCAAATCAGTTTCACTCACAAACTGGTGAAGTCATGTGATAATTTCTGTATAATTGACAAATTTTTCCAGAAAAGCAATGAACTCCAAAATCAAGTATTGAAGGTTGCTTGTTGTTCTTCACTGCTGAATGCACTAATTTATTGTGGTTGTGTCTGGTACACTTTTTTCAAAATATCATATTATCTTTGAAAAGTACGAACTGTTTTAATTTTTTTTCAATAATGATTTATTACCAACAGTATATATTAACAATGGCAAACAACATTTGCAACAATTAAAGATACATCTCTTGAATACTGGAAGCTGTAAATCACAAATATTACATGTTTGATAACAACTCTAGACAAAAAGCTGGAATAATATCACGGTTGTTCATAATTTTATATGCAACAAAACAAATACAGATCTCCAAAATACCGGAAGCTACATGTATTTTGAATATAAATTACAACACACAAACATGTATAACAATTGAGGACGGAAACTGGAATAATATCACAATTGTTCACAATTTTGTATGCAAAAAACTGGAAGCTACATGCAATTTTAGCATAAATCCCATTTCAAAAAAACATGACGATTGAGGACGGAAACTGGAATAATATCACAGATGTTTTACAATTAAAATACATTAAACATAAATCATATTCTTTCAAAGTAAAATAAATAGATATAATCCTACATTATTTTTTTAAAAAGTAAAGCTCTTCAATATGGAAAGTCTGCAAAATTGCAGGAGACAAAAAATATGATGGATAAAAAGTCTCTTGCTTGGAATGCATTCGGAGTGGTTTCTTTATGAAAGGTCTAGTCTAATATAGTGGGAGACTGTATTGATCTGTAAAATGGAGGCTGATTTTATCATGTCCCTACCATAATCTCTTGTTCCATTAGAAATTGTGTCTATAAGCCACAGATGACCCTCCCATTCTTGAAATTTTGTGGATTTTGTGGACCCCTTACATCTATTACCTGTGATATGGACCTCATCCAAAAAATTTCTCAAAGCTATTCATGCATAAAATATAGGGTCACAGTGACCTTATTACTAGTGGGTGGTGTCCTTCTTGCCAAAACACATCAGTGAAATACCATAGACCCTAAACATATAGTATCAGAGATATGAACCTTAACCAAAGACATTTGTGCATAAAATATAGGTCACATTGACCTATTTACTAGTGGGTGGTGTCCTGCCTGGTGGTGAAATATCTTTGACCCAAAACATGCAGTATCTGAGTTATGAATCTTGACCAAAGTGTTACAGACATACAGACACATGGAGGGATGTACAACAATCTTCAAAATCAAATAATTTAATGTAACAATATCTCTTCCATTCTTGTCTGTAATAAAGTTGAAGGATAATTTTTTTTATTTGTCGATTCTTATCAATGGCACATGTGAAATAGAAAAGACTTAAATGAAATATGTATAAATACTGTGCTTCCCAGGTACAAAAACATAATTTTTACAGGAAGTAAGGATGGTGAATCTTATAGGCAACATCATAAAAAAGCAGTGAAGTATCATTTGATTATTTTTTTATACGACCGCAAAAAATTTGCGGACGTATAATGGTATGATGCTGCCGTCGTCGTCGTTGTCGTCGTCGTTGTCGTTGTCGTCTGTTAACTTTAGTGTATACACGATAACTTTAGTTCTAGTTATCCAAATGCAATGAAATTTGACAATGATATTTCTTACCATTAAAGGATGGATGGGATTGATTTTGGGAGTCCCCCCTTTTTTCGTTTAGAAATTAAGGGCCAAAAGGGGCCAAATTGCAACTTTTAGTTTGTTCTTACAATAACTTTTTCAAAAATCTTTTCCTCTGAAACTACTGAACAGAATTTAATGAAACTTGGTATGATTGATCAATAGGGTGTCATGCACTACAGATGTGTTTCAAGTTCTGATTCGTCAAAAAACATGGCCGCCGTGGCTAAAATTAGACCAGGGGGGTCAGACTACTGTTTTTGGCTTGTAATTCAAAAAGTATAAGAGATAGATGAAATCTGATGCCACCCTACTGCTTCAGGATCAAAAGTTCTACAAAAGTCTCCATTTGGTCGAAGTTGTCAGATGACCCCTTATAGGGGTACAGCCCCTTAAAGGTGAAAAATAGCATTTTTTCATGTTTTTGCCCTATAGTATGAAAACTATTGCAGATAGCAAAAAGCTGTTGCTTGCTTAATTGTTCAGCTCATTTAGCTCTACAAAAGTCTCCATAGGGTCGAAGTTGTCAAATGACCCCTTATAGGGGTTACGGCCCCAAAAGGGGCCAAAATTGAAACATTTTTATTAGTGGACCGATTTTGAAAATTTTTTTTGCATGTTTGTTTTTGTCAAATAGCGGATGCAAATTTGAGAATTAATTTTTGCTACCCCCATCATTTCCCCCTTATTATGTAATTAGGGGCCAAAAGGGACCAAAATGGAATTTTTTTTACTTGTGATCCGATTTTGAAAATTTTTTTTGCATGTTTGTTCTTGTCAAATAGCGGATGCAAAATTGAGAATTAATTTTTGCTACCCCATCTTTTACCCCTTATTATGTAATTAGGGGCCAAAAGGGACCAAAATGGAATTTTTTTTACTTGTGATCCGATTTTGAAAATTTTTTTTGCATGTTTGTTCTTGTCAAATAGCGGATGCAAAATTGAGAATTAATTTTTGCTACCCCCATCTTTTACCCCTTATTATGTAATTAGGGGCCAAAAGGGACCAAAATGGAATTTTTTTTTACTTGTGATCCAATTTTGAAATTTTTTTTTGATTTTGTCAAATAGTGGATACAAAATTGAAAATTAATTTTTGTGACCCCCCTTTTCCCCCTGTTATGAAATTAGGGGCCAAAATCGAAACTTATTTATTTGTGGTCTGATTTTGATCTCCTTTGGAAAAAAATAATTCCTTTTAAAATGTGAATTTAGAAAGTCCACCAAAAGCTGCATGTGTCAAAAACCTTTGTCAGTCCACCATGGGCTGCATATGTCCAGAGCAATTGACTATCCATATTGGGCCTAAAACGTACAGGGTTCAACATGTTGCGGTCGTATCATGCTGCGCTCGGCGAAGCTTTTTATTAACAGATGTTATTGACTAAACAAATACTATAATACATGTATATTCAAAAGTAAAAAAGATGAATATGCATAAATTTTGATTAACATAAAAAATATACAATTAATCAACATGCATTTTAAATTCATTAGTGTGTAAACTGGAAGAACCAATAGCTTGGGACTTTGCAACAAAACTTCAATTCACTTTGTGCTAAAACAACAACTTGTGAAAACTTTTTAGTTTTATACCTCTTCTTTTTTAAAATTCTAAGAAATTTTGATTAGAAAAACATGGAATACAATATCAGTTCATTATAATACAAGTATAATACAACTGGGCCGATAGAACTGTGTTCTTACTTTAGGCCACAACAAATTCAATGAATGAAAAATAAGGTGCAAGCATGCAAATTTTTGTTGTTTCTTTTTCTAAAACAAGCGTTTTTGGATCTCTAGTGGACTAAATTCTATATTTAAAAAGAGTTAAAAGAAGAAGAGAATGCATTTGCAGGATACCAGTTTTCAAAGCATTCTCCTTTAAATATTGATTATTCTTCATAAAAAGAGCAATTGTACCTTTTTAACACTCTAAGACTTTCAAATTGAGTTAAGGAAAAATTAAATTGATTTAACACACTATAGAGAAAAATATTCCAAATACTTTTTTTTCAGTGGCTTCTGCAAGCAAGCAATGAATCTGACGAAGTAGGAATTAATTTAAAGTTAAATTACAGCTTTTTCGTTTGAAACTTCTGCACCAATATTGAAAGACAAAATTATTGTAAAATTTATGATTGTCATTTATATACTAATCTACTGACTTGAATATCTAAATATACACTAACTAACTTCCTATTCCCTTTCAGTTTGGAAAATGCCTTTCTTCAAAAGAAAAGACATTTCCAGAAATATTGTAAGGAAATTATTTGACAACAAAATTGTAACAATAATTTCTTGTCCATTAATTACAAGATTAGCAAGTAGAATAGTGGTCTTCCATGGAAGACGTATTTCGCCTGCGTCTTAAAATATTTGGTAAGCAGGAAGTAGATGAGTTACCGCTATAAGATCGCTTTACACCTTATAGTACTATAGAAGGAAGATAAATGCCAAATATCAAGAGACTGTGTCATGTAGTTGCTTGGAAAACTGCGGCAGAAATTTTTGTGACACAGCAGGATGATGTTGCAAGAAAACAGATAGTGCCAAAGTGACTCCTATATGTAGCTTTGCAACATGTTGCAGGCAACATGATAATAAGAGAAGGGGAGTTAATTCCTACAACTGACAGGAATCTATCATTTAACAAAAGTCATAACAATGAAATAGCAGTACTTAAATAATTGCATTGTTGCATGTATCAAAACTTCTTGGTCAACAGCATTTTTGAATTATGGAAGAAATATTTTGATTAAACACAACTCAGCATTATATATAAATAAGTCACAATCTTTTACAACAAAATTATGCATTTTCAAAGTTTAATAAATAATTGATGGAATTTCAAGCAATTAAGATTACTTTTAAGGCATTAAGGATTAGTAATCTTACTCAGTCACAAACTTTACTGAAAGTCCTTTATTTATTTTGTGAGTGATTCCCTAGGTTTATATATTGATAAGTTTCTTACAAATCATCTTAACAATAACAATAAGGAAATATTGTTATGGCTTGTTCTGATCATTTCACAGATCCTCTCCTTCTTAAAACATTTTTCTTTCCTAATATTTTCATTAAGTCTTTGCTCATGTAGTAAGGCTTCTCTGGACTGCCATCGTTTCTCTCCAAATCTTCCACTACAAGAACAAAAATGTCCTTTAAAGTCTGATTTACATATTTTTTTAAAATTAATTATGGCTTATAAAGATTACAAGTAATTTCCATTGTTTGATATATTAAAAGAAAAATCAACAGTTAATGCCCTTTATTCTAACTCGGGTTCTTTTTTTTTTTAAATTACACAAAATTTAACAGCAACAAATTTTACACTGCAAATTATTGTGTTTAATTTAATAAAAACTCATCAAAAATGCTTGAGCCTAAAGTTATAAATCAAACCAAGTAAGCTAGCATTTCAGAGCATAAAATACAATTCATTTGCTAAAACAAGCCTACATACAACATTATATTTTTGCTTAGGAGAAGAGTCAACTTCTTTCAAATGTTAACTTACAGAAACAGATAAATAGTGTATCCACTGCCATGCCATACACACTGAAGAAACAGCTTGCAATAATATAGGATCCTATCACGACCAGCTACAAATATAATAAATTCACTACAGTGAAACTGTTCTTAACATAACCCATTTGGGACTGAAGCATTTTTTTTCATATAATGAGGTGTTTGATTTCTACATGTTAATAAAAAGCTACGCCGAGCGCAGCATGATACGACCGCAACAAGATGAACCCTGTACATTGGAGGCCCAATATGGATAGTCTATTGCTTTGGTCACATGCAGCCCATGGTGGACTTACAAAGCTTTTTTACTCATGCATCCTATGGTGGACTTTAAAATGCATATTTGACACATATATATTTACAATAACATTTAATAGAAAAAAAATCTTATTTCTAAATTCATTGACATTTTTACACAATTTAGC
This sequence comes from Arcuatula senhousia, assembly GCA_963971305.1. NCBI lineage: Eukaryota > Metazoa > Mollusca > Bivalvia > Mytilida > Mytilidae > Arcuatula > Arcuatula senhousia. The sequence goes on along the minus strand of OZ020311.1, from coordinate 29,390,470 downwards.
CCCTTTTGGCCCCCTTTTTTTAAAGGTTAGGACCACAAACACCAAATGCAATAAAAAGCTTCCTTCAGTGTTATCATCATATTTAAACTTTATAACAATTGGCTGGCCCACTACTGCTAAATTCTTGTGTAAAACCATTTGCCTTGACCAACTTTAAAAAATTGTGTTTTTTGCCCCTTCGACCCCTTATATCTCAAAAACAGTAAGATATATTGCAAATCTGATTGAAAAATGCAGGCAGGGATTTTCACAAGGATTCCAATGAAAAAAGATTTTGAAAATCGGACCACAAATAAAAAAGTTGATTTTTTGGGTGTGGCCCGTCTTTGGCCCCCTGTAGCAATGTAACGGTTCAATATATATCAAAACCATTGACACATTTTGTTGACAGAATTTAATGAAGAATTCAATAAAAAAAGAATTTTCAAAATCTATTGAATAATAAACATTCTACAACAGTTTTGTTAATACACCCGTTTTAGCCCCTTTTGGCCCTTTTTTCCAAAACGGTAAGGACCACCAACCCCAAATACAATAGGAACCTTCCTCTAGTGGTTACAAACATCATATCAAAACTTCATAACAATTGGCTGGCCCAGTACAACTAAATTTTTGGTATAAAATTATTTGCCTTGACAAACTATTAAAAATGGTGTTTTTGGCCCCTTTGACCCCTAATTTCTAAAAAACCGTAAGAGATATTGCAAATCTGATTGAAAAATGCAGGCAGGGATTTTCACAAGGATTCCAATAAAAAAAAGATTTTGAAAATCGGACCACAAATAAAAAAGTCATTTTTTGGGGTGTGGCCCCTTTTCGACCCCCTGTAGCAATGTAACTGTTCAATATACATCAAAACCATTGACACATTTTGTTGACAGAATTTAATGAGGAATTCAATAAAAAAAGAATTTTCAAAATCTATTGAATAATAAACATTCTACAACAGTTTTGTCAATACACCAGTTTTAGCCCCTTTTGGCCCTTTTTTCCAAAACGGTAAGGGCCACCAACCCCAAATACAATAGGAACCTTCCTCTAGTGGTTACAAACATCATATTAAAATTTCATAACAATTGGTCAATATTTACTTAAGTTATCGCACGGAAACCAAATGTCCCCAGACGACAACGACGACGACGACAACGACAACGACGACGACGACGACATCGCCATAACATTATACGATCGCAAAAATTTGCGGTCGTATAAAAATTTATAGAAATTGAAAGAAGTGATATGTTTGATTTTTTTACATCAGTCGATTGATGATTCTCAGCTTGCTGTCAGTAACAGTGAGTGTTCTATAGAGAGTTTCTTTACTGTCCTTTTGTTTGTTCTTGTTGTTTTTTATCTTAGGTTCTCTCTAGTGGAATTGGACTTTGATCGATCGGATTTTTATTGTGTGGGGTTTTTTTGTGCTTTGTCTAGGAAAATTGATAGGGGGAAGGTTGGGCCCAAAAAACTAGTTTAACCCCTCCACATATTATATGTGCCTGTCCTAAGCCAGGAATCTTTGACAAAGCTTTCGCTTGTACTTGTCTTTTTGATGTTTTCTGTTCCATGTTTAAGAAGGGGGTCTATCTGTGACTATTTCAGGACTGGATTTGAATAATATGCATTTTATTTAGACCATGGGCCAATTGCAGAACCACGAGCAGTGCCAAATGACCTCGTTGAAGGCTGCTGGCGGTTGTCCATTGCGGTTTTTCTGAATTGCATCTTGATTGTGGGCTGTGTCGCATACACTTTTTAGCTCACCTGACCCGAAGGGTCATGTGAGCTATTGTCATCACTTGGCGTCCGTCGTCCGTCCGTCGTCCGTCGTCCGTAAACTTTTTAAAACGTTAACTCCTCTGACACCATGAGTCCAATTGCAACCAAACTTGGTATGCTTGTTCATTAGCATTCAGTGCTTAGAACTGATGTGGGGATTTTTGATTCGTCGTAAAACATGGCCGCCATGGCTAAAAATAGAACATAGGGGTAAAATGCTGTTTTTTGCAAATAACTCAAAAACGGCTACAGATATCAAAATTCTGGCATAGGGTAAAAGTGATCAGCACCTCAAGATCTACCTACCCTGAAATTTTGAAGAAAATTCAACGACCCATGTAGGAGTTATTGCCCTTTTTGTGGATTTTTTGCAAATTTTGCACCTGTTTAGCTCAATATCTTGAAAACTATACTAGATATTTGAGAGATTTAAATTGCATATTGTTAAGCACATCAAGATCTACAAAATATGTAACAGGGTCAACGTTGTAGGACCTTTCCTTTTAGAAGTTATTGCCCTAAGAACGTCAAAATTTAGCATTTTAACAGCATTTCCTCATTACATTGAAAACGTTAACTCCTCTGACACTTTAAGTCCAAATGGAACCAAACTTGGTATAGTTGTTTATTAGCATTAGGTGTATAGATCTGATGTGGGGATTTTTGATTGGTCGTAAAACATGGCAGCTGTGGCTAAAAATAGAACATAGGGGTAAAATGCAGTTTTTTGCAAATAACTCTAAAACGGTGACAGATTTCAAAATTTTGATGGGGGAACAAAAGTGATCAGCACCTTAAGATCTACCAGCTCTGAAATTTTGAAGAAAAACCAACAACCCATGTAGGAGTTATTGCCCTTTTTGTGGATTTTTTGCAAATTTTGCACCTGTTTAGCTCAATATCTTGAAAACTATACTAGATATTTGAGAAATTTAAATTGCATATTGTTAAGCACATCAAGATCTACAAAATATGAAGTAGGGTCAACGTTGTAGGACCTTTCCTTTTAGGAGTTATTGCCCTAAGAACGTCAAAATTTAGCATTTTAACAGCATTTCCTCATTACATTGAAAACGTTAACTCCTCTGACACTTTAAGTCCAAATGGAACCAAACTTGGTATAGTTGTTTATTAGCATTAGGTATATAGATCTGATGTGGGGATTTTTGATTGGTCGTAAAACATGGCCGCTGTGGCTAAAAATAGAACATAGGGGTAAAATGCAGTTTTTTGCAAATAACTCTAAAACGGTGACAGATTTCAAAATTTTGATGGGGGAACAAAAGTGATCAGCACCTTAAGATCTACCAGCTCTGAAATTTTGAAGAAAAACCAACAACCCATGTAGGAGTTATTGCCCTTTTTGTGGATTTTTTGCAAATTTTGCACCTGTTTAGCTCAATATCTTGAAAACTATACTAGATATTTGAGAAATTTAAATTGCATATTGTTAAGCACATCAAGATCTACAAAATATGAAGTAGGGTCAACGTTGTAGGACCTTTCCTGTTAGGAGTTATTGCCCTTAGACCGACAAAATTTAGCATTATAACAGCATTTCCTCATTACATTGAAAACGTTAACTCCTCGGACACTTTAAGTCAAAATGGAACCAAACTTGGTATAGTTGTTTATTAGCATTAGATGTATAGAACTAATGTGCGGATTTTTGATTGGTCGTAAAACATGGCCGCTGTGGCTAAAAATAGAACATAGGGGTAAATTGCAGTTTTTTGCAAATAACTCTAAAACGGTGACAGATTTCAAAATTTTGATTGGGAACAAAAGTGATCAGCACCTCAAGATCTACCAGCTCTGAAATTTTGAAGAAAAACCAACAACCCATGTAGGAGTTATTGCCCTTTTTGTTGATTTTTTGCAAATTTTGCACCTGTTTAGCTCAATATCTTGAAAACTATACAAGATATTTGAGAAATTTGAATTGCATATAGTTAAGCGCATCAAGATCTACAAAATTTGTAACAGGGTCAACTTTGTAGGACCTTTCCTTTGAGGAGTTATTGCCCTTGGAACGTCAAAATTGAGCATTTTAACTGCATTTCCTTATATTGAAAATGTTAACTCCTCTGACACTTTAAGTCCAAATGGAACCAAACTTGGTATTATTGTTTATTATTATTAGGTGTATAGAACTGTAGTGGGGATTTTTGATTGGTTGTAAAACATGGCCGCTGTGGCTAAAAATAGAACATTAGGTTAAACTGCATTTTTTTGCAAATAACTCAAAAGGGTGACAGATTTTAGATTTTGATTGAGAACAAAAGTGATCAGCACCTTTAGATCCACCATATTGTCAGATGACCCCCTTATTAATCTTATGACCCTTTCAACGTTAAATAGGTTTTGCCTTATAACCTTTACTTCAGGCACATATGTCAGGTGAGCGATTCAGGCTCCTGGGAGCCTCTTGTTCCACATCTCATTATTTTCTAATAAAAAGCAATTTTGTTTAAACAGGTTTTAAGTTAATTCAAAGTTAAGTTGAGTCAGGATTCAATGTTTCGGTTTTTTTTTCTTTTTCCTGTAGATCGAATGTAAAATAAATACATGTATAAAAATCAATTGTAAGCAAATTCATAATATTAATAAATTTTCACTTACCACGATAGGAACAACATAGAAGTTTAAGGACGGAGTGTATGTACTCAGGAATGTGATGTTCCCACTAAAGAAAAAGAATGCTAAGGCACCTGAAAAAAAAGGTTAATATTTAACAAAATCATTTATTATGATATAATTGGAAATTTTAAAACTTACAATACCTAAATCATGAACAGATTTCTCAAAGTTCTTCAAATCTTTTATGTCAACTCTATAGATTTGTTGAAACTTTTTCTATGTGAATTGTTTATTTAATTGGGTTATAAACATTAAATATACCTGAAGCAGCCATGATCACTAATACTCCAATAAATAACAGAAAATCTGTCACTTTATCTATGACCACAACTCTGTAACAGAAAAATAATAGATGAAAAGCAACATATTTTATGTGGTGTATGAGTCCAATCCACTTAATAAGCAAAAATGAGTGAGTGAGCGAGTTGGTGTTTTACGCCTGTGCAACACTATATAGCTTATTCACAGGCGATGAACATGAAAAGGATGATAGAATGAACATGAAATGATGATGATAAATGAAATATGGGGGTTGGGTGGGAAACAATGGACCTGTTAATTTTAAAAACAAAAGTTGACACTAAAGTATGGCTTGCCTGTCTGCACCATCACAGAACTCATTGAAGGTCTAGCTGGGCCTTCAGAAAATTTAAGGACAAGGTCATGTGACAGATGACAGATTTCCATTTAACCATCACAAAAATGTCTGAAGTGTGTTCTAGATACCATAGTTATTGAGAAACAATGAAAAAAGACCAACATTCACTAGTCATTCAACCATGAAAATGGGGTCAAGGTCACATTACATGGTGACATCAGTATGTATACCATAATCCCCAAATATCAGATGCCTAGCTATAATATTATACATTGTACTTTCCACTTAAGTCATTTTCCACCCAAAAATCATCTAAGTTCACAAAGTCACTGAACCATGAAAATGGGGTCCGGGTCACACAACATGGTGTCAGTTGTGTAGACCAAAACCCCAAATGTCTGTAAACCAAATATCAGATGTCTAGCTATTATACTTTTAACTTCATTTATTTTCCACAAAAGTTTAAATTGTCCCAAAAATCATCTAAGTCCACAGAGTCACTGAACCATGAAAATAGGGTCAGGGTCAAATGGCATGGAGCCAGTTGCATAGACCATAACCTGATGTGTCTGTATACCAGATGTCAGATGCCTAGCTATTTTACTTTTCACTTAATTCAATTTCCACAAAAGTCTTAAAAAGGGGTTTGTTGGCCCGAAAAAATCATCTAAGTTCACAGAGTCACTGAACCATGAAATTAGGATCAGGGTTAAACGGCATGGTGCCAGTTGCATAGACCATAACCCCAACTGTCTGTATACCAAATATCAGATGCCTAGCTATTATACTTTTCTTGTAATTCATTTTCCACAAAAGTCTTACAAAGGGGTCTTTTGGCCTGAAAAAACATCTAAGTCCACAGAGTCACTGAACCATGAAATTCGGGTAAAGGTCAAACGGCATGGTGCCAGTTGCGTAGACCATAACCCCAACTGTCTGTATACCAAATATCAGATGCCTAGCTATTAAAGTTTTCTTGTAATTCATTTTCCACAAAAGTCTTACAAACAAGAGGCTCCCAGGAGCCTGAATCGCTCACCTGAACTACACAGATACATATATTTTGTAGATTGTGTGCTTAACCATATGGGATTTAAATTTCTGAAATATCTTGGTTAGTTTTCAAGATATTGGGCTTAATAAGTGCAAAATTTGGCAAAAACTGCAAAAAGGGCAATAACTCCCACATCAGCAGTCAGATCTTTTCCAAAATTTCAGGACAGGTAGATCGTAATATGCTGATCACTTTTGATTCTTGCACAATTTTAATATCTGAAACCATTTTTGAGTTATTAGCAAAAAAATGAAATTTACCTATATGTTCTATTTTTAGCCATGGCGGCCATGTTTTGGATGAATCAAAAATCTAAACAATAGAGTTGTAGCATATAAGCTATTAAACAAGTGTGCCAAGTTAAAATATAGTTGGTCTTACGGTGTCTTTGAAATTCAGGGGAAAAGTCATGAAAAATGGTAAATTTTGTTGTTTTAAGGACATCAACTCCTAAAAGAAATGGTCTTACAGCTTTGACCTAAATACAAGAAGTGTAGATCTTGATGTGCTTAATCATATGCAATTTTAATTTTAGAAATATCTTGTAAAGTTTTCAAGATATATGGCTAAACAAGTGAAAAATTTTGAAAAAATCCAGAAAAAGGGCAATAACTCCTATATCAATTGTTGGATCTTCTTGAAACTTTCAAAGCAGGTAGACCTTGAGATGCTGATCACTTAAATCTCCCATCAGAATTTTGATATCTGTAACCATTTTTGAGTTATTAGCAAAAAACTGCAATTTACACCTATGTTCTATTTTTAGCTATGGTGGCCATATTTTTTGACAAATCAAAAATCTGAACAATAGAATTGTAGCATTTATGCTATTAAACTACTGTGCCAAGTTTGGTTGAAGTTGGATGTATGGTGTCAGACAAGTTAATCTTTGAAATTCAAGGGAAAAGTAATGAAAAAATGTAAATTTTGACGCTTTAAGGGCCATAACTCCTAAAAGAAATGGTTCTACAGCTTTGACCTAATTTATATGAAATGTAGATCTTGATGTGCTTAATCATATGCAATTTGAATTTTTAGAATATCTTGTATAGTTTTCAAGATATAGGGCTAAATAAGTGCAAAATTTTGAAAAAATCCAGAAAAAGGGCAATAACTCCTACATCAGTTGTTGGATTGTCTTGAAAATTTCTGGGCAGGTAGATCTTGAGGTGTTATCACTTTTATCCAGGCCAGAATTTTGATATCTGTGACCGTTTATGAGTTATTTGCAAAAAACTGTATTTGACCCCCCTGTTCTATTTTTAGTAACTAAGGAACATACATATCAAGTATATACGGACGACGGACGCCAAGTGATGGCAATAGCTCACATGACCCTTCGGGTCAGGTGAGCTAAAAAGTTTACGCCGTCGCCGCCACCAGAAAGTAATACCTATGTCTTGCCTTCAGCGACTTAAGTCGCAGGCGAGACAAAAACCACAGGAATCGGGTAGAGGTGGGTAGGGGCGAAAAATTTAGCCTATGTGGTGCACTACTTGGTGGTCCACAAAGGGGTCTTTTACGTGCATGAAGCATGGCACTCTCCACACACGTTGGCCCACAATGGTCAGCGGTCAGGGTTTCCGTATTATAGACCTGACAACCCTTGCCGACGAGTGCCACCCTATTCAGTCATCTAGGGTACACACTTGGTCGCTCTGTGGGCTGAACACTGATCCGGCGTCAGAATCCCAAGATCCTTATCACCTCTTACCACAAGCTAGGCTCTGCTGCGGGCCTATTGGCCACCCGGGCCCTGACAAAATTGAAGGAAATGCAGATGTTGTTTTTTTTCAAATTTGAATGAAAAAAAAATCATAATGATTATTATTGTTATAAATTCCTTTACTTGTGCATTAAACATATAATATTAAGTGTATGGGCTAGTATGTCCAATATGAGTTTTGCATTGGGCACCAATGTGAAAATTCATATCAACACAGTCTCACTATCATTAACACAAAAACAACCATATTATTCTCAACATTTTATACCTCCATAACAATTAAAGATTAATTCATTATATTTAAGTTCACTTACCTGACAATATTTCTCAGAATCAACATAAACACATTCTTAGCAGAAATACAGAAATTTTTACCATGTGCTGCAATCTGGAATGGAAACTAGAGGCTCCCAGGAGCCTGAATCGCTCACCTGATCTCTTATGCCAAATTTTGAACAAATTTCACAAACTTTCAAGTATACAAAGTTGCAAAACAATCCTTTCAGTGGTTTCAGAGAAGATTTTTGGAAATCAGTTTAAATTAATAGAAAAAAACAGTTAAAGGGCAATAACTACTGTAAGGACCTTTTGATGCTGAACAAGAAAATTTGCTTCCGATTTTCTTTATCTCTCTTACTTTTTGAGTTATAAGCCAAAAACAATGGTTTGACCCCCCTGTTCTATTTTTAGCAACGGCTGCCATGTTGGTTGGTTGACATGTATATAATTCACAAACTTGGTAGAGGACATCCTAAAGATCATGTATACCAAGTATCAATGCAATCCCTTCAGTTGTTTTAGAGAAGATGATTTTTGAAAATCAGTGTAAATTAATGGAAAAAAAACAGTTAAAGGGGAATAACTCTTAAACGGCTGATCTGACAATTTAGACCCTGAAAATCACTTTAGTAGATCTCAATTATCTTAACAATTCTGCAATGCTAACTTTTCCTCTAGCTCTAACGGTTTTCAAGATATTGTCCAAAAACTGCAAATGGTCAATTTTGATGATTAAAGGGCAATAACTCCTATAAGGAGTCGTTTCACAACTTCGACTCAACAATGAGATTCGTAGAGCTTTTGATGCTGAACAAGGAAGGTTGCTTCGGATTTTCTCTATCTCTTATACTTTTTGAGTTATAAGCCAAAAACAATGGTCTGACCCCCCTGTTCTATTTTTAGCAACAGCTGCCATGTTGGTTGGTCGACATGTATATAATTCACAAACTTGGTAGAGGACATCCTAAAGATCATGTATACCAAGTATCAATACAATCCCTTCAGTAGTTTTAGAGAAGAAGATTTTTGAAAATCAGTGTAAATTAATGGAAAAAACAGTTAAAGGGGAATAACTCTTAAACGGCTGATCTGACAATTTAGACCCTGAAATCATTTTTGTAGATCTCAATGAGCTAAACAATTCTGCAATGCTAACTTTTCCTCTAGCTCTAACCGTTTTCAAGATATTGTCAAAACTAGAGGCTCCCAGGAGCCTGAATCGCTCACCTGATCTCTTATGCCAAAGTTTGAATAAATTTCACAAACTTTCAAGTATACAAAGTTGCAAAACAATCCTTTCAGTGGTTTCAGAAAAGATTTATGGAAATCAGTTTAAATTAATAGAAAAATACAGTTAAAAGGCAATAACTCTTATAAGGACCTTTTGATGCTGAACATGAATAGTTGCTTCGGATTTTCTCTATCTCTTATACTTTTCGAGTTATAAGCCAAAAACAATGGTCTAACCCCCCTGTTCTATTTTTAGCAATGTTGGCCATGTTGGTTGGTCGACATGTATACAAACTTGGTATAGGACATCCTAAAGATCAAGTATACCAAGTTTCAAGGCAATCCCTTCAGTGGTTTCAGAGAAGAAGATTTTTGAAAATCAGTGTAAATTAATGGAAAAAACAGTTTAAGGGAGTACGAGCCTCAGAAATTGTAAATTTTCGGGTTTCTCGGCTTTTATCCATTCAAATGCATTAAAAATTTTCCAACATGGTTTCCTAATATTTGTTCATTACTAATTAGAGAAGGTCCTAATAAACTCCTTTTGAAATGTTCTACCAATTCTAATTATTATTTCTATGTTAAAACAGAAAAAGAATTTTCAATGTATTTCCTATGAAAAACCCAGAGAAGATTTTTTCCCGCCATATTTTTCGGTGCTTATATCTTAAAAACGGCTCCATGGTTTTGAAAACTTTTTTCATAAAGTCTAGCTATTTTGAGCTATTCTTTCCAAATTTTCTACTTTAAATAACTTTTAATTACAACAAATCTCAGGCTCGTACTCCCTTAAAGGGAAATAACTCTTAAAGGGCTGATCTGACAATTTTGAGCCTCAAAATCATTTTTGTAGATCTGAATGAGCTTAACAATTCTGCAATGCTAACTTTTCCTCTAGCTCTAACGGTTTACAAGATATTGTCCAAAAACTGCAAAAATGGTCAATTTTGACGATTAAAGGGCAATAACTCCTATAAGGAGTCGTTTCACAATTTTGACTCAATGGAGAGATTTGTAGATCTTTAAATGCTTAACATGAGTGGTTACTTTGGATTTTCCCTATCTCTTATACTTTTCGAGTTATTAGCCAAAAACAATGGTCTGACCCCCCTGTTCTATTTTTAGCAAGGGCGGCCATGTTGGTTGGTCAACGTGTATATAATTCACAAACTTAGTAGAGGACATCATATAGATCAAGTATACCAAGTATCAATGCAATCCCTTCAGTGGTTTCAGAGAAGAAGATTTTTGAAAATCAGTGTAAATTAATGGAAACAAACAGTTAAAGGGGAATAACTCTTAAACGGTTGATCTGACAATTTTGACACTGAAATCATTTTTGTAGATCTCAATGAGCTTAACAATTCTGCAATGCTAACTTTTCCTCTAGCTCTAATGGTTTTCAAGATATTGTCCAAAAACTGAAAAAATGGTCAATTTTGATGGTTAAAGGGCAATAACTCCTATAAGGAGTCCTTTCACAGCTTCGACTCAATGCAGAGATTTGTAGAGCTTTTGATGCTGAACAAGGAAGGTTGCTTCGGATTGTCTCTATCTCTTATACTTTTCGAGTTATAAGCCAAAAACAATGGTCTGACCCCCCTAATCTATTTTTAGCAACAGCGGCCATGTTGGTTTGTCGACATGTATATATTTCACAAACTTGGTAGAGGACATCCTAAAGATCAAGTATACCAAGTTTCAATGCAATCCCTTCAGTGGTTTCAGAGAAGAAGATCTTTGAAGAAAAGTTAACGGACGGACAGACGGACGACGGACGGACGACGGACGACGGACGCTTAACGATGACAATAGCTCACATGACCCTTCGGGTCAGGTGAGCTAAAAACTGCAAAAATGGTCAAATTTGATGATTAAAGGGCAATAACTCCTATAGGGAGTCGTTTCACAACTTCGACTCAATGGAGAGATTTGTAGAGCTTTTGATGCTGAACAAGGAGGGTTGCTTCAGATTTTCTCTATCTTTCATACTTTTTGAGTTATAAGCCAAAAACAATGGTCTGACCCCCCTATTCTATTTTTAGCAACGGCAGCCATGTTGGTTGGTCAACATGTATATAATTCACAAACTTGGTAGAGGACATCCTAAAGATGATGTATACCAAGTATCAATGCAATCCCTTCAGTAGTTTTAGAGAAGAAGATTTTTGAAAATCAGTGTAAATTAATGGAAAAAACAGTTAAAGGGGAATAACTCTTAAAAGGCTGATCTGACAATTTAGACCCTGAAATCATTTTTGTAGATCTGAATGAGCTTAACAATTCTGCAATGCTAACTTTTCCTCTAGCTCTAACGGTTTTCAAGATATTGTCCAAAAACTGCAAAAATGGTCAAATTTGATGATTAAAGGGCAATAACTCCTATAAGGAGTCGTTTCACAACTTCGACTCAATGGAGAGGTTCGTAGAGCTTTTGATGCTGAACAAGGAAGGTTGCTTCGGATTTTCTCTATCTCTTATACTTTTTGAGTTATAAGCCAAAAAGAATGGTCTGACCCCCCTGTTCTATTTTTAGCAACGGCTGCCATGTTGGTTGGTCGACATGTATATAATTCACAAACTTGGTAGAGGACATCCTAAAGATCATGTATACCAAGTATCAATACAATCCCTTCAGTAGTTTAGAGAAGAAGATTTTTGAAAATCAGTGTAAATTAATGGAAAAAACAGTTAAAGGGGAATAACTCTTAAACGGCTGATCTGACAATTTAGACCCTGAAATCATTTTTGTAGATCTCAATGAGCTAAACAATTCTGCAATGCTAACTTTTCCTCTAGCTCTAACCGTTTTCAAGATATTGTCAAAAAAACTGCAAAAATGGTCAAATTTGATGATTAAAGGGCAATAACTCCTATAGGGAGTCGTTTCACAACTTCGACTCAATGGAGAGATTTGTAGAGCTTTTGATGCTGAACAAGGAAGGTTGCTTCAGATTTTCTCTATCTTTCATACTTTTTGAGTTATAAGCCAAAAACAATGGTCTGACCCCCCTATTCTATTTTTAGCAACGGCAGCCATGTTGGTTGGTCAACATGTATATAATTCACAAACTTGGTAGAGGACATCCTAAAGATGATGTATACCAAGTATCAATGCAATCCCTTCAGTAGTTTTAGAGAAGAAGATTTTTGAAAATCAGTGTAAATTAATGGAAAAAACAGTTAAAGGGGAATAACTCTTAAACGGCTGATCTGACAATTTAGACCCTGAAATCATTTTTGTAGATCTCAATGAGCTAAACAATTCTGCAATGCTAACTTTTCCTCTAGCTCTAACGGTTTTCAAGATATTGTCCAAAAACTGCAAAAATGGTCAAATTTGATGATTAAAGGGCAATAACTCCTATAAGGAGTCGTTTCACAACTTCGACTCAATGGAGAGATTCGTAGAGCTTTTGATGCTGAACAAGGAAGGTTGCTTCGGATTTTCTCTATCTCTTATACTTTTTGAGTTATAAGCCAAAAACAATGGTCTGACCCCCCTGTTCTATTTTTAGCAACGGCGGCCATGTTGGTTGGTTGACATGTATATAATTCACAAACTTGGTAGAGGACATCCTAAAGATCATGTATACCAAGTATCAATGCAATCCCTTCAGTGGTTTCAGAGAAGAAGATCTTTGAAGAAAAGTTAACGGACGGACGGACGACGGACGGACGACGGACGCTTAACGATGACAATAGCTCACATGACCCTTCGGGTCAGGTGAGCTAAAAAATAGATTTTTTACATGAAACAATCTCTGCATTTATTAGTTACACTTAATAAATTTCAGTGTCTTTAATTATAATGATATATGATTTGTTAGCGATCTTAAAATGATGCAAACTAAGTATTTGGCCATTTTAGCAATGGGAGTTTGGAGACTTTCTTTATGAATTGTGAATCTTCATTTAGGGCTATTCCAGAAATAAATGTATGGGGGGGTTCGGAAGGCACTTTTTTTTAATACCAACCATGCATAAAATTTTTTTTTTTTTCTCTTTATGTTGCATTTGAGAAATATCTAAAAATACCACCACCCATAAAATTTTTATTATAGTGCCTTCTGACCCCCCCCCCCTCCCCATACAATTAATTCTGAAATAGCCCTTAGAAAACTGTATGTTTGAATACTAACTTACCAAATATAAACAATTTATTATTTTGTTGAGATAAAATGATTACATATATTTCAGAATATATTTGTTAAACAAAACTTTTATTATAATTAAGTCAAATTAAGTGTGTTTACTTTAAAGTAATTTGATGATATATCTATCAATCTAGTTGCATATTTTACATCAACTAAAACAAATCCTAATGACTTCTCTTTTAGTGGTTTTCTTAGATCAATTCATTTATGGGTAAAATCAACTTTAAAGTAACATACCTGTATATATGCATTTTTATTCAAGAATTTCATGAATTTCTCCAAACACCAAAAGCAACACTTCAGACACCTGGAAAATACATATAGATTATTACACAGGGTTTTCCATATCAAGTCCCATATCATTCCAAGACTCCCATATTAGGTCAATGCGGCAGCCGAGACCTTATATTGTTCGAGGAATGATTTGGGACCTAATATGGAAAAATCCTGTGGCATAATCTTTTTATCATACATTTTTAGCAAACAAAAATAAATAGCAGACGTCAAATTTCAAAGTGAGGCTCTAGACCTTGATATGGCATATTAGCCCACTTTTGAGCATGCAGATCTTGATATGGCCATATTTGCCCACTTTTGTGCATGTGACATCTTGATATGGTAAAAAAAAGTCCCTTGTCAAGATATGGCATGCAAATTTACAGCTGTTACACACGAACAAATTTAAAGGTATCAAAGCTTAATGTATGATAAAAAAATAGAAACACCATATATGTACAATTAAACATTTTTAACTGGTTTAACAAAAATTTTCAAAGCTTACTCAATCTTAAATTTTCAGAATTTATGTTCCAATACCCATTTTAATCTAAATTTTCATGGATTGATTTTTTTTCTTGCTTAACCTTGCGGAAGTCAACAAGGGGTTGCACTAAGTCGTGCTAAGCATACCCCCACTCGGCCATTCAGAAAACAGGAAGAAGATGAAGGACTGACCTGGAAAGGGGAGGCATGATACAACTCATCATGCTAAAGCTGTATACCAAATTTGTATACCAAATCCCTTCTCTAGAAGACGAGAAATCTGTTACGAAAAATTGTCTATTTTTGACCCATAAAAAGTCTAAGTCAGCTCAGAAAACAGGAAGAAGATGATGGACTGACCTGGAAAGGGGAGACACTGTATAACTCATCATGCTGAAGCTGTGTACTAAATTTGAAACCAATCCATCCAGTAGAAGCCATGAAATCTGTTACGAAAAATTTCACTTTTCAAATTTTTTACACTAAAAAGTCAAGTCAGCTTGAAAAACAGGAAGTAGATGATGGACTGACCTGGAAAGATGAGGCACGGTATAACTCATCATGCTGAAGCTGTGTACCAAATTTGAAACCAATCTATCCAGTAGAAGCAGAGAAATTGAACCGGACAGACAGACAGACGGACAAGGTGATTGCAATATAGCCCCCTCTCTTATGAGTAGGGGTATAATATTGTTACTGATAAGAAGTATGGGAAGTAGAAAACATCACTTAATAGTATTAATTGGCTTTATTTCAATGTTTAGAATGTGGTTTTCTGACATGCATTTTACTCCATATTCTTTCCTTTCCAATTAGTTTTTCATTTTGTTGAAGAAGCAAAGAGGCACTAATGGGGCATTCTAGTGTCAAAAGTCAACAAGAGGCTCCCAGGAGCCTGAATCGCTCACCTGGTCTTGATGTTGACCCTATACTTTTGTAGAGCTAAATGAGCTGAACATTTAAGCAAGCAACAGCTTTTCTCTACCTGCAATAGTTTTCATTCTATAGGCCAAAAACACCATTTTTCACCTATAAGGGGCCATAACCCCTATAAGGAGTTACTGACAACTTCGACCCTATGGAGACTTTTGTAGAGTTAAATGAGCTGAACATTTAAGCAAGCAACAGCTAATCTCTATCTGCAATAGTTTTCATTCTGTAGGCCAAAAACATGAAAAATCGCTTTTTTCAAAGGCTGTAACCCCTGTAAGGGGTCACCTGACAACTTCTACCCTATGGAGAATTTTGTAGAGCTAAATGAGCTGAACATTTAAGCAAGCAACAGCTAATCTCTATCTGCAATAGTTTTCATTCTGTAGGCTAAAAACATGAGAAATCGCTATTTTTAAGGGGCCGTAACCCCTATAAGGGGTCATCTGACAACTTCAACCCTATGGACAATTTTGTAGAGCTAAATGAGCTGAACATTTAAGCAAGCAACAGCTAATCTCTATCTGCAATAGTTTTCATTTTATAAGACAAAAACATGAAAAATCGCTATTTTTCAGGGGCCGTAATCCCTATAAGGGGTCATCTGACAACTTCGACCCTATGGAGAATTTTGTAAAGCTAAATGCGCTGAACATTTAAGCAAGCAACAGCTAATCTCTATCTGCAATAGTTTTCATTCTGTAGGCCAAAAACATGAAAAATCGCTATTTTTCAGGGCCCGTAACCCCTATAAGGGATCATCTGACAACTTCGACCCTATGGAAAATTTTGTAGAGCTAAATGAGCTGAACATTTAAGCAAGCAACAGCTAATCTCTATCTGCAATAGTTTTCATTCTGTAGGACAAAAACATGAAAAAACGCTATTTTTCAGGGGCCGTAACCCCTATAAGGGGTTTTCTGACAACTTCGACCCTATGGAGACTTTTGTAGAGCTAAATGAGTTAAACATTTAAGCAAGCAACAGCTAATCTCTATCTGCAATAGTTTTCATTCTGTAGGCCAAAAACATGAAAAATGGCTATTTTTCACCTTTAAGGGGCCGTAACCCCTATAAGGAGTCATCTGACAACTTCAACCCTATGGAGAATTTTGTAGAGTTAAATGAGCTGAACATTTAAGCAAGCAACAGCTAATCTCTATCTGCAATAGTTTTCATTCAGTAGGCCAAAAACATGAAAAAATGCTATTTTTCACCTTCAAGGGGCCGTAACCCCTATAAGGGGTCATCTGACAACTTTGACCAAATGGAGACTTTTGTAGAGCTTTTGATGCTGAATCAGTAGACTGGCCTCAGATTTCCTCTATCTGTTATACTTTTTGATTTATAAGCCAAAAACAGTAGTCTGACCCCCCTAGTCTATTTTTAGTAACGGCGGCCATGTTTTTTAACGGATCAAAAATCAAAACACAAGTTTGGTGCAGGACACCCTAAGGATCATTCATACCAAGTTTCATTAAATTCTGTTTGGTAGTTTCAGAGGAGAAGATTTTTGAAAAATTGTTAACAGACAACGACAACGACGACAGAGGACGACAGACGACGACAGACGACGACGACGACGGACGCCAAGTGATGGTAATAGCTCACATGGACCTTCGGTCCAGGTGAGCTAAAAAGGGCAATGACAAAACTGGTAAACAGGACCAAGAACAGCATGAGGAAACACAAAATATAAAAAAAAACCACAAAATAAACTTAACAGAATTCAACAACGCGAACTTTAGTGGTAAATTGCTTACAGCCTTGCAAACAACTTACTTTAGGAAGAACTTGGCTACAGGGTTTTCAGAACCCTTAAGTTTATGGTCAAAATATTCCAGGACCACTCTGATCATCTGTATAATTGCAATAATTAAAGATCCAAAGGCTAGGGAACCTATGTGGTACCTGAAAAAAACCCCAAAGAATACTGTGAGCAAGCACATAAAAGAATACACCCTCCTTCATGTTGAACTCTATATATTACAAATTCCAATTATCTCCCCTGAATTATATCTACTAGCAGCAAAAATTCATTTTGAAAATCTCCATATTATGTTTTTCCTTCAAAATTCATCAAAATCCAGAACTATTATTGCTGATAATCCAAATTCATGAATGAAAGCCTGGAAAAAATACAACTTATTGACATTAATTTGGTTTGTGCTTTTTGCTGATGTGGTTCACTTAGAATTAGTAAGCTTAAATCTTGATTATCCTTTTACACAAGCTTTTCCTTTGGTTCTAAGAAAACTAGACAAATCATGAGAAGTTCTAATTAGTGCAGTTTTTCCTTATGTATATAGACATAAAATCTACTTTCTATCTTCTACTTTGATCTTGAATTAAATGAACTTTGTTTCTTTTGTAAATAAATGTATTTAAACTGCAATTCCCAGCAGCAGATTTTGCATTGTAAAGTACCTCAAAGATCTCCAGAAAGAGGCTGTCACAGGAAATGTTGGAAGTTCATCTGGTTTGACAAAGGCCCAATAATAAGAAGCAAACGATCCGGCCAAGACCATCTGGCCGAGTGCTATACAGAAGTTAATCAACCAGAAAAACATGAAGAGACTGAATATCTGGCTGTATAACACAAAACTGTAAATAGAAAAGGTAAAAATATTAAGTTGCACAGCTAAATCGAGCAACGATAAAAAAATTAATAGAATTTGTTTATCATTCACTACAAAAAATGAGGCTGAATACTTAATATTGACACATACCGGTAGCAAGTAGTCTTGAAAATTTTAAATTGTGAATTTTTGATAGTTTTTTTTTTGTATATTAATAAAAGGCTCCCAGGAGCCTGAATCGCTCACCTGGTCTTGATGTCGACCCTATAAAGACTTTTGTAGAGCTAAATGAGCTGAATATTTAAGCAAGCAACAGCTTTTCTCTATCTACTATGGTTTTCATTCTGTAGGCCCAAAACATGAAAAAATGTTAATTTAGGGCCCATAACCCCTATAAGGGGTCATCTGAAAACTTCAACCCTATGAAGACTTTTGTAGAGCTAAATGAGCTGAACATTTAAGCAAGCAACAGCTTTTCTCTATCTACTATTGTTTTCATTTTGTAGGCTCAAAACATGAAGAAACGTTAATTTAGTGCCCATAACCCCTATAAGGGGTCATCTGAAAACTTCAACCCTACGAAGACTTTTGTAGAGCTAAATGAGCTGAACATTTAAGCAAGCAACAGCTTTTCTCTATCTACTACAGTTTTCATTCCATAGGCAAAAACATGAAAAAATGTTATTTTAGGGGCTGTAACTCCTATAAGGGGTCATCTGACAACTTCGACCCTATGGAGACTTTTGTAGAGCTAAATGAGCTGAACATTTAAGCAAGCAACAGATTTTCTCTATCTGCAATAGTTTTCATACTATAGGGCAAAAACATGAAAAAACACTATTTTTCACCTTTAAGGGGCTGTAACCCTTAAAAGGGGTCATCTGACAGCTTGGACCAAATGGAGACTTTTGTAGAACTTTTGATGCTGAAGCAGTAAGGTGGCATCAGATTTCATCTATCTCTTATACTTTTTGATTTACAAGCCAAAAACAGTAGTCTGACCCCTCTGGTCTATTTTTAGCAACCGCTGCCATGTTTTTCGACGAATCAAAAATCCCCACATCAGTTCTGTGGAGGATACCCTAAAGTACCACCGGACCAAATTTGGTTTGAATCTGTGCAACTGTTTCAGAAGAGAAGAAGTTTGAAGAAAAGTTAACGACAACGACGACGACGGACGCCAAGTGATGGCAATAGCTCACATGGCCTTTGGCCAGGTGAGCTAACAATATACATAGAAGGCAATAAAATTATTAAATGTTCTTACTTTTCTTCTTGACTTTTCAAAAATGTACAGAACTCACTATCTGTCTGGTTTGCCTAAATAAAAAAAAATATTTATTTTTACATATGTCACTTTTAAAAAAACAAACAAATCATATGTAAAGAGCATTTGTACAACTGAACACTTATTCCAACAGCAGTTAAACAGTCATTTAAGGATGTTTATTATCAGTTGACTGCAATAAGCCCTTTATCTAAAGGAGAAATATCAAATTAGATTATACATCTTGATCTAGGCCAAGACCACATTTAATTTTCCGTCTTTGTTCAACAAAAGAAAATTTTAATTTAAATAAATTGTACCTGCTCAAACCAAATAATTTTAAACATACTCTCAATTTAAATTTTTAAGGATGTCATTAAATTTCTTCATTACTGTGACATCAATTTGAGACCAAAATCAACCTCTAAAAGTGAATAGAACACACACACACACACATTACTTGTTCATAGGTACTACCTGGTATTTTTAATAGAACTATATTCGTGGACAACGAAAATCCAAGGGTGATGATTATGTACTTGTACCATCTATTACAGAGCCTTTAACTTTATCAGTAAGCACTAAGTGAAACAACAAAACAACTTACATTATCTTCACAAACTTCTCCAAAGAAGGCTGATGTAGAGCTACTGATGACATCAAACTTCCATGTACCATTAGGATAGGCATAGACGCTCTTATTGTTGTAATCAAAACTTTGACCTCGTCCTGTTGATGCTAAAAATCTTAGGAGGGTTAAGGAAAAGTATTAAGCAGAGAAAATTAAGTTTAAAGCTTGAATTTTTTTAACAAGAGGCTCCCAGGAGCCTGAATAGCTCACCTGACATATGTGCCTGAAGTAAAGGTTATAAGGCAAAATCTATTTAACGTTGAAAGGGTCATAAGATTAATAAGGGGGTCATCTGACAATATGGTGGATCTAAAGGTGCTGATCACTTTTGTTGTCAGTCAAAATCTAAAAATCTGTCACCCTTTTTGAGTTATTTGCAAAAAAATGCAGTTTAACCTAATGTTCTATTTTTAGCCACAGCGGCCATGTTTTACAACCAATCAAAAATCCCAACAACAGTTCTATACACCTAATATTAATAAACAATAATACCAAGTTTGGTTCCATTTGGACTTAAAGTGTCAGAAGAGTTAACATTTTCAATATAAGGAAATGCAGTTAAAATGCTCAATTTTGACCTTCCAAGGGCAATAACTCCTCAAAGGAAAGGTCCTACAACGTTGACCCTGTTACAAATTTTGTAGATATAGATGCGCTTAACAATATGCAATTTAAATTTCTCAAATATCTTGTATAGTTTTCAAGATATTGAGCTAAACAGGTGCAAAATTTGCAAAAAATCCACAAAAAGGGCAATAACTCCTACATGGGTTGTTGGATTTTCTTCAAAATTGCAGAGCTGGTAGATCTTGAGGTGCTGATCACTTTTGTTCCCAATCAAAATTTTGAAAACTGTCACCGTATAAGAGTTATTTGCAAAAAACTGCCATTTACCCCTATATTCTATTTTTAGCCACAGCTGCCAAGTTTAACGACCAATCAAAAATCCCCACACCAGTTCTATTCGCCTAATGCTAATAAACAACTATACCAAGTTTGGTTCCATTTGGACTTAAAGTGTCAGAGGAGTTAACGTTTTCAATGTAATGAGGAAATGCTGTTAAAATGCTAAATTTTGACGTTCTAAGGGCAATAACTCCCAAAAGGAAAGGTCCTACAACGTTGACACTGTTACATATTTTGTAGATCTTGATGTGCTCAACAATATGCAATTTAAATTTCTCAAATATCTAGTATAGTTTTCAAGATATTGAGCTAAACAGGTGCAAAATTTGCAAAAAATCCACAAAAAGGGCAATAACTCCTACATGGGTTGTTGGATTTTCTTCAAAATTTCAGAGCTGGTAGATCTTGAGGTGCTGATCACTTTTGTTCCCATTCAAAATTTTGAAATCTGTCACCGTTTTAGAGTTATTTGCAAAAAAACTGCTATTTACCTTTATGTTCTATTTTTAGCCACAGCGGCCATGTTTTACGACCAATCAAAAATCCCCACATCAGTTCTATTTACCTAATGCTAATAAACAACTATACCAAGTTTGGTTCCATTTGGACTTAAAGTGTCAGAGGAGTTAACGTTTTCAATGTAATGAGGAAATGCTGTTAAAATGCTAAATTTTGACGTTCTAAGGGCAATAACTCCTAAAAGGAAAGGTCCTACAACGTTGACCCTGTTACAAATTTTGTAGATCTTGATGTGCTTAACAATATGCAATTAAAATTTCTCAAATATCTAGTATAGTTTTCAAGATATTGAGTTAAACAGGTGCAAAAGGATGAGTGGCATTAAGACCCATAATTGGCCCAAGAAAATGAAGTTGGTTCAAATGTTATGATATTGATAAGAATTATAAGCTTATATATGATTATTAAGAAAACACATCAAATAAGGCAAATTTCATTCATTGTGACCTAACTATGACATCATATTTAGTGGTTTTATTTGACAAAATAAAGAAAATCTGCAATTTTGAATGGTTTCAGTGCATATTTTCATTAAGAAAACATTGGGCGCATGAAAACAACAACTCCAAACTTTCAGAAATGATGGATTTTATCATTTTACACATTTTTGCCAAGTATGAAGTTGTTGTTTTGATGCGCCCACCTTCTTTCAGACCAAAAAGTGTGTGAAAATAAGCAAAAATCAATGAAATTAGGACAATTTCTTTAATGTATACCTTTTTTAAGTTAACTGATTGGCTTGACAGCTTAACTGATATGGCACAAGCTTATCATTTTCTTTAAGCCTAATGATTTATCGATGTTTCATCAACTTAAGGCATCTGTATGCTCAGTTTTAATTTTTTGGTACATCTTGGGCCAAAAATGGGTCTTATTGCCACTCATCCACAAATCCACAAAAAGGGCAATAACTCCTACATGGGTCGTTGGATTTTCTTCAAAATTTCAGGGTAAGTAGATCTTGAGGTGCTGATCACTTTTACCCTTGCAAGAATTTTGATATCTGTAGCCGTTTTTGAGTTATTTGCAAAAAACTGCATTTTACCCCTATGTTCTATTTTTAGCCACGGCGGCCATGTTTTACGACGAATCAAAAATCCAGTTCTAAGCACCGAATGCTAATAAACAACCATACCAAGTTTGGTTGCAATTGGACTTATGGTGTCAGAGGAGTTAACGTTTTAAAAAGTTTACGGACGGACGACGGACGACGGACGACAGACGACGGACGACGGACGGACGACGGACGCCAAGTGATGACAATAGCTCACATGACCCTTCGGGTCAGGTGAGCTAAAAAGTAGGATGAATCTTTCCCTGTTCTTTAAATTAAAGAATTAAGATCAACAAAATAAGCATTTAAGTTAAAATATTTCATAATACTTTTCATTTCACATATGTACACTATACATTTTGTTCAGAATTTTTCATAAAATGATAAATTACAAGTTACAAAGTAGAGTCAGAAATTAGAAAATAGTACTTTAGCTGCTAAATCAAATAATATTGCAAAAATGAGAAATTTTCCTTTCCACTACAAAAGCCTCTAAATATACTAATAATAAGCATGAAGGATACACTGCCACAGTCAGCCAGTAGCCCAACACTGCTATCTGAAGGAAGAATGGTACTATAGGCCAAACCAGGGTGAACATCATACTGCCCACAGCTCTACAACAGAAACATTTCAAAATTGATCTTTTACAGTAATTACTTAACTGCAAATGAAACTCTTAATTTTGATTGCATTTGTTATCTCAATGAGGGCCTCAGGGAAGATTAGTTTTGTAAACTAACTGTGTAACCCTCTTTAAATAAAGCATTTATTATTATTATTATTATTATTATTGCCAAATTTATAGTTTAACTTGGAAGTACATCATGTACATAATGTGAATATCACCCAATTGATATCTGAATGTTTTGATACTTGAGGTCAATGAGAGTTTCATTCACAGATGAAGACTAAAATCTTTTGTTGCTTTCCATGATATTTGAACAAAAATGAACTTCACTTATTTTAAACTTCATATATCATATTTTAAAAATAGCGACTAAAATTGAACCCTATCTAATTATAAGTCAATAGTTTATTATCAGTTGACTTTTTTGAAATAATCCAAAAATGAGAATTGTACTTAGTGCTTTTGGCTAAAGTTAAAGTCTTTGTACTATATAGCAGAAGATCAATATAATCTAATTTATTATTTCTCCTTTAGAAAAAGGACTATTGCAGTCAACTGATAATAAACTATTGTTAAAATTTCATATATCATATTTCAAAAATAGCGACTAAAATTGAACCCTATCTAATTATAGGTCAATAGTTACAAATGCTACATTTCTTTCAAATACTAACTTCATGTAACAGAATTTATTGAATATGGAATATAAGTTCAATAGCACATACCTACTACCTTCTTTGATGAGAGATATGGCTATCCTTAGTCTTTCACAAAGGAACAACAAAATCAGAAGGATAATAAGTAACAATACTCCTGCTACTATTCCTAAAAAGAAAATAAAAGAATTAAGATTACAATAAAAAAGGTAGAGAATGTAATGGAATTTTAAACTAGAAAAACTGTGAGCAGCAGCTCACAAACAAATACCCCCCATCCCCCCAAAAAATTAATCAGATAAAATTTAGAATAGGAGATGCACATCTACATTATGTCACAAAAATTGTGTGTAGGTTTCATGAAAATCCATCAAGGGGTTTAGGAGGAGTTGCAGATAAGAGATGGGCACCCCCCATGTAGTCGAACGGCTGAGTCCATGTATTGCTATGGGAAACCCCAATATCATTCTGTTCAAACTTTCAAATAGTAGGTGCACATCAATATTATGTTACAAAGATTGTGTAAAAGTTTCATGACAATCCATCAAGGGGTTTAGGATGAGTTGTGGATAAGAGATGGGTACCCCCATGTAGTCGAATGGCTAAGTCCATGTTTTGCTATGGGAAACCCCAATAATAATTCTGATCAAATTTTAAAATAGTAGATGCACATCTACATTTTGTCAGAACAATTGTGTGTAAGTTCCATGAAAATCCACCGAGGGGTTTAGGAGGAGTTGCGGATAAGAGATGGGTACCCCCCTGTAGTCGAATGGCTAAGTCCATGTTTTGCTATGGGAAACCCCAAAAATCATTCTGATCAAATTGTAAAATAGTAGGTGCACATCTACATTATGTCACAAAGATTGTGTGTAAGTTTCATGAAAATCCACCAAGGGGTTTAGGAGGAGTTGCGGATAAGAGATGGGTACCCTGAAGTGTAACGGAAGGACGGACAGACGGACGGAAGGACGGACGGACACCCCTATGACTATATACCCCCCACTTTTGAAAGTGGAGGGTATAATGACACCCATAACATTTACCTCATCATCTCATACTAGACTTGAAAAGTATTTTTACAATTTATCAATAATCAATATGATTATCTATCTTTGATCAGGAAAAATACATGTAATAAAATTTATTTCAGATTGGTCCTACTCTTTAAACATTTTTCAGACTATGTTGGAAACAAAACTTTTAATTTCATCTTATTATACTTCACAGTTGTGCATATTTTTTCAAAGCCTTTGAAGTTCTTACAAGTTTTCATCTAGAAACCATCAGGTGATAATAGATGGACCAACACCACACAAATTTTAGGTGTCACATTTTACCATGCCACTTTGCCGTGGGATGTAAAAACCATGAAAATTTACAACTCTGACATAAACTTATTATTACAGTTAATAGATCTCTGATATAGATAAAACATAGTTAAGGACAAACCCTCAATATCAAGCTGTAAATATTATACCTACCAAAACCTAAAAGCATCTTTGCCTTGGACCAACTGAGATTGACAACAGAAAAATTAATGGTGAACATTTCCTGTGTATCTTTCAACTGGAAGTAGTTCCATATGCAATAGTAGGTAGCTACAAGATAAAAGAAACATGTCATCTTAAGCTTTCAACATATTGAAGAGGAGTTACTCCCCTTTGACCAAATGTTTTAAAGGATTATATTTAAAATAAGTGTATGTGCATCTGTTTTTTGAAATTTTGTACAATTAAATGTGTTATTTTATTTGATACTATCAGACATGGCAACTAATGAGTCACTGTGCTCATTTTGAAGTTATTTGCAAATAACAGCCATTCTTCAATCATTTAAGACTATTTTTTGGCTTTTTCATTACATAACAATATGTATCCAACGACAACGTCATAATCTCCCATAATCTTTCCCCGTAACCAACTATTAGACCAAGGTTATAAGAAAATCTGTCTCATACCATCTGTAAAAAAATTCTTTCTTCATTATCAGCCACTGGTAGAAAAATTCAATATCATGTTAGACAAAATGGTTAGTTCTTGCTTTGATTAGTGTTTGGCTGGTTGATGTACTGAGATGATCACCTTAGCATCCGTAATATTTCATCACAAACCTGTTGTGTTTTGTGTAATTACCGGACCCAAAGATTGCAATGGAAGAAGGAGGTTTGGCGCGCCTTAAAACCTGGTTTAACCCACCATTTCTTTTGAAATGCCTGTACCAAGTCAGGACCATTGCGATCTTCAATTTTTTCTGGTATGTATTCCTTGTTTTGTCTCATTTTATGGACAATTGAAATTGATTCTCCAAGTTCGGTAATTTTGTTATTATGGTTATCTGTAACTGTATTGTATTCCCTTAAAACAGAGATATAGACATAATTTACAGGTAAAATTGAATATAACAATAATCATAACTGTAATAAATAGAGCAGAAAACACTATTTCTTTGACAACTTTAATATTGACAATTAAGTAAGAAAGGGTCCTATCAACTAAAATCTAAGTCTTTAACAATGTTTGAAAGATTTACATTAAACATCAATATTTGCATCCTGAAATGATATTTGACCACTGTGTAAAATTTCTGATCAGTAACCGCTTACAACTTTGAAGTGCATGCATTCTTAAATCTATTGTCACCTTAATCTGAAGTTTTAAAACTTACCATAACCAAATCCCCCTATAAAGGTAAATATGGTGACCCAAACCATTATCCCTGCAATCCATCTCATTATAATTATCCATATCAGGGATAAAATCATGGCAACAACCAAACCTCTGAAAAACATTATAAATTTCCAGCTTATGAGTTGAACAAAAGTTTTTTAAGAGTCTTGTTGATAAGATGCACTGGTTCTTTAGCTTTTCGTACTAAATGTCATAAAGATTGCAAAAGCATTGTATGTAACACTTGAAACACAAAAAAAGTT
Organism: Arcuatula senhousia; assembly: GCA_963971305.1. Classification (NCBI taxonomy): domain Eukaryota; kingdom Metazoa; phylum Mollusca; class Bivalvia; order Mytilida; family Mytilidae; genus Arcuatula; species Arcuatula senhousia. The sequence goes on along the minus strand of OZ020311.1, from coordinate 29,364,143 downwards.
TCAGCTTAAAATGAACAAGTAGGCCTCTTTGTCTCCCTTTGTTGTTTTTGATAAATATTGCATATCTTTTTTAATTTCCCTGTGCATCATGAATTTTCAAATGCAATCATTACTTCTATCGTTGAAATGATTTTTGTGAAAATTGGTTTTTTGGCATGAAGTTCAATGCAATTTGATTTTTCAAAAGCCAACGATAAAACTTCAAAGTTAAGATGTTTGTTTGTCCAGTTATGTTGACTTAATGTTGAGAGAAAATTTCATCTTGCACTGAACCAAATTGAAACACATATAGATCTTTTTGTCAAAAACAGCAAAGGGAGATAATAATTTAAAGCTTGATCAAGCTTAATTAGCTCAATTGATCTACGTTGCTGGTTTTGCACTTTTACAGAACCTGATTTTTACCAGTATAATTTCCCTGATTTGTACCAATCTATTACTATGATTTACCTATTTTACCAATCTGAATTTGAATCAGAAACTTACGCTAAAATCATCCACCAAGTTGTGACAACATCTTCTATTATCTTTTCTGCATATTCTTTTGCCTTCAGAAAAACACCAAATGCCCTAAAATAAGATAATATATGTGAATTTTTAGGCAGAGCCTTATGAAGTCATAAAGCTATTTGATTTTCACGTTTTTTTCCGTCTAGACAGGGTAAATCGGTCAGTCAATATTGCTACCAGAGGATCTATTACAGTGTATTGTATTTTAAATGTTGTATGGATTGTCTAAAATAAGAGGTACATATTTATACCCCTACATAAATGCGATATAAACATGATAAATGTGCTCTACATATCGTGTATCAATACTCGTTGACGTTTACTTAAGCATTGTTGACCTTTGACCTTCAATCAAGTGGGTGGAGCTAAATTACAGATTTCTTAATAAATATGTAAGTGTGCGGAGAAAACAACCAAAACTGATGTGCTATGGTTTCAAGTTTATGAAACACAGATCATTCTTTATTTTTAGTGCTTAGATTTAGCTCTGCCTTTTAACGCTTTAGCGCTTTGATTATCTATTCACATCTAATAAATATTCAAGTATTAGTTAGACTTGCAATATAAACTACACCCTATGCAAAAACGTTGCATGTTACAATTGTTTTTGTTTCACAAGTCATTTTGTCTTTTGTCAGGTATGTCTGTCTATTTGTAATCCTTTACAGACATTACAGATCAATAGCAACAAGTCTTTGCACTGATGCTAATCATAACCTTATTTGACCATATAGAAAACAGAATGTAAATGACCAACTGACTTGAGAAAAGGCGACATGGTATAAATAGTGCTAACATCAAATAAGGCACACAATTTGAAATGAAAGCATAAGTGGAAAATTGAGAAATCTATTACAAAAGTGTGAAGAATTAAACAGATCGCCCATCAGACAGACAGATGGACAAGGTCACTGCAATATAGCCCACTACTCTCTGAAGAGAAGGGGTGTAAAATGTGAGACTTTTTCTTACTCTAGTCCTGCGCTGATGATATCATCTGTGAATGAATTCCCAGAACTGTCCTGCACATTGGTAAGATTCTCAGATTGAACCTTACTGAGAAGATCTCCACCAGCATCGATAAAGTCCACAACAATAGATGGTGTGCATCGTTTGATAACTGCAGAGAATAATAAGAGGATATAGAATACATGCACAGGACACATATCAAATCTGCATTAGCAAACAAGCCCAAATTGTACTAAACTTTATATTACTTTTTATCATGTTGAAAAACTAACAGGATAGAAATTTGCACTATTATATATTCATCAAGTGTCTTACAATAAAAACATTTGCAGTCATATTATTTAAGCTATTTGACAGTTTGAAAAGTCTTAGTTTCCTTGAAGCAGTTTTTGCCACATAGATGTGCTTGAAGTTCCTGACTTTCATACTGGTATTTAAAGCAAACTTGACCTTTACCTATTGACCTAAAAACCAAAAGGCAAGGAAGCCTTCCCTCCCTTATTAGCAATTATGTGTGAAAGTTTCATTAAATTATATAAAATTATATTAATGTAAGTTGCAACCTAAAATCATGTTACAGACAGACATATTGATGAACAGACATAAAACCAAACTTTATACTTCAAGGATAAAAAATCATTTATTCATAAAAAATTAAAAGAATTACCTGCTTCACTCCTCAGTGTGTAGGTTGGGCATATATCGTTTGATACTATATGAGTTGTTGTCTGCAAAAAAAAATCCTTACATAGAATCTGACTTAATCCAAATACAATCCACTGGAGATGGTAAATAGGCTTAAAAACTTATTAAAGAAAGGCTACCAGTTGAAAGTATTAGTAAAATTTTTAAATTTGGCATTTTTTTGGGGTAGAATTATTAATATTTTGATAGTAACTTCAAAACGTTAATTTAATACCTTTTGACCATTAAGCATTACAGCTATCAAATATTTCGGCTTTGTGTGATGATATTACAATAAATCATTAACTGTTTGAATTCTGATATAGAATTACTATGTTTGATTTTTTTACATCAGTTGATAAATGCTTCTTAGCTAGCTGTCAGATACTGCATGTGAGATTTTTTTGCAAATTTCTAAGTCCAAAGGGCCATAACTCACACAAAAATTTGTGAATCCAAAATTCCTTGTAATATGCGCAACAAAATATGGTGTACTTCTTGCATACCAAGTTTCTTTAAATTCTGTATGGTAGTTCAAGAGGAGTTGCATTCACAAACTAAAATCAGGATTTTCTGCAAATTTCTAAGTCCAAAGGGCCATAACTCACACAAAAATTCTTGGATAAAAAATTCCTGGTAAAATGCACAACCACATATGGTGTACTTCTTACATACCAAGTTTCATTAAATGCTGTTCAGTAGTTTAAGAGGAGTTGCGTTCACAAACATTGATTACAGACGAACAGACAGACGGACGGACAAACGGACCAGTCAAAAACATAACATCCTCCGCAACTTTGTTGCGTGGAGTATAATAAACACCAAGTAGAACAGCGCGAAGAAACAGAAAACACAAAAAACACAAAATTACAAAAACAACTGAATAGCATTATCAACAAGACAACAACGCAACTTAAGAGCCTGTCTCAGTAAAAATCATGCAAAAGGTGATTTACTTATTATCTTAGGTTTTAACAATTTTTTGGCTAGTTATTCATCTTGGACCACTTTAGCGAAAAATATCAACGTAAGTGAAATTGGTCCATTAGACTATCTGCAAATTGACTTTAAAAATTTTGGCGGGAAAATTTCCCGAACTTTTTTCATACACAACCCAACCAATTTTCTTGGCCTCTTTACTCAAAAGTTCGGAAGGGTCTGTAAAAATTGTTGATATTTTCTGAAAAAGTAGGCCATTTTAGTTGAATTTCAACAAAAATATCAGTCGGATACTTAAAGTGATATTTTTGGTTGGTTTGTTAAGAAAAAAAATTGGCGGGACTTTTTCCCGTACTTATTTTCATACACAATGTAACCAAATTTGTATTGTGTATTTAACGAGAACTAATGAACCGATTGGGCTAAAATTTAATTTACATTCATTTCTCATCATAAAGATCAAATTCCAATAAAAAGAACCAGTTTTCAAAAATATGCATCTGCCACTATTTTTGCGTTTTGCATGATTCTTACAGAGACGGCTACTTAAGTCCTTACAAGTTTTATATATTGTAATGTTGCAAAACATTTTGTATCATATATTGTAACTTATTATAAGATTAATTTTTCATATGGTTAAAAAAGTTTTCATTAAGACAAATAAATAATTAAGGAGTATTTTTACATGTTTTATCAACTCAATTTGAAGATCAATCATTCCATTATGTAAGGAGAACTGATATAAATTTTTGATGAATGTTATTGGTGCTGGGTCAATAAAGAGTTAAATAACTAAATGTAAATTTGGCTGGCATAAAAACCACAATTTAGTGTTAAATACACTTTGCTTTATTATTATCATTATTATTATTATTATTTACAGCATTTATATAGCGCATATCTAATAACATTACTCTATGCGCTTTACAATTAAAAAACGAATATTAACGTATATTTAAAAATAGATATCACTCATTATCAGATAAAAAAAAAAAATAATAATAAAAAAAAAAAAACAACATCAATATATAATACACATATAGCATTTTAAAAAGTTTTAAAGAGGGTTACCAGAAATAAATAATAGTTTAAAATAAATGACACATACCAAAGGCATATTTTCCATCAAAAACAATTTTCTAAGTTATCTTTTATGAAGATTTTGAGCATGTAAAACTCACTCACAGCTTAAAAAGTTTTGGATCAAAATGTTAGAAGCATTATTACAGACTTTGATAGAAAATAATCTCATCTTTTATATTTTAAAACTTTGAAATAAATTGACAAATGAGAATATGTTTCCAGAATTGCCTCAGACTTAAAAGAGCCCCTCTTAGACTAAAGTCAGTCAAATTGCCCACACTTAGAAAAAAAAACATTTAGCAAGCTAATTTTATGCCTGGATCCTGACCACAGATTTTTACTGCATTTGGATATTTTCCACTTTTGTTGAAAGAAAGAATAAATTTGTTTTCGTTTAAAACGGAAGTAATTTAATAAAGTCATTTAAATTTTATCACATTTGATATTATCACCTAAAATCCATGTTTTTTTTTAAATCTTTGTAGCATGTTGTTAGTCCCCAATTTAGGGAAATTCTTTTATGGTAATATATTATTTAAGATGACATGACCTGAGTACATCAATAAATTACCTGAGATCCTGAGTCATAGGTACTTTTACAAAACTGGGCACTAAACTGATCACTGTTTCCCACAGGGTTATAAACAAAATTCTCAGTCGGACAGGAGGCTACACATATCTGAAAGAATCAAATTCAGAATAAAAACACATGACTACTGAAAACTACTTAAATAAGAACAGATTTAGTAGGTCCCCTGTCCAATGAGTGGGAAAAATCTAAATAGGATCATTTAAGAGCTAGATGAGAGACAGATCTGAAATTCATCCCACCATATTGGATCCCTACCTTAAGCTGCATACCAAATATTAAAAGTCTATGATTAATAGATGCTGAGAAAACTGTTACAAAAAATAGTGTGAAATACGCATATACGCAGTCGGAGAGACGGACACCTAGCAATCGTATGTCCCCTCTCTGCATTGCGGTGGGGAACAAAAAGATTACATTCATAAATTGTGTTTGCAACATTTGTAGGAATGAAACCATATATCTGAATTCTGCTTCAAAGTGTTTAACCCTTTATTATTGTCATAGGCAAAAAAATAAGTTGCTAATGCTGCATACTAAATATCAAAAGGATGTGACAAGTAGTTGCTGAGAAAACTATTATGAAATCATTTTCTGTCTCTAACCCACCCACTGCTCAGAAACCTTCAATCTTATATTCAACCTGAATTTCCACTTTGTAAAATCCTGTCAAAATTTGAGTTTTTAAAGCAAAACAATTGTAGTAATACTAACTTGTGGGGTTGGACATCCTTTCACAAACACCCCTATACCCATTCTGCCACATGTAACCAGATCAAAGAAGAACAAGTAATCTTTACCCCTGAAAAAAGACAAAAGTTCTATGATTTTGTTTGAAAAAAACAGGAAGTAAGTAAACGACAGACATTAAATGAAAATCCCACAATAACCTGGGACCCCATGTTTATATGCAGCACACCAAATACAAAATGGCTACAGAGAAAACTATTATGACATAATTTCATAACCAACCTGGCTTCAATAACACACAAGTTTTCATTTCATGAAATCAGACTAAATAACTTAAACATTATTTGAATCATACTTGGTATGGGATTATTTAAAGCATGAATTTATCATGTTTATTGCTTTTGTATACAAATTAAAACAGGTTCTTTCAATAAAGTATTCAATAAAGTAAGCATTACTAAAAGTATCTCACAGCAACAAAATGTCCCAAGACTAACTTTACCAACTGTTTTGGCATCATAATTGAAAATTTGTTTGAAAAATGCAAGCAGGGAATTTTACCTTGAATTCAATGCAAATAAATATCAGTGAGTAATTAACCGTGATATACAATATCAGAATTGCAAAATATTTAAATCAGTTAAACTAAAAAGTTTATAACAATATTTATAACCAAGACCAGTGCTTAGATATTAGACTGGAGGCTCCCAGGAGCCTGAATTGCTTACCTGTTTATGAAAATTCAAATCTTGTAAAGGTCTTAAAAATACTTTAATAGATAGAGCTCATTGAAACAACAATATTTTCAGTTTATAATACAATAACATAAATCAATCTCATTTTTGACCTTCTAAGGGCCATAATACAAAAAAGTGGTCCTCTGAAAGCTGCACCCTAGCTGAGCAAACATTTAAAGGTAGAGCTTATCAAACTGAACAGGCAAGCAAAAGGTTACCTATATCTGCTATACAGTTCTTACTCTAGAAGTTAAAACATGGTTTTGGACCTTTCAAGGGCCATAACTCCTAACAAGGGTCATCTGAAAATGTCCACCCAATGGACACTTTTGTAGGGTTTTTCAATCAGAAAATTTCAAAAAGCAAAAAATATACTCTATCTGCATTAGTTTTCACTCTATAAGCTAAAACATGTGTTCTGACATTTCAAGAGCCATAACTCCTTGAATTTGACTTTGTAAAATTCAAATTCCTTATGACAAGCAGACTTACTCTTGATTGCCATAACCACACATCTCTCCATCTGAATTGACAGGGTTTAATAATAAGGAGGGATCTCCATACTTAAATGCTGAAAATAAAAATAATAAATTACTATAATATAGGTGGCAATAGACGACAGTGATTTAGTACCACACATCTCTCCATCTGAATTGACAGGGTTTAATGATAGGGAGGGATCTCCATACTTAAATGCTGAAAATAAAAACCAATTCAATACTTGTTTTGGTTTTATGATCTTCCAATGTTTTGATTCAAATGCTGCTGATGAGAGGTTACTCTTTGAAATATTGATATATAGCAAAACCAAATGAACCGTTTTCATACCCGTTTTGATGATGATAGCATCAGTTTGTTTTGTGTTAGGTGTTAATGTTTCACTTGATAATTGCATGAGCATTACCAAATGGCACCATGATTGCTAAAATCATAAAAAAAATTATGTTGGTCAAAATAAATTATCACTTTTATTGACATGTGAAAAACTTTGTAGACAGGTCTTTTCACATCATAGACTAATAGAACTTCTTGGTATGTAAACTTCAAGACATTTTATTAAGTGGAGACTCATAATGAGTAACAAAAGAGGTGGTTCAGCCTCATCACATTTCAATGATATATCATATGTTCAAAAAAAATTCTAGACTGCATAAGGGCAGCTTCAAGATCTAGGGGCTCCCTCATAGATCCACTTATGATGTTTCATTCCATTTCTATCCTGATCATTGAGGTGCTTGATACATCCAACTGATTTACAGAATTTATCTCTATAACATCCCCCCCTTTTTTGTAAATTGAAATTGTACATTCCAAGTATCTACTATTAAAATGCTACTCACCAAAGTAAGATACTATACCAAATCCAGCTATGAATACGAAGAACAATAAACAGCAAATAATATCTGTGCAGGATCTGTCAGATAGAAAGAATTTTTTGCTTGTACTATTATTATTGAAGAGTAAATGGCCAGTAAAGGACAATAAAATGTTGAACAAAAATCTGAAAACTTAGTAATCAAAAGAAAAATGTGAAACAAAAACAATGAAAAAGTTGATGATATACCATATATCGGGTTATTTTCACGTCGTTTTTTTGTGTGATTTCTATCCAAAACCAGCAGGTTAAATGTTTAAGAGGCATATTATTAATCAATCAATAAGTACTTATGTTTTTCCCTTAAACATATGTAGTAATAAATTGGTTCTTCTTCTTTATCATTCTGTAAATACACATGAAGGTAATAACAAAATAACAAAACTAGGATAATTAGGCACGGACCATTTGATTTTCTGGGGGGGGCCTGGGATTTTTTTGAAAAAAATTTCCCGGCCCTGATTTTTGTAAAAAAAAATAATCTGGCCAGCACAGAGGTTGAAAAAAATAATCTGTTTTCAATCTTGCCAATTGAAAAAAAAAGAATCTTGCCAACAAAATTTCCTTGCTTAATATGTGTGTGAAAAAAATAATCTGGCCCGCAAAGCGGGCGAAAAAAATTTCCCGGCTCAAGGTAAAATCCCAGGCCCCCCCCAGAAAATCAAATGGTCCGTGCCTTAGTCTCAAATGTAGAAGATAAACTGAAGATTGCAATGGCCTTGACTTGGTGCAGGGATTTCAAAAGAAATGAAAGGTTGAACTGGGCTTTATGGCACCAAATCTCAATCTTCCAAATGCCAACTTGGGGTCAGGTAGTGCCAAAAAAACATTTAATTGCATGCTTAAATCTAGGTTCTTTCAACATTGATTTTGTTAGGAATATGAAACACATGGCTACCCTACATATCTTTAAAGCTTAAAATGCAGTAGTTCAATATTCAAATCTATGTGTAAATAAATTTTTCAGATCAATAACAATTATAGAAATATGTGTATCAATGTTATCTTTTGGACTTCAGAAAATAAATCCAACTTCATACATTTATCATGTAGATAAAATATTTTCATTCTTTAATAAAGACCTTAATTATTTTTAACTAGTGTCTGATAGCTATAGTCCTTTAGAAAAAGTATTTTCCGGACGTGCGGACCTGAGAAATCTTTTAATTATGCACTGCAGGTTTACGACTTCCGGGTCGGCCTTCGTCATTGTAAATCTGTTGAAATTAACTAAATTGGCCAACTGGTTTTAACATTCTAAATCTTTCTGCCAAAGTCCTAAACTTCTAAAACATATGTTAACATCTAAGGCTTCACTCCAAACCAGTTTATTTGAATCGGGAAGGAGAAATTATACCAAAAACAGATAGGGATAAATTGATGTTTTCCTTAGCTCAACGTTGATCACATCATGTGGCCGACCCACTAAGGGAAACTACTCTTGCAAAAATGAAAATAAAAGAATCGGAATCGAAATTCCGGATGACTTTTTAAAAAGGGCTATAGGCCTACCTATTCTTGATAGGGCCATCAAAATCTGGATCATACTGTAGAGCTTGATCTGCAAAGAAAAAAGTCAACAATTTGCAAATATTTAAATGTCAAGAGCAATAGGTAAAATTGGGCATCAAGATTAAATAAAAATACTATGTTTTATGAGAGCCTAGATAGGGAGATTGGGATACAGACATCCTAGACAGCAGATGACAAGAGGCAAAGAAAAGGGGGTCAATATAATGGGTGTTGGGGTCAAGGGGACATGGAGAGGGGACAGGAGTGGGGGGCAAGGGAAAAGAGAACAGCCAAAATAGTGAAAAGAGACAAAAGTGTGGTAAGTTGGAATAAAATAGCGGAAGCATAAGTCAAGGGAGACAGTGGCTTAGATTGACACCCCACTGTCCAGCCCTGTTTTATTGTGGCTGAAGTAATTTTTGCTAATCATTATTTAATGGTCAATTTTTCCTTTCTAAGAAAATGCTGTGTCCTTCTAAATCTCAAGAATTTTTGGTCTTAACATAGACCTGTATATTTAATATACAGGTTTATGGTCTTAATTTTAAAGAATTTCAAATCAAGCACCCACTGCACACACAATATTTAAAAATACATGAAACTAGGAAAAACCTGCGAATTCGCGGGAAAATCAATCGTTGGTTGCTTTACAAAATATTACATAATAAAACATTGCATTTGCGTGACCTTTACATGGTTGTGCTAATCGCAAATGAAAGGTTCTACGGTATTATTAAACACTAATAAGTTTTTGGTAAAAAAAACTACAATATGAATTGTTTTCATTTTTTTATCAAGTTACAATTTTTGACGGTAAAACATTTTTTGCATTCATTTCATACATGTAGTAACAACATTTAACATAAACATGCTATGTAACATGTTCACTTGATTAAGACACAAAGAAGACTGGTAGCTTTGAAATTTATTTTTCCATTATTGTTATTTTTCTATGCATGTATCTTGTGTGTATTACCACAACCACTGCACACAATTATCCTATTATCATTCTACTCAGTCTTAATGCATCGTCCTTGGTGTCTTTCTCATCTGAACATTTTGCATGACACTGTTAACCTGTTTTGGTCTAATATATTATGTCAGCATTTCTTATATATACTTATATGTTTCATGTTCTATCATCAATTAATTGTAATTGTTATGTTTTGTCATCATGCGCTCTTGGGCCCTTAATTGGACTTATTAAATTTATCTTATCTTATCATAGGGGGGGGGCGCCCCCCCCCCCTTTTGGGGAAAAAATTTGGTTGAATATATAGGACATCATTGAAGCGTGACCAAAGTGAGCCCCCTTTTAGGCCAGTCAGTGGGCCCCCTCTTTTCATAATTTCTGGATCCGCCTCCGAGTAAACTTACCAATATAATCTATTGTATAAAATCTTTTAAATATTAATCATAATTAATGGAAGAGTTTTGTGGGTTTTTTTTGTAATTCGTCTGATAACAGGGGTAATAATTCAAATATTGTTAAAAAAAGGGGACAAAACATCAAACCGGCATGAAGATATATTTGATCATATAAAACATTTCTAACCGCAGACCTTTTAAAATGTGCTACGCGAAAATTAAGGTTATATCCCATTAAACAAAATATTTTACATTAATTTCTTATAAATTAATTTCAAATAAACATTAAACATGAAATTCTCTGTTAAAACATCACATAAAGACGGAGTATCTTGCGCGGAGTAAATTATCAATTATTTTGTTATTCTGTTTTTTTTTTCTGTCTATTGGAAAATATTATAAATTTCTCGGTCAATCAGATCGCTGCATTTTACCTAAATTAATTTGTTGCGTGATGAACAATATAGATCTAAATATATCATGGCTATGAGATTTATTTTTTATTTTTCCTCTACACGTACAGGTACTTCTAGTTTTTTAGTATTTTTTAGGGGTTGTTATATCGATTGATTAAATAATTCTGTAACAATTGATTTATACCTGGATTCCATCATTTTTCATTTTCAGATAGGAATAAACTGTTAAGTCTCGGGCGCCAAATGCCCGCTCGGACGCTTCCTATCGCTTTTTAGTATGACCACTGGAGTGTAATTTCGGAACGATGACGGCTATACCGTTTCCGTATCAATTAATTAGGTTAATTAGCAAACTGCAGACATAATTGCATATGTGTTAATAATATTTTTAAAGGGCACAACCATCCCCTATTTTTGATATATGAAGCTTAGTATTAGCATTTGTTGTTTAGGCTGCAATCCGGCTAACAAAAAACACTTCGTTATTTTAGTAGTATAGATAGTTCATTTTCTGAAGGACATTCACAAGATATTTAAAGTATATGATCATAAACACTGCATGATTTTGCATCAAGTAGAGGACTAAAATATTATTTTTATGGTCCTTACATGATCAAAAATCATAGTCAACAACTAATAAAGATGTAACTGATTATACTACTTACTTATGATAATATATTTTTTTTATTATATATAAATTTAATTTTAGCATGCAAACTTGATAAAACTTTAACTATGAGAAAAAAATCAAAACCGCTTCTCTATAAACATGATAAATTCTTACGTTAAAACGACAGTCACTCAGTCTTATCAATGAATTCTTTGGCAAACTTAGGTGGGTCGAAATTGGAAGGGGAAAGAAACGACATTCTACTGTAATGACCCCCTCTTAAATGTAAAATATCAAAAAGTCCCGCAAAAGGTCAACAAGCCTTGAGGGGCTTGTGTCACCGTGGCAACCATAAATCATACATTAAAACCAAAATTCACACATATAATAAAATTCCCTTTGAGTTCTGTGAACTCAAATTTATAAACTTGGTGTTAGTCAGAAAATCGCTTTTCCTCAGGATTGTTTTAAAATTAGTATAATCATAGACCTGTATACTGAGACCATAGACATATTGGTTATATGTCTATGCTGAGACATAGACCTGTATATTAAAATATACAGGTCTATGACTGATACAATAATTAATATGATTTTTCAGCTGTATATTAGAATTATATATACAGGTTTATGGTATAATAGGTCTCAGTAATGGGTACAGTTGTCTATAGGATATACCCACTTTCTCTCCTACTCCGTCACAGAGACTTGCTCCCCTTTAGACTACAATCCGGTTCCCACCCACTGACTTTTCTTTCTTGATTTCTCTACATTTTCTCTGGGTAAGTTTTATGCATATCTAGAGAGGGACTCACACACTGAAGCATCAAGCTTGTTTAGGATAAACAGTAAATATGTTTAAACTAAAGAAAAAACTTCAATTCTAATATATTGAAATTGATTTTCATGGTAAAATAGATATCGATAGCAAAAAAAGATGTAAAGTCCTTCAAATGTGCCTTGAGGTTAAATGGTTCTGATAAAAGGAAACATCAGAATTGGAATCAAACAATCCAAGAAAACAGTGTACAGTGAAAAAAAGGTGTTGCGATTTTTCAACATAATCTAGACAAAGTAGAAAAACAAACTTTTATTTAAACAAATGTTACACTCGAAGACTTAGTCACCCCCCCCCCCCCACCAAAAAAAATCAACTTCAGCATTTGATTCAGGAAAAAGCCTGCCAATATAAATCTGCAACAAATTAATACCCCACCCCTTAGAATGACCATTAAAAAATCGAATTATTATACCCATATCATAACATCATCTTATACCCTTTCTAAAAAATGAATTAATATACACTCACCCTCTGGTGCAACTTTGTTATTTTTCGACATGATTGTCCTCACATTGTCAATGTAAATTCTCCATATTTGTTTCCAATAATTATTCCTCAGTTTTACCCGGATGCATTGATACCCAAGACGGTACTTATTATTTTTACCTATAAATCAATACACATTATCTGATTTTATGGTGGTAGAATTGGATTCTAAAGAAGATAAAACAATGGATACAATTGAGACATTATTCAGTTTAAATCATTTACAAAAAATGGCCATCATCCAATTCTTTAATATATGCATCATTTAGTTTGTAATAACACGTTTACGTAACAAGTTGAGACTTTGTTTAAACATTAATTTATCCAATTATTATAACATAAAAATAGTTGTTAATCAATAATGAGATTAAAAGGATACTTTGATATAAATGAAACTGGATCCCAAAATGACGATGCTAAATTACAAGGACAAAAGTTGCTTGTCATTGCATGTTTATAACAAATTACTGATCCAAACGGGTTGGTTGTCAATCAGGTGACACAATGTCATGTTTTCATATATATGTATGTATAAATCCATTTCTTCTGTAGGAAACAATTGGAAATGACTGATTCTTTGTTCTCCCTTCTCTTTATCTGCCTTAATTGTTCGAGATTATCAATAGGCTGTTCTTAGATATTTTTTACTTAAAACCTTTCGCGTCTCGCCTCGCTTCGCTCTGCGATTTTCTTTTTCGCACCCCCTAACCTCAAATCCTGTGTCCGTCCCTCTCTGACCAGATAAAAAAACAAGCCCTCACCCTTCAAGTTGAATGGTCGATCCCTTAGAAGTACGATACTGTCAAATATTGCCGTCCTCTAAAAGGACGACAATATAGTTACCATTGGAAACGCAACTGCGTATATCATTACAAGCAGGATTTCAGACCAAATAAAAATTCAGTTCTGTTTTGTACTGCTTCCGGAGCACCTGGGTTTATGTTCATTTTGACTTGAGTTCGCATTGTTACTTGCAGTTTTTGACGTTTTTTTCATGTTGTCTATCTTGTGTGTAACCTGGATTTATCTTATGCCATTTGGATGTGTCAGTCAAACAGGATTCTTCTTTGATTTAGACATTATAACATTGTTCTTCAGTTCATGAAGTTCATAGCAAAAAAATGGAATTGCACGCGCGGGCGACGGTTATTTGTACGTGAGCTTTCCCGCCTTAATTTTCAGATTTCAGACTTTTTGTATAAAATGTTATGGTAAAAAGATTCTTTTTCCTGTAATGACAACATATTTTTTTTTGACAAAAAGGACTGTGAGTGAAAATGGTTGACAACAGATTGTCATGCATAAGGCTGGTAAAAATCAATCACAGTAATTTTGGACTTCTTTCTGTTCAGATTATCATCGTTAACCATAGCCGTTAATACCCCTGCCTCATTGTCTATTTAAATATTATGGAAAATTGTTTTGAAATGAAATAATCCTGAAAAATAGAGTGTTTTTAAATCCAATATAAAAAGGTTTTTTTTAAGTACATGTTCTTGTTTTTTAAACTTAATAAGGGACCTTATTTTATCAATAATACCAGACCAATAAATGTGTTTCCTGATTTATGGTGAATATTAACAAGAGGCTCCCAGGAGCCTGAATCGCTCACCTGATATATGTGCCTGAAGTAAAGGTTTTTAGACAAAATCTATTTGACGTTGAAAGGGTCATAAGTTCAATAAGGGGGTCACCTGACAATATGGTGGATCTTAATGTGCTGATCACTTTTGTTCTCAATCAAAATCTAAAAATCTGTCACCCTTTTTGAGTTATTAGCAAAAAAATGCAGTTTAACCTAATGTTCTATTTTTAGCCACAGCGGCCATGTTTTACAACCAATCAAAAATCCCCACATCAATTCTATGCACCTTATGCTAATAAACAACAATACAAAGTTTGGTTCCAATTTGACTTGAACTGTCAGAGGAGTTTACGTTTTCAATGTAATGAGGAAATGCTTTTTAAAAGCTAAATTTTGATGTTCTAAGGGCAATAACTCCTAAAAGGAAAGGTCCTACAACGTTGACCCTATTACATATTTTGTAGATCTTGATGTGCTTAACAATATGCAATTTAAATTTCTCGAATATCTTGTAAAGTTGTCAAGATATTGAGCTAAACAGGTGCAAAATTTGCCAAAAATCCACAAAAAGGGCAATAACTCCTACATGGGTCATTGGATTTTCTTCAAAATTTCAGAGCTGGTAGATCTTCAGGTGCTGATCACTTTTGTTCCCAATCAAAATTGTAAAATCTGTCACCGTTTTTTAGTTATTTGCAAAAAACTGCCATATACCCCTATGTTCTATTTTTAGCCACAGCGGCCATATTTTACAACCAATCAAAAATCCCTACATCAGTTCTATACACCTAATGCTAATAAACAACTATACCAAGTTTGGTACCGATTGGACTTGAACTGTCAGAGGAGTTAACGTTTTCAATGTAATGAGGAAATGCTGTTAAAATGCTCAATTTTGACGTTCTAAGGGCTATAACTCCTAAAAGGAAAGGTTCTACAACGTTGACCCTATTACATATTTTGTAGATCTTGATGTGCTTAACAATATGCAATTTAAATTTCTTAAATATCTTGTATAGTTTTCAAGATATTGAGCTAAACAGGTGCAAAATTTGCAAAAAATCCACAAAAAGGGCAATAACTCCTACATGGGTCGTTGGATTTTCTTCAAAATTTCAGGGTAGGTAGATCTTGAGGTGCTGATCACTTTTACCTTATGCCAGAATTTTGATATCTGTAGCCGTTTTTGAGTTATTTGCAAAAAACTGCATTTTACCCCTATGTTCTATTTTTAGCCACGGCGGCCATGTTTTACGACGAATCAAAAATCCCCACATCAGTTCTAAGCACCGAATGCTAATGAACAACCATACCAAGTTTGGGTTCAATTGGACTTATGGTGTCAGAGGAGTTAACGTTTTAAAAAGTTTACGGACGGACGACGGACGACGGACGGACGACGGACGCCAAGTGATGACAATAGCTCACATGACCCTTCGGGTCAGGTGAGCTAAAAACAGGAAGTTAGGTAGGTATTTTTTTTAATTTTTACCTAAGTTTTATAGATTGTTTCAAGTTTTATAGTGCTTACAGTGTTAAGCACCGTAAAAGATTAATAAAAGTATAAGTAATACAAAATATGGTAGTTTTGTAATCTTAAAAAGATAAGAAGAAACCAAATAGAACAATGGATATGGTAAAAACATCATGATGTTAACATTAACAACAATTTCACTACGAAAATCACCCAAAAACTTTGATAGAAACCGATCAAATGCATGGATACGAGTACATTTTGGGATGTGCATGTACATTCAAATCTTGGCAATCTAATTAAAATTACACGTTAGTTTAGATTTTTTTATTCTCTAGCGATCCACTAACGTATCGCCAGAGAAAAAAAAGATCCAAACTAACCTGAAATTTTAATTAGATTGCAATCTTGGTGAAACACGTTATCTATCATTCCTAACAAGTAATGAACACCTACCAATTCGAAAAGGCATATAATATTTGTACTTTAGAAAAAGCAAGTTTTGCAGAAAAGAAGTAAAGTACTTATGAGTTGTTCGTTTGCATTTTTATCGGCCGAAAATAATCTGGGTTTTGGTATTGAAGTGTTTCCGAATTCCCCTCCCATAGCGGTGGATGATCAAGCAGTTACTTAATATTCTCAGGTTTTGAAACCTAAATAAAATCAACACCATGGTATTGTAACAATACCTTTTATAAATGCATGGGTGAACGGTTTTGAACCCAAAAAGTCACAGATCTGCCAATAAAACAAGTAAAGATTGAATGAGTAACACACATGACATCATCATCACACGCAAACTTTAAGCTGTGAGGTCATCGATTTTTGAAGAGAATCAATTCTTTGAAGGGATCAATGAGCACTAAAGCAATATCCATTGGTTGCAGAAACACTGTCCACCTTACATGAGAAATATGTTGTTGTACCTGCAGACAAAGCACAAAATAACATCATTTTTGTGTGCAAGAAATACTATATTGACTGCTTGACAGCTGAACCAGGGGTTGGTTGTACCAGCAATAGCACCACATACACAGCTACAACACTATCTAAGGAGGAAATTATTGACAATCACAAATCTGTCATTTCCTCCTTCGGGCTCTCTCTTGGTGCTGACAATGATGACATTCCATCCCTGTATTGGATTCCTAAATTACATAAAAATCCATATAAACAGCGTTTCATTGTAGGGTCATTAAAATTTACCACTAAACCGCTTTCAGTTCTGTTGACTTCAATACTAACGGAAATAAAATCCGGTCTCAAGAAATATTACGACTGTTGTTATTCTATAAGTTCCTATTTCAAACAATCGCTAGTTTGAGGTCAGGGGACTCTTAATAAAAAACTTCAAATTCTTGCAAAGCCTATATAATATGCATTGTTCACGTAAAATATCATGTATTATACGTTAATTGTGTATTTCTACTGCTGTATTGTTATATTATTTGTTTTTGTCACAAACTCTGTCCATATGTTTATATGACAATAAATTTGATTTGATTTGATTTGATTGTTATTCTAGAAATAAATGGTGTCGATCAAATGTGGATCCTGAAGTATTCGAAAGAAGCTGTTGGGGATTTTTAACTCGAAATCAGTTTCATCTTGCAACAGCTTCAAAACTTTCGGTTTCTCCACTCTTTACACTTCTATTCCGCATGAACAACTCAAATCACAATTGGCACAGCTGATAAAACACAGGTACAAATATTTGGTAGTCGATTAGTGTTAGACAGTTTCCGATCTTGCAACAGCATCAAAACTTTCGATTTCTCCACTCTTTACACTTCTATTCCGCATGAAGATTGACACAGCTGATTAAACGCAGCTTTTTCAAAAAGAATGGAAAACACAGGTACAAATATTTGGTAGTCGATTAGTGTTAGACTTACTTTGTCATCAATGAGTCTAAGAAAAAGAACAAATTTACAGAAGACCAAATAGTCGACATGCTCAATTTTCTCATCGACAACATATTTGTTCAGTTTGGTGGACGTGTTTTCTAAGCAAACAACAGGGATTCGATCCAATTGACACTAATTGTGCACCTTTGCTTGCTGATTTGTTTCTACATTCATATGAAGCAGACTTCTTACAATCTCTTCTAGACAAAAAGATCGTAGACTAGCTCTCTCTTTCAACCTTTCGTTCCGTTATATTGATGATGTCCTTTCTCTAAACAATTCCCGATTTGGTGACTTTCTCCGTCTCGTATATCCCCAGGAGCCTGAGATAAAGGACACAACAGATTCTAGGAAGTCTGCTTCATATTTAGATCTACATCTCGAAATTGACTCTCAAGGAAGACTTTCAACAAAGCTCTATGACAAACATGATGATGACTTCAACTTTCCAATCGTCAACTTTCCCTTTTTGTGGAGCAACATTCCGTCCGCTCCTGCTTATGAAGTCTTCGTATCACAGTTAATTTGTTACTCAAGAGCTTGCGGGAATTACATCGATTTCCTTGGCAGAGCGTCACGTTTGACACAGAAATTGCTGACACAGGGTTATGTTGCTCCACGGTGGCTGTCTTCACTCAAGAAATTTTACGGTAGACACCGTGCACTCGTAGACAAATATTGGATTTCTATCTCTCAAATGAGTGCAGATGTTTGTTTGTCGTAGAAATTTGTTTTGCCTTCCTTTACCGGATTTGACACACTGAATTGGAAATTAGCAACACGACGGGTGTGCTATAACAGGCAGGGACCGTTTACTCTTCCGGAGCACCTGACTTCACTCTTGTCACGACTTGAGTTCGCTTTGTTGATTTCCGTTCGGTTGATTTTGTGTTTCCACGTGCTGTTTTTGTTCATGTTTACCGGTTTTGTCGTTGCCCTTTCGGACTTTTGACACTTGAATGACCCATTGGTGCCTCTTGCTTCTTTACATATGAAACGGTTTTGAACACCAACAAGCACAACATATATGTAGCTTAACACTTTGTACATATGTACTGAATACAAAATCGGAACACAGGCCTGAATCAAATGTATGGACTTTTATCATAGACTTACATTTTATATAAAGGTCTATATATGCATTTTTACACACTAGGCTAACCTTTAATACAAATAAACCGTATTTCCACATCATTGTTCACCAATAGTGGTCACAATAAATAAAATTAAAAAAATAGAATTAAAACACAATTCAAACTTGGTATCTTTTATATGAGCTTGAATGTTAGCTACTCGTAGTAACATTGGAATATTCAATTGATGGACTAATATGCACACTTTCAAATGTATCTCTCAATGACATATACTATCTGCCATGGATGTCATTCAAAAAGGCAAAACAATTATTTTTGACATTTGGTATAGTAACTAGTCCCATCTAATAACTTCAATTCAAGTTTTTTATCTGAGTTGGTTGAATATTACAAATAGACCCCAGTCGAAACTTTTCATCCTTCATTTTTATTTTTTTTTTAATTACAGAATCTGATGTCTATCCTACCGAATTAACCTTGAACAAATCTAACGTCATCAGTGATAGATGTCCTTTTTTGGATTTAGTTTTTATGACGGAAAATTACAAACCAAAGTATATGATAACCTTGACGACTTTATCTTCCCTATTATAAACTTCCCCTTTCTTGAATGAGATGTTCCACTAGCACCGTCGAAAGGGGTTTACATTTAACAATTAGTAAGATGTGCTCGGGTTTGCAATGGTTTTTCTTATTTAAATAATAAAAACCGTTTTATTACTGAAAAAATATTAAAACAAGGTTATCGATACCACAAGTAATTAAAATCTTGTTCTAATTTCTTCCACAAGTATCGATCTCTTATTGAAAAATTTAATTGTACTCGTCGATTTCTGGTAGTGAAAGGAATATCACATCCTGAATTTTATGGTAATGTTTTTTGTGATGCTCGCAAGTTTAAAAACAATCCATTGGAATTGAAAAATTGGCTTCAAAATTTATTACGCAAAGGATAAGAATTGAATATTTTGGTTAAATCTTTGAATTTAGTGGTTTTTTTTGCAGAAATATTGATAACTGGATACTTGCTTTAAAACTTTCATAAGCTTTTTTACTTATTGTCATTTTTAAGCATTACAGCGATCAAGCATGTCGGTCTTGTGTGATGACACTCCGCCAAATCAATATTGTTTGAAGTGTTGTGTCGGATTTGAAATCGATACATTTGATTTTTTTTTTACATCAGTCGATTGGCGATTCTCAGCTAGCTAGTAACGGCGATCGAGTGTTCTATAGAGAGTTCCTTTACCGTCCGTTAGTTTGTTCTTATTGTTTTTTGTCTAGATTCTCTAGAGTAGAATTGAACTTTGATCGATTTGTTTTTTTATTGTGTGTTTAGTTTTTGTGCTTTGTCTGGGAATATTGATAAGGGGAGGTTGCCCCCCCCCAAAAAAAAAACTAGTTTTACACCGCCACATTTTATATGTCCCTGTCCTAAGCCAGGAATCTTTGACAAAGCATTTGTTTGTACTTGTCTTTTTGATGTTTTCTGTTTGAAATTGTTTAAGAAGGGGGTCTTTCTGTGACTATTTCAGGACTGGAATTGAATTACATGCATTTTATTTAGACCATTGGCCAATTTCAGAACGGCGAGCAGCGCCTACTGGCCTTATTAAAGGCAGCCGAGTGGCAGTTGTCCATTGTGGTTTTCAAAATTTCAAAAATATTTGGGATCACATGTTGAGAAAATTTTTCATTTACCAAAGTATAAAAACGCTCAACTTTTTAGTATGTAACAGGAACATTAAATAAACATGTTTTAAAATGTTCCTGTATGTAAATATATTTTTTGAAAAAAAAAGAATCCAATGATAGGCTTGTCAAAACTGATTTTTATTGGATTGCGATATGTGTTTTTTTTTTTATCTCGTATTAACATAGACCTGTGCATTATATAAAATACACATAAATGGCATAATCAACTTCTTATAACCTAGTATCTTTTAACTGAGAAAATTAAAACTAAAGCTAAAAACATTTGATTTAATTAAAAAAAACCATTTTGTTTTGTCAGTCCTCTTACGGGACTTTAGTACGTGTTTTAGGACAGAAATCAAATCTCGTCCATTATCCAAATCTCGTTCATGAATTTGCAGAAGTAAAAAAAAAATAGTATGGCAGGAGGTTTGGAGTGGTCACGCAGTGTTCAGCCACTGCTGACCTCTTCACACTCCATTCTAGACAAAAATGACATCCCAGAGATTATTCAGACAATTATCAAAAGGTACAGATCGACCCCAATAGTGTTAACACAAGCTACATCAGCCCTGGCCCGCACTGCTACATAGCCTGTTTTTGCCCTTATTTCTTAACATTATACAACGTTAATCATAATCCTTATAGGGCATTTGGGAAGATATTTCACTTTCTAAAAGCTTGTCCCTTATCTTTGTCTTGTTATAAAGATTTCAAACATAATGTTTATGTCACCAAAGAGGAAGTATAGTTCCATAAGCAGCTCTAGGAAAATGAAAGTAAAATTATACTCCCTTTTCATGTTTTAATTTTATAGACTTTTTGTTTCAAGGGTTTCATTTAACCGTAATATTCAAATGTGAAATCACCATTTCTAGGTAGTTATGTACCCTCATATGTTGAGATACCACAGACCTGTCAAGTGTCACGCAACTCGCGTGAGACTCACGCATCTTAGTCAGCAATTTGGCGGCAAATTCCTTTGATCTTTTAATTTTTACCTTTGATCTTTCAATTTTTGGGCAAATCTCACGCGAGCAGCTCATCAAAACTTGACAGCCCTGATACCAGTATGATTTCATCTCAAATTTTGACTGATTGGCAATTCAAAATGTTCAAAACTAATTGTATGGCTCATTTCAATGACTTTCATCTTCAGCACCAAATTAAATGGTATTTATTAAATATGAGAATGGCATTGCCTTTAAAGCTTATGAAGAAACCAAAAAAATCTGTCCATTGGAAGGTTAGATTGTAATTTGGGTTGATGAGGTCATACATGTACCAGTGCAAAGTTTACAATGCAAATTTGGTGAGACTCATGCATCCAGTTTTTAATTTGTCAGTAAATGTCTTTTGTTTAATTTTTTTCTTGAGCAAGCAGCTCATCAATTCATGTAGATGTTTTCATGTGTAACTGGTATGACTGGAGAACATGAACCATGTACATGATGTATTGGAACCCTGACTGCATGGGTGATATGCCAATCTGTTATTGAATGAGCTATGTTTAAATGTCTATAGAAGAAAACTTAATGTAAGGCTTCTCTTTCTATCCTAATACACTGATGTGTACAAGTTTCATAAAATTTTATCTATGAAAGGTAAAATATTTGCGCTGTAATATAAGAATTGGGATGGAAAATTGGGATCTATGGGACAAGATATTTACTTTGGGATGATGTGCTAGTATTTTATTCCAGTTTCAGCATGTACAGTCTTTTTGAAAACTCCAGGGAAATCAGAATAATCTAGCCTCTCATCATGATCATATTTTGAATCATGTGACATTTAGTAGACTTTCATATTAAAGATCTCACTATCAAGATGACTATCTGCATGTGTGATTTTTGTAGATGTACACATGTTTCTTCACAGATCACTGAAATCATTTTAAAAATATTACTTTTTTCATTGTTTTCTCGTTCATGTACATAAAACATCTGAATTATATGATTCTTTACAGTAATTATTTTGTAACTTCTTTTTTTTTCTTATCGTAGTGAAGTTGATATTTTGGAACATGAAGACCAATATGAACCATTTTATTCCTCATTTGTGGCACTGGCAGCCCATTACCTCAGTCATAGTCTTCAATCAAGTAAGTGGAATGGATCCATTCCTTGGATAAATTGTAGGTATCGATTTATACCATTGAAAACATTCATAAATTGTAGGTATGATTTATGCCATTGAAAACATTCATATATATATATAAATGTTAGACATTGTACTTGACTTCTGCTGATGTTCGTATACTTGTAAAACTGTGCATACTATAAAGTTATTGTTTGTGCTTGACAATGAATGCTGGTATAACAGCGGTTTTACAATTTAAATTTCATGAGTGAAAAAATGATATTAAAAAAACAATGATTTTCTAAAATTCTCATCTAAAAATTGTCTATTAATTTTGGAAAGGTTTTTATGTAATATTGATTGTCTTCGCTTTCAATCTGTATGGATTTTATATGGATCTTTTGACAAGTCCTTGTCTCTCATTGTGTATGATATCTGCTTGTATATTAACACATTTTGAAGCAATTTTGTAAATATAATTCAACATTTGAGAAGCTATAAATTATTATCATGATTATTAACATTGTTAATTTTCAGTTCCCAAGACTTGGTGGAACAATTTGTATGATGCATGTAAAGTTTTGCTGAAGTACTTGCTGGACAGACTACAGAACTACAATGAAGGATGCTCCATCACACAGGTAAAGCCAAACAAAAAATATGTGTGTTTCCTAGTACATGTCTGAAAAAAATAGGTAGGTAGGTGAATTTTTTAAAACTTTTTTTTAACTTTGAGTAAATAGAGAGTGGAACTAAAGTAAAACGGTGCTTAAGAGAAAATTGCAATAAAAATGTTGGGGTAAGCATGAAAAAAAGGTAGTGCGGGAAACCGGAAGCATATATTTTTTTTCTAAATGATAAAATAGTTAACTTATTGCCTACAGTTGCTCTGTCTAAAGATACACCTCTACCATTATTCCTGTTAATTATGATTATGGAGCTAATGTGCTTTTGTTCAAATATTTAAGAATATAGTTCATAGGTGCTATATTGTTTTCTATGAAGGAAAGAAAATTTTGTTTTTTAGTCTTTGAGTTATAAAGATAAATTAACATTTGTTTAGGTGAAAATATCATTCAAATTCATCAAAAGGACATATTTTCCTAGTAGAAAAAGAAATGTTTTCCTTTATAATTGTGTCTTTTGTATTATATAAACTAGAACAAAAATGAATTAATTTACAAATGTACCAATTTTGACCAGATAAAATTTAGTACATTTTGTTTTTGTTTGTTTGTAGAAAATGCAGATGTTCTTGTTAAAGAGCTTGTGCACAGGATCTTGTAACATGTCCAAGACTGACATATCCACATTTACTGCAATCCTAAAGTTTGCAAAAGTACCTTCTATTATCAGAAGTGAAAAAGATACAGGTATACAAACTTTAATGAAATTCAAGATGAGGTTTGATCGTGTACCAAATTGCGCACTTACTTTAGTAAAACTGTCAGGAAAAAGTCATTTTAACAATAAAACACAGATTTTTTACCCTTTTCAATAAGACTTTTCTGGTTTCTTTGAAATTATATTAATTTTGCCAGCATCATTGATGTTTACCAAATTATTTACTGTCATTTTCATGCCATATGCATGTATCAGTTGCCAAGTTTTTTGAATTATACTCAAATTCAGAATAGTGGTACCTTTTTCAATTGAATTTAAATGACACCAACAGGTTTGACAATTAGGTGTCTTAAGAGGAGAAAGAGGTTTAATATTAGGTCAGTGAAGTTGGTCAGCCATGAAACACCTGTTGAAGCATAACTCATAAAAAGAATATCAATTCAGGTAGAAATTTAAATGGATCAAACTGACCATTTGATCAGTAATTATCAGACAGGTGAGATTCATTTAAATTTCTACCTGAATTGATATGCTTCATGATTTAATACTAACAACAGGTGCTTCATGGCTCACCAACTTCACTGACCTAATATTAAACCTCTTTCTTCTCTTAAGACACCTAATTGGCAAACCTGTTGGTGTCATTTAAATTCAATTGAAAAAGGTACCACTATTCTGAATTTGAGTATAACAGATACTAAAGATACATGTACTATTATTTGAAGTAAAAAGTGTTTCTTATATGTATATGACCCTTGTTTTATATTTGTTAAAGACACCTCAACAGTACAAATTAAAGAAGGCTCCAACAGAGCCCGACTTGACATTGGCACAGATATATTTGATCAGCTGACTTCAGCATTCAATGACCTTAGTATGGGAAAACCTCCAAAGTCCGATGCTAGGGAGGAAGAAGCAGGAGAAATAGAAGTAAAAGATGAGATCAAGGAAGAAATGAAAACCACATTTGGGAAAAGAAATCTTGCAAGCTTACAACAACTTGATGGTGGAAAGATTCTGGTGGATATTTGTAGTAGATTGACATTCCTGGGCCGATATAAGGAGCGATATAGGGATGCTATTGGTGGTGTGTCCTTCATACTGCCAAATACACTGTCTGAAGCATTGACAATGAGAAATAGGTATAAAGCTTTAGATTTTATATTATCTATGAACGCATATTTTTAGTTTCATAGTAATGTTTAAATGTAGAAAAGATTAGATGAAGATATGATTTACTGTAAGCATGTAAATTTTTGTTTGGGGGTTATTTTTCCCTTCATTAAATATCTGCAAAAATATCCTCCACGCGAATGGTTTATTTCCTTAAGTAAATAATAATAATAACCCAAATAAATGTGAACTTATCTCCTACACCAAAGATTACATTCACAAAAACGCGAAAATATCAGCCCGCAAAAAAAATCCACGTTAACAGTAGTCTATGAATATTGATACCTTTTAGTTTGAAATTTTAAGTATGACAGACTAGAAAGATTTTGTGAAACATAAGGAAAAAAAGCTTGTGTTCTGTTTGATCCTGGAGAATTTCTTTATTTTCTTGATAATTTTAACCATGTATGTATTACCAACATTTAACTTCTTGTACTTTACCAAAAACATTGCTTTAATCTATTAAAATTTTAGCTTTTTACCCCTACTGAATGAGATCTCTATAGTTTGGAGGGCATTTTCTCTCCCCATCCTTGAGCCGTTGACACCTAAGAGGATGGAGAATATAGTGACAGTAATGATGAGCTGTTTGTATGCCTCTCTCAGTGTGGCTGTCACCAATACAGTTATTGCTATGACCAGTACTACCCCTGTCAAACCAGCCACGGGGAAAGAAGAAGAGAATGAGAACTATGGATGTAGCATTATACAGAAAAGTGTATGTTCTCTTCGTTGTTTTCATGTAGATACAAACTTGCAAGCATTTTATATTAGTCATTTTCTCTTTAAACTCTCTTTCACATACATGACAAATGTAATAATAGTAATGTTCAACTTAGTAATATAATTTTTTTTCTTGTGATACATTTTAATTAATGATAAGATTCTGACAAAAATATTTAAATTTATTTAAAATATGTGAATCGAGATTAACAAAGTTAAATGTTTATTTATGAAAACTGTGCAGATTAATACATGTATATTGTTCATTATGTTTAATAAGCTTTTCTATATTAATTTAGCTGGAGATATTTGGATTAGTAACAAGTGCTGTGAAGAATTCAACAAGAGCTGGTGGTAATGTAAGTTCAACCCAATTGTGTACTTACATGTATATTGATGAATCTGAGATTTTTACCATTAGTGAAATATTGATGAATCTGAGATTTTTACCATTAGTGAAATATTGATGAATCTGAGATTTTTACCATTAGTGTAATATTGATGAATCTGAGATTTTTACCATTGGTGAAATATTGATGAATCTGAGATTTTTACCATTAGTGTAATATTGATGAATCTGAGATTTTTACCATTAGTGTAATATTGATGAATCTGAGATTTTTACCATTAGTGAAATATTGATGAATCTGAGATTTTTACCATTAGTGAAATATTGATGAATCTGAGATTTTTACCATTAGTGTAATATTGATGAATCTGAGATTTTTACCATTAGTGAAATATTGATGAATCGTGGATTTTTACCATTAGTGAAATATTGATGAATCTGAGATATTCACCTGTAGTAAAACCTATCAGAAGAAATCTAAAAGAACAGGATGACAATAGCAGCAATCAAAGTTATTTCTTTATTATACCTTTACCATGGAAAAATCCAAATCTGGATAAAGTTGTCTTTAAGCTTATCATAAATTATGTAAAATTGGGCGTGATGCATGTATTATTTGATGTACAATTTACATGAAATTGATTTTCTATCTGTAGGTTGCACAGAATGTGAACTTGATGTCAGCTTGGCTTCTGTTGAAAGGACTACAGAATATTTTATCACTGACTCCAGCAGTTATATTGGAAAGAAAGGATTCAAAACAAAAGTCAGATGGAAAAAGCAAGGATAGTAGACCATCCTCTGCTAAAAGGTTATTTTGTTTAAGATTTTCTTTCAAGTTTTAATTAATTATTTTGTGGAAGTATGGTATCAGTTTATCAATTCTTCATTCATGTTCATTAAAATGCAAGAGTGGTTCCAAACAGTATTTCGAGAATTGTTATGTGTACATTTGAATTAAATAAGAATGATTTAGCTGTAAATATTTTAATTTATTTCAGTCACTCCACTAAGTATTCCTTGATCTTTAGAGCTTTTCAAATTTGATGTTTCTAATCTTTCAGTTAGCCAGTTTTATCCCTCATGTTTTCTATGTTGTAAATAAATTGTCAATCTCATGCAACTAATGCACTTGAGTGAAAATGATTTTCATGTATTTGCAGTTCTTTCCAAGGTTTTGGGGCAGTATCTGTGGCTCTTGCAACAAAGGCCTTACAGCTGGTACAAGAATTGATGACAGATTTACAACTAGAGGGATTCTATCAAGACATGGTAAAATTTTATAATCCTAGCTGTATTCTAAGTGAACAACCTTGTGGAAATTTTCATGACTATATCTAAAAATGTCTCAGATTATGCTTGCATAATGAAAACACAAAACAAAGTTGTATTTATTTGCTCATAAAAACCTGTCTCATCAATATCATCTGATTGATGTTTGTGTTTAAAAGTGTGTAAAATTTAAACAACACAAAAAGCAAAAACAAAAATAAAAACTTTGGAGGCATTACAACCAACCCATGACTTAGGACAAGAAAACACAAAGCAACACATACAATTAATCAGCAACCAATGATGCAAATTAAAGAAGTCAAATAATGAGTAAACAGGTAGTTAGTTCTTGAATGTTGAAACACACCCTTTGCAGATAAGTGGTGATATGAAATCAGAGTTCACTTTGTGTTTACAAAACTAATTTTGTTTAAAAAGACAATGTAGCTAATATATGAATGAAAATATTTCAGGGAGTGTCCTCTTCAGCTAGTGGGTTAGATTTTCCCATAATGCAACAACAAACTGCGTGGAGACGTGTCCAGAAACTACTGAATAACATACCACTGATTGATTTGATGCTGAGTCTGGTAACAACATCATTCAAGAAGGTTAGTTTTTATACTCTTAATATTAAATATCTTTAAGTCGCCTTCAACGTGTTGCAAAGTGACATATAGGGGTTACTTTGACTCTATCCGTCGTCTTGCGGCGTCACAAAAAAGTTCTTCCCATTTTTCCAGGGCAACAACATGTCACAGCCTCTTGATATTTGGCATGTAGCTTACTACTAAGGTACTATATTATGTAAAGAGATTTTATGTCCGCAATTCATCTATTTCCTGTTTACTGAAATTTAAAATACGTCTTCCATGGAATACCACCATTCTAGTTACTTTAAAGCAGGTGATATCGTTTTCATTGCTTGCATCCCATTTCTTGAAATAATGCACACATGATTTTTAGAACAATAATATGTAATTTAGGTTAATGATTGTACTTATTTTCATATTGAACTAAAGCTTTATTT
Organism: Arcuatula senhousia; assembly: GCA_963971305.1. Classification (NCBI taxonomy): domain Eukaryota; kingdom Metazoa; phylum Mollusca; class Bivalvia; order Mytilida; family Mytilidae; genus Arcuatula; species Arcuatula senhousia. Next base: position 29,335,609 of record OZ020311.1, on the reverse strand, counting down.
GAGAAAACTTGTTTATTAAGACTCCTACTTGCCATGTAGCTTTAGATTTTGCTAAAAATATCACTATTTCTGGAAGCTAGTTTGAATATTTTATTTTCAAATTACAATTTAGGCTTGCCTCTTGAGGAGACTTAAGTTAGGATCAGAGACCTCAGAAACTAGCTCTAGCAGTGCTTCAGATTCCATCACATTCTATGAGGATGACTTTAGCAGCTCTGATGACAGTAGTGATGAAGAGGAGGGTAGGTCCAAATCATTTCTTAATCTATCAATCTTGCACCGTGATAGTATGCATTTAAACAAGGGTTTAGGGATGAAGACACTGCTGTCTCTGTCACCGACTCTTAGACCAAGGTTACAAGAAAATGTGTCTCATACTGTCCCTAAAAAAATTCTTCCTTCATTATCAGCAACTGGTGGAAAAATTAAAGTTGTTGTCACTTGACATGAAATCAACCTATTAAAACATGATCATATAATTTAACCAAATCAGTTCGAGAATAGCAAATAGATTTCCTGTAGATTAAGATAAAAAAAGGGTAGGAAAATTAGTTTGTGTAATTGGTTACTGTTTACAGACTCGATATTGATGAGTCTCTTTCACTGTTACATATTTGTGCTTAGGTTAAACACAAGTGAAAATGTGTATATTGTTTAAATCCAAATGAGTAAAAAGCTTATATCTTTTGTTTATTTTAAATGGTTTCAAAATTTGAAATGGCTACGCATTGTCAACTTTCCCCCTAAAAATCCATAAGGAAATTTTTAATATGTTATACATTCCTAAAGTACATTGACTGATGCTTCATGCTTGTTTTGTAGAAGAAAATACAGAGTCTATCCTTGGACATTGGATGGAAGAAGCCATGAGTCCTACGGACAGTAATGATTTACAGACCCCACCCCCTGTGCCTGCCAGGGTTGACGTTCCTTCGGATGGTAAAAGATCAAGGAAGATTAGTTCAGGGGATAGTCTAGTGTTTATACCTGATAGAAGAGAGCCTGCTGGGGTAAGTATGATACAAGTTCTTTATGAAAACAACTTAAGAACTGGTATCAAAGTTTAATGACCAAGGTCCAAAAAACATAGAAAGCTTTAACTGAAGTACAGAGAGGCAGACTGGATCTTAATTTAGATTAATTATTAAAAAATTCATACACCAAAGACAAGAGTAACAAAATAGATAGACAATAAGGTGTTGAGACTGGGTAAATCTTTCCATTGAGGAATTTTGAAGCACATGAGAGGGTGCACATTATCTAAACGCATACAACACTGGAGCAGATGAACATGAAGGCCAAATGAATATCAATTACAAGGATAATTTAGTAGTAATGTAGTAGGTACGATTGTGTTTTTGTCTCGCCTGCGACGAATAGTCGCGGAAGGCGAGACATAGGTATTACTTTCCGGCGACGGCGACGGCGGCGGCGTAAACTTTTTTGTAATACTTTTGTGGACAATGAATTGCTTGAAAAGTATAATAGCTAGGCATCTGATATTTGGTATACAGACAGTTCAGGTTATGGTCTACGCAACTGTCACCATGCCGTGTGACCCTGACCCCATTTTCACGCTCCAGTGACTCTGTGAACTTAGGTCTTTTTTCAGGCCGTAAACTTTTTTGTAAGACTTTTGTGGACGATGAATTGCTGGAAAAGTATATTAGCTAGGCATGTGATATTTGGTATACAGACAGTTCAGGTTATGGTCTACACAACTGTCACCATGCCGTGTGACCCTGACCCCATTTTCACGCTCCAGTGACTCTGTGAACTTAGGTCTTTTTTCAGGCCGTAAACTTTTTTGTAAGACTTTTGTGGACGATGAATTGCTGGAAAAGTATATTAGCTAGGCATCTGATATTTGGTATACAGACAGTTCAGGTTATGGTCTACGCAACTGTCACCATGTCGTGTAACCCTGACCCCATTTTCACGCTCCAGTGACTCTGTGAACTTAGGTCTTTTTTCAGGCCGTAAACTTTTTTGTAAGACTTTTGTGGACGATGAATTGCTGGAAAAGTATATTAGCTAGGCATGTGATATTTGGTATACAGACAGTTCAGGTTATGGTCTACGCAACTGCCACCATGTCGTGTAACCCTGACCCCATTTTCACGCTCCAGTGACTCTGTGAACTTAGGTCTTTTTTCAGGCCGTAAACTTTTTTCTAAGACTTTTGTGGACGATGAATTGCTGAAAAAGTATATTAGCTAGGCATCTGATATTTGGTATACAGACAGTTCAGGTTATGGTCTACGCAACTGTCACCATGCCATGTGACCCTGAACCCATTTTCACGCTCCAATGACTTTGTGAACTTAGGTCTTTTTCATGCCTTAAACTTTTTTGTAAGACTTTTGTGGACGATGAATTGCTGGAAAAGTATATTAGCTAGGCATCTGATATTAGGTATACAGACAGTTTAGGTTATGGTCTACGCAACTGTTACCATGCTGCGTGACCCTGACCCCATTTTCACGCTCTAGTGACTCTGTGAACTTAGGTCTTTTTCAGGCTGAAAAACTTTTTTGTAAGACTTTTGTGGATGATGAATTGCTGGAAAGTTATAATAGCTAGGCATCTGATATTGGGTAAACAGACAGTTGCGGTTATGGACAATGCAACTGTCACCATGCCATGTGACCATGACCCCATTTTCACGCTCCAGTGACTCTGTGAACTTAGGTCTTTTTTTCAGACAGAAAATTATTTGTAATTCTTGTGTGGACAATGGATTGCTTGAGTAGTATAATAACTAGGCATCTGTTATTAGGTATACATACACTTTTTTTGTTTATATCAAGAAATGAAAGCTTAGGTAGTTGATTTTAGTGATGGTGCCGGCAGGCGAGACATACTTTTAGTGGCCACACTTGTTGTATATTATTAAATGAATTATGATATTTTAATTTTTTTTGTTCTAGTTTGTGAACCTGGCTGCAGATTACCTTAATTTCATCAATGTTTATTTTGTAACAACACCAGATACTGAATTACAGAAAACTCTCAAGTAAGTCTTTTTATTGCAGTTAAAAATCTTACTAGAACTCTATACATGTACTGGATATAGTGGTTGAAACCATAGTCTACGTAATGAAAAATATTGCTTACTCCATTTTACCTGAAGACAAAAAGCACATTCAAACTCAAAGAGAATCTAGTTAGTGTCGTACATCAAAAGAAAATGAAAAATGATAGTTTTTTGTTCGCATCTTTTTTGTTTCAAAAACTTTTAAGGAAATTTGTATAATTGTTGGATACTATCAGTGAATAAAATTAACATGCCTCTAATGTGTTACTGTTTTCAACCAAATTATTGGTATATAAAATGGTTTAAACTGAAATAGTCGAGGTAAAAGAAAATAGAGACCATTCGAGTAATAAACTATTATCCTTATTTCAGGAATTGTCTGAATGAGGACCATATTAGTAATTTGTCCACAGTTATCAAGGAGTTAGACAAGGAAACCACAAGAACAGGAGGAGGTAATGATTTCAAGAAGATAGCCGTCATGGATTTTGGTACGAACTTGGTTCTTAAACCCTCCGCCAACGATTATTCTGCTGGTAATTACCAGTAATTCCTGGGATAGGAATTATTGTTGCATTTAACAGAAGTAGGAAATTGTAAAAAAAAATTGATGCATTGCACATCTATACAGAAAATTTTATACAAAAATGAGATTTTAAGAATGTTAGTAAGAATATAATAAATTTTAAATTTCTAAATAGAGTTGACCAAATTAGGTAATTGCATATGAGAGAAATTGAAGGCTGCAGTCACTTGACTTGCAAAATTAAAATTAATGGAAATGACCATTGAACATTGAATATGCTAGTATGATACCATGGATAGTATCTGTAGGTATCATTGGATATACATGTATGCTGGATCATTATCAAATAATTTTATTTACATTGTACAACATAATCTTTAAGCTAACAATGCTGTGACCAAGTATCATCCTTATTTTTGGTATTTCAGACAAAACTTTTGAGAACCTTTCCATAGCAGTAGCTAGATTGAACCACAGCTTGATAGCGACTGGGTGTCTAACAGAAAGGTTGCAGGTAATGGAAGATATTAAAAAAATGTTTTATAGTCAAATGCAAAATATCTTTTAGCAGTGTGCATATGTCACTTAATCCTGAACTTTAATCACATCTGACAGCCAAAAAGAACAATGAGACTTTACTTTTATGACTTTTTTAAAGGCTGTTACATTAAGCTGTTTCATGCAGGTTTTATTATGTCACCTGCAACGTATTGCACAGAATTATATAGGGGTTGCTTAACTTTATAAAATGTACAGGTATTGTAAACTTTAAGCTTCTTTGTATGCTTAGATTTTTATACCCCCGCTTCGAAGAAGAGGGGGGTATACTGTTTTACCCTTGTCCGTCCGTCCGTCCGTTCGTTCGTCCGTCCGTAACAAAACTTCTGTCACAGTTTTCTAAGCAACTACATGAAATAGAGTTCTGATATTTTGTATACAGCTTTATCATATAGTCCCATATGGTGTATACCGATTTTATGTTCCTAGGTAGTCTACTCCCTGTTTACCGAATACTTAGGTTTTAACACATAATAGACATAAATGCAAAATTTTCGTCACAGTTTCCCAAGCAACTACATGAGATGGAGGTCTGATATTTTGTATACAGCTTTATCTTATAGTTCCATATGGTGTATACCGATTTTATCTTCCTACGTAGTCTACTTCCTGTTTACCGAATACTTAGGTTTTAACACATAATAGACATAAATGCAAAATTTCCGTCACAGTTTCCCAAGCAACTACATGAGATAAAGGTCTGATATTTTGTATACAGCTTTATCTTATAGTCCCATATGGTGTATACAGATTTTATGTTCCTACATAGTCTACTTCCTGTTTACCGAATACTTAGGTTTTAACACATAATAGACATAAATGCAAAATTTCCGTCACAGTTTCCATAGCAACTACATGAGATAGAGGTCTGATATTTTGTATACAACTTTATCCTATAATCCCATATGGTGTATAGTGATTTTATGTTCCTAGGTCAACTACTTCCTGTTTACCGAGTATTTAAACTTGTATGCATGGCTTAGTTTGGGGAGCGGGGGTATCACTAGTGAGCATTAGCTCACATATTTACTTGTTCCCACAGTTAAAATGAAAAATTAGCTATTATTAAGAAAAAAAAATCCAATTTTTTATTTCTTGATTTTTGCTTCACAGGATGTTCTTCTGGAGCAGTTAGGAGTCAGCCCTAGTGCTGTAGACCCATGGCCTCTTACTGTACACACCAGGACCTTGGGAATACTGGCTGAGGTTATTCTCCTCAAACAACAGAAAGAAAGAGAATCCAAGACACTGAAGAGTCAGAGTGAGGCTGCTGTGATCACTATCTGGGTCAGGTTTATGACGACATTGAAGAGTGCAATCATTAATTTTGAAAATGTCACGGAAAGTTGTGAAGGTTAGTTAATATGATTTTGATTTTATTTTTAGGGCATACCTAGTAAAAACTATAGATATGAGTAAGAGTATCATTTTGATAAATAAACCTTGGTGAGTGTGATTTCACAGTGCTATTGCAAGAAATTGCATTGATGGTACAAAAAAAATGTTTTTCTAATGTAAATTGGTTTTACTTCTATATTTGAACTGGAATAGCCCTTGTCTTATAGTATATATTCAATTTTCTGGACCCTGCATCAATGATTTGGAAGCAATATAGTTTTTCTTCATAAAACTTCAAATGATAAGGTCATAGAGCTGTTTGAAGGCATTAACTGTAGGAAGGTGAGCACAATCCTTGAGGAATTAAAGAATTAGCATGAAATAAACTTTCTGTTTTTGCAGTTTTATTACTTTGCAACATTTTATTTTATTTTTCAGATGTAAATGTAGAACACATTCAGCTGTTGATTTTCCTGTTTCACAGTCTGCCACTGATGCAAAAAAAGTCTCTCCTTTTACAGATAGCTCAGAATATTATTGCCATCTCTGAACTGGAACAAAGGTGGGTATTTGTAGGAGAAAACAATTTATTGTTTTGTCAATTATTTCCATTTATACTCCCATTCACATGAAAGGGGCTATATTATAAGTATCTTGTAGTTTGTCTATTGTCTATTCAAACAGACATAACAGATTTCTTCAATTTAAACTTGAACTGTTAGCCAGATGACTTTTACTTCATGTTATCTGAGTGGTTGTGCTTAGCACAATTCAGTGCAATGCATTGTTGAGAGGCAGTTTTATCAATGGCCCATCTAATTATACATTTCAAAAGTAAGAATTCCAAAACAGCCATGCATCTTATAATCAAACTTTGTCTATGTTTTCATTTGTGGATGTACATGTGTGCAATATGTGAATTTATAGTAGGGTTTGATTTTGATGGAAATGAGTTGTAAATAACATTTTATATATTTTTTCCAGAAAACTAGAGAATATGGTTCCTTTGCTATTGTCACGTTTGGTGCTGATCTTTGAATATTTACTTCATTATTTCTATGACCCACCAGATGAATTGATGGAACAGGTAAATATTATTCCATTGTACTACATGTAGTACATGCTTAATGAACAGTAACACTATAATCCAGCAACAAGAGGTTTAGAAGAATACCAAGTGTTATTTTACTGTTGCGTTGAGGTCATTGTTTTTTTTTTAATCAAAATTTTAATTAGAGTTGATATTGCACCAGTTTATTGTTTTATGAATATTATCATTTAAATAAAGCTTTCAATAATCAATACTTATGCAAAAAATTGATAAAAGTAACTTATGTTTTTTTCCACCATATAAACTGACTTTACAGTATGGCACATCTTTGCTATTCAAGGGATACAATCCACTATATCTCATGAGCTAGGAAAGAATGCAGATCAAAACTAGCAAAGATGAGTATTGCAAGAAATGGACATAAACCCTTACATCCACTTTATCTTTTATTAGGACTGTCTGTTAAATTAGTTTTACTGGTATGTGTTTTAGGTTAGATGGAATCTTTTTACCATACATACATTGAAACATGATGGAGAAAAGTCATTAACACCAATGTTCTATTCCTGGGTTGACTTGGAAGAGAGATATCGTAAAAATCTCACACCACAGGAAAATAATGAAGGTAAGCATAGCAAGAGCAACTGGATTGGCTAAAAAGGATTTAATTCTTTATATTTAATTTTACATTATACTTTTGCTTATTTGTATTAGCATCCTCATATACCATACTTTTGTTTGCCACATTATAGAAGTGATCACTGAATATATGGAAAAAATTGAAATTTAGCGTTTAGATGAGTCAAAGAAAAAGCACAAGACAGAGAAATACCCCCCTTCCAGTGTTCATGCAAAAGAAATGAATAAGTGTTTCTTTAAATGCCATTTTATAATGAATAATACTGTCTATTTCTATTGGTAATGTTTTTTTCTCAATAATTGAATTTGTTTATTTCAGCCCAGAAACCCAGATTTTACAACATTGGTCCAATAGAAATCAGGAATCAAGATGCACCAAAGGTTGATGGACTTGTAAGTAACACCTGGTCTTGTGTAAAAATGATAGTCTTATAGTATTTGGCATTTTCAGTTTTTAGAGTGGGGCACCTTTGATGAGTCTAAATAGATGAACCGTACACCGTATATCATTGTTATATAAAACCATTATCTAGACTTGTTCACTAACAATGATTATATGTTATGTATTTTTTTTAGGCCTGTAGTTTCTTGCTGGCCACATCAGACTGTATGAACTACAACACCCTGTATAATGCATGTATATCTCTACTGATGGTGGGAAATAAAGCAGAGAAATCCAAACCCAAGCTTACTTTATTGGTAAACCTCATAATGAAATTAAGTCTTGCTTTGCATTTAGTGTTTTCAGAAATGTGTTTCTATACATATTTTTGTTTGCCTTTCATCATCTATGGAGTTGTCAAAAATCTAATAGAAAGATAAACAATTAAATTTGGAATTCTAATTGTTAAACATCCTGCTCTGTGAAATAGAATTCTACTTATTGTAGTTTCTATAGCTCTTAAAAACATATGACTCTGAGGGTTGAAATTTCCTTACAATTTGATGCACTGCTCCATACATACATGTATATATATTTTAATGCCTTTGTTTCCAGGACTCTGTCTCAAAACATTGCCACTTCCTGGTAACATGGAGACTGCTATCCTGTTTGCCTCCCTCCATACAATACCTTAAGATGTTAGAGACTGGTAACCTACAAATGAGTAATGCTCATGTCTTACATACTTTGAGATGGACCCCAAGATGTGGACAGAGAGTCTTTATTACTTGGATAAAGGTAGGTACATGTATTACCTGATTGATGTCATATTATCGACAAATTTTGGTTTTGATATCATTGTCAAACTATCTTTCGACAAGTAAAAAAGTTAAGGATAGACACAACAAAAAGTTGTCTTTGAAATGGCTTCTTAGTTTGAAACTGTAAAATTAAACAAATTAAAATGTCCAATGTAATCTGATCTGAAAATCTTATATTTTCTTTGTTCATTTGTCAAGTAATTGTTCAATGTACACATCCAATCCTCGATTTGACAGCTTTAAGGAATGGTGTTTTTAAAAACATCAAATATGAAAATAAAGATGTTTTAATTTATCATAACAAGAACAGTTTGAATGTTTTAAATACATGTTTATGTATATTCTCTTTACACAAGAATTATTTTTTATGCAAATACCTCTGTTATATGTTCTCATATGCAATTGATTATGTGTGTAAAACTTGTTATATTTTGTCTTTTCCTATAGGACTGTCTAGTTAAACAAGGACTGACAACACAGCAGGCTGATGTTCTACTGTCTAATGTCAACAAGAATGCCAACACTGTCAACTTTGATATCCGTCTGGCTATGAACTTCATACAAGATCAGGTAAAAAAAACTATCATGATGAAAATCATAAAAACTAGTTTTTAGCTCAATTGACAATTCTGCTCTACAAGTTAGTGAAGGATTTCGGCTCCTGGGAGCATCTAGAAATAATTGTTAAAATTATGGTCTTTGTTATCTTTACACAACAGCATTACACCGTTGATTGCTCAACAAAACATGTACATGTATTTGATTGCCTATGTATTAAACGCAAGTATTGTCAAATTGTCATGATGAAAAACTCAGTCCAATTAAAGAGCATTAGAAACCATAACATGGATTCATTTTATTTTCGAGTGGATCCCAAGGAAAAAATATAAGACTACATATGAATTGTAATTTGTGTTGTTTTCAGATTGCTGTGTTACCCATGGTAGACAATACAGAGATTTTACCAGTTGGAGAACTCCCTACACTTTTCTCATGTATGATGCTGGATTGTGTCATAGCAAAGATACAGGTCTCATTAGATGAAACATTTGCCAAAGCAATGGTAAGTTTTCTGAGTTTATATGTCACCTGTAATACATGTATGATGCTGGATTGTGTCATAGCAAAGATACAGGTCTCATTAGATGAAACATTTGCCAAAGCAATGGTAAGTTTCCTGAGTTTATATGTCACCTATAACATGTATAATACATGTATGATGCTGGATTGTGTCATAGCAAAGATACAGATCTCATTAGATGAAACATTTGCCAAAGCAATGGTAAGTTGTCTGTGTTAATATGTCACCTGTAATACATGTATGATGCTGGATTGTGTAATAGCAAAGATACAAGTCTCATTAGATGAAACATTTGCCAAAGCAATGGTAGGTTGTCTGAGTTTATATGTCACCTGTACCTGTATGATACTGGATTGTGTCATAGCAAAGATACAAGTCTCATTAGATGAAACATTTGCCAAAGCAATGGTAGGTTGTCTGAGTTTATATGTCACCTGTACCTGTATGATACTGGATTGTGTCATAGCAAAGATACAAGTCTCTTTAGATGAAACATTTGCCAAAGCAATGGTAGGTTGTCTGTGTTTATATGTCACCTGTAATACATGTATGATGCTGGATTGTGTAATAGCAAAGATACAAGTCTCATTAGATGAAACATTTGCCAAAGCAATGGTAGGTTGTCTGAGTTTATATGTCACCTGTACCTGTATGATGCTGGATTGTGTAATAGCAAAGATACAAGTCTCATTAGATGAAACATTTGCCAAAGCAATGGTAGGTTGTCTGAGTTTATATGTCACCTGTACCTGTATGATACTGGATTGTGTCATAGCAAAGATACAAGTCTCATTAGATGAAACATTTGCCAAAGCAATGGTAGGTTGTCTGAGTTTATATGTCACCTGTAATACATGTATGATACTGGATTGTGTCATAGCAAAGATACAAGTCTCTTTAGATGAAACATTTGCCAAAGCAATGGTAGGTTGTCTGTGTTTATATGTCACCTGTAATACATGTATGATGCTGGATTGTGTAATAGCAAAGATACAAGTCTCTTTAGATGAAACATTTGCCAAAGCAATGGTAGGTTGTCTGAGTTTATATGTCACCTGTACCTGTATGATGCTGGATTGTGTAATAGCAAAGATACAAGTCTCATTAGATGAAACATTTGCCAAAGCAATGGTAGGTTGTCTGAGTTTATATGTCACCTGTACCTGTATGATACTGGATTGTGTCATAGCAAAGATACAAGTCTCATTAGATGAAACATTTGCCAAAGCAATGGTAGGTTGTCTGTGTTTATATGTCACCTGTAATACATGTATGATGCTGGATTGTGTAATAGCAAAGATACAAGTCTCATTAGATGAAACATTTGCCAAAGCAATGGTAGGTTGTCTGAGTTTATATGTCACCTGTACCTGTATGATACTGGATTGTGTCATAGCAAAGATACAAGTCTCTTTAGATGAAACATTTGCCAAGGCAATGGTAGGTTGTCTGTGTTTATATGTCACCTGTAATACATGTATGATGCTGGATTGTGTCATAGCAAAGATACAAGTCTCTTTAGATGAAACATTTGCCAAAGCAATGGTAGGTTGTCTGAGTTCTACTCATTGGTATGTCAAAACAGAAACACAAATTTGACAAGGAAAGAAAAAGTCATTTGTGACTTTTAAAAAAGTACAAAATGTATTTCTTTAACTCACAATTGTTTGCAATATTAAGTGTTTCAGAATGTGAGTGCATACATGTGCTAAAATTATAATTCTCATTTTTAAAAAAGTACAAAATGTATTTCTTTAACTTACAATTGTTTGCAATATAAAGTGTTTCAGAATGTGAGTGCATACATGTGCTAAAATTATAATTTTCATTTACAAAAAAAATAAGCTATTGCATTCTGAGCCTCCACCACAGACGTTTTGATTGATTTCACTCAAATGTTTTTCACAGCAAAAATGAGCTAACACCAACATTTATTTTACAGGATGATATTGACCCTACAAAGACCATGGAGATAGCACAGGACCTGATACCAGCCACACTTCTCTTGTTAGAGGCTTATGCTGTGTTTGCCAGGTACATCCATTGATAAAGAAATATTTCTGAAGACTTGTTGTCTTCATTGTGTTTTATACATATTATTATACACTATTATTCATAGTTCCAAAACTTATAAGTTTCATATAATTTCATCAAACACTTAAGTGCTATTCTCTGTAAGAATCAGGCAATGAGTGAATCATGATTTAAAAAACACACAAGTTTGACTTCAAAATACTGTTCAAAATGCTTATAAAGTAACAAAAAATGCATTGGCACTACTAAAAAGTGTCAAAAATTTGAAATATATTTTGGTTGAAATGCATATAAAAATTTTGGATCTAAGGGAGATAACTCGTGTCAAGTCAATCCCTATCATTGTAACAGAAATTTTTCTCCACCCTCTGACACTTGAGATGACAACTAATGATTGTTTCTTCATTAGAAGGCTATTTTTAATGACAATGCATTGTTAAAAATGTGTGTTTTTAAAATCATGAATCAAACATTTTTGATTTTTCCTGATTCTTACAGAGAACTGCAAAATACTTTGCAGAATTTTTTATAGCAATATTATATTATGTGCATCGCTATTCTACATGTACACTCTTTTTCAATGAAAAAAAATAAACTGTGTCTGACTCGCTCATAACTTCTACAGCTAAACAGAAGAATGAAAATATCTCATGAATTTGGACAATGTTATTTTCCCTTTTTGCTTTGTTTCACTTCTGGAAATTATCTGTGTTGTGAAAATAGTGAATGGCAAATAGGCCAGATGAGAAACATTTTCTTGTAACAAATTTTTAGCAAAGTCTTGTCACAACATCTTCATACTTGGTATGCAGCATCAGAATGGGGTGTCATATTGTGGGATTTGAATTCAGGTCAGTTGGTTTAATAAAATTAAGCCATATTTGTCTTTTAACCATTCTCATTTATGTCTGTTCATAGATCCTGTATATCAGGAAAACTGTATGTCGAGGGTGATGGAGATTTACAGGTGACAAACAAACAACTGAAGGCTTACGGAATGGTGATGGGTATAGGATCTACCAACCATTCCACCACAACACTGCTAGCCAGAGAAATTATGGCTACCCTCCCAAGAAAGCTGACACAGGCCATAGACAAATGGATCAAGTCTACTAAAGTTGTCTTCCCTGGCAATGCATCTTGGGTAAATATTGTAACTTTACTTTATTCAGATTTTTTCTATTCAAGTATTATACTTTTATAGTGTTTCTTGCAAATCTCAAATATTTCAGTATGTTAAAAATTATTAGATGTTGATGAAACGAAATTATTCTTTACAAGACTTTATGAAATGTTAATCAGTGCAACTACAAAATGTAAAGACAAATGATGATCAAGTTTGTTGCATCTAATTGAATGGAAGAAACTGATGGTAACCTTGCAGGCGTTATATAAATTCTAATGACAAAGCTTTGTACATACAGTCATTAAAAAGTTATTTGGTTCCTTTTATGGTGTTCAGTCTATATTTTTCATTGTAGTGTGTGGGTGTGGTAATATTTCAATTGCAGTGAAAGACTCAATAAGAAAAGAAATTAGGATCTCGGTACAACATACAGTTTTATTTCAAGTCATTTTGTTGTTTAATTATTTAATGGCTAATGAATAAAAAATGAAAATGGAAATTTCTCTATTTTAGAAGGGAGATTACAGCAATGATTTGATACCAGGAGAGAGCTATATAGAGGCCATTCTAAGCTCCCACATAGAGACCATGTCCATGGAAGCCTCCTTCAGTGTGGACCTGTCTATCAGACACATGTTATCATCACTGGTCAAGTTTGCATCTGATCTAACTACGTAAGTTAAGCATTACGTAAGTTAAGCATATAAATTGTTATACTGGTGCTTATTTTGAAATATATTTTATATTTGAAATTTAACAAAAGATGAAAGAAAATGAATGATTTTCTTAATGTTCAGAGTATCATAAATATCTGTTACATTAGAAATTTTTATCATAGTTGATCATGTTAAATAGAAAACTTCAAAGTTGAATTTGAATTACATATCTGTTAAAGTCTTCTGAACAATAGTGCAAACATGAAAAAGCTGACTATTTCAGAGAGATTTTGTTCACATAGAGTATTTATTTTCAATAAGATCATGACTGTTTATTGACACCTAGTTAACTTTGTTTTTGTTCTATTGTAGTTGGTGCCCTGACACAAACAGCAGTAAAGAGATGGTCAGGGTCATGTTCCCATTGACAGTAGAAGCTGCTGCTGTTTCTATGGATGAAATGGTAGGTTATACAGGGAATTGAAAAAGGACAAGACTCATGTTCTATTCTAGTTCTTCTATGTGTGTAAGCAGTATTTACTTAAGTATTTATGCTTTTGAAAAGAGATATTAAATTTAAAAACATCACAGAAAACAAAATCATGTACTTTTAAAAAATGAAATTAAAGAAATCTTTCAAAAACAATTTTTTTTTCTTTTAAATATAATTTTCTTCTTATTACATAAACAAAAATCTTAAGTATTCCCCGATTATAAGTAAAAGTTTAAAACAAAAGAAATTTATGTACGTGTACTAATATTTCATCATTCATTCACTAGGTCTGGATGTCACTGGAGAAGTTCTTAGGACCTGCCGATGGAGAGGAATATTTAGAGAAGACATTTTACTATGTAATATCAGCATGTTATAACCTACTTGTGAATTACTCTGATGCTGAGTACGGACTAGAGGAAAAAGTTTTCATTGAATGTTTGAAATTCATGGAATGTCACACTGAATCTAAAGCTGAAAGGAAAGCATATGAGAAGTTTTTCACAGAAAAAGGAGGTATGAATTTGTTTGGTGTTTTTTTTCAAAAAAGTCCTTTTGCTTCATCTATCTGTTTGTCTAATCTTTAATTTCATGCTAAAAACACAATACATTGTGTTGTTCAAAAGGTTTGACACAGTAGTTACAGATACATTAAAAATGGGCACCTTATCCTCCACCTGAATTTATAAAAAAAAATAGCTAGCCATTGCTTTTCCTCCAAACTTCATGAATTCTGTAATATCCTTGAAATGAACATGAAAGAGGTTATGAAGTGAACATGAAATGATGATGAATTGGAACAAATTGGAAAACAAAGTCAGTTGGGGAAATAGCTATTGACTGCCACTGAAAAACGATGAGATGGGTAAGATTGGGAAATGAAACTGTCAGGTGTCCCACATTATAGCTTTACACCATCAGCATGTAAGACAACAGGGATACCCTAATCTACCAAAAGAAGCACAAATCTCAGTTGATCTTTGGGCAAAGTGGCCTGAACTGATGTCAGGTATTGGACATTCATACAGTGTCTTACTGGACTTCACTGACAGCTGCTTCTGCAGGCCTTTACAACACATTGTATTTGCATGTGAAAATCAAAAATTAGTGCTTGCATTTAGAACTATTGTAAAGTAGATTTCTAAGATAATTTGTATTGTTAGGGTTTGGAATGGATAATTAGAGTAAAAACCTCATTTGAACTATTGCAACTACTGATAATTAATTTTCTAGAATTAACAAAGATCAGAAAAAACTTGTTTCACTAATTTGGTAAAAGATTAAAGATCAGTTCTTTGCAAACATAAACTGTTATCTAAATTCAAAGATCTGATTTTAAATAAATCATCAGAATTTATTTTTTTGTCTCTAAAACTGAGATCAAAGAAATTTTGTTTATGTTTAATTGTCAAGTACAAGGTTAAACATTCTTTGCTTATCTTTTCAGATATCACAACACTGCTGTTATCAACATCTAAGAAGAATCTGTCAACAACAGTCTCCACATACATGCTGAAGTTTCTCAACAAACTTCTTATGCTAGGTTTGTTAAATGATAAACAAGATTTTTGAATTGCTACATTTTTAAACATTTCCTACTTGGTAAACATGTATGTATATTTTATGGAAGTATATACTTTGAAGATTGATATCTCAGAAATTCTTATTCAATTATTGTTTCTAAACTGTCTTTTTGTTTTCTTTACGACCAATAAGGTAATGAATTTCAGTGATTTGCTACACACTTTTAAATTCACTGTAGAATATTATTGAGTAGCTGATCGAATGGAAAAGTTTTGCTGTACAACATATTTTATTTATGTTTGACATTCAGAAATATTCTATTTCTTTAGGTGTTTTAATTTTTTGCCCAAGTTCATTGAGTGAAAAATCCAGGTTATAAAATGGTGAATGTCAGGCGGGGGCGGGCAGGTAGGTGGGAAAGAAATTTGCATAACAGTTTTCTCAGCAACTCTTTATCACAGCCACTTGATATTTGGTATACAGCATTGTGGTGGGATCCCATAATGTGGGATTTGATTTCAGGTCTGTCTCTCACCTACTTCCTGTTAAAGTAAATCTGGCCATTTTTGACTTTGACAGATTTTTTTTATTACAGCTGAGAAGAACCCTACAGATAAGAGTTATGAAGTATTATGTACTTCACTGTCCAAGCTTACAGAAGTCGACAGCTTGAAAGTCATACTACAGACCTGGTTAACTAAGATGATTATTGCACCTGCACAGGTAAACATACTTGTATATTTATTCTAAGAATCCAGTTTGAAGATGAAATGTATGTCCTAGAATATATTTTCAAGTAAAAGATTACAGTGGACATCTAAAAAAAGTTTTACTTTAGACCTGGTTAATGAAGATGATTATTGCACCTGCACAGGTAAACATAATTACATGTAGATGATTATTGACCTCAGTTTATTGATTTAAAGGTATGACCTAGAATGTATTTTCAAGTATAAGCTTACAGAAGTGGACAGCTTAAAAAGTTTTACTACAGACCTAATTAACTAAGAGACAAATAACAGAATGAAAAAAAGTGATTATGCAAAAGAATGTTTTACCATAAATTTTCTGTTCAAAATAAGTGAAAGACCAAATATGTTTTACATAGGTTTATAATTTTTGTATCGCCTGCGACGAAAAGTCGCGGAAGGCGAGACATAGGTATTACTTTCGTGCGGCGGCGGCGTCGTAGTAAACTTTTTTGTAAGACTTTGGTGGACAATGAATTGCTGGAAAAGTATAATAGCTAGGCATCTGATATTTGGTATACAGACAGTTAAGGTTATGGTCTACGCAACTGTCACCATGCCCTGTGACCCTGACCCCATTTTCACGCTCCAGTGACTCTGTGAACTTAGGTCTTTTTTCAGGCTGTAAACTTTTTTGTAAGACTTTTGTGGACGATGAATTGCTGGAAAAGTATAATAGCTAGGCATCTGATATTTGGTATACAGACAGTTCAGGTTATGGTCTATGCAACTGTCACCATGCTGTTTGACCCTGACCTCATTTTCACGCTCCAGTGACTCTGTGAACTTAGGTCTTTTTTCAGGCTGTAAACTTTTTTGTAAGACTTTTGTGGACGATGAATTGCTGGAAAAGTATAATAGCTAGGCATCTGATATTTGGTATACAGACAGTTCAGGTTATGGTCTACGCAACTGTCACCATGCCGTGTGACCCTGACCCCATTTTCACGCTCTAATGACTCTGTGAACTTAGGTCTTTTTTAAGGCCGTAAACTTTTTTGTAAGACTTTTGTGGACGATGAATTGCTGGAAAAGTATAATAGCTAGGCTTTTGATATTTGGTATACAAACAGTTCAGGTAATGGTCTACGCAGCTGTCACCATGCCGTGTGACCCTGACCCCATTTTCACGCCCCAGTGATTCTAAGAACTTAGGTCTTTTTCAGGTAGAAAACTTTTTTGTAAGACTTTTGTGGACAATGAAGTCTGGAAAAGTATAATAGCTAGGCATCTGATATTGGGTATACAGACAGTTGAGGTTATGGTTAACTTAACAGTCTCCATGCCATGTGACCATGACCCCATTTTTAGCTCACCTGGACCAAAGGTCCATGTGAGCTATTGCCATCACTTGGCGTCCGTCGTCGTCCGTTAACAATTTTTCAAAAATCTTCTCCTCTGAAACTACTGAACAGAATTCAATGAAACTTGGTATGATTGATCCTTAGGGTGTCCTGCACCAAACTTGTGTTTCGATTTTTGATCCGTCAAAAAACATGGCCACTGTTAATATAATAGACCAGGGGGGTCAGACTACTGTTTTTGGCTTGTAAATCAAAAAGTATAAGAGATAGATGAAATCTGATGCCACGCTACTGCTTCAGCATCAAAAGCTCTACCAAAGTCACCATTGAGTCGAAGTTCTCAGATGACCCCTTATAGGAGTTAGGGCCCCTTAAAGGTGAAAAATAGCAATTTTTCATGTTTTTGGCTTCTTAAATGAAAACTATTACAGATAGAGAAAAGCTGTTGCTTGCTTAAATGTTCAGCTCAATTAGCTCTCCAAAAGTGTCCATAGAGTCGAAGTTGTCAGATGACCCCTTATAGGGGTTACAGCCCCTTAAAGGCAAAAAATAGTGTTTTTAGCCTGTAGAATAAAAACTTTTGCAGATAGAGAAAAGCTGTTGCTTGCTTAAATGTTCAGCTCAATTAGCTCTACAAAAGTGTCCAAGAGTGGAAGTTGTCAGATGACCCCTTATAGGGGTTATAGCCCCTTAAAGGCCAAAAATAGCGTTTTGGCCTGTAGAATGAAAACTTTTGCAGATAGAGAAAAGCTGTTGCTTGCTTAAATGTTCAACTCATTTAGCTCTACAAATGTGTCCATAGGGTCGAAGTTGTCAGATGACCCTTTATAGGGGTTACAGCCCCTTAAAGGCGAAAAATAGTGTTTTTGGCCTATAGAGTGAAAACTATTGCAGATAGAGAAAAGCTGTTGCTTGCTAAAATGTTCAGCTCATTTAGCTCTACAAAGGTCTCTATGGGATCAAAGTTGTCAGATGACCCCTTATAGGGGTTACAGCCCCTTAAAGGCGAAAAATAGTGTTTTTGGCCTATAGAGTGAAAACTATTGTAGATAGAGAAAAGCTGTTGCTTGCTTAAATGTTCAGCTCATTTAGCTCTACAAAAGTCTCCATTGGGTCGAAGTTGTCAGATGATCTATTATAGGGGTTACAGCCCTTTAAAGGCGAAAAATAATGTTTTTGGCCTATAGAAAGAAAACTATTGCAGATAGAGAAAAGCTGTTGCTTGCTTATATGTTTAGCTCATTTAGCTGTACAAAAGTCTCCATAGGGTCGAAGTTGTCTGATAAAAAATTAAAATTGAATTATAGTGTTTTTTGATTATTTAGAATGATAACTATAGCAGATAGAGAAAAGCTTTTTCATGCTTAAACATTCAGCTCATTTAGCTGTACAAAAGTCTTAATAGGGTTGACATCAAGACCAGGTGAGCGATTCAGGCTCCTGGGAGCCTCTTGTTAGGGTCCAGCGACTCTGTGAACTTAGGTCTTTTTTTCAGGCAGAAAACTTTTTGCAATACTTGTGTGGACAATAAATTGCTTGAAAAGTATAATAGCTAGGCATCTGATACTGGTTATACAGACACAATTTGTGTTTATGTCAAGAAATGAAAGCTTAGGTGGTTGATTTTAGTGGTTGATTTTAGTGATGGTGCCGGCAGGCGAGACATACTTTTAGTGGCCACACTTGTTGTATGATATTAAAGCATTAAGTCCTGTAAGCTATTTGTGTGTTTGCAATAAAAAATGACATGTTCTTTTTGTAGGATCAGGAAGAAGCAGAAAAAAGTTTGAGAGAAAACAGAATGTTGCTTAGGACTGTTACCATCTATATTGTAAAGGAAAAAAGGTGAGGCATCCTTAACTCTTTCCCACTCATAAGCGTCTTTTGACGCCTCTCCCGTATTTCCACAGAAGCGCCTTTTGACGCCCCTCCCGTATTTCCACAGAAGCGTCTTTTGACGACTCCACAGTTTTCCTCAGAAGCGTCTTTTGACGACCATCTATTTTTGTCTCTGATTAAAACGAGGCTCTTAATGCGTCATTCATGGAAATTTCCTACAGGGAAGCTATATGATTGGTCAACATTTTTAAGCCCTATTCACGTGGTTTTAAAGGAATTTTCTTTGTTTCATTCATAAAATAGATCGAAGCATGTCTCGTAGTAAACAAAATGGCGGCGTTGTCATCGAATGACGAGATGCTAGAGCGACTATTTTCAATCAGAAGACAAAAATAATAACTTTGAAGGGTTTTTCTGAGCCAGAATCTGATGTGGAAATCCCGAATTATTAGACAGCAGTGATGAAGATGGAAATGGCACCGACAATGACGATGTAAATGAGTTGGAATGGTCGAGTAACTTGGAACCAATTTGAGTTGAACCATGGACCACAATTTCCCGATGATTTCGAAACTCCAACCGCAACTCCTATGGATTATTTTAATCTTATGTTTTCCCCAGACATTCATGGACAAATTGTTCCATATACGAATTCTTATGGCCATTGGAAAATGGAGAAAACCGGTGAATTAGATCGCTTTTGGTTGACATAACAGAAAATGAAATTAATGCATATTTAGGTGTAAATATTTTTATGGGATCAAACACACCTCCAGCTTATAAGGACTTCTGGTCCAAGGATAATTTTATTGGAAATAGAAAAATAAAATAAAAAATACAGTAAGAATATATGATTTTTTATTGGTTTTATTGAAAGAAATGACCCATATTTACATTTATTTTTATTCAGTTCATTGAAACAACAGTAAATAATAAATATATTATGAAGGCAATATAATTGAAAAATACATCACAAAAAAGAGAATTTTATTAGGATTACAAAAATATATAGTTTGGTATATATATATCAATTAATTATCATGCTAATCAGCAAAATAAAGCACAACCCATAGTGATAAATAAATAATTATACCCCCGCTTCGAAGAAGAGGGGGGTATACTGTTTTACCCTTGTCCGTCCGTCCGTCCGTTCGTCCGTCCGTCCGTCCGTCCGTAACAAAACTTCCGTCACAGTTTTCTAAGCAACTACATGAAATAGAGTTCTGATATTTTGTATACAGCTTTATCATATAGTCCCTTATGGTGTATACCGATTATATGTTCCTACGTAGTCTACTTCCTGTTTACCGAATACTTAGGTTTTAACACATAATAGACATAAATGCAAAATTTTCGTCACAGTTTCCCAAGCAACTACATGAGATAGAGGTCTGATATTTTGTATACAGCTTTATCTTATAGTCCCATATGGTGTATACTGATTTTATGTTCCTACGTAGTCTACTTCCTGTTTACCGAATACTTAGGTTTTAACACATAATAGACATAAATGCAAAATTTCCGTCACAGTTTCCCAAGCAACTACATGAGATAGAGGTCTGATATTTTTTATACAGCTTTATCCTAAAGTACCATATGGTGTATACCGATTTTATGCTCCTAGGTTGTCTACTTCCTGTTTACTGAATACTTAGGTTTTAACACATAATAGACATAAATGCAAAATTTCCGTCACAGTTTTCCAAGCAACTACATGAGATAGAGTTCTGATATTTTGTATACAGCTTTCAGTGTTTTTGTCGCCCTCTTTCAAAGCAGTCCCCTCCTGTATGTTTTGGGAAGAAAAATCACAAAAAATAGGTATTTGGGAACCCAAAATAGGGGGGTAAATTAATGATTTTGGGAATTTTGCATGATTTTGAAAGAAATTTACTAGGGGAAACAGCCTGTATTCGGAGGTAAAATCAAGCAAACAAAAACACTGGCTTTATCCTATAATCCCATATAGTGTATAGTGATTTTATTTTCCTAGGTCAACTATTTCCTGTTTACCGAGTATTTAAACTTGTATGCATGGCTTAGTTTGGGGAGCGGGGGTATCACTAGTGAGCATTAGCTCACAGATTTACTTGTTCTAATCAGCTTGTGGAAATACTGCTGCTGTTGATCTAATCAGCTGTGGCTGCAGAGATAATTATAGCAGTAACAGTGTATGGTGTATAAATAGCATTCTGTTATTATCTCTGAGTGGTAAAGAGTTAATAATTCCCTGAATTTTTGGCTAGATTTCACTTAGTGAAAAATCAGGGTTATAAAATGGTCAGGGGAGGATGGACAAGCAGGAAAGAAATTTTTGTAACAGATTTTCAGCAACTGCAAATTGCAGCCACTTGATATTAGGTATACAGCATCAGGTTAGGGTCCCATAAGGTGGGGTTCAATTTCAGTTCTGTCACTAACCTACTTTTGTTTTACGAAAATAGCCAGTTTTGACTGAGCAATAGGTCATGGATTATAATTGCTCTGCCTATTTTACAAAAGGGTTACTTTTATCGTTTAAACTTAAGCACTTTAATATGCATCCTTTTGAAATTTTATCTAGTGATTACAGATACTTGAAAAATTACCTTTGTTCTTATTACATAGAAATGTCATTTTGAATGTGGCTTTTCTGTTTACATTAATAGTTAAGAATTAAAAAGTACATGTAAATGTAATTCACAACTCAATGCTTAAGAGTAAATGACTGTTGGCCTATTCTTTAAAAACACAAGTACTTATTTCAATTTTACAATCTATATTTTCAGCTCTGTCAATGAAAAGGTTGCCCTTGCCATTCTGTCTGCCATGATTCCCATGGGAGAGGTAATACTCAGTAAAGAGAAAGACACATCATCATTCCCTGAACTAATGAGTATCATGCAAACCTTGGCTGGTGCAGGACAGGGGGCAGGCCACAAGACACTGTTCCCAGCAGCCACTCAGTGGCTAGAGTTGTGGTAAGTACATGTATAAAGCATAAGGTGGCATGCAGACCTTGGCTGGTGCAGGACAGGGGGCAGGCCACAAGACACTTTTTCCAGCAGCCACTCAGTGGCTAGAGTTGTGGTAAGTACATGTATATAGCATAAGGTGGCATGCAGACCTTGGCTGGTGCAGGACAGGGGGCAGGCCACAAGACACTGTTCCCAGCAGCCACTCAGTGGCTAGAGTTGTGGTAAGTACATGTATATAGCATAAGGTGGCATGCAGACCTTGGCTGGTGCAGGACAGGGGGCAGGCCACAAGACACTGTTCCCAGCAGCCACTCAGTGGCTAGAGTTGTGGTAAGTACATGTATAAAGCATAAGGTGGCATGCAGACCTTGGCTGGTGCAGGACAGGGGGCAGGCCACAAGACACTTTTTCCAGCAGCCACTCAGTGGCTAGAGTTGTGGTAAGTACATGTATATAGCATAAGGTGGCATGCAGACCTTGGCTGGTGCAGGACAGGGGGCAGGCCACAAGACACTGTTCCCAGCAGCCACTCAGTGGCTAGAGTTGTGGTAAGTACATGTATATAGCATAAGGTGGCATGCAGACCTTGGCTGGTGCAGGACAGGGGGCAGGCCACAAGACACTGTTCCCATCAGCCACTCAGTGGCTAGAGTTGTGGTAAGTACATGCATATAGTATAAGGTGGCATGCAGACTTAACTGGTGCAGGACAGGGGGTAGGCCACAAGACACTGTGTCCAGCAGCCACTCGGTGGCTAGAGTTGTGGTCAGTGTATAACAATAGGTGACCCAATTCAAAAGTATCCAATTGGGTTTAGTAATAGTTTAAATACATTGGTACTTAAGAAAATAAATGAATCCATAGTACTTAAATTGTGGTATATAAATTGTAAGCAGTTTAATAATATAAATATGGATAGTTGTATGACATGTTATGTAATTTATTAATGGACTGAAATAAACTCTTTAATAAAGAAAATGCTTGATGATTCAACTTTTGTATGATTAAAGTTCTTAATTTCTTTAAAAATAATAAAATTATAACCTTCACAAAATCTAGATGAGGGCTTATAAATTGTTTATGTCTTTTGTTTCTAGTAATGAACAACTGGCAGATAAAGAAGTTCTGGATAGCCTGACAGATGACAACAGTAAAAAGAAGGTAAGTAATATTAAATGCCTTGTTTTCCTTCTTCTTAACTTGGAGAAAATTAATATACTGATAAAAAGGTTAAAAAATTGTAAACTTTTCTATAGAATTAAATTATAAGAAAATTTAATGAATATTGAAATGTATTTGATAACTGAAACAAAAATATTTTAACCTTTTCTTGTAACTAGATTATTTAAAGATGCAATAAATAAAGACTTGTATTTAATAACTGAACAAAAAATATTTTAACCTTTTCTTGTTTAACTAAATTGTGATTTAGGCAGAATTAATGAAAATTAATTGAGAAAATATGAAATGAAATGGGTAATTTATTTCTGAACCTTAAAATTGTTTAAATAGATATATTTTATATATTATTTTACTCTAATAGGCTTCTTTGAAATACTTCTGGCATTATCTTCTCTCTTTTATTTCAGGCTATATTAGATACTATATGTTGTCTGTTGTCCTACATAGGAGACATTCTGGGAGCATTGAAGAGAAACTCAGAAAAGTAAGAGACTAATCAGTTATTTAAAAAAACATGGCAACCAGTCTGCTCTGTTAGTTTGTTCATCTGTCTGTTATGACAGAAATAAAAAAAATGACTTCATATTAAAATAGATCTCAGTATTGAGTAAACTCTAATGAAGGAAGCAGTTTTAAGTATTTGGTCACTCTATGTTTTTAGTGCATCTGTTTTTCCATCTCCGTAGGGTAAAACCTATATTGTTTAAACTCAATACTCAAAAGTTGACACAAGATCTTTCTGAAATTTTACACAGTGGTAACACAAAGGATTACTACCTCCACTTTTGAGGTGACCTATACAGAAATGAACTGTCATGAATATATTTGATCTGGTCCAAAATTGATTGGTCTCGTTTGAGTGTGGCATTTTGAATAGTTTTTTGTTGCCTTTTACATATTTGAGTTTCCTACAGCAAAGCATCAAATATAAACTGTTATATAAATATAAATTAACTGAAGTGTTGGTTTCTATTTTCAGTCTTTTGACTTTGTTTAAAAGCATCTTTTTAAGTTCACACAAATTATTTGGGGTCCTGATTATGGTTGAATTGTTGCCAACAGGAAATTACCAATCAATCATTTCACATTTTTTCTATCATTTCAGAAGTGGAAGTTTACTGTCTGAAGACACAGAACCTACTGCAGTTGTGGTGAGAATAAATTGGTTTATTCTGTATTGCAAGGATTTAAATTGAATGTTTGAATGAAAAGAAATGAGAAGATCTCAACATTATTTTATGTACATGTGTTAAAAATGATAAAGGACAAATTTTACATGTGAAAGTAAACATGTTTGTTGATTTCCATTAAGCGTGTAATGATATTTTCTTGTCTAAAAACTATGCATTGTCATGAATTGAAAGTATATTTTTTTCTGTTTACAGGAGCCAGACAATGACTGGGTAGAAGACATAGCACAGGAAGATGATGATTCAGCTGCTGAGGACTCAGTAAGTTACAGCTATCATATAAAAACTCTATAAGACATATAGGCTATTTAGAAATGGAATTTAAGAATTGAACTTTGACTCAATAATTCAGCATCAAATATGCTTGATTAGCATGTGGCCAATGGAGATTTTAAATTTTAGAAAAAAAAAACAAAAGACATACATGTACAGGCCATTTTGAATATTCTATTTAATATTTGAATTTAAATATTGAACATCTCCTCAACAATTCAGCATCACATGCTTGATAAGCATGCTAAAGCTCATGTCAGTTGTAATATTTCTACATGGAAGACTAATTAAATGTGTAAAAAAAAACAGGTAGAAAAAGTGTAAGCCAATTATGAGTTAGAACATTTTAATGCAGATCAATAACCAAAAACAATGATAAAGTTTTGGGATGTAGAAAAACAAAAATTTGGTTTAAATATGAAGATTACTCTTGTACATTGAATAATCTATTAATTTTTCTTAGGATGAAGAGTCTTTGAACAACAAATTATGTACCTTTACTGTTACACAGAAAGAGTTTATGAACCAGCATTGGTAAGTGAACATTGTAAAATTGCATATGATAGTTGACTGTAACTTTAAAACCCATAACAAACCAATTTAAGTATCTTTCAAGATGGTCATGAATATTGAAGGATTTGTAGATTTAAACATTTTTCTACTAGTTGCATCTAATTTTGAATATATTGTTGAACATAAAAATTATTCTTTAGATGTGGAAAATGTTCTCAGAAATAGGTTGAGGAAATTTTTAATTCATTTAGATTAATTAATTTTCAACTTTTATACATGTACCAAATGAGACAAATGTTGAAATTATTTAGAATCATATACATGCAATGAATATTTTTCAACATACATACATGTATGATTCATTCTTTTTCCTTGAGACAATTTTACACATGCAATAAACATATGCCTATTTGTCATACATGTATATATGAAAATCTTATACAAATCTTAGTGAATAGATAATTACTTGTTACTTGTTTTGTAGGTACCATTGTCATGACTGTAAGATGGTAGAAGGAGTTGGTGTCTGTACTGTCTGTGCTAAAGTCTGCCACAAAGGTCATGACCTTACATATTCCAAGTTTGGCTCCTTCTTCTGTGACTGTGGGGCAAAGGATGACAACAGTTGTAAGGTAGGCAATCAAAAATTGATAATGGGAGTAAAATAAAATGGTCTAATGTGAGTATTAGCCAAAGAATTCTTGAAACAAAAAGTTCATAAAAGTAAATATTTTGGGAATGAAAAGTGCAAAATGGAAGCCATCATTTAGAAAAATAAAACATATGGAGATTTTGTGATAAGGGCACATGAAATTAATGTGGGATTTTGAATTTTCATCAGTAAAAAACATGCACTTTGTTTGACTCAATATAAATGTTAATGTCAATTTATTTGCTAGGCTTTGGTAAAAAGATCCTCACAAAGTGGCATGGACACAAATGACAACATGAACACTCAGTCTCCATTCTCCATGGATAACATACTCCCCAGCAGTCTGCGACGTAGGCTATCCACCACAGGGATATCAGAAAAGCCATCCAGTACCAACAAAGGTCTGGAGCAGGTCAATAAGGCAAGAGAGGCTCTGTGTAAACAGGTTTTGGGATGTAAAGAACTATTACTGAATCATTTGGTAGGTATTTTAATCATTAGAGTAAAGGATTATTAAGTAAGCAAACATGTATGAATTAAACTCCAGGTAAAAACTACAATATGCCTTACCTGAGATATATATTTGCTGATCTAGATTGGTCAAAAAATTGTTTAAGCTATTTATGTTGACTGTCATGGCTAACTCATATTTTTGAAAGATAAAGTCTTGCATTTGTTTTCACTCCATTTGTAATAAAATAAGCTTTAAAATATACAGCTACTTTTGTAATAATGATTCACAAAACATCTTTTCTATTTAAATGTTTTAGGAGAAATCTCAAACTGTGAAGACTGTATTGAACATGCTGGAGTCAATACTTCCAACTTTGACAGAAAATTACCAGAAAGTATCACCCATGGGAAGTACCAAGAGAGCACAGAAAGCTCTGTTTGATCTACATAATATGCCCAAAACAACAGAAAATACTGAGAATCTTATGGTAAGGTTCTGTAGTTTCTTATCAAGTACTAGGCCAAATGTATATTTATATAAGACTATGCTAAATTTTAGCATTCAAACTGCCCTTTGATGTGTTGTATGTATGATTACTTTGAAGCTACCGATGACACACAACACTTGATATTTGAAAGGAAATTAAAAAAATTCTCATTTGCCCATCCCATTTTTTTGTGAGTAGACCTTATCAGTTGACTTTAAAAAAAACAAAATGAACAAATAGTTTCAATTAATGTAACAAAAGAAAAAATTGTCATAGAGCATATAGATATGCATGTAATAGCAAGGATTCATAACTTTTAGCAGTTTTGTGTTTAAATTCTTAATTGATTACATATATTATTTCAATTTCAGACTGTTACCCTTGGTTCACAAGAAGGAGCATTTGAGAATGTCAGAATGAATTACAGTGGAGACCAAGGGCAGACAATCAGACAGTTAATAACTGCTCATATGATCAGACGTGTAGCCATGTGTGTCTTGGCATCACCACAGGGCAAGAGACAACATCTAGCTGTCAGTCATGAGAAAGGAAAGATAACCATATTACAGCTGTCAGCACTCCTCAAACAGGCTGACTCAAGTAAAAAGAAACTAACTCTTACTGTGAGTACAACATTAACACAATTCTTATCTGTTTAATAGATAAACATGCGTTGAAAGAAATCTTAAAAAATAACTCAAAATCCATGTTCTTTTAAGTTTTGATCGTATAAAATACAACTGTAATAAGACATATACAATTTGAGAACAACCTTTAACTGATGCTGATGAGAAAAAATATCAAACTTTCAAAAGTAAATTGCCTGTATTAACAAATTTTTACTGAACAACACAAGTTTAAATTGTTGTTTTGTTCTTTGACATTCTTTCGCTTTTATTTTAGCTTTATATATTCTTTATGTATTAGCCAGGTTCACAAATATATTGAAAATTATTTTCTTTTTAGAGACTGGCTTCAGCCCCCATACCATTCACAGTACTGTCTATCACTGGTAACCCATGTAATGAAGATTTCTTAGCTGTTTGTGGACTAAAGGTATGCTAACACATTCAGTATGATTTAGATTTAGAACTGATTCATCCACCCATTACACATGTCTCTTATTTGCAGCTTCTTTTCACTGCTCTTACAATTTTATAAAAGGCATTTATAAATTTTTTATATACATGTACTATCATTTTGCAGTAAGTATTGTAACAATCATTTTAAAAAACCCAGGAATATTGATGTTTTACAAGTAAGGTTTAACTCTCGAAGAATTGTCAAGAAGAATAACAGTATGTTTGATTTTCTTTTATTGATCGGCTGGATTTCATGAGTGAAAAAAATCTGGGATAAAAAATGGTGAATGTTTGGCAGGCAGCAGATCGACAGGAAGGGAAAATATCAACTAACAGTTTTCTCAGCAACTACCAATCACAGCCACTTGATATTTAGAATGTAGCATCAGCATGGGGTCCCATACTGATGGATTCGATTTCAAATCTTTCGCCCACCTATTTCCTGTTTTACAAAATTGGGCCATTTTTGACATATTTTTCCAAAATTGGTTGTGATGGTCTTTTGACTTTCTTTTGTAGGATTGTCATGTGTTGACATTCACCAGTGCTGGATCAGTTGCTGATCACCTAGTTCTTCACCCAACTCTGACTACAGGAAACTTCATCATCAAGGTAATAATTGCTGTATCTATAGTTATCAGTTAAAAAGGTGAAACAAAAATTTTGGTTTGGAAGAATTCAATTTAAAGATAAAATCATAAAGCTTTAATTTTGATGAGTATTATGATTAATAGGCAAAATGAGCATCAGGAATAACAAAATTTATTGGCTGGAACTTAACTGTAGTGTTATCTATCTTTTCTTGTCTTTTCCCTCCAGTCTAGGAGCACAACCAACAATCTGGTTAACAGTATAACTAAGAAGAATAGAATAATCCTCCACCAGTTGAATATATAATTATAGTTGATAAATATGATAAAGTCTACATGTAAATTATAATAAACACCATTACTTTTTCTTCTTTTCAACTTACAGAATTTTGATTAAATTATTTTTATTGCAGGCTATATGGCTTCCTGGAACTCAAACAGAACTAGCCATTGTAACAGCTGATTTTGTCAAGGTAACACACATTCATTGTCCTAATAATTGTGTGATTTTATGCCATGTGCCTTCATTATACCCCCCACTTCAAAAGTGGGGGGTATATAGTGATAGGGGTGTCCGTCCGTCCGTCCTTCCGTCCGTCCGTCCTTCCGTTACACTTCAGGGTACCCATCTCTTATCCGCAACTCCTCCTAAACCCCTTGGTGGATTTTCATTAAACTTACATAAAATCTTTGTGACATAATGTAGATGTGCACCTACTATTTTAAAATTTGATCAGAATGATTTTTGGGGTTTCCCATAGCAAAACATGGACTTAGCCATTCAACTACAGGGGGGTACCCATCTCTTATCCGCAACTCATCCTAAATCCCTTGGTGGATTTTCATGAAACTTACACACAATCTTTGTGACATAATGTAGATGTGCACCTACTATTTTAAAATTTGATCAGAATGATTTTTGGGGTTTCCCATAGCAAAACATGGACTTAGCCATTCGGCTACATGGGGGTACCCATCTCTTATCCACAACTCCTCCTAAACCCCTTGGTGGATTTTCACGAAACTTACACACAATCTTTGTGACATAATGTAGATGTGCACCTACTATTTCAAAATTTGATCAGAACGATTTTTGGGGTTTCCCATAGCAAAACATGGACTTAGCCATTCGGCTACATGGGGGTACCCATCTCTTATCCGCAACTCCTCCTAAACCCCTTGATGGATCGTCATGAAACTTACACACAATCTTTGTGACATAATGTAGATGCGCACCTACTATTTTAAAATTTGATCAGAACGATTTTTGGTGTTTCCCATAGCAAAACATGGACTAAGCCATTCGGCTACATGGGGGTACCCATCTCTTATCTGCAACTCCTCCTAAACCCCTTGATGGATTGTCATGAAACTTACACACAATCTGTGTGACATAATGTAGATGCGCACCTACTATTTTAAAACATGATCAGAATGATTTTTGGGGTTTCCCATAGCAAAACATGGACTTAGCCATTCGACTACATGGGGATACCCATCTCTTATCCGCAACTTCTCCTAAACCCCTTGGTGGATTGTCATGAAACTTACACACAATCTGTGTGACATAATGTAGATGTGCATCTTCTATTTTAAAATTTGATCAGAATGATTTTATGGGTTTCCCATAGCAAAACATGGACTTAGCCATTCGACTTCATGGGGGTACCCTTCTCTTATCCACAACTTGTCCTAAACCCCTTGATGGATTGTCATGAAACTTTTACACAATCTTTGTAACATAATATAGATGTGCACCTACTATTTGAAAAATTGATCAGAATGATTTGCGGGTTCCCATAGCAATACATGGACTCAGCCATTCGACTACATGGGGGTGCCCATCTCTTATCCACAACTCCTCCTAAACCCCTTGATGGATTTTAATGAAACTTATACACAATCTTTGTGACATAATGTAGATGTGCATCTCCTATTTTAAAATTATATCTGATTATTTTTTTGGGGGGGTGGGGGGTATTTATTTGTGAGCTGCGGCTCACAGTTTTTCTAGTTCTTAATTGTGTATTGACACTAAATGAATGTTTTGCCTATTCTATAATTTCAGACAGGTTACAAGTTGTTTTCCATTGCAAATTTGAAAACTCAGTATTATGATGCCATGTCATGTTAGCTTATTGAAGTATTGTGGATTCTATCCCATATTAACTTATTCCTCATACCATGAGTATATTTTGGCTTTGTATTTTAATTAAGAGGAACTAAGCAATACTTATACAAGAAAAGTATTTTGTCTGTTTATAAAACTCACTGACAAAGTAGATGAACATCAATTAAGAATTATGATAATGTATTTTTTTCAACAGATTTATAGCCTTGGTTCAGATGCTCTCAGCCCTCAGTATTTCTTCCTGCTACCCAGTGGTAAGATAAGAGATGCCACATTTGTTTCCACTGAGGATGGTTGTAACATCATTCTGATGGCCTCAACGGGATATATCTATACCCAGATACTGGAGGAATCTAGCAGTGCCAAACATGGCCCCTTTTACATCACAAATGTAGTGGAAGTCAACCATGATGACCTAAAGGTAACATAAATTGTTAGAATCTAAAAAGAATTGAAATATAAACGAAACAATGCAATAAAAGTTTATTGGGGCCTTAAATTCAAATTTTACACAGTGGATAAGTACCATTTTTGGATGGATTTCTTGGAGTGAAAAATCTGGGTTATAAAATGGTGAATGTTGGGAGGCGGCGGGCGGTTACAGTTTTCTCAGCATATATACTTATCACAGCCACTTGATATTTGGTATAAAGCACCCGGTGGGGTCCCGAAACATGGGATTCAATTCCAGGTCTGTCGCTCACCTACTTCCTGTTGAACGAAATCCGGCCATTTTTGACTCTGACAGATTTTTAGATCACCTGGACCAAAGGTCAATGTGAGCTATTGCCATCACTTGGCATCCGTCGTAATCGTCTGTCGTCGTCCGTTATCGTCGTCCGTCGTCGTGGTTAACTTTTCTTTGAAAATCTTCTCCTCCGAAACAACTAAAGGGATTGCTTTGAAACTTTGCACACTTCATCTATGGGATGTCCTCTACCAAGATTGCACAAATGGTGCCGCTGTCCAAACAACATGGCCACCGTTACTATAAATAGACTAGGGGGGGGGGGTCAGACTACTGTTTTTGGCTTGTAAATCAAGTATAATAGATAGATGAAATCTGATGCCACGCTACTGCTTCAGCATCAAAAGCTCTAAAAAAGTCTTCATGCAGTGGAAGTTGTCAGATGACCCCTTATAGGAGTTACGGCCCCTTAAAGGTGAAAAATAGCATTTTTTCATGTTTTTATACGACCGCAAATTTTTTGCGATCGTATTATGTTATGGCTATGTCATTGTCGTTGTTGTTGTTGTCGTTGTCGTGGTCTGTAGACACTTTGGTTTCCGTGTAAAAAGTTTAGTTGTAGTCAACCAATTGTTATAAAATTTTTATATAATGTTTATAACCACTAAAGCAAGGTTGGTATTGCATTTGGGGTTTCTGGCCCCTACCATTTTAGAAAAAAGGGCCAAAAGGGGCTAAAATGGGTGTAGTGACAAAACGTCTGTAGAATGTTTAATTTTCATCCGATTTTGATCATTCTTTTTGTATTGTAGTCCTCAATAAATTCTGTCAACAAAATGTAACAACACCTTTGATGTATCTTGTACTGTTACAATGCTATAAGGGGTCAAAAAGGGGCCACACCCAAACAATTGACTTTTTTATTTGTGGTCGGATTTTCAAAATCTTTTTTTCAATGGAATCCTTGTAAAAATCCCTGCCTGCGTTTTCAATCAGATTTGCAATATCTCCAACCGTTTTTGAGAAATAAGGGGTCAGAGGGGCCAAAAACACCAATTAAAAAAGTTTGTCAAGGCAAATAGTTTTATAATTAAAATTAAGTTGTAGTTATTACATGTATATAAATAAGGCTTTTTATATTAGATGTTGATGTAAAAAAATGCATTTTTAAGTCCACCACAGGATGCATGTGTCAAAAAGCTTTGTAAGTCCACCATTGGCTTCATGTGACCAAAGCAATGGACTATCCATATTAGGCCTCCAACATACATGGTTAAACTTGTTGCGGTCATATCATGCTGTGCTCGGCGTAGCTTTTTATTTGTTTATAGAATGAAAACTGTTAAAGATAAAGAAAAGTTGTTGCTTGCTTAAATGTTCAGTTCATTTAGCTCTAGAAAAGTTTTCATTGGGTCAAAGTTGTCAGATAACCCCTCAAAGGGGTTACGGCCCCTAAAATAACGCTTTTTCATGTTTTTGGCCTATAGAATGAAAACTATAGCAGATAGAGAAAAGCTGTTGCTTGCTTAAATGTTCAGCTCATTTAGCTCTAGAAAAGTGTTTAGGGTTGACTCAAGACTAGGTGAGCGATTCAGGCTCCTGGGAGCCTCTTGTTACTTTATAGTTCTAGGAAATCAATGGCTGCAGACTCTTAATATATACATGTAGGTTTCATCCTATAAAATGTTGGATGATTTCATGCCTATAACTGATCTACTTCCAATTTACTGAATACATAGCCTATGACCTATATATTTAATGAAAAACTGTATATATACATGTACTTGCTGGTTATAAAAAATGTTTTATGATTTTAAATGTGATTGCAGGAAACCAATGGGAATGTTGCTGGAGGTGGTGTATCTGTTTACTACTCACATGCTCTACAGCTGTTGTTCTTCAGTTATACACAAGGTATTTTACATATGCTTATAGCGAATCAAATGTTCCGTTCCCTCAAGCTGAACAGGAACTCATCAAGGTACTTTGGAGTACTGGTGCTAAATCTATACATAGAATGTTGTAATTATAGAAGCTAATCTTTTTGATCAGTTAGACTCGCACCTTCATTGAAAATGAAAACTACTATTTCTGAGAGATAAGTGCTTATATCGATGATTTTTGCAACCAAATAATATTTTTTTATGAATTGAATGCTTGAAACAACTCTTTGACATTTATTTTGCACAGTTCTTTTATATAAATACCCTTTTTGACATATTTTACCAATGTAAAATTTTCAACAGGTAAATCTTTTATACTTGGAAAATTTCTCCTTACAACAAGATAATCTTCTCTCTATAGATTTGATTTAAAACTGATCAGGGAGATCAACTTCCATTGTAACACATTCAATAGGAGGATTAAGTACGGGTACTCAAAAATACCTTGATGAGTCCCTGTTCAGTTTGGGGTAGTTAAACATTTTATTCGCTATAAGACATTTTCAGAATTAGGGAGGAGTCCTATATATATATGCTTATTATGGTTGTTTTCTTTTGTTCTTTTAAACAGATAAGTTTATTTTAAAAACTGTGGGTGTATGTGTTTTATTTACTCTTACAATGTGTTTGCAAGTGGAGAGCTTGTACTAATGGAATGTTTACACTATTTTAGGAAAGAGTTTTTCTGCAACTTTGAAGAAGGATATGTCAACAACTTCAATGTTGTTCCAGATCAATTTGAAAAGGCAAGTACATGTTTTGATGTTATCAGTCATATTGTTGTCTTCATTTCTGTCTGTGTTTGAAACTATAAAGGGTATAAATTATTTAAGTTACCACTGTGTTTTAGTACCATTTGCAGATATGATGCTAAAATGTTTATGCAAACTCATCAAATATTTTTTGAAAAACTGAATATATATGTGGATGTGGCCCTTCCTGGCTTTGCAAGATTTCAAGTTAACAAAGTTACAGCATTGTACAAATGTATCACAATAATCCAGAATAGGACTTTGTTTAGTTTAAATATGATTATATTGTTTTCTTGGTGAAATAATTTCTTATTATTGTGTCAATTTGCAGTAATGGTTCAGGTAAAGGTGGCAATAGTAACCAGCCTTTAGTACAATGGTCAGAAGTTCCCAGTCACGTTGGACTTATGTACTGTATGACACAAAGTACCAACAACCCAGTAGTCCTCATGATAAAGCCTGATGCTATCCTAGTACAGGAGATAAAAGTTGTCCCAGCTAAAGCTAAGGTAGGTATCAAAGTGAAACAAAATTTTTTGTTGAAAAAAAAATCGTACACTTACTTTCACTAGACCCAATCTGCTATGCCCCTCCCTTCAGAATCAAATGGTGGTCCCCTTATGTTTAAGTCAAATCTACTTTGAAAACTAAAATATAGTTCTACAGTCTGTGTGTCTGTCTTATTACAGGTACATATCTTGGTGAGTCTAGGTCAGGCTTTCATCAACCATTAGCATGACGTCAAAAAAAGATTGGGAAAAAATGCATCAATAAAAGACCCAATGCTGATATGTACTTTATTTTTGATTGTTTCAGATACAAGATGTAGTTGCAATCAGACATACTGCTTCTAACTCTGATCAGGTTTGTTTAACTTATTGTTATTCATTTTTTTTACCATACCACAAAGTTAATATGAATTAAATATATGTTTATTTTGCACTATGTTGTTAGCCTTTTCAAAAATACTTCCTATAAATCTGTTTCTGTGTCAACCAACATGATTAAAACATGACAAAAGCCTTACATATAAAACCTTGCAACTTACATGTATAATGAAAGAAAATGTGCATGCTTTCCTGATATGGGGAATGAATAATTGTGGCAGTCTTCTCATAAAAGTACCCTGAAACTACTTAGTTCATTAATCAATATATTATTTGTCAAAATATTACACATACTATATACCCAAGTTTATCAAGTGTTACAAGAATTAGGACAGTTGAAGAGAAAAAAATCTTTTTCATTTTTCTAGCAAAGAACAACCATGATATTACTATGTGAAGATGGAAGTCTGAGAATCTACATGGCTAACACAGACAATACAAGCTATTGGCTCTCCCCTTATCTACAGCCTCAGAGCCCTATAGCTGTACTAAAACCTGTTAAGAAGAAGAAAGTGACAAGGTCTGGACATACTACAGGGGCTGTTTCGTTCCCTATGGACTTCTTTGAACATTGTTATCAGTCAAATGATGTAGAATTTGGAGGCAATGACTTACTACAGATATATAATACACAACAGATTAAACATAGGCTTACAGCTGTAGGATTATATGTGGCTAGTACAAAGGTTAGTAAGAGTTTGTAGACAATTAATACACAACAGATTAAACATAGACTAACAGCTGTAGGATAGTATGTGGCTAGTACAAAGGTTAGTAAGAGTTTGGAGGAAATGACTTGCTACAGATATACAATACACAACAGATTAAACATAGGCTCACAGCTGTAGGATTGTATGTGGCTAGTACTAAGGTTAGTAAAAGTTTGTAGGCAATGACTTGCTACAGATGAGGCTTGTTTAGGGTATATTGGGATATGGGATATTCACACAATTTGTTCATTTGATACGGGATATTTGAGGCAAAACTTACTGGGATATTTAAGTCCATTTTATTTACAGGGATATGGGATACTGGAAAAACACTTTTTGGGATATGGGATATTTGATGAAAAATTTACGGGGATATGGGATATTGGTTCCCCCCCTAAACAAGCCCCACAGATATATAATACACAACAGATAAAACATAGACTTACAGCTGTAGGATTGTATGTAGCTAGTACTAAGGTTAGTAAGAAAGTAGGCAGTTAATGAAGGATGCACCTATATACTGGTTGATTTACTATTGGTCAGGTTTCGTGGTGTTATACTCATGTGGATATCTGAAAATTGGATGGTGGAGAAAATATTGATGTAAGCGTTTCTCAGCAACAACTAATTGTATCCACTTGATTTTTGTCTCGCCTGCGAAGCAGAGCGGGACATAGGTGTTACTTTACCGGCGGCGGCGGCGGCGGCGGCGGCGGCGGCGGCGGCGGCGACGGCGGCGTTAACTTTTTGAAAAAGTTTTATGAGCACCTCCATATCTCAAGAACTATAGGTCCTGGGTTGATGAAACTTGGTATGCATATGCCCCAGTAGTAGCTTAGCACAGTTGCATCCCCATCTTTTGACCTTGACCTTGATTTTCCGGTTGAGTGACTTTGACAATTTTCAATACATATAATAGCAATGGAAAAGTTTTGCGAGCACCTCCATATCTCAAGAACTATAGGTCCTAGGTTGATGAAACTTGGTATGCATATGCCCCAGTAGTAGCTTAGCTCAGTTGCATCCCCATCTTTTGACCTTGACCTTGATTTTCCGGTTGAGTGACTTTGACAATTTTCAATACATATAATAGCAATGGAAAAGTTTTGCGTGCACCTCCATATCTCAAGAACTATAGGTCCTAGGTTGATGAAACTTGGTATGCATATGCCCCAGTATTAGCTTACCACAGTTGCATCCCCATCTTTTGACCTTGACCTTGATTTTTCGGTTGAGTGACTTTGACAATTTTCAATACATATAATAGCAATGGAAAAGTTTTGTGAGCACCTCCATATCTCAAGAACTATAGGTCCTAGGTTGATGAAACTTGGTATACATATGCCCCAGTAGTAGCTTAGCACAGTTGCATCCCCATCTTTTGACCTTGACCTTGATTTTCCGGTTGAGTGACTTTGATTATTTTTATTGCATATATTTGCAATGTTTAAGTTCTATAAACATCTTTTGATCTCAGAAACTGAAAATCCATGTAAATTCAAAATATAGTGGAAGTAAGAAAGAATAATTGTTTCTGATGGTGCCGGCAGGCGAGACATACTTTAGTGTTAACTCTTGTTGGAATGCAGGACCTGTTCGACAAAATTCGGCCATTTTTGTCTCTGATCCATTTTATGAATGAATGAGAGGGTAAAACAAATAAAAGAATAATATTTTTTTTTAATTTCAAAATATTAAAATATGAAGCAGTGGTATCAAGTTGGAAATGAATAAACTATGTATTTATTAATATGCATCAAAACACACATTTAATTACATGAGCTTCAATATTATGGATTTTGCTTTTACAGCCAGCCGGTTTTACCATAGAAATAAGCAACACCAATGCCACCAATGTGATTGTTGGACTAAGAGTACAGATTGGACAACAAAGCTTGGACAGAATACCATCATACCTAGAAGTATTCAGCAGGACTACTCCTGTAAGTCAACAAATTCACCTATTGGTTTTATGTTCCATAATTTTTTTCTTTTCTGGTCATATCTTTATGCAACTTTGTACAATGACACTTAAGAAACAAGCTTAACATTGGTGTAAAAAGTAGGAGAATTGAAACCTTAAATTGGTTGAAAGCAAAAATTTGTTTCTTCAAGACATGTTTGCATGTAAATGTAATAAAAATATTGGAACAAATCCACTTTCAATATTTCTTACTCTGGGTTAAAACTTTTAGATGTGATTGATTTTAAAATATGTTAATTAGGGCCCCGCATCGAAGATGCGGACGCCCTATAGTTTTCACTTTGTCCGTCCGTCCGTCCGTCCGTCCGTCTGTCCGTCCGTCAACAATTCTTGTGAACACTAAAACTCAAAAACTATTAACACCACAGTTCTGTAACTTTGCACAGCTTCTAAGTAGCATGTCATGATGTGCATATTAAAATTTTGTGCAAATCTGATTAAAATTTTTGTAAAAAATCTTCATTTTTTATCGAAAATCACAGATTTTGAGAATTGGACTTTGTGAACACTAAAACTCAAAAACTGTTAACAATACAGTTCTGAAACTTTGCACAGCTGCTAAGTAGCATGTCATGATGTGCATATTAAAATTTCGTGCAAATCTGATTAATATTTTTGCAAAAAACTTCATTTTTTATCGAAAATCACAGATTTTGAGAATTGGACTTTGTGAACACTAAAACTCAAAAACTGTTAACAAAACAGTTCTGAAACTTTGGTCAGCTGCTAAGTAGCATGTCATGATGTGCATATTAAAATTTCGTGCAAATCTGATTAATATTTTTGGAAAAAACTTCATTTTTGATCGAAAATCACAGATTTTGAGAATTGGACTTTGTGAACACTAAAACTCAAAAACTGTTAACGAAACAGTTCTGAAACTTTGGTCAGCTGCTAAGTAGCATGTCCTGATTTGCATATTAAAATTTCGTGCAAATCTGATTAATATTTTTGGAAAAAATCTTCATTTTTTATCGAAAATCACAGATTTTGAGAATTGGACTTTGTGAACACTAAAACTCAAAAACTGTTAATAATACAGTTCTGAAACTTTGCACAGCTGCTAAGTAGCATGTCATGATGTGCATATTAAAATTTTGTGCAAATCTGTTTAATACTTTTGGAAAAAACTTCACTTTTTATCGAAAATCACAGATTTTGAGAATTGGACTTTGTGAACACTAAAACTCAAAAACTGTTAACAAAACAGTTCTGAAACTTTGTTCAGCTGCTACGTAGCATGTCCTGATTTGCATATAAAAATTTCGTGCAAATCTGATTAATATTTTTGGAAAAAACTTCATTTTTTTATAAAAAATCACAGATTTTGAGAATTGGACTTTGTGAACAATAAAACTCAAAGGCTATTAACAATACAGATCTGTAGTTTCATATGCATTCCATGGAACATGCCTTAGTGGTTATAATTAAAGTTCGTATGATTTTGAAAACACTTAGATATTTTGCCGCGGGGCCCTTTCTGACTTTGTCAGTATTCTAGTAATTTGAAGTAGCCAAGTAAATATCCATTCATTCAAATGGGCAAAGCTGAGATTCTTAAGTCTGAAAAATGTTATATTTTAACTTACATCTACATGTGTATTTTTGACTTAAAAATTTCAGATTTGATGAAGTATTCTGTTTTTAGGTGACTGCCACTAAATGTAGATGGTATGACTTGCCTTTCACTAGAGAGGAGTCTTTGACAGCAGACAAGAAAGTCACATTATTTGGTAAGTCCAAGTTTGAAATTTCAAAGTGAGTTTGTTCAATAGTTGGTTAATTGGCTTTTAAAAACAAAATGTATTTGTCTTTATTTAAGGATTTATCTGCAATTGTAAATACAAACATATTTATTTTCTTATATAAGAATTATATTCTCTTCAGTCTTTTAAAACTTTTCTAGCCTGTGTAAAAAAAATTAAGAAAATGTAATATTTTACTTGTGAATATGGGGTAAAGTTTATTAAGATTTATTTGCTTTTATTTCAAGTTGGGGCCAGTGCTGATCCTGGAGGTGTCACTATGGTCGACTCCATTAAAGTATACGTCAAGACCAAGGAATCGTTTGGATGGCCTGAAGAGAATGATGAGTTCCCAGAATCCACCAAAACATTACAACCTCCTGGTGTTGTCACAATAACTGAGAGTGAGACTGTATCATTTGCTCCACTTCCTCTGACCTGTGCTGATAGGTAAGTGTTGTTTATATTGTCTCACGTGTGAAGTTTCTTTAATTGCAAGTTGTAGTAAAACTGATTTTATTTGGAGATTAAATTCTACATTGTATTTAAGTAGACACCAACAAAAGAAAATAGGATAAATTGAAGATAATTAGTTTTAAAAAAGTTAAGCAAAGACACTTAGATACAATAATTATTTTATGGACATGTTCTTAATGCCAAGGTTTGTTTTTTTTTAAATGGAAATTTACTTGAAAAGTACACATTCACTTTATATGATGAAATGGGCAATAATTCTTTTCTGCATGATAGTGTAGAGGCATATTGTCATTCTATTTACATATAATAATTGTATTACTTCAATTTATATTAATTATTTAACAGATTGCTAGGAAGTGCATTGGAAGTATTAGATGGGGCTTTTGTCAACACATTGTCTACTGACAAAGTAAGTGTGAAAGGGTCCCTCTTTTTAACAGAGATGAATGTTTTATATCATAATTTATATTGTTATCGATGCAAAAGAAGAATACTTTTCTCATAAATAGAGAAAACATAAATGTTTTGTTTAATCTTAAGCATAGCACAATCAACGAGGTTTCTCATCCAAATGCCCAACTTTCTAATGGACTAACAGTAATTTAAGTCAACATCGCAACCAACAACATAAACTAACAAAAGTGAAAAATTACTGGAAGTTAAGCACAAACACAAACATTTTAAATTTTATTTTTGTGATTTTTACAGGATCCAACAAGAGAGAAAGCTTTAACCATTGCCACTAAGCTATTGACATTACCAACTCCACCAAGTGTACAGCAACATACTAAATCTCTGATGGCTTCTCTGTTCCCCAACAACTCCACCTATTATAATCACAAGGTATGTAAATGTAGAACAGCAAGCATAAGTATAGTTTTTAAAAAAAATAAACAAATTATTTGTTCCTCAATGCATAAAATCTATGTTTATATGCTTGTAACAAATAGCTTCATAACACTAGTGTAGCTTTGTTACATTTAACAAAAAAATTACATTAAAGCTAGGTATTATGGATCATCTAGTTATTAAAGTGATCATTTTGTGTTGACATTAAAGGCCTTACTATAGAAGATGATGACACAACCTACAATTATAATCGACAATTTAAAAAAATCCACGACAGAAAATAGCCATCAGCCTTCAATTTCAATGTGACCAGGAATTGCTGCTAGCTGTTTTGCTTTGGCCTTGGATTGAAAATAAACTACACATGATTCAAGCCCAATCCTAAAATCCCAATGAAAGACCATCTTATTGACAACAAACAAATGACATAAATTCGATGAAAACAAACATAAGCATTGATAAAGACTCCTGGCTTAGGACAGGCACATTTAAAATGACTTCAGAGGGATAAAATCAATTACAGTTCTGTTTATTTGATTTGATGTTTTCTAATGTTAGTCATTTTGACATTATTCTAACAGCTCAAACACAACTTTTCACACAAATTATTTTGCATCTATTATCAGGACCAGGCCCAATTAGCCCATGTCATGGAGAGTCTGTCTAAGGAACAGTTAGACTTGGATGTTGAGGCCTACCAAAGACTGCTTGTGACTGCTAGGTCTGTAG
Organism: Arcuatula senhousia; assembly: GCA_963971305.1. NCBI lineage: Eukaryota > Metazoa > Mollusca > Bivalvia > Mytilida > Mytilidae > Arcuatula > Arcuatula senhousia. Next base: position 29,294,176 of record OZ020311.1, on the reverse strand, counting down.
CTGTAGCCAGACCTTGTAACCTGGTAAAGTTTGCCGAAACAGGAACTGCTCCAAAGGAAGAAGGTAAGTATTTTCTTCTTAGGATTTTTGGGCTAGGGTAGAGATCACTGGCCTTTGTCTTGTAATGTAATAAATGAACTTATCTGTAATACTATATTTATATGCTCTCAGGAGGTGTTCCAGTCCTGCTTGTAATTTACAAAACAGGACTTTCCCACCTGTATGTGATTAGGTTTTTCAGGTACCTGTCCAAGGTCGGTGGTTTCCTCAGGGTACTCCAGTTTCCTCCACCAATATAAATGACCTCCCTATTTGACCCTGGTGCATTGAAATGGGTGTTAAACCGTAACACACACACACATATTTAAATGCAGAATATTCTATAAACATGTAGAGCATCATTCAACAGTACTTACTGAAGAGATTATGAAAAATTCATAATTCAAGTTTGAGTTTTATTTAGCCTCTTAGTCTAAAAATTTGACACAGCATGATGGCAAACATAAAATGTACCAATATTAAAATTCACTGTTTTGCATATATGGATGTCAAATAAGGGTGTTTTATGGTTAAATCTTTTACATATATTAAGTTAAAGGTTGTGTTATAGAATAATGATGAAATAAATCTTTTATGAATAATTTATAAACAGTTTTAGAGGTGACAGATTTGGAAGATGAGAAGGATACTCAAACCAACTTGTGTCCATCTGATGCTAAAGACAGCCGACATTTTGTCACCATGTTGACTGAAGCATTCTGGGATTTACACAGTGCTAAACCAGCCAATCCAATGCTAGCTCCTGTTTGTCTTCCAGGTGATGAATAATTTTATTAAACATCTTAAAAATTCCTTATGCATAATGATAACAATATGATTGGGGGCAAGATTTAGCAGCATACAATATTTAACTCCATATTGTTTACAACAGTGCTCTGAAAGATCGGAGAAAGTCAGTCAGTCATGAGTGGAAAGCCCCAGTTTTCACTATGACGTGAGCAGAAAAATGATAGTGAGAATCAACAAGAACTTTGTTCAAAAACAAAAAAGAAGAATTTGTTTTTAAAACTGTTGCAAATGTTTGACATTTTAATCTATAAAAGATGGATGGTGATCCATTCTTTATTTTTAATGTTAGTTTTTCCCCGCAAGTTGTGCTGATGGCGCTTGGGTGCGGTAATTGAAATAAATACATGTACATGTATGAACAATCAACTTGATGATAATATTAGAATAATATTTAATTGAGTGGATGATAAAGGAAGAAATCTTTGTTGTTTTCTAGTAATTTTTTTTACATAAATGTATTCAACATTTAGGTACTGTGATGTCACTGACTTTGTCAGTAGTTATTGATTTTAGATACCTTAAAAGTTAGAAATTTGTGCTAAATTTGCAGTATTTTCATACTCCATTCCAGGTCTATCCCATGTAGATGCTACAGTTAGTGCACTGATAGAGATAATCAATGCCTTTACCCTGTGTGATCTGGAGACAGCAAATCTAGCCACTAAATTATATGTCAAATTCCTAATGTCTGCAGTAAGTATTCCTAATAGTATAAGCATACTATAATTAGTGCACTGATCAACAAATCAATGCCTCCACCCAATGTAATCTGGATACACTGAAATCTGAAAAACAATTGTAAATAGCCTTGAAAAAAGTATGTCATATATGAATTTTTACATGGTTGAACCACAAGAACAAGAGTTGATAGGTAATATGTTATAGTCTCTGTTTAGTTATATGTCTGCCTGCATAACACATTTGATATCAGAATGAAGACTTGAAAAAGGATGCACTGTATTCATAAAATGTCTCAACAGAAGTGCTTGTTTATCATCATACTTATCACTATAACTTTTGTAGGAGCAGACAGTGAGTTTTGCCTGTAAACAAGCCATCATAAGATCCCTAAGACCAAGACATAGAAGGAGAAGAGTTTATATACCCTCACCACCAAGATGTAGCTCTCCAGGTTAGTCTTAAATTGTTGAAGATAGGGAAGATAGGGTAAAATTTCTCTTTCCAAAGATTTGTGAGGGTGACAATATTTTGTTCTTTTGTTTTAACCACTTTGAACTCCAATAGAATTTTAGATAAAAAGAGCATGATTTAATGGTATCATATAATTTGAATAGGAACACTTTTTACCCATAAACTTCATTCTGATTACAAAGTAAATCAGAACCAAACCAATGAATAGATTGACATTGTGTAAAACCGGTCGGGACCATGTTTTTATTTATATTTTAAGGTTCATCTGTACCTTTCTTTAAAACATGGCGTTATTTTTAATCTATATTCAGTGTATGCACAGCCAAAACTGCACATAAAACTGAAATATAAAGTGTAGCTGGACCTAGATATTAAAAATTCTTACCTTTTCTCTATGAATTCTTCCTGAAAAAATCCTTTATTTTAGAGATCTCTTTTTTCTCCGCTTTTAAAAACACTTGATTTAAGGCTAATATCACTTTCAGCCTTTCTTGTGGCCTCAAATTTCATGCAACTTTCAATAAGGGATTTAACTAAAAGTGTTCACCTCGTTTGATGTAAGAGGCACAATCGGGATAGTTTGTCCTTCTTCAATTTAAAATATGAACAGGAAAAAAAAAGAGATCTTTATTTTTAAGGAACTTAAAATGAAAAATTGATGGAAATTGAATCAGAAATTACCATATCTAGGTCCAGCTATGCTTTAATTTATTATTTTATTTGTAGTTTTTGTTTTGCATATACTAAAAAATAGGTAGAAAATTTCGCTATTTATAACGAAAGGTACAAATGAACCTTAATACAATTTTCACTATATTAATGTTTTATCAGGTGGTGGAGATGATGATGATGGTGACAATGATGACACAGACCGTCCTGATGACAAACCTACAGTGAGAGTCCCTGCTCCCACCCCACCTGCTGAACCAGAAGGGGATGAAGCTTTTGAAGTTGTGGTAATTAAGTAGACTTAGATTTCTTTCAACAATTATGTATTAAATGTATTTTGTGTTTGTTTTTCTGTTTATAGAAAAAAATTCAGTACTTGAAAATTCAATAAAAATACAACACGTGATTTTAAAACTAGTGATTAAGATGAGAATAAGAACTATTAGTTTTCACTTTCAAAAGATTTTAAAGTTATTTCAAAGAGTAAATATTTTTAACATCTCAGGAATCTGGTGAGCCAATGGATATAGAGCAAGCTGTATCAGGGCGCCCTCTAGGGTTAGAAGAGTTGTTATCAGGGGGAGTTAATTTCCCTCCCATGGTAGATATCCCTCCAGATGCTGATGATGAAACCATGGTAGAGTTGGCTATAGCACTAAGTTTACAGGAACAGGTATTTTTTTATAAAAGAATATTTGGAGTGGAGTTAAAAGAGAATTGTAGCACAAGTTTTGAATAAAGTTGGATGATAAATAAATAATACAGTATTTATTATAGATAAATGTAGATTTATCTTAGATTGAGGTAATGAATGTAGAAGAAACCACCTTAATTGAACTTTGAATATGATATACCAGTATACGTAATCACAAACAAAAGTGATGGTACATACATGTACATATTATTTTTATTAAGGTAGAGCGTGGCACTTGGGTCCAAAATTAATTTGTCAATAGATTTTCTTCAAAATTAACATAGATGTCCTAAATGATGTACTTTTTCATAATTTAATTCCAAATTCAGGGGTTTCTTCCCTACTTTTCAAGTTATATCAGGTTAAAGTATCATTTTTTTAATATGAATTATATAGGGAAAGCCATAAAACCTCACAAAAATGTTCCATTACTTTTTTTCCTGTCAATAGATTTCCCTCATTTTTTGACATTTTAAAGATCTTGCAACAATTCATCATCTTAGATAAATTTAAAGTGGGGTTTCTTGCCTTGATTTTTACGTACAAGCAAAAATAGGAGTAAAAAATGATGATTTTTCATGATTTTTGCCGAATTACCTCCCTTGACCATACTTTAGCTAAGAATTTATACTACTTTTAGAATACAAATTTTGCTCATATTGATAAAATGTGCCTAAACATGGTATAAAGATTCTAAAAACACAAAAATCTCAAAAAAAATTTCAAATTTCATATTTTGGGCAAGTCACATGACCACTGTCCTGCTCCACCTTAAAACGAAAAAAGATAATCATTATTTTCAACTTTATTACAGATTTACAAATATCCGTTTATGTACAATATTTGTGTAAATTTCTAATATTTTAGCCTGGAAATGGTTCCTTAGGACTTCAAGGTCTTAGACTTGCAGCAGCTCAACAAATGGTAGGTCAATCTAAGTTAAATGCATAATTTGAAAAGAATAAAAACAATAAAGAACTTCAAATCACTCTGAAATTTGAACCATCAAACTGCAAGTTTTTTTAAGATTTTTTAAAATGATATTTAAGTCTGAAAAATCCTTAGATATCAATTTAATATTTTCTTCTTATTATAAAGGATGATGATGAACTAGAACAAGGTCCTCTCTCTGACACTACAGCCTCAGCCCCTGGTAGTGATGATGAGAATGGCAGTAATGCCGCTACAGATGGCTCCACCCTTAGGACATCTCCAGCAGAACAGGCAGGAAGTGGAGGATCAGAAAGTGGTGGCAGTGCCCCTGAATCTATCTCTGGGGATCAAAATGGTACATATAAATTTCTTCTAGTGTCTATTTCGTGGTAAAAAGGAATCCCCACATCTCTCTGTCATTATGTCTATCCACATAGCTGTTATGCATAACACCTTCCAAGTCTCTTCATTAAATTTTATAAAACTTAACATTAATAAATGTAAAGCATATTATATAGGGATGTATGTGGATAAATGTTCATGTTACTCGTATATCATTGAAGGGAGACAAATGGACTTGATATTATCCAGAATAGAGTCTTATGTTGTACAGCAGTATCTCCATTAAGACTTCTTGCATTTCTTGTCATGATTTTTTAAGTCACTAGATTGACTAAAGGTTTATTTCTGATTGTGGTACTGTGAACCTAAACACATGGTTAAATGGAGGTTTAAGTGTGGTATTTAATTAAACCCCTAATGAGCTTGGGGTGCAAAAAATATCCTTTGTTATGATGTATGTTGCTGGAATGATATGATCTGAATCAAAATCTGTCAGTGTATCAACTTTGTATTATACTCTGATACTGTAAAGTAAATAAAGAATATAAAGCCGAGCCTGACTGCCAGCCCAAGACTGGCAAATTTTCAGCAGGGCTGGCTAAAATGAATGAATATTTGACTGGCTGTATAGTAAAAATAGGTAGAATTTCAATTCAGGGCTGGTAACTTTTTCAGCTAATTTCCTACCCTGTATGAAGTAAATAACCAATGATATTCTTGTTTCTTCATTAGTAAGTGGTAGAAGTAGTATGTATGGAGATAGAGATAGAGAAACTGGAGGTAGAAGTGAGACAAGCAGTGTAGGAATACCCAGTACATCCCTACAACAAGATACAGACTCAGACTATGATGCATCACTCAGGTATGAGGGTTTTATATAAGATAGGGGAGAAATCATAAGATTTAAGGCAAATAACAGTGTATTTATATGGTTTGTCATTTTTGTCTGGCCTCGAAGCAGAGCCTGACATAGGTGTTACTTTACCGGGGGCAGCGGCGTTAACTTTTTGGAAAAGTTTTGCGAGCACCCCCATATCTCAAGAACTATAGGTCCTAAGTTGATGAAACTTGGTATGCATATGTCCCAGTAGTAGCTTAGCACAGTTGCATCCCATCTTTTGACCTTGACTTTGATTTTCCGGTTGAGTGACTTTGACAATTTTTAATACATATAATAGCAATGGAAAAGTTTTGCGAGCACCTCCATATCTCAATAATTATAGGTCCTAGGTTGATGAAACTTGGTATGCATATGTCCCAGTAGTAGCTTAGCTCTTTTGACTTTGACCTTGATTTTCTGGTTGAGTGACTTAGATTATTTTTATTGCATTTATTAGCAATGTTTACTTCTTTAAACTTTTGATCTCACAAACTGAAAATCCATGTTAATCCAAAATATAGTGGAAGTAAGAAAGAAGAATTGTTTCTGATAGTGCCGGCAGGCGAGACATACTTTAGTGTTAACTCTTGTTTTGCTTAAATATAAAAAATGAGATGTGGAATAAGTGTATGCAATACAAGGTAAGGTACACACAAGTACATGTGAATATAAATGGCAAATAAAAAAATACATGATGGAAAAGAGCCAGCAGCTTCAATGTGACCAGTGGTCACTGCTCGCTGTTTTGCAATTGGCCCTGTATATAACCTTAGATGTGTAAGAAAGACTCTATTCTAAACAAGGAATAAAGCAACTAAGCGACAATAAGTACAAACATTAGATTTGATAAAAATTTCTGACTTAGGATGGCGCATATCAAAGTTTTGAAATGGGGATATTGATTCATTTTATATGTACATATATGCTCATTAGAAGATTTTAAAACACAAACAGTCATTAACTCAATCATTGTTGAAATAAGTTGTTTGTTGTTTGTAGATATAGATGTAACACATTGACTTAACATGTATTTTCAGTCTGTTGAAAAAAATCCCAAAAATTTGCATGCATTTTTGTGTATCATTCCAGGTACATGTATTGAGTGTTAAAATGAATTATATATCATTAACAAAGCAATATCTGTTTTCTCTTTAGATTACACAGTTTAAGATTAATTCTATTGGAGAAGCTGCTCCAATATCTACCAGAGTTCAGAGAGGTTGGAGGGGTCAGAGCTATACCTTATATGCAGGTAGATAGACTAATTCTATTGCAGTGATTCCAAAGTATTTTTTCTCTTTTGCCAGACATGTCCTGTAATCAACTATACATTGCAATGGAAAAAGTCAAAATATTTTACTGGACCAAGCAAATTTTTACCAGATTTGTCTGTTGTCCGACAGATCTTCGGAATGACTGCTATTGAGCAGTAGCAAGGTTCACAAGCTTGGTATGCAGCCTTAACATTTGTTCCAATCTTATGGAATTGGATTTTATGATGCACTTTTTTAAAAACTAAATACAGACAATTTTTTTCATTGACATATTTTACATGAATTTTAATGGTATATTTCAGTGTTTTTCTGTGAAACTACTTAAATTCATGGGTATCAATTTTCGTAGATTGGGTGTAAATTACATACTCCTGGATTCATGAATTCATGTTTTAAACAATTCTCTATCAAAAGCAATGTTTAATTCTCTGTTTGTTTGGAATTTAATTTCCTGGTATGCCTGATCCACAAAAACCACGAAAATTGGTACCCCACGAATATTAATACTTTCACAGTATTTGAAATTGAATTATAGTACAGAATGTCTGTACATGCACTTGAAAAATATTCAGCCATTTTATTTGAATAACAGGTATTACTGATGTTGACCTCTGACCTTGACAGTGAAGAAGAGAAGGACAAAGCTGCATTAGATAGTCTACTGACAGCTCTGATCAAAGAACTGGACCTGTCTGGAAAGGTAGGAAGTAATTTATGTTATAATCATTTCAATCTTTCTTTATAAAAATTAAAAGCTCAAAAGGTTGCTACTCTTGAATATATATTATTTGTTTAACATTCGTGTATTTTCCTTTGTTAGTGTTTTAAGTCGTTTATACATGTACATTAATGGAATATTTAAGGAACCAAAGTCTAGTAACTTAGTATAAATGTTTATTTTGTCCCTGCTGCAGTACAGGGTCAGAAATACATGTTGAAATGTTATTGAAATTTTAAAACATGTAAAAATATGAATACATGTGTATTCTTGATTCTATATTATGTTTATAGGATGTAGAGAACGTCTCCAACAGGACAAAGAGTTTTGAATTTAAGCTGGTTCTGCTGAGGTTGCTGAGTGTCTTACTGTCTCGTACCAAGTCAGGATCTAAATCATCTGGAGAGGTTTGTTCCTCCACTTTACAGAACTTACAATCAATAGTAACTTGCAGTACATATTTCTGAGTGATAATGATGGTGAAAAGGTCATAAGTTTGTACTGAAATGAAAGCTTTCCCAATTTAATGTCTTTTGATATACAAAATTTTACAAACTACACATTCTCATGGGATATAGTTAAAGCTACCAAATGAAATATTTTACTAAAGTGTTATTCAACTACATTTAAAAAAATGATTGCGCTGTCACAAATTTCTATAGTTATGATAGCACCACCCTATCAAATTGAATAAATTATGTTCTTTCTGTTTTAGTACTATATCATGTTTTAAACTTGCAGATGTCCTCTTTCATCAGTAACATGACAGCTTCAGCCTTGGTATCCAGTGGAGCCATACCATACTGTTTGACCATCCTGAAGAATCTCTTACCTTATTGGAAACAATACTCATCAAGTGAGGTATGTGATCTTGGCACTGCTGTTCCTAAAAAAATTATAAAAACTCTTTGTTAGTTACATCACAACTTTTAAAACCATTGAGTGTAATGGAGCTTTACAATTAAATTCTTGGAACTCATGAGGAATGAAACATTTCATTCATGAATGCTAATATCATAAAGACATCATACTATGTAAAATAATTTGGTGTTTTGCATTTGTGAATTTTTTTACACTTTCTTTTCTCTATTGCTTGGTTCTAAAGTGGATATATCTGTGTTGCGTAAATTTCTCATTTTGTTTGTTGAAATTAGTTCACAAGGTTTACTTTTTGCAAAGTATCTTGTTTTTGATAAAACTTACATTATAGTTTTGTCACTACAGAATGATGGAAGTCCAGTGACTGGGAGCTTACTGAAGCCACACCCATCACACCCTCCCCCTGACATGTCCCCATTCTTCCTCAGACAGTATGTCAAAGGTCATGCCAGTGATGTGTTTGAAGACTATCCACAGCTACTGACAGAAATGGTCCTTAGACTGCCTTATCAGGTATCCTATACTTAAAACTTTATCAAGAATTTTAAATTCTGTTTTAAATGATTTGTTAACTTGGTCTTTTTGCCCCAAGGAGCTAATCTAATTAAAATATATAGTATAGCCATTTCTGCTTTGAATATATTTTTTAAAATGTTAAAGGTAATATAAAAATTTCTGTATATAAACAATTTTGGACAAAATGGGAAGATGTTATGGATTGCAATTTCACTTAACGATATGTTTTACATGTCACAGTAATTGACTTTAAAAAATTGCATTCATTGAGTTCCGTTGCATACATGTAGATAATGAATTTAAATGCCTGATAAAATACTTTATTTTCATTTGACACTATTTCATTTCCACTCAGTCTTTTCATGAGGTAGAATACAAACTTATTCACCAAATCAGTAGCCCACTAGGAGAAATCAGAGTTACATTATATAAGAATATAAGGTCATGGGATAGAATATAAATACATGTAAGTAGTTATGTACTTGAGATAGTCTAGGCCACCCCTGTTTTTGAAAATTTTAAAAACCGCTACCAGTACCCCCCACTGGGAAAATTTCAGAAAATGTAAAAATTTGTACTTGCATCGGTTGAGCGCATCCCTGTTTTTTTTCTATGCCCCAGTATACCCCCCTTTACGGCTATAACCCCCCTGCAAAAAAGTTGGGAGGAGACAGAAAATAAAATGGGGGATAAGAAAGATGAAAAAAAAATTGAGAGGTACTGAAAGAGGTACTGAAAAAAAGAGGTACTGCAAAAAAAAGAGGTACTTGAAAAAAAAGAGGTACTGAAAAAAAGGTACTGAAAAAAGAGGTACAAAAAAAAGGTACTGAAAAAAAGGTACTGAAAAAAGAGGTACAAAAAAAAGGTACTGAAAAAAAACAATGTTGGCGGGAAATTTAAAAACTTAAAACTCAGTGATCTGTAACTCTTGTTCGTAAAAAACTTCCTTTAATTTCTTCACCTTTCAAATCGTTTATTCTATAGGTAACAGGATTTGTATTTAAAACTTTTTCAATGACAAATATTTCTCTAGTCCAACGAGTAGTATAGCCCTTTTCGAATTTACCTTTCTTTTTTGTTATTCTTACTCTATCACCTACTTTGAATTTGGGTTTTGTTATTTTATCTTCCTTTTCCGAATATAAATTTTGACGTACCGTTAATTCATTTTCCAATTTACTCGCTGCAACGGGTGTTATTTTAATTGAAGAATGTACCGTATTATTATAATTTTTAACCAATTTATCTAATATATCGTAATATTTTAAAGTGTCATTGGCAGTAAAGTATTTATACATATGCTGTTTCATTGTTCCTATCCAGCGTTCCACCACACTAGATTTTTCTTCATTCTCAGTTGAATATAACTTTATGTTATTGTCTTTTAACAATTCTTTTACTTGTCGATTATAAAATTCTGATCCTTTATCCGACCAAATATACATTGGTTTTCTTTCTTTGAATAATGTTTTAAAAGCTTCGCTGACCGTTGCTCCTGTTTTGTTTTTCAAAGGGATTAACCAACCATATTTACTAAAAACATCTATAACTGCTAATAAATATTTATAGTGTTTATTTTGTTTTGAATATGGTTGCATATCAATCAAATCAACTGCCCATGTTTGGTCTATTGAATGAACATAAACACGTCTTTTAGGAAACGATTTTACAACTCTATGGTGTAATTCATCCGCTAATTTATTTGTAAGATTTTTTATTGACATTTTTTAAGCAACTAAAAAAGTTTTCTTTAAAAATGATGGAAGGAAAAATCTGCACAAGGTGTAAAGAATGTAAATCATTTTGTGAATATCATAAAGATGGAAGAATGCGTCTTGGCGTTAAATCCGCTTGTAAACAATGTAATAAACCAAAACAAAGATTACATTATCAAGAAAATAAAGAAAAATATAAAAAAGCTTATCAAGAGTTTATGATTAGAAATCCTAATTATCAACATGAATATTACTTAAAAAATAAAAAATATACCTAATTAAAATTGTTTCTATTAAAAATGATCCCAAGAAAATCGTTTAAAGATCTTATAACTGAAACCACCATTGATGATATAGAAGAAACTGATATAACTAAATACATAGAATCACTAAAAGATAAAATACTTATTAATCAATTTCCTCTAAAAATAAAAATAATAATAACGAGTGAATTTACAACTCCCATGGCATTTGATATTATAGAAAGTCATTATTCCCATCCCGTTGAAGTTGTCCTAACGCAAAACAATTTATCTGTATTTTACAATAATTTAATAGATGATTTTAAAGCTTGGGTAGATGAATTTCAAGAAAGAGGATCTGGTTTTGTTTTCGATGGTATCAAAAGTGTAAAAGTAAAACAATATAAATATGAACATCAAAGAGCTTCGTCTTATATTCCCCTCCAATTTAAATCAAGTAATATTATCAACGTTCAAAATAAAAACGATAATAAGTGTTTTCTTTGGTCAATATTAGCAAGTTTATTAGCAAGTTTATTTCCAGCTGATGAACATAAACAAAGAGTAACTAAATATAAAGAATATGAAAACGAAATTAACATGAAAGGAATTGAATATCCTGTTTCTATAAAAGATATCTCAAAAGTAGAGAAACAAAATTATCTAAGTATAAATGTATTTGCTTTAAAAAATCAAACAAATAAACAATCTTTGTATCCTGTTCGTATTTCAAACGTGGAAAGCCAAAACTTAATTGATCTCTTATATATTGAAAGTGATGAAAACACTCACTATTGTTTGATTAAAAATTTAGATAGTTTTATGTGTGATAAACATAATCATAAATCCTTCACATGTAGAAATTGTTTGCAAGGATTTCAAAGACAAGAAACTCTAATAAAACACAAAAAAATATGTTATGATAATGAACATTGTAAAACCATTATGCCAAAACCAGGGAAAAACATTCTTGAATTTAAAAATCATCATTTCAAGAATAGATTACCATTTGTTTTATATTGTGATTTTGAAGCAAATGATATTTCAATTCAATCATGCACTCCAGATCCTAACCAATCGTATATTAAACAAATAAGTAAACAAGAAATAAATAGTTATGGTATATATGTTCATTCCGATTACCCAGAAATATTTAAATCACAATACTTTTCTTATGTTGGTAATGATGCAGTAGAAAAATATGTGGAAAAAGTAATAGGAATATTCAAAGAAATAACTTATAAAATGTATCTTAATGAAAAGAAAACACCAACATTAAATATTCATGAAGAAGAAGAATTCCAAAATGCAACAAAATGTTACATATGTGGACATGAATTTAAAGAAAATAATAAAATCAGAGAACATAATCATCTTTCAGGTAAATACAGAGGAGCATCGTGTCAATCTTGTAATACAAAAGAAGGTAAAGCAACAAAATTAATACCTGTGTTCTTTCATAATGGATCAAATTACGATTTCCACTTTTTAATTGAAGAATTAATGAAGTATGAAGATGAATATAATAAAGTAAAACTTCTTTCTAAAAGCTCAGAAAATTATATTGCCATTGACTATGGATCACATTATAAAAAATTAAGATTCCTAGATTCATATAGATTTATGTTAAAAGGTTTGTCGGATATTGCAAAATCAATGAATAAATTTCCCATTTTAGAAAAAGAGTTTGATGGGAATACAAATCTTTTAAAACAAAAAGGATATTATCCATATGAATACATTAGTTCATATGAGAAATTAAAAGAAAAAGAATTACCACCAATAGAAAAATTTTATTCAACATTAAACCAAAAAAACAATAACAGAAGAAGAGTATAAACATACGCAAAAAGTTTGGAAACATTATAATTGTAAAACTTTAAAAGATTATCATAATTTATATCTTAAAACAGATGTTCTTATCTTGGCTGATGCATTTGAAAAATTTAGAAAATTCTTTTTGGAAAATCATGAAATTGACCCATGTTACTGTTATTCCGCTCCTGGTTTGACATGGCAATGTGGATTAAAATATACAGGGGTAAAATTGGAATTGATAATTGATGTTGATATGTTACAAATGTTTGAGAAAGGAATAAGAGGAGGATTTTCCGGAGTTTTAGGACCAAGACACGTAAAAGCATTTAATAAATATACTTCAAATTATGATAATGGAAAAAGAATATTGGATGAATATGAAATGGAAGAATGTATAAAAATAATAAAAAATGGAGGAAATTTAAATGAATTTTTAATAGAAAAATATTTATTATATCTTGATGCAAATAATTTATATGGTTGGGCAATGTCTCAAAAGTTACCAACTGGTGATTTTAAATGGGAAGAAGATCCTAATTATTATAAAAATATTCCAAAAGGAAGAGGATGTATAATCGAATGTGATTTGAAATATACAAAAAAATGTAAAAAGAAAACATACAAATATCCTTTAGCGCCGGAAAAGATGAAAATAAAAAAGGAAGAATTATCCCCTTATCAATTAAAATTATTAGGAAATAAACCATTGGGTAATGAAGAAAAATTATTTTTAACATTGAAAGATAAAGAAAAATATATAATTCACGACAGCATTTTGAAAAAATACATTAAACTTGGGATGAAGGTAATAAAAGTTCACAGAACAATTTCGTTTAAAGAATCAGACTGGTTAGCAAAATACATAAGTTTCAATACAGAACAAAGAACCAAAGCAAAATCAGATTTTGAAAAAGATCTTTGGAAATTGATGAACAACAGTTTCTACGGTAAAACGCTGGAAAACATCAGAGGAAGAAGCGAAATTAAATTATTGACGGAAAGGGAAGAAGTTAAAAAATATATAAAAAAACCAAATTTTAAAGACTCAATTATATTTAATGATAACTTTGTTGCAATTGAAAACAACGTCACCTCTATTAAATTTAATAAACCTATTTATTTGGGACAAACTATATTGGATTACTCAAAACAATTAATGTACGAGTTTTATTATAATATTGTTAATAAATTATGGAAAGAGAATGAAGTGGTTGCATCTGATACCGATAGTATGTTTTTGAATATTAAAGCCGAAGATGTTTACGAGGATATGAAAAACATATTAGACGAATTAGATACGTCCGGATATCCAAAGGATCACTCCTTATATTCAGAAAAAAATAAAAAGGTAATTGGTAAATTTAAAGATGAACTAAACGGGAAAATTATGAATGAAATAGTTTTCTTAAAAAGTAAAGCATATTCTTATACATTAACGGATTTAAGTGAAGAAAAAAAATTAAAAGGAATTGGAAAAACTACAATAACTAAAGATATTAAATTTGACGATTATAAAGATTGTCTATTTAACAACAAGACTAAAATGAATAAAATGTGTACACTAAACTCTAGCAAACACAAAATGTATGTTAATGAAGTAAATAAAATAAGTATGTCTCCGTTCGACGACAAAAGATATATTTTAGATAATGGAATTGACACTCGTCCTTTTGGATTTTTATCCTAACTTCCATGCAACAAATCCAGTTAATGCCATACCACCAACAACAAATGCAATCTCTCTATTTTTCTGGTCATCCGATGGAGTATAAAAATCATTTAATGTAGGTTTGTCTGGTAACTGAGATAATTGTTTATTTGTGACACGATAGTATAGTTTCATTGCCTGGTCAACATCTTCAAAAGTCTGAACCGCGTGATGTTCCTTTTGTAATTGTTCATTAATAAAATCTAATCTTTGTATTCTTTTTTTATTCCATTCCGCTTGTGCTTTTTCCAATTTTTCTATAGCTTTATCATGTCTGATTTTCTCTTCGTTTGCATTACTACCCATATGCGAAAATAAATAATTACTCCCCGAAAATGCAAAAGCGTTTGTTATTGCCCCACCAAGCATCATTGCTAAAGCGCTTGCCATTTTATAATCATTGTTTTAAAGAGGTTCGCTCACTTCATTATATCAGCGGGTATGATACCTTGTTTAACCAACATATCTTTAGTTGCCATTGCGAGTAGTATATCAACGGTTAACATTGCAACATCATGCATATTGAAATCCACTTTTGGTGCCGATCTTTTTAATACCTTTCTACCTAATTCCGCATATCCAATTGTTAATAACGTTTCCACTCCCGCATGATATAACATATTTACAATTTCTTTTCCGTCTTTTGATGCTGCCATTTTAATATAATAAATTTAGTTAAATTCAAAAGGGTCAATTTCTTTTTTTTCTTTTTTTGATTCCTTTTTACACTCCATGGTTTTTTCTGGTTTTTTATTTTTATTATGAATATACCACCCCAATCCAACAATACCTATTGGAAAAAGTACAAATCCATAATTTAATAAATTTATTGAATGTTCTGGACAAGGAGGAAGACAAATTTCTTTTGGTTCATCTGTTTCTGAATCTTTTGTTATTTGTTTGATTTTTAAATTTTCTATTTTCATTTTTTCTAATTCTTTTTTTCTTAATTCTGCATTTCTTGTTCTTACTTCTGCACCCCTTTTACCGGCTGCAACCCTTTTTGGGTTTTTCTTTTTTTCTTCTTTGTTTTCTGGTTGTTCGATATTTTCATTCATCATTTTCTATGTCATTATTTGAAGGCGCTTCGTTTTCTGAATCTTTTTTAAATTCTATATGTTTTGCCGTTGTTAACATTGCGGTAAAAGGGGCAAGATACATTCCAAATTTATAATACAATTCACAACATGCACTATTTAAAGCGTTATTAACAAAAGGGTCTTCCTCTAAATCTTGTATTAGTTTTGGAGGATCAACAACTTTAAAATATTTTGATACACCCAAGACATACAAATTTATAAAACAGTTTCCCAAAGTCTTTGTCATACTAGACCCTAATCTTGCTTCATATTTACAGTATAGTTTGTTTATTTGTTCCGTTGTCATTCTGTCGATATCTGATATTTGTAGTTCTCTTCCAATATATTGTTTACTTTTTCCACCGACAACAATAGCCGATAATCTCTCACGTTTTTTATCTTGTGAGAAACCATCAACATCCAAGTTTTCCCCCTCAATTTGATCACCTAAAAATTCTTCAGCATTCATTTTATATGTTGAAAAAAAAGAATTTCTAAATTTTAAAAATTTAAATACGAAATATCCAACCAATGATAAGACAGCCATGTTTGTTGTAATTGTTAGAATTTCTAGAAGCATTGCTTTTTTTTAATGCTTATTTTTGCCTAATTTCTTAAGCATTACCCAAGCAATACCTAAGCATTTCTTAAGCATTACTTGAGCATTACTTAGTCAAGTAACCAATAATCGGTAGGTTGATCTGTCCTTAATATTAATTTACGATGCTTTTTTTTCTTAAGTTCTTCCTTTATTCTTTGCCTTTCTTCCAAAGTTGGGATGACGTCATTTTCTCTTAAACAATTGTCGTAACTATCCCTGTCTTTTGTGTAAAACATACATAACCATTTTGTTTGTTCTCTCAGATCTTTTAAGACAGAGTTGTATCTCTGAGAAATGACCCACACCGATTGTTCCGCGTGTCTTCCTGAAAATGCAAGCTCAGACAACATATCTTTTTTCTTTGTTAGTTCTTTTGTTGCACTGCAATCATCAATAATATATAACGTTGGATGACCGGCATATTTATTAAAAAAAAATCTCAAAAGCTCCTGTAACTTTTCTTCTTCTTTTACTATTGGATTAACGATGATTAGATTTTTTGTTTTTGGTTTTTTAACGTCACCAATCCATTCACGATTTTTGTATGCTTTGTTCCATTGAATGGTTGGGCAAAGTACAACTATATGTTCAAACACTTTATTATATTCTTTTTCTAATAAATCAAGAACAAATTCAGTCTTTCCACATCCTGTTTGACCGCAGATTATTGCACAATGGGGATATTTTGGTAATTCCATTTTAAAAGGAATTAATAATTAACTTCTTTAAATCTTCCATCTTCAAAATTAATTTGTGCATCTTGTATAACAAACAGATAAACATTTATTGATTTGTCTGCTCCTGAAGTTTTGGTTATTTGTATGGTTACGCCTTCAGAAGTGTTTTCGATTCTTCTACCCGAACCGTGTAATGCGTTATCATCCGTTGAACGTAAATCTAGCCACAATGCGTAATTAGTCGTTAAATATTTTTCCAATGTTGTATATGATAAATTTAGATTTTTTGCAATCAGGTTTGTTTCTTTATCCCTTTTTGAATTCAAACAAAAGAATTTATTTATTTCATCCCACTGTTGATATGCTTTCATTCCTTGACTATAAAGTTGATTTGGAACCCCTTCAATTGTCATTTCTACTTTTGTTATGTTAGGATTATAAAAAGTTTCAGTGCTTGTCCTATCAGGATCTTCAAAAAGCATTAGAATTCCTTTCATGCTTCTGGCCGGAACATTTAAATTAATATTCCACAATGTATCGGATTTGTTTTTGGTTATTTTTCTATGTCTCAGTATTCTATCGTACAAAATAACCATCTTACCGTCAACTTGTTGCCTTATCTGTCTTGCCAATTCAGCATCAGTAACCATATCAAATTCCAAACAAATGTTTTTGACTTTATAACTTGCAGATGCATCCGACGATTTGATAACATCACCATAACTATTAAATGTAAGTTCATATTCAAGTCTATCACCAAGACCCGCTTGATAAAAAGGCATATGAGTTTCCAAAAGTTCAAAATCAAGTGGGATACAAAATCTTGAACCATATGCGGTGGCGATTGCTTCATCACCTACGTCTGACCCTTTATCATCTGCACCAATCCTATGTTTTAACATGTTTGCCTCACCGATACCTTGGTATGCCATATTGTTATGTTCAGATGCAGATTTCCATAAATCAGTATAACAATAATAGATGTCACTATCATCAATTGACATAATTTCATTTCCGCTTATACGAATTGTTGTTTTTTTAACTATTGCCCTTCCTATGTTCTGATATATAGTTGCATTGTCGTCTGTGGATTGGATTTCTATTTCGAATGCTAATCTGGTTGTTCCGGGAACAATAACATCATTGTTGCCTAGATTTGGGAATCTCACTAATAACTGTTGATTTTGATCAATAGTTGAAGGATTATTGGTTATCACCACACTTTGGCGAATACCTTTTACACCGCGGGGTTCTCTTGTTTTTCTGTAGGGATTTAATTTGTTTCCGTATGCCGACATTTTTAAAGGAAAAAATTTGTTATAAAAATAATTCAATTGTTAATGATATTACAATGTCTACACTTGATGCATTTTCCCATGGGACTGACAAAGCATCCGATATTAATGGTTTAGCGTCAATAACAAAATTTATTGCATCTCCAGCTTCAACTTTTAAAGGGATGTAAAACGTTTCAAAATTACCATAAATATTTGCGTCATAATTCAGTTTATATTTTAATGAATCATTAAGATTTATGGTAATGTATATAGAATCCGCGGTTGGTGCAGCATTTCTTGCACTCATTCCTAGAATTTGTCCGGGATAGGCCATTATATATTCAACTTCACTTCCATTTTCACCAAAACCAATTTTTCTACTTTTGCCAACATCCCCCTTATATGCTGTATTAATACTTATTATTTTTCTATCTGGTATATTTTGAACTTTTTCATATAAAATAGTATTATTGAGATTTATTATTTTCATTGAATTCTTAATATCATTCAATTCTGATTCGGGAAATTTTTTTTTATTAAAACCAAATATACTCATTTTATAAGCTCCAAAATGCAAACCACAGGTAATTTATTATTTATCTTATTATTATTCTCATCTCTAATTTCTAATTTAAATTCTGTTATAACATCGTTTACCAAGCATTTATATTCCGGATTTTCAAATCTAACTGATAACATCCCCGAACTCTTTATTTTCAACAGGAATAACCGTTAATAAAGTACTAGGCTTTCCATCAAAATAATTATGAGAAGTACTTACTTGCTCCAAATGTAAATACAATGATTTGTGAATAGCAAAATCTATGGGTTTATTTCCTACGTGCGTTTGATTGGCTTCAAATATTTGTTTATGTCTGAATCCCAACATCTGTTTCAATCCTTTACTTATTTTTAAATCAGTTGGTGTTGTCAATGATGCAAACCCATTTGTTTCATTTACTTCTATTGTAATATTCGCTTTTTGAAATTCATCTTTAAGTTTTTGAAACCCATAACATCCATCTGTAATTTTTATGGTTTTTCTTTCTTCAACTTTTCGTATTTGTTCATCTAAAACATTATACCAACCTAAATTATATGTTATGGATTTTAAACCGATTTGTTTATTTCCATTTCTATTATCAATGCCTTCACTTAGATTTATTATATTATTAATATTTGATATAGTGTGATACATTTTTTAAGATAAAAAATGACTAAAATAACAGAAGAATATAAATATAATCCTAATGCGGAGCATGACACTCGTCCAAATAATAAGGTAAAAGAAAGTTTGGATCTGATCAAACAAACAATATTTGTTAATCAAAAAGATAGCTTTGAAGTCATTTTCCCTGATTTATTTAAAAATTATCAAAATCCACCAATACACACCAACGAACCATGGAATACATGGATTCATTCCTCATTTGATTGGTGGCAATGTCAGCTAAACTTTGCCGTCTGGTGTGCCACTGCAGGATGTGGGGTTTCTTTTGTTGATCATATTCAAAATACCACAAATCTTACCAGGTCGGTTTATATGTTTCATTTGTATTATTGTACGGCTAGAATCTTAAAAGAACTTAAATCCCCTTTACCAAGTGACCCGGCATTTTGTTATTACAAAAACCCATATTCTAAAGCTGCTTATGAACGATTATGTAATGAGTTTAATGTTTCTCCAAGAACAGATTGGAGACAGAAAATGGAAAAAGCATGGCAAGGATTGGGATACTTTACCCAGTATTATAAACCAGGTGGAGAATATAGATATCATCACAAAAGTGAAGGACCTTTTTTTAATGTTATGGATAAATTATATCATTCACAGGATATAAGTATGGCTTGGACAACATTTATACCAAACATATCAAAGGGTTTTACAAAAGCTGGAATAGAACGAATTAATGAAAGTATTAGAACTTATGTGTGGGCTTTATTAGGTGCACAATCTCAAACAAAAGTAGAAATATTAAAAGTAGGAACAGGATTTGATGCACAAAAACAATTTTTAGCAAATGTACAAGATGTTATTAACAGTCCTATCGATTTGCCCACTCAGATATCAAATTATCAAAATGTTTTAAAATATGCAAGAAGTAAAGTTGATTACGCTTATGGACTTGGTTTATACATGTCTCCCAGCGATATGGTTTTACAAATTGGTACTATCGTTGGTTATAATAATAAAATTGTAATTGCAACAGAAAACCAAACGCTCGGCTTGAACGACGATTTGAATAATAAAAATTTTGATCCTGTTGATTCTAACCCAAAAAAGTCAGAACCAAAAATACCAGAACCAATAACAATAAAACAAGTTCAAATACATGACGATCACGAAGATCATAAAAAGGCAATAATATTTGGAAGTATTGTATTGGGTATTACAGCGCTTAATTTATTTTCTTAAATATTCCCTGGCGGCGGTATATAATAGACCAACAACCAAAACAAGCAAAGCCCATAGGTTGTTTGCAAACCAATTTACTACGTCTTTTGTTGTGGACAATAACCAAGATACGATTGAACCTATAATACCTGGTAATGCAGCTCCTAATTTTCCTGCAAGAAAAGATAATAGTTTTCCAAGATTTTTTAACTGTTTCTTTATCCAGTCTTGTACACCGCCTTCCGATGGCGTTGGGGGAGGAGGTGAAGGGGAAGTAGATCCACCAGTAAATGTTTCGACAATAACACCGATAATCATTCCAAAAGCGGTTAAGATACTAACCAGGGTGATGCCTTGTTCTCTTAATAAAGTCCTTATTCTTTCGCCTAATGTTTTGTCTTCGTTTAATACTTTACGTATTGTCTCTTTGATTCTATTTACCTGAGTACGTAATTTTTCTTTATTGATATTAATTACTTCTAGTCTTGAACTTCTCTCAATTTCCAAATCTCTAATTCTACTACTTATTCTATTTATTTGGAATTCATCATTATCTTCTTTTGCTTGTTCTAATTTGGTATTTTCTTTTGCTAACTCTTTATTTGTTTCGTTTAGTTTTGCTAATTCGTTTGCAATCTCTTCTTTTACTGTGGTCATTGCACTGATTACGCCATCCATCTCTCTTTTTGTCATGTCTGTTTGTGTTTCTTCATTTATAAAAGATATCCCTTGTTCATCAAATGAAGTTTCTATTTCTTTTACATGTGTTTCTGAATTACTTGCGGTTTCTAATAATTCTTGCACTTCTTGTTGTGTGGATATTTCTTGTAATGGAATATTTTCTATGGTATTATTAAGTTCACGAATTGATCCTTTATTTAACATTCTTTGAAACTCTGCTCTACCTTCTCTTATTCTATCAGATATTTTAAAATCATTTACACCTAAAACATCTCTGACAAAATTAATGCCATGTTGTTTTTGAAGAGTGCTAAATTTATAAAATTTTAATAAACCGTTTTGGTAATATGTCAATGCAATTTCCTTAGCATTTTCATCTTTTACATATAACAGTAGTCTTCCATCATTATCTTTCCTGATAAAAAAATCTTTATAATTTTTATCTGAATATGTTTCACGATTTTCTTCATAAAATCTTTTCATCATTGTTTTTGTAGTTTCTTTTTCACGAATTTTAGCGTCATTTTCTGATAAATATCTTAACACTTCATATTCCTTATTTATTGACTTTTGAAATTCTTCGTCATTTTGAAAAGACGTTTCTTCTTCTTCTTCATTATAATCATCTTCAAATGCGGGGTTATCAAACTCAAAACCTCCTTCAGCCATTTTTTTAAAAAGAATTTAATTCATATTTTGGTGGAGGATCATTTACTATAGTTATTTTATTGAAGAAAATAAGCGAGCAAGTCGAGCGGTTACCCTTTAAATATTTTCCATTTTTTTTTAAAATTCACTTTTTACCCTAGATTCTATGTCTTCTATTAATTTCTTTTTTTCTTCATCACTCAATTTTTCCTGTGTATGTTTTATACGTATTTTTTCTTTCATTTCATTGTATTTTTCCAATTCGTTTAATACCGATTTGAACTCGTTCTCGCTTATTTGTCCATCGGTTAGTGATTTTGATATCAAATCTTTTATGCTGTTTAACTTGCATTCTGCCATTGTTTTAATTTCGTAATGTTTTTTTGATTTTGTTGTTAACTTTCTTCTAGCAAATTTAACCAATCCTCCTACACTCCCGCATACAATAGCTGCAATTTGTAATGGAAGTAAGAAAGGAAAAGCTATTCCAACACCGGCTAAACCAACAGATGCAGTTATTAGACTTGTGTCGATACCATCGGTGGCATTAACCCCTCGTTTATATTTTTTGTATAGTGATTTGCGTTTATCTCTCTCATTTATAAGTGTTTTTTCTATTTCTGTTATTTTTTGTAGTCTGTAATTTTGTCCATCTTCCATGGGTAATTCGGGATATAATTCTGGAGCTGTAGGTTGTTTCATTTTTAAAGTGTAATTTTGATGGTTTTTTTTTTCTCAAATCCTACATATTTTTTTCTCTGTTGTTTTTTGGGGTTTTCGAGGTAAAGTAAAAATAACATTTTAGAGCCTTTTAATCTTTTAAATTAAAGTCAGTTCAATTATTGCAGTATTACCTGGTAATACATTACCATTGCAATTCCTGGCATATTTCCTTTATTGTTTTCATGTTCCCTATGATAAATTTCACATCACAGGCACATTTCAATAAATTTGGATGCGCTTCGCACAGTTTAAATAATCTGATCAGTGCGTAGCAATGTGATGTTGAAAATTTAATTCCATTTTGTGTCAGGAAAACTCCAACATTCCCTTTCTTTTGTTCCTTTAGTTTATTAATCACCCGTCCCTGCTGTGCTGATTTATAAATAATGTCTCTCTTGCTGCTTCTTATTGAATTCTGTAACTTCAGTAATGTATCTATGCACGTTTGCTCAGTCATTAAATCCACGTTTATTTCCCCCGTCGTATATCGTTCTTCACTATAAGAATCAGTCAATTTTTCTTTTATTTCTCGTTTCAAAACGCTGCGCGTTCTTTTAAGCACAGGCTGGTGTTGTTGTTGTTGTTCTTGGACTTTTGCTTGATATGCAATAAAAAAACGTTTGATATTCTGATCCTGTGGATATGTTACAAATAAATACTCCTGTAGTTCCACTAAATCGTCCATTTTTATTACTCTTCTCTCGTGAGGGTTTGTTTAGACAGAACGATGATGGGTTGATGTTTATCGTGAAGGTGGTAAATATTTATGTATTACTTAGCAACAAACTGGCTACGTATTGATTATCTTTCATTATGTATTATCGTTCTTTATTGATATAATTTAAATTTTAAAATTCGTCGATGCATGTTGTTGTCTGTCATTCATTAAAGAGATCGATTTACCTATTGAATTTTAATTCTTATACATACTTAAGTATAAAATAAACCGTTATACATAATGAACGGGGTGTGTGTCGATTAGCTACAGTTTATTCACTATTACCCGGTAATACAAATTCTCACAAATTTTCACTTCAAAGTTATCTTAGTTTATTCACTATTACCTGGTAATACAAATTCAAAAAATTTTCACTTCAGACTCATCTTAATTTATTCACTATTACCTGGTAATACAAATCTTCAAAATATTTCGCTTCAGACTTATCTTAATTTATTCACTATTACCTGGTAATACAAATCTTCGCAAAGTTTCACTTCAGAGTTATCTAACTTAGACCGTAATTCATAAGAACCATTTTGCAATTTTGGATGCCCCAAGGCGTATTTTTTTCGGTGAACTTCTGACCTCTTAAAAATGTTTTCATTTCAGAATTCGGGTAGCCGAGGGGGTATACTGGGGTATGAAAAAAAAAACAGGGATGCGCTCAACCGATGCAAGTACAAATTTTTACATTTTCTGAAATTTTCCCAGTGGGGGGTACTGGTAGCGGTTTTTAAAATTTTCAAAAACAGGGGTGGCCTAGACTATCTCAAGTACATAACTACTCATGTACAGTGTAAATGTTTTTTAATCTTATCAAAGGCACAATGTACATGTACATGTTATTTTTGATTACAGTTAAAGAAGATTTCAGAGAGTAACTCCAGTGTAGCACAGACCTTCTTTGATAACTGTTGGAACAATATTCTCTCCGAGGTAACATTTATGCTGCTAAATTCCTATTACACAAATTAATGCCATTGCAAAAACATTAGAATTATTATATTTTGAATTGATTTTAAAATGATTTCTGTAAATTTATGGCATACATTTTACAAGTTAGCCAATTCAATTAAGAGAAATAAGGAGATATACAATAAGGAGAAATGGAAAACTTTTAATGCCCAATCTTTGAAAGTAGTGTGGCATATAAGAAAAGGGTTTAGGTCCATTTGTCCGTTCGTGTTCATCCACATGTTCCAAATGTTGCAAGATGGTTTATTATTTCCATTATACATATTCTTGTTTAAAACTGAAGTCAAACTTACATAAACAAATGCTGTTTGTACATGTATATCTATTCATAACTTTAACTTTTTGATATTCCAGTACATGATGACACAACAGACTCCATTTGTGAAAAGACAGGTCAGAAAGGTATGTGTTTGTATTCTATTGTAAAAAATGCCACACTTAGCACAAAGAAAAAGGATTTGGAACAGAGTACATGAATTTATACAATATGAAAAAGGTACATGAATTTATACAATATGAAAAAAAAATTGTTAAACATATAAGGAATATGATAAAGAATAAATTGTAAAAAAAGAAATCAAAGAGGCTGTTTATATTTTGGATGTGAAAGCTGAAGCCTGATTGGTACTATAAAAAACAAATCAACAAGCAAAACCTTATTTGTACAAAAACAAACAAACTAACAAAACAAACTGCCATATTAGGGAACAAAGTGTTTTTGAAGACTTGAAACTATATTTATTGCAGTTGCTGATGTGTATTTGTGGAACCAAAGAGAAGTACAGAGAACTGAGAGATCTCCATGCAGTAGAGATGCATCTGAATAGTGTGATGAAGTTGTGTAAAGAAGGAGGACTACCAGTAGATCATGTGGTTTCACCAGGAATTGTTTTGCCTTATGATACACTTCTGAGTATTGTAAGTATGAATTGCATTATTTTTAGAATGGGGTTTTCCAGTGGACAAATTGGCGTTATAAGGATAATCTTGCCCTATGATACATTATTGACATTCATTGTCATTTAATTTGTGAATCAATTTTGCCATAGCTTTATCTAAGACAAATTTATTTGATGATGTGAAAAGGAGTATGTTCACAAAAGCCTATAATTGGCCCTGTAATTGGACTGATTTTTTATTTTCAAGAAATCTAAATGAATGCTTTGGAAATAACTCACAGAATACCTATATTTAACAAATATAATAGTTTTCTAGTAACAAAATTTTGCGGTTTCCTTTGATGACCCTCTAAATATGAGAAAAAATAGGAAAATCTTCTTTTTTGTCTATTTTTTACCCCTTTTCACCACTATTGTGCCAAAATCAAAAGTGGCTGCATGCTCTGACCAATATAGATTTTTGTTTATTAATTTATTACATAAAAGTAATTATTTAAACAAAAAAAATAGTTTTGGTCAGAATATGCGGCCAACATTATATTCACCATTTTTTACAGAAAAAGAGTCTAAATATGTCAAAAATAGCGATTTTTAAGGAAGTTCACTAACTTTAAAGGTCTCTGTTGCACATGAAAGAAAATAATTCATGCACAATTTATGACATTTTATAAAGTATAGAGTCTTATGACCATTCTAGCTGCATTATTTTGTAGCTGTCTCAAATTTGAAATTTAGGGCCGTTTTTGGTCCTTTCCGAACATACTCCTTTTCTTCTATGCAGTAAAAAGTTGTCATGCTCACTTAGTATACCCTGTTCTGTTTCAATTATAGATTGAACACTTGAAATCCTGTTCTGAAGTGGCTACATCAAGGCCTGCTAACTGGCAGCTGTACTGTAGAGACAACCAAAGTATGTCTAAAACATAAACTGTGTTAAAGATATATTGTCAGCCTTAAATATGTTTACTTTACAATATAGAAATCCAGAAATATAAAGCAAAGCTTGCCAATGTTTTAATCTCCAGTGTCTTTAATACATATGTGAAAGTACTTAATTTCATGGGTTGAAGAAAAGAAAAACTGTAGATTTATTTATTTTTGTGGGTATCAATTTTCTTGGTCTGATGAAAAAGGATCAGTTTGTGGAGTATTAAATTCGTGGTTCTGAAGTCTAGCATTCAGATCAATATTCAATGTCCTTTTCCTTGGGTATAGAATTTCATGGGTCAAGGCCAGCCACGTCGACCATGAAAATTTATTCCCCATGAATAATAATGAAACCATATTTCTGGTAAATGAATGTTTAATTTCATGAATTTCATGTTGACAAGTCAATGACAAAAAGTTATTCATATTTCTAGAATTTATACATGTATCATTTTATCCATAAAGCCATGAAATAATGCTAATTTATTGTTCGTTTGGCAGATATCTTGTCATTCTTGATCAGAGCTAGTATCATGCTGGATGAAGGAGTGGCTCCAACTTTGTTACAGCTCCTACAGTGTGCTTTGTGTGGCAACAAGTCTGCCACAGCCAGTCTGGATGGTCCTGAGTCCACCAGTTCTCCTGCTAAACACAAGAAAGACAAAGATAAAGATAAAAATGAAGGTAAGAGATAAATTGATGAGGTTTGATTGTGTCTGTCCTGTCAATGCATACTTGAGACAATTATCATGTATCTAAATAATAATGGAAGAATATTTTAGCCTCTTACTTTAATCAAGAACATCTACATTTTAGGAAAATGAATTAGATGGTTTTAAAAATAGCATTGTTGGAACATTAAACCAAAAACCTTAGGAAGCAAAGAATGAGTATGAAATATTGTTTCTTACTACATTTTAAATAAACAAATGATCTTTAACCTTGCCTGCTAATACATATTGATACAAAGATTGTGCAGAACCATAGAATTGTGCAAGTTTTAACTTCCTCCCAAGCTTTAGATTTTTATAAGAACAGAGCATGTGGTACAAATCTAAAAATTCAAAAATAACATATCAATCAATCAATCTTTCAGATTCTGACGATGGACAGAAGGTAGATGAGACATTATGTGTTAATCTGATCCAGCTGTTGTATAAAGTGGTAGACTCTGATCTTATGATAGACTTTATAAGGACATTCTTATTGGAATCTAACTCTACCAGCATCAGGTGGCAAGCTCACAGTCTGGTGTTCCATATTTACAAGTGAGTTATTCTTAGATTGTTTTTATGCAGTGATCAAAACATTTTTATGTCCCATCTACGATAGAAGTGGGGCATATAGTGTTTGGGTCCGTCCGTCCATTCGGCTGTCTGTCCCAAATCCCATTTTTCCAAATTCCCACTTACTGACAAATGCCACATCAATCAGACTGGTTTGGTAGGTGCATCTAGTGATGAAAATCACATTTAATGCTTCAGATGCTGGATGTGACCTATATTTTCCACATGAATGATCATGTACAGAAAAATGGTTAAAGTCTTTTCCCGCTTACTGACAAGTACCACATCAACCATATTGGTATGGTATGTGCACGTAGTGATGCTTAGCACAATGCATGCTTCGGATGCTGGCTGTGACCTATATTTTCTGCATGAATGACCACTTTTAGGAAAATGTTTAAAGTCCATTCCTTTTTACTGACATTTTGTCTTTTGGACATATTCTTGTTTATTCAAGAATTTAATTTCTTAAACTTTAATGGAAAAAAATCAGAAATTACACACCTTGGAAAAGTATTGTAGAATTTATGACCCCTAGGTTCCATTTGTTTGGAAAGCTACATGTATATATCAATTCAAACAAATAGGTGATTGTACATGAGGAAAAATGATATTCACAACAGAATTCTATATTATGACATTTTCATACATTGCCTAATTATGTTTTACTTAAACATTTAAGTAAAATCTTGTTTAGACTTCACGAATATCACCCCAGCCAGTGAGGAAACCCAAGTTTTCAGATTTTTCATGATATTTTTTCTTCAAACTTTTATAAGAACAATAATTTTTAACAGGAATTGTAGTTTGAGTGAGCAAGAGAATATGATGGAAATGATGTGGAGTCTATGGAAGGAGTTGTCATTGTATGGAAGAAAAGCAGCTCAGTTTGTAGATCTCCTAGGATACTTTGTATTGAAGACACCACAAACTTCCGAGAAGAAGACTAAGGAATACCTAGAGAAAGCCATAGCAGTTCTCAGAGAGGAAAACAATATCTTGTCAAGACATCCTAATGCACAGATTTACAAGTAGGTTTTATGTCATAACTGTGTTTATTTTCTCAGCCTTAGTTTCTTCTACATGTATTAGTAAATTGGTCTTATAAGCTAAACAGCTGCAACAAATGGTTAAAGATTTTATATTTTATTAGAAGGATGAAATAAATAATGTAGTTCCATGTAAACATGTGTGAAATTTCATCTATAGAAATTGGTTGAGTGGGAAATAGTAATGAATATGGTGTTAGAATTGTCAAGTTGTTCCTTCTATGATTAATTTCTTTCCATTTATATTTTAGCATGTTACAAGGTTTGGTAGACTTTGATGGTTACTACTTGGAGAGTGATCCTTGTTTGGTCTGTAACAATCCAGAGGTCCCATACAGTGTAAGTAATACTGAAAAAACATTAATTTTCTCGGTTACTTATTTTTGTGCATTTAATTGAAATGCCTATTTTGTAGGTACTTGAATTGTTTTTCAGTTTTCAATTATCATACTGTTGTGAATTTACACTTGCTCTGAGTAACCTATGATTATTGTTTTAAATCCAGTATTGAGATTTATGGGTATCTATTACATGACTTTATTATAAATAGTTCATAACTATGTATACACAAATGATGATAAGCAGATTATTTCTATGTTTTTACGCTAAGATCGTAGTTTTTAATTCTACTTTCACTTTCTCAAAATAACTGTCATTTTATTGAGGAGTTGGAGTTATCTTTCTTAGAGTGTACTTCTAAGCAGGTGCTCGTTCGTATTTATTTTCATGATGAAACGATCTTTTAGAATGAATACTATGTAAATGAAATATTACGCGAAACAGTGGTTTTGCGGGAAGTGTTACATGACGTTTGTCATGACTACAAGTTGTGACGTTTAACGTTACTTTTGGATTCGATTTTGGTAAGCAACTTTTGGACTTCCCAGAGAGCGGATGTGTTTTCCGTCTCTCCTGACTTTTTCTAAATTGGGGATTGCTTCGAGTTAAATTATTTATACTTCGGGTTGGATTTTATGTAGATAGATTCTTCATACGTTAGTTGTTAAAGCGATGAAGTTCGCGACTTCGTATGTTTGAATCTAGATTTACGCATGTTTACTTGTTTCTTGCTAATGTTAGCGTTTAAGCCATGAAGTTGGTAGCTACTTTAGTTTGAATCTGATTTAGAGTCCGGGGATTTCTCTGAAATTGTTCACTGATATTTATTTATTAATTCCACGGGCTGGGCATTTTTTATATGACATTTTGGTCATTGAGAATAGATTTTTGCCAGCTGTTTTTATGTGATAAATTGTTAATTATTTAGATTGTTGATTTGATTCTCTTATACTTGTTAGAATAAATTATCTATTTTGGTAATTTGAGTTTTTCTAGTAAAGTAAAGTTTGAGCAATCACCGAGATTTGGAATAAGTGTATAACAAACAAACAAACCGCTCGGTACACGAACTTCCACAACACTGGTGGCAGCGGTGCTTGCTCATTGTCCTTTAAGATAGAAGTTTTTGTTTATATTGAAGATTTTAGTGAAATTGAATTTTTAGAATTGTAAATTTTTTCACAGCTGGGTTAAATTTTTGAAATTTCTGTAGGGAACTGGGAAATCTGTGTTGCCTGAAGTAGTGAAGTCTACATGGTCTCACTGATTTTTCAATAACCACAAGTAGTGAAGTCTACAGGTTATTTCATATTTTGCAAACTTAAGATAACCCTGAGCAGTGAAGTCTGTGGGTTTTCTTCTTATATATTTTGATTTTTTATAAAGAAACCATAAGCAGTGTAGACTGTAGGTTGTCTTTATATGATTGAAGTGAATTTAAGCAGTGAAGTCTGTAAATTTTGACTTAATTAAAGAAACCTTTAAGCAGTGAAGTCTGTTGGTTTACTTTAATTTCTGAAGAGTAATTTGACTTTATTTTGGGAGGTAATTATGGCTTTCACGTATAGGTCGGGGCCTATTACTCGTTCAATGGGAGGGAAGTTTAGTAGTCCAGGAACGGAGGTAGGTGATAGCCAAATTGGAGTGTTCAATAGAGATTTTGACGCCTTTTCTGTGCATTCAGAATTGGACCATGCAGATCGAATACATGAAACGCTTATACCCAATCTTAGGGTGGGGAAATGTCAAAGTGAAAGTGCTTTAAACAGAAGGTTGGTATCAGTTGATGCACCTTATCAGAAAACTATTGACGAAGTTGCTAAGTTAGAGGCGGAAAATAGGTCTTTGTTTTGTGAAAACTACGACCTAAAGAAACAACTTGAGGCAAGTAGGCAAGAAAATGAAGTTTTACAACGTGAACTTGGTCATATATCTAATCAAGATTCTCAGTCTAAGAATGCAATCGATGGTCTGAGAAGGGAGATTTTTAGGCTTCAAGACGAAAATAATGACCTTATATGTAAGTATAGGTCACTACAAGAAGAACTTGCACATCAAAAGTCAACATGTGCAAGGTTACAAGGGTCAATGATGAACAGACATGTACATGAGTCAGGTATACCGCCCATGGACTACAATCATGGTCTTCCAAGTGCAAGAGGAAGTTTGCACGTTAAAGAAGGTTTTTGTAACTCTACTTATCATCCTGATGAACCTAAGTTTAGGTTACCAAACTTTGATGGTAAAGATGATTTTCTTAGCTTCTGGGTTTTGTTTGAGCTAGGTATTAAGCAGTTCGGTTGGGACATCAATAAGCAGGTTGTACATTTGATGTGTTGTTTAAAAGATGATGCACTGACGTACGTTAGTAAATTGCCAACAGAGGTAAGAGAAGACATTCATTGTCTTTATGATGCACTAAACAGAAGATTTGGTGATCATACTCTACCAGAACAATATAGAGAGAATCTCAATCAAATTAAGAAGCGATCAGATGAGACAGTGGTTGAGTATGCAGACAGGGTAAGTGACATGGTCAATAAGGCTTACCCAGACATGAATCCGCCTAGTCTTTTGACAACGGTCACAATAGAGTACTTACTAAGAGGTTTAACGGACAGATCACTGGTATATCATGTTCGAACCAAGAACCCTCAGTCTGTAGAAGAAGCCATAAAACTGATAACATGGCATGAATGTTGTAAAGGTAGTGTCACAATTAGAGGTGAACAGAATGTGAGTGTTAGGAACGTTGAAGTTAACTATGAGGATGATGAGTATTCTGATGATGATGTTACGACCAGAAAGGTCTCTCAGGGTCATCCTAGGTATGTAACCGAGGAAAGGTTAGAAAACAGACTTGGTATGTTCGCCAAGGAAATTAAGCAGGAAATGACAGATGGCTTTACCCACATTGGTAAGCTGTTAAATAAGAGAAATCAACCCAAAGATGTTGTTTGTTACAAGTGTAACGAGAAAGGGCATATAAGTAGAAATTGTCCTAGCCAGAGTGAGGTAAATCAGTTAAACTAGAACGGGCTATGACTGACGGCCATGTCCTAGCCCCAAAACCAAATGTATATTTTGTTGATACTTGTGAGTCATATGAGGATTATGACGTGGATTTATTTGATTGTAATTTGTTTGATGACTGTGATGTAGATTTTTATAGCTCTAGCTGGCAGCAAACTAGGGAAGACGTTGTGGAGACAACTAGGGAAGACGTTTGTGTGGCTAGAGTGGAGACAGTAGTGTTGAAGGTCCCTGGAGCAGATGAACACCACCGAGACGATGTGGCTAGTGTAACTGCTAGGACTGAGGGAACAAAAACTGTTGGTGAAAAGATGATGATGATGCCTGATCATGGACTGAAAGGAAACAGTCATGGTGATGGCGATGAGACCCCGGAAGCTAACGATGATAGGCTTCGTGAAGACGACGGTGATGAAGTTGATGTTGAAGAGCTTGGAGAAGCTGATGTTGATGTAGCTGATGCTTGTGAGATTAGCAAAGCTGATGCTGGTGGTGAAACTGACATAGATGTTCAGTTTGTTGATGTACAGAAGTTTGAAGAGAGCTCAGATGAATCATGGAGAAGGGCCGAATTTCCAGTGAAGTCTGACTGCTGCTCAAATGGTTTTGATGCTGAGTATTCAGAGAAACGAGGTGACAGATCTACTGCTCGATACTCAGGGGCGAACTTAGCTGATGTGAAGAAATCGATGCTGAAGAATTGGAAAAGAAGAAGACGTCGACAAAGGTGTTAGACAAGGAGAGGTGATATGGCATTTGTTATTTATGAACAATGAAAATTGAAACACATGATATTGTTGTATAATTTATTGCAGCACTATATATGAAAGTTGTATATTATATTTTCTTTGACCAATTGTATTTTTCTGTAAAAACTCTTCTTTGTCTTCAGCTGCTATCTGAAATGTATGGGTATATAAATTGAGATGACAAACAACTGTTATATTGGTATAAAGTAATTTAAAATTTGTAAACGAGATAAGTGGTGAAGTCCATACTTTCGTATTTCAAAGGACAAAAGAGGTGAAGTCCTCAGTCCAAAGACAAGTTTGTTAATGTTAAAGATATTGTAAACGAGATAAGTGGTGAAGTCCATACTCTCGTATTTTAAGGGACTACGTAAGGGGTGAAGTCCTCGTGTAGTCAATTGTTATTGTGGTGTATTTTTTTTTCTTTTTAATTCATGATTGTTATAGAATAACGAGCACTTTAATGGAATTTTGAGGACAAAATGTTTTCTCACAGGGGGGCAGTGTTGTGAATTTACACTTGCTCTGAGTAACCTATGATTATTGTTTTAAATCCAGTATTGAGATTTATGGGTATCTATTACATGACTTTATTATAAATAGTTCATAACTATGTATACACAAATGATGATAAGCAGATTATTTCTATGTTTTTACGCTAAGATCGTAGTTTTTAATTCTACTTTCACTTTCTCAAAATAACTGTCATTTTATTGAGGAGTTGGAGTTATCTTTCTTAGAGTGTACTTCTAAGCAGGTGCTCGTTCGTATTTATTTTCATGATGAAACGATCTTTTAGAATGAATACTATGTAAATGAAATATTACGCGAAACAGTGGTTTTGCGGGAAGTGTTACATGACGTTTGTCATGACTACAAGTTGTGACGTTTAACGTTACTTTTGGATTCGATTTTGGTAAGCAACTTTTGGACTTCCCAGAGAGCGGACGTGTTTTCCGTCTCTCCTGACTTTTTCTAAATTGGGGATTGCTTCGAGTTAAATTATTTATACTTCGGGTTGGATTTTATGTAGATAGATTCTTCATACGTTAGTTGTTAAAGCGATGAAGTTCGCGACTTCGTATGTTTGAATCTAGATTTACGCATGTTTACTTGTTTCTTGCTAATGTTAGCGTTTAAGCCATGAAGTTGGTAGCTACTTTAGTTTGAATCTGATTTAGAGTCCGGGGATTTCTCTGAAATTGTTCACTGATATTTATTTATTAATTCCACGGGCTGGGCATTTTTTATATGACATTTTGGTCATTGAGAATAGATTTTTGCCAGCTGTTTTTATGTGATAAATTGTTAATTATTTAGATTGTTGATTTGATTCTCTTATACTTGTTAGAATAAATTATCTATTTTGGTAATTTGAGTTTTTCTAGTAAAGTAAAGTTTGAGCAATCACCGAGATTTGGAATAAGTGTATAACAAACAAACAAACCGCTCGGTACACGAACTTCCACAACACTGGTGGCAGCGGTGCTTGCTCATTGTCCTTTAAGATAGAAGTTTTTGTTTATATTGAAGATTTTAGTGAAATTGAATTTTTAGAATTGTAAATTTTTTCACAGCTGGGTTAAATTTTTGAAATTTCTGTAGGGAACTGGGAAATCTGTGTTGCCTGAAGTAGTGAAGTCTACATGGTCTCACTGATTTTTCAATAACCACAAGTAGTGAAGTCTACAGGTTATTTCATATTTTGCAAACTTAAGATAACCCTGAGCAGTGAAGTCTGTGGGTTTTCTTCTTATATATTTTGATTTTTTATAAAGAAACCATAAGCAGTGTAGACTGTAGGTTGTCTTTATTTGATTGAAGTGAATTTAAGCAGTGAAGTCTGTAAATTTTGACTTAATTAAAGAAACCTTTAAGCAGTGAAGTCTGTTGGTTTACTTTAATTTCTGAAGAGTAATTTGACTTTATTTTGGGAGGTAATTATGGCTTTCACGTATAGGTCGGGGCCTATTACTCGTTCAATGGGAGGGAAGTTTAGTAGTCCAGGAACGGAGGTAGGTGATAGCCAAATTGGAGTGTTCAATAGAGATTTTGACGCCTTTTCTGTGCATTCAGAATTGGACCATGCAGATCGAATACATGAAACGCTTATACCCAATCTTAGGGTGGGGAAATGTCAAAGTGAAAGTGCTTTAAACAGAAGGTTGGTATCAGTTGATGCACCTTATCAGAAAACTATTGACGAAGTTGCTAAGTTAGAGGCGGAAAATAGGTCTTTGTTTTGTGAAAACTACGACCTAAAGAAACAACTTGAGGCAAGTAGGCAAGAAAATGAAGTTTTACAACGTGAACTTGGTCATATATCTAATCAAGATTCTCAGTCTAAGAATGCAATCGATGGTCTGAGAAGGGAGATTTTTAGGCTTCAAGACGAAAATAATGACCTTATATGTAAGTATAGGTCACTACAAGAAGAACTTGCACATCAAAAGTCAACATGTGCAAGGTTACAAGGGTCAATGATGAACAGACATGTACATGAGTCAGGTATACCGCCCATGGACTACAATCATGGTCTTCCAAGTGCAAGAGGAAGTTTGCACGTTAAAGAAGGTTTTTGTAACTCTACTTATCATCCTGATGAACCTAAGTTTAGGTTACCAAACTTTGATGGTAAAGATGATTTTCTTAGCTTCTGGGTTTTGTTTGAGCTAGGTATTAAGCAGTTCGGTTGGGACATCAATAAGCAGGTTGTACATTTGATGTGTTGTTTAAAAGATGATGCACTGACGTACGTTAGTAAATTGCCAACAGAGGTAAGAGAAGACATTCATTGTCTTTATGATGCACTAAACAGAAGATTTGGTGATCATACTCTACCAGAACAATATAGAGAGAATCTCAATCAAATTAAGAAGCGATCAGATGAGACAGTGGTTGAGTATGCAGACAGGGTAAGTGACATGGTCAATAAGGCTTACCCAGACATGAATCCGCCTAGTCTTTTGACAACGGTCACAATAGAGTACTTACTAAGAGGTTTAACGGACAGATCACTGGTATATCATGTTCGAACCAAGAACCCTCAGTCTGTAGAAGAAGCCATAAAACTGATAACATGGCATGAATGTTGTAAAGGTAGTGTCACAATTAGAGGTGAACAGAATGTGAGTGTTAGGAACGTTGAAGTTAACTATGAGGATGATGAGTATTCTGATGATGATGTTACGACCAGAAAGGTCTCTCAGGGTCATCCTAGGTATGTAACCGAGGAAAGGTTAGAAAACAGACTTGGTATGTTCGCCAAGGAAATTAAGCAGGAAATGACAGATGGCTTTACCCACATTGGTAAGCTGTTAAATAAGAGAAATCAACCCAAAGATGTTGTTTGTTACAAGTGTAACGAGAAAGGGCATATAAGTAGAAATTGTCCTAGCCAGAGTGAGGTAAATCAGTTAAACTAGAACGGGCTATGACTGACGGCCATGTCCTAGCCCCAAAACCAAATGTATATTTTGTTGATACTTGTGAGTCATATGAGGATTATGACGTGGATTTATTTGATTGTAATTTGTTTGATGACTGTGATGTAGATTTTTATAGCTCTAGCTGGCAGCAAACTAGGGAAGACGTTGTGGAGACAACTAGGGAAGACGTTTGTGTGGCTAGAGTGGAGACAGTAGTGTTGAAGGTCCCTGGAGCAGATGAACACCACCGAGACGAT
The DNA here is from genome assembly GCA_963971305.1 of Arcuatula senhousia. Classification (NCBI taxonomy): domain Eukaryota; kingdom Metazoa; phylum Mollusca; class Bivalvia; order Mytilida; family Mytilidae; genus Arcuatula; species Arcuatula senhousia. Next base: position 29,258,043 of record OZ020311.1, on the reverse strand, counting down.
GTGGCTAGTGTAACTGCTAGGACTGAGGGAACAAAAACTGTTGGTGAAAAGATGATGATGATGCCTGATCATGGACTGAAAGGAAACAGTCATGGTGATGGCGATGAGACCCCGGAAGCTAACGATGATAGGCTTCGTGAAGACGACGGTGATGAAGTTGATGTTGAAGAGCTTGGAGAAGCTGATGTTGATGTAGCTGATGCTTGTGAGATTAGCAAAGCTGATGCTGGTGGTGAAACTGACATAGATGTTCAGTTTGTTGATGTACAGAAGTTTGAAGAGAGCTCAGATGAATCATGGAGAAGGGCCGAATTTCCAGTGAAGTCTGACTGCTGCTCAAATGGTTTTGATGCTGAGTATTCAGAGAAACGAGGTGACAGATCTACTGCTCGATACTCAGGGGCGAACTTAGCTGATGTGAAGAAATCGATGCTGAAGAATTGGAAAAGAAGAAGACGTCGACAAAGGTGTTAGACAAGGAGAGGTGATATGGCATTTGTTATTTATGAACAATGAAAATTGAAACACATGATATTGTTGTATAATTTATTGCAGCACTATATATGAAAGTTGTATATTATATTTTCTTTGACCAATTGTATTTTTCTGTAAAAACTCTTCTTTGTCTTCAGCTGCTATCTGAAATGTATGGGTATATAAATTGAGATGACAAACAACTGTTATATTGGTATAAAGTAATTTAAAATTTGTAAACGAGATAAGTGGTGAAGTCCATACTTTCGTATTTCAAAGGACAAAAGAGGTGAAGTCCTCAGTCCAAAGACAAGTTTGTTAATGTTAAAGATATTGTAAACGAGATAAGTGGTGAAGTCCATACTCTCGTATTTTAAGGGACTACGTAAGGGGTGAAGTCCTCGTGTAGTCAATTGTTATTGTGGTGTATTTTTTTTTCTTTTTAATTCATGATTGTTATAGAATAACGAGCACTTTAATGGAATTTTGAGGACAAAATGTTTTCTCACAGGGGGGCAGTGTTGTGAATTTACACTTGCTCTGAGTAACCTATGATTATTGTTTTAAATCCAGTATTGAGATTTATGGGTATCTATTACATGACTTTATTATAAATAGTTCATAACTATGTATACACAAATGATGATAAGCAGATTATTTCTATGTTTTTACGCTAAGATCGTAGTTTTTAATTCTACTTTCACTTTCTCAAAATAACTGTCATTTTATTGAGGAGTTGGAGTTATCTTTCTTAGAGTGTACTTCTAAGCAGGTGCTCGTTCGTATTTATTTTCATGATGAAACGATCTTTTAGAATGAATACTATGTAAATGAAATATTACGCGAAACAGTGGTTTTGCGGGAAGTGTTACATGACGTTTGTCATGACTACAAGTTGTGACGTTTAACGTTACTTTTGGATTCGATTTTGGTAAGCAACTTTTGGACTTCCCAGAGAGCGGACGTGTTTTCCGTCTCTCCTGACTTTTTCTAAATTGGGGATTGCTTCGAGTTAAATTATTTATACTTCGGGTTGGATTTTATGTAGATAGATTCTTCATACGTTAGTTGTTAAAGCGATGAAGTTCGCGACTTCGTATGTTTGAATCTAGATTTACGCATGTTTACTTGTTTCTTGCTAATGTTAGCGTTTAAGCCATGAAGTTGGTAGCTACTTTAGTTTGAATCTGATTTAGAGTCCGGGGATTTCTCTGAAATTGTTCACTGATATTTATTTATTAATTCCACGGGCTGGGCATTTTTTATATGACATTTTGGTCATTGAGAATAGATTTTTGCCAGCTGTTTTTATGTGATAAATTGTTAATTATTTAGATTGTTGATTTGATTCTCTTATACTTGTTAGAATAAATTATCTATTTTGGTAATTTGAGTTTTTCTAGTAAAGTAAAGTTTGAGCAATCACCGAGATTTGGAATAAGTGTATAACAAACAAACAAACCGCTCGGTACACGAACTTCCACAACAATACTTTGATTAACATATAATAATTGCATATTCACATGTTATATTTTTTGTATATTATAGCAAATTAAGTGCACCTCGACCATTAATATGTTTACACCATAAAACGTTATATATCTTTAAACTTTTAGTGCAACACTGATGAGTCTTCAATGAAAGAAACTTTTCAAATGAAATTAACTTTAAGCACTGGAATGTAATAATAGTAAGAAGGGAATGAAACTTTACATGTAGATCTATATACATTTATTAGATAGGTTATTTAAAAACAAGCACATCCTTTAGAAAAAGAATAGTTTTAACTTTACCACGAACTTGTCATCACCTTATACACATTGTTAGAAGTCAGGATTTAAAACCATGTACTAACTTACATTGTTAAACATCTGAACAAAACATGCTATCATGATTTGTATTATATTTTACAGAGCTTAAAGCTAGCTGCTATCAAAGTAGACTCCAAGTTTACAACTACCACTCAGATTATTAAACTTGTGGGAAGCCACAACATCTCAAAGATATCACTGAGAATTAGTGACCTGAAGAGGACCAAAATGGTGAGTTATCCTGACAATTACTTCCTCATTTCTAGCTAGCTCCCAAAATTTGGTATGAAGTTGTGTTCATCTAGCAACAGCCTTGGTGTTTTGAGATGGTCGTTTTAATTGAAATGAAGCATACAATTAGATATGTGATATATGTTTGCCATTAAAACAAATTTTTGCCTCATAAGATTTTGTCACTATTATACAATCATCTTTAAAAGAGAGTGATATATAAAGGAATTGATGGTTTATATTTTAGGTCCGAGTGATAAATTTCTTTTACAACAACAGAACAGTGCAAGCTGTAGTGGAATTAAAGAACAAGTAAGTTTTAGACTTGTTTAGAGTTTGTAAGTAATAATCTAAAGAAATATTTGAATGAATCTCTGTATTCTCCACCCTCAAAAGAACATGTGGAATCAGTGTACAAGACACAGTATTCATAAAGCAGGAGGCATTATAAATGCCTGCACATTAACTGTTAACACTTAAAAAGGACAAGATATGATAAGGGCCCAATTTTGCCCCCCAATTTTGAAATTATTAAAATGAGCTAAAAGTATGTGATATATACTCTAAATTAGTTAAACTTTACTTTATCAGCATTGTTTTGTTTAAAGTGATCCATTATGGTGTTGAAATAATTACCCAAAGTGGTTTAAAAGTCGTGATTTGGTGAAAAACTGTACAAAAACTGCAATTTTGAGGTGGTTTTCAGCAAATCTAACTATGAGCCACACAGAGTACCACTACAATAATTTATGTAGATAATCATTTTTAATATAGAAACAGACCACATAAATATCTTTGTGGTACTCCGTGTGGCTCAAAGTTAAATTTGCCAAAAACTACTCAAAATTTGCATGATTTTTACACTTTTTCACAAAAATTCCATTTTCACCTAATTTGATGACGTCACTGTGACATAATAAACAAGTTTAGTTAAAATTAATGTTATTTTTCTATACCTTGTTCATCTAAGAACTGATCTAGAAAAAATTAACTTCAGTTCAAATGTTTTTAAAAAATGGTAAATTAGGGGGCCAAATTTAGCACTAATCATATCTTGTCCTTTATATAACTGAAAATTAGTTCACTTATTGTGCATTGAGTGAGTGAGATGGTGTTTTACGCTGTTCAACGCTATACAAGTTTTTTACAGGCGACTTATTGTGCAAAGATTAATATAAGCTACAAAGGATGTACATATATAATGCAAGCTTATAATTTACAAAAAGCTAAATTACAGTGTGAAAAAAAAAGTATAAGTTAATGACAAATGTAACTAACTAGCTTTGTTTCTTTGTTTAGACCAGGTTTGTGGCATAAGGCTAAAACTGTGGTACTAACATCAGGACAGACAGATGTCAAGGTTGGTTTGTATTTTTAGAATAAATGCCACATGTTGTCAAATAGTTCTAACTGAATCATTAGATAACATAACTTCAGTAGTTCAAATATCTGTCATGAAAATCACATGTTAAGAAAAAGCCTCAAATAAAATATGTATATATTTTTTTAATTTTAGACATGCAGTAACTGTATACTAAGTGTCAATATAGCTCACTTATCATGATAGCACATTCAACTATTTTGTTTTGCCTTTTCAAGTCAATAAAGGATATTCTCAGACTCAAGAATAAGATATGCTTTGGGGCTTTAATTTTTAATAAGAAAGAATATGGAATATGTGCCAGAAAGACATGATCCACACATTGACATAATTTTTATACATCATCAAATTCAAAAGCAAAATTACACTGCGTGTGAGGAGAGACGGATTGAAAGGCTGAGACATCTAAAAATTGAAAACTCATCCATTTTACGCAAATTTGTCAGGATTCTTACATATTTAGTTTGTTTTGACGTCCCATTTTTCACCAATGTCAGATGGTACGCTTAAAAAAATATTAGAACAAGTTTGTTCATTCACTTGAACTTCTAAATAGCATAAGAAATCTTTTCCAATCATAGAGGGGGCCAAATATGGGCCTTAGTGTACCTTGTCCATTATCAACTTTATTTTAGATAGCCTTAAGTTGATTTTCATTGGAATTCTTGTTCAATGAACATTTTGCATTGATTTTACTTGCAGGTTGAGTTCCCTATCCCTATTGTTGCCTGTAATCTGATGATAGAGTATGCTGACTTCTATGACAATCTCCAGGCCACAGCTGAGACTCTTCAGTGTCCAAGATGTAGTGCCTCTGTCCCTGCCACACCAGGGGTCTGTGGCAACTGTGGAGAGAATGTCTTCCAGTGCCACAAGTGCAGGTTTGTGTACAACGTTCTAGATAGTTAAAGGAGACACACATTTCTTAAAAAAAAAAAAAAAACTAAAAAAAAATTGCTACATTGTATTTATTTTAGGACAAATTTATTAGTGGCTCTTTTCACTAAAAAATGTAAGTAGAGATCCCTTGAAAATTAGGCTTAAAACTATTTTTAGATTTACAAACCTGTATGAAATTTACAGGTAGTGTTGATAATGTTGATCTCTATGACTAGAATTATCCAATCTTGCTTCTGTTTTTAGAGCTATCAACTATGATGAGAAGGACCCATTCTTGTGTAATGCCTGTGGGTTCTGTAAATATGCCAAGTTTGACTATACCCTGACAGCAAGGCAGTGCTGTGCAGTAGATCCTATAGAAAATGAGGAAGACAGGAAGAAGGTAAGGATGAAATAGTTATAAAAAAAACTGAGATGAGGAGCTAAGTTTAAAGGTAAAAGGAGTAGAGGCGATAAGGCCTGTTTTTGGCCTAAAATTTTATCCTATTCTCAACCTTTGAATATTGTTTTCAAAAGCTGATAAAATATTTATTAAATAATCCAAAAATGAGAAACTTTATTATCTTTTTAATTTTTTACTGATTGTTTTGGTAAAAAAATATGAATTAAAATGACTTTAATTCTAGAAATCTCTTACTTGCGTAAAATTTTCACCATTTTAAAGATACATTTTGGAATAGAAAAGTATCTCCGAACACAGGAAACAACTAAATATTTTTACAGACTGTAAATATGGCTAATATAAACATTCTCTAAAAATCTTTTTTCTCGTGTGCAGACGATATTTTCTGGTCCAAAATGTACCATGAAAACTACCAGAATTTCACATATTTTGCCATTTTTGGTAAAATCACTAGAATAAGGACATCGTTATGATGTTTCAATATCAGATTTTAGAAATTTTGAACATGTTTTCTTTTAAGGCAGAGTTTACACAATATTGTTACCAGATATGGACACTTTTGCATAAACTTCATATTCTTAGGCTTAATAAGGGCCTTATCGCCCCTACTCCTTTATAAGTAAGCAAGGAAACATCTGATGAGTTCTCAATGACCAAAACACTTGTCAATGTCACAGTGAATATATTAGAAACAAGAATATTTAAACAAGCTGGTGAAATAGCTTGACCAAGAAATACATGTGAAAGTAATGAAAAAACTAAACTTTAAATAAATAGAAAAAAAATAGTTGATAAAAGGTATTAATTATAATTTGAGACCATTTCCATTGAAATACTACTAGCCTAAAATTATGATCCAAGTGTTATAGAAAGCATGCATATCTTTAAGCTACATGTATTAAAACTATAAAATCTGTTATGTTGAAATTCTCAGGCTATTACAACAATCAACACACTATTAGAGAAAGCTGACAGGATCTATAAACAGTTACAACAACACAGACCAATACTAGAGAGACTGCTAATACAGGTGACAGAACATGGATCAGAAAAACTGGTAAAAATTACTTAACTAATATTTTAGAAATCATTAATCTGTGTTTTTAAACTTTTCTTGCATAGACTCTGTATGTGGAACAACAAACCATAACAATTATTTGATAAATGTAAGGACGATCATTTCATAAAATTTAGAATTCAGGTTTCAAAGTATTTAGTCAATGTCAGTGTTCTCCCCAGGCCCTTATAGCATCTCGGGACCGAGACGCTATCGTAATTTGCCGAGATGCTATCAGTCTTTACCGAGACGCTATCTAAAATTGCTAAAAATACAAAAGTATTGAGTTGACGTCCTAATGAAGCCACTGACGGATTGATGATCATTGAGTGATTGACACATTTACAACCCCAAGCCAGGGATGTCCAAAACAATAATCAGTTTTATTTAATCCCTGCCCAAGCCAATTAACAAATAAATCCATGATCATGGTCTTGTCAATTAATTAGGAAATATCGATCTTTGAACTGATTAGCCATGCAAATTACAGGTGAACACCTATTGCGAGTTGAATTATTTCTATTGGACAACCAACCAGGACCAATAGGATTTGACCAAAACAAAAACAAACATATGCACATGTGCTTTTATTCAGGTGTGTTAATAGAACATGAGCCGTTAAATTCTAAATTAACGGTCATAACCCAAATCCAGAATAAAGAAAATGCTTTATACCTTAATGAAACATGATTTAATTCCATTGTAACATTTGTTATTCCAAAGTATTGATTTCTAGACATATTGTTTGACCATTGGTCAAAACAGGAAGTTGATATAAAAATAGATTATTATTACCTTATCTAGCATTTTCTCCTTTTGGCAGGAGAACCATTGGCATCTATTTGATTCTGTCAACTTAGTGACTATTAACCAGTGTGAATAAAATGTTAACATTTGTACTTGGTAACTTATTAGTCCGAGATTGCTCTGACGTCCTCGGCATTTTTTCCAGCAAGCTGGTGCCGTGGGACGTCAGAGCTCCTTCCATATCAAAAACACGGGATTTAGCACAACAGTTTTGTTGTGCACTTCCGAGATAAATTAATCAACTTTATCATCATTGATGCATATATATTCTGGTCTCAAATGAAACATTTCGTTATTTAGAATAAAAATACAACATTTTATAAAAAAATATCTTGAATAAATAAAATAATCTAAAATTTGTAAATTATTTTGCTGATCTTGAACTTGATGAAATTGATGAAGTTCAAGATCAGCTCTGATTTTTTTCCTTATTTTTCAGAATTATATCAGGTTGTTTCTAGTAGTAATATTTGAAAGTATTACTTTAGTCTTGTTTTACATCTCCCATTTTACAAATGACTGCCTAAGAATTAATTTTTACATTTAGAAAGCATTCGATTAAATCCCGTGTTTTTGATATGGAAGGAGCTCTGACGTCCCACGGCACCAGCTTGCTGGAAAAAATGCCGAGGACGTCAGAGCAATCTCGGACTAGTAACTTATTTATGCCAAAAATGAATGCTATTTAATTACTTTCTATTGTTTCAAACCCAGGCAAATGGCTTTCAGGCCTGTCTTTTCCTCTTCCATCCTTGGTGACTGGATGGAGTTCACTGAGAGTTCACAGATAACAAAAGACAAACTGATGATCTAGCAATTATTAAATTGCTACAATCAGTCCTACTCACACTCTTTCTTAATATGGAACTATAGTATCTTTAGCTTCAAGGAATACTTACATCAAATGGGGTGGGTGGGGAGGGGAGAGGGGGGGGATAATCATAATACACTTACACATGATACGTGGTCAAGAACTTATCATAAATTGATAGTGAAATGTCAATCGACATGGTTTTTTTCTTTCTGTTACTCGATATTGTTTACGCAAAATGTGATGCTATCCAAAATTTCTGGGGAGAACACTGAATGTCAATGATTTGTTCAGCTAGATTGTATACCTTTTCAATTTTGCTTGAGTGTTACTATAAGAGCAGGTAATGTAAGACAGTTGATCTGGAGAAAATAGTTACCTTGATACACAACATGTCCTCTCAAATATTTATCTGCTATGTAATTTACAAAAAAAATCAAAATAGGCTTAAAATTCCATCATTCACTAAGATATCCATACAATTATTACAATTCTAACCTTTAGTTCATCTTCAATTTTCAATACCTAAAAATGATCATTTGTAAACATAAGACCATACTATTTCAGGATGACATTTCACCCCAGCCCGGGGCAGCAGGAACAGCCAACCTACCTTCCAGTAATGTCAACAAGGCTATCCAGTCTCTAGCTATGAAGTACTGCAGTGAGTGTAAATCTTCATTTGATGAACTCAGCAAGATCATTCAGGTAATGCCTATGTCATTGCAATTGAAATGACAATTTCCGCAATAAATAAGATAACATTTGATTAAAGAACCTAAGGAGTACCTATGGGATTTCTCAAGTTTCATTAATATGAAAAGACTAAGACAAAATCGATTGACACTAAACAACATCACAAAAACAAAAGTGCATATGCATGACAACAACAACAAAAGACATGCAACTTCTAAACTGTAATCAACACCATGAACTCAAGTCAAACCTTTTATCAAAGGATTGCTCCATATCAAGTCTATGCTACTTGTTCCTTTTATAAACCGGTGTAATTTTGACTTAGCTTACATGTTTTATGTTCTTTGTACAGGGTTTGAAAACAATGTATAAAACAAATGATTTGAAATGATGTGTATAGAGTGAAGTGAATTCATAATTAGTATCAGGTAGTCTTATTTTGAGACTTTAATCAACAGTTTTGTCTGAGGAACTTTTAAGCTGATCATTTATAACAATGATCTTTGTGTATTGGAAGCATGGAATTCATTGTGTTTTAATTTGTGATTTCAGAAAGTGTTGGCTTGTCGTAAAGAGCTTGTTGAATATGATGCCCAACAAAGAGAAGCAGTTTCAGCAGCATCTCAAGTTTCACCAGTGTCAAGTCCTAGGGATGACCCTCTTGTGAAAGCAAAACCTGTAGCAAAACCCAAGATGGCTAAAGACAGTCATAAGGCCAGTAATTGCTACGGATGTGCCAGTTCTGCTGTGGAACATTGCATCACCTTGTTGAGGGCATTGGTGACTAATACAAACTTGAGACAGATTCTTTGTGGTCAGGTATGTATTCTAGATAGTGTGAAAAGTCATTTTGATCTTGAAAAGTTATACATGTGTATGTATTATAATTAGTAAAGTGTAATGTCATAACAGACAGATGCTACTGCAGAAATTGTGATTTAATATGCATTTAGGATGTTCGCTACAATATATGAAAATAAATAAGGTTCAAATTTGATGCCTTAAATGAAAAGATAATAGGTCAAGATATAGTATAAGCAAAAAAAATGGATAGGTTCATGATCTCTTTTTCAAGATATTTGAGGTTTAAATTTTGGCAGAAAAGGTTTTCTCTAAATTTTTCGTAGGTTAAGCATTAGCACTATGCAGCTGTTAAAACCCATGACAGAATAAATAGGATTTGATAAAACTTTGTCAATCACCCCTTTATGATTTATTTAAGACATTAATCAAAAGAATATAGGGGGTTTTGGGGTGAAGAATTTCCCCTTATTTTGATGGCAAAATCCAGAGGATTCTGAAAAAATGACAGAAATACTAAAACAAGACCAGCAAGCATCCATAATATCAATAGATAACTCAATAGCAGAGTACACCTATAAGGTTAGGTATACATGAAATGTTATCATGCATGTATTTCATTCTTCTGAATAATTGCACTGTATTTGTAAAACACAATTTCTGAAAGATTAAGATATGAAATGTGGTTAATATAATGTGATCTCTTTTCCAAGGGTATGATCAAAGAGTTGATAGATTATAATCTACGCCATGGATCCATCCAAGTGAGAAGAGAAGTTCGCTCTCTGTTGTGTCTACTGACAAAGGACAATAGACGAGGGACAGAGGAAATGAATAACCTGGTCATGACAAGGATAGGATCAGCTCTCAAGGGACATCTGTCTAATCCTGATCTGGTAAGTATGTCATCTTTAATTGTAAATTTTAATGCATCCAAGATACATGTATATAGTTTTACATGCATCTTGCTTATGTATAATTAAAATGTGCAATTGAAAATTCTTGTCTCATAATTTCCCTTTTCATTGTTAATTTCAGAATAAAAGCTAAAGAACATGAACCATACATCTTATATATAATCAATGTGTTTATACCAAAAAAAATATATATGAAAGAGACATTTTGAAATTTGTTTTCCTCATATTTCAAAGTTAGATGTAGCTTAAGAGTAAAAGCCACAGAACACTAAGACACATTACAAGAACAGATTTTACACACAAGATCATGTTAAAGTAATAAAAATTGTAAAAAAAAGTTAATGACAAGATTTTTTTGATTTTTTACGAAAATTTCTAAATTCTTATATAAATGTATTATGCTTTTACCAGGGTTCCTCTGTCAGACATGAGATCATGTTATTAGCAAGTTCCTTACAACAGGAAGACAGCTGCTGGGAGCAGAGAATAAGATGTGGTAAGTACTTATGATATATTACACCAAAACTGTTGCTGTAAGTACTATTAATTATTGGAGAGGATTGATTTATAAATTTATTAAAAAGTGAAAATTTAAGAATGAAGGAGCCTTACATTTTACAAGAGATAAAAATTAATCAAGATTTGGGGGAAAAAATCAAACAGATTACATTCTCGTGTCAATGCAAAAAGGTCCATTAAGGCCTTGTCAATCAGTTAAAATGAGAAATGATATTACTTAGATATCCAAAAATCAAAAAATGAAGATATTACACAAGAAATTCCAGATGAGCAGATGGTATTACTAGGTTATCCAAAAGTTACTGGTTAGGGCAATGGATGGCATTTTTCATGGGCAATTGTTTAGAAAATCTATACAATAATATGATATATGGTGTTTTATGGTTTCAGTGATGAGATTGTTCCTGATGGGTATGCAGATGAAGAACCCAGTGATCACAGACTGTGTCACACTTCCTTGTCTCAGGATACTTCAACATCTCATGAGGACGGATAACAAAAAGGTTGGTTGTGTTTAAATGACATGCATGAACTAACTTAGATACTTTATTCAAAAGAGGTGCTCTGACAGTTTTTGTGCAAGTCAATATAAATGTGATGCTGAAAGATGTTCCTGTTTGATTGTTTGATATTAAAATAATATTTTAGAAAGGTAATGTAGAAAGGAGTAGGGGCATTAAAGCCCTTATTTGGCCCCAAAAATTTGGACACATTTTAGAACATTTGTCAAAATAGAAACTATGGTGCTTATATAATAGCTAAGATATAGAGTTAATATTTCCAAAAGGATTTTTTGGCATAAATAGTTTGGCTGAGGCATAGCAGATCCTCAAACTTCGGTCAAATAACAAAACTGGTCGTTTTTTATGTATTTTAACACATTTAGAGGTAGTATTTGCTTGAATCAAAAGGGTCCACACCCATGTTCAAAAAAGATATTTACAGAAAAGATGCATAATAATCAAACACATGCTCACTTCAAATATTTTGTTTGAACATGGGTGTGCTCACTATCTACCAGAACAAAATATGTGTCAAAAAGGCCAGAAAACACATTTTCAAGCGTTTTAGCCAATTTTGATCAACTTTGACAACTTTGACATCACCATGACATCACAATGACATTGAAAAGGTCAAAATTTGTCATGTTTCTTTAAGTTCATTTACTTCTGTTTAAATCTACACCAAAAACAATTATTTCTAAGTAACTCAAATTTTGGGGCCAAATATTGGCCTTAGTGCCCCTACTCCTTTGTTTATAAGAAGAGTCACTTTGTCAAGAACTTGTAGAGAAAATGCTTACTTAATAATAAATAAAGGTGATTAAACATTATCTGGAGTATATCTGAACTAATGTAGATGTGCAAAATAAAAGCATTGGCTATTTAATTTTGAACAACTGTCTACTTTTTCAAGATAGTTTGAAATAACCACAGAAACCTTAATTCCAGTTTGGACTCATTTCTAACCTAAAACTTAAGGTTTATGAATCATGACTTATCTTGTAGGATAAACAGTCTATTGAAGCAGAAGTGATCAAACATCTTCCTGCTGATCTTCATGTTAACAGTGAAAAATGGCTGAAAGGTGACCAGAAACACTCATTCCAGAACTGGAAAAAGATTCTGCCTAAGAGAGGTTAGAAAACCTTTTTACTACTATAAGTTAAAGCTGGAAATCAATATAGTTTGAAGGTTATAAACTCCAACTGCTTTACAAAAAGGGTATAATTAAGTATTTCAAGAAAGCACGTTAAAAAACAAAAGGTTCACATAAAGAATGCACAAGTTTACGTTTTCAAAGTGTCTATTAGGTCATTTAAGTCATCAATATGTTGCCTGCAACATGATGGAATTGTTATATATAGTGGTCTCTTTCGCAGTGCTTGTTGGAAGTGTCATGATTTTTCCCTGTAGCTTCTTTCTTAAGTTCTACAATGTACATGGTGCAAAGCAATTTTATTCCAGTAACTTGTCTTTTTCCTTTTCACTTAATATTGTAAGATGTTGAGTACATATGTACATGTATGTCTTTCATTTAATACATTTCTATTCTGCTATCTTCATGTATTAAACCCATTTCTTTATAGGTGTACCAGAAAAGCCTGATGGTAAGAAAACAGAAACCAAAACTGAGCGAGAAGAAGCTAAAAAGGCTACAAGAGCCCTGTATCTGTCGGAAAAATATGTTGGACGCTGGAGACAGAAAATGAGCAAGACACCAGCGGTACACTTGAGTCTTACACAGACCAGCTGGTTACAGCAGGCCATGTTTTCTCTGTCTTCAAGGACAGCAAGACAGACTGCCTGTAATATTATAGAATCTATTGCCCAGATACCCAGCAGGAAGAAGGAAATCATTGACTTGTTGACAAAGTAAGTAAATATGCATATAGAATGAATGGTAAATATTAGGTCTGAGAATTTTTTATCCTACTACAAAAATATTTACTTCGTTGTTTAAACACCATTTTGAAAAGGAAGTTATGAATTGAATTCTTTACAAAGTCATTTTGGTATCTGTTGCCAGATTTCTCAAAGTAAAATAGTGTATATCAATGTTTGGTGAAGGGTGGGCAGAAAAAAAATATTTTTGTAACAGTTTTGGTTCCAAGTACTTATTATAGCCTGTTGATTTTTGGTTTATAACATAAGCATACAGTCTCATATCATGGAATTCAATTTCAGGTCTGTTGTTCACCTACTTAATGTCAAACAAAATATTGCCATCTTTGCCTTTGACTTGCAATGTATCTTTGAAAACTCTATAAAATGTTATGAACTAATTTATTCCCCAACTATATTTTAGGTGTTTAGATCAAATAAGTAAGAGTGGAGAGAGCAGTTCAGAATTCCTTACTCTGTACAAGAAACTGATACAGCCTGGCTACTGGAAGTATTACCTGGCCATTAAAGGTGTGATGTTACACCTGGGAGATCTTATAACACAGGTATATGTAGTTCCATTAGGTTTTGAAGACTTGCATGTACGGTATAATTGTTTTATTTTTTTGCGGGTATCTAATTTTCGCTTTTTTCGTGGTAGTTGGCAACTCACGAAAATTAAACCCGCGAAAATAAAATCTTGTATATAGTATATGTAATGTATATACTCCCACAAAGGTAATCGCTAAAATTGAATTCCACGAAAAAAAATCTTCAATTTTTAAAGTAATCCGCGAAATTTACCTCCCATGAAAAAAAAAAAAAACAACTTATACGGTATAATATTAATTCTTAACAATAGAGCTTTTGTAGGTAATATTTTTCCTTAGTTCTCATTTTGCATAGGTCAAAATTTGACATTTTGGGTTTATTTCTACAAAGTATTCAAGCTATTGATTTATTCACGAATTATTTATTGTAATGAGAAAAATCATGTTGAGCATTATTTTGATAAAACTTTACATGAAGGAAGTACATCATATGTAGATGTGCATGAAGAATTTTCATTGCTTTTGGATATCATTCAGGGGAGATAATTGAACCTAGACTTTTAACTACATTATAAAACATTATTCAATGGGAGACCCTGTAAGTGCAACTTCTCCTAAACCACTTGATGGATTTTGATGAAACTTTACATGAATGAAATACATCATATATGGATGTGCATGAAGAATTTTCATTGCTCTTGGATATCATTAAGGGGGGATAATTGGACTTAAGACTTTTTAAAAACATTATTCAATGGGAGACCCTGTAAGTGCAACTCCTCCTAAATCGTTTGATGGGTTTTGATGAAACTTTACATGAAGGAAGTACATCATCTGTAGATGTGCATGATTAATTTGTATAGCTCTCGGTTATTGTTGCGGGGAGATAACTGGACTTGAGATTTTTTTTACAGTACAATGTCCAATATGAAGCGGGGGGTATCTTTTTGTGAGCTTGCTCACAGTATTACTTGTTTTAATACTTCTAAAAACAATATGATTCATGAATGGCTATTGATGAGCTTGAAACAAATATAGCTGGATGATTAAGTTTTTTTTCTGTTATAAGATGAAGGCTAATTAAGACTCAATGTCTGAATATTTATATTGTAGGAGGTAGAAATGTTACAACATTTAGAAGAAACTACACTCAATTCTGACCTAGCCCAAGGATTTGCTCTTAAATCACTTACAGGTGTGTATTTCTATATGAAACATACAGAATTCAGTAATGATATATTATTGTGGATTTGTCTATTTTTGATGGGTACCAAATTTTGCGGTTGGATGAAACAGACCAGTTCCTTCATTCATAACTTTTTGGTTCAGATGTCTGTAACATAAAGATCAATGTAAAATTTGCTTTTTGTTGAGTTTCAAATGTTGTCCACAAATATATAATGAATAATAATAAAACCACAGTATTAGATTGATTTTCTAACTAAAATGCTTCATCTCAATCTTTATGTTCCTGTAGAAATTATAGTCGAACCTCGATGTGTCGAACTCGGATTATTCGAATACTCGGTTTACTCAAACTATTTTGAAAGTCCCGGCAATATTCCCATTAACCCAATGCATTTTTACCTTTGATTACTCGAACTCTGATAGTTCGAAATCTCGGTTAAGTCGAGGTATGTTGACAGTCCCCACGCTTTGAAAATAAAAGTAATTAACCCTGATTAGTCGAAGTCGACTTTTCAATTTCTTTGATGTCATTTTAATTGATTCGTGACCGCGCTGTATGGCTTCAAAAGGTGTTAATCATGATCATGAGTTGTTTATTTAATGATTGGACACGTGTGTATTCATGTGAAACTGTTTGATCTGATCACCTAAGCGTTTTACACATCATGGTTAATTGTAATCTGAGGACACGAATTTAATTGTTAAAGCCGGTATTATAATGATGTTTTCGTTTCAATACATAAATAACAATGATTGATTGTTATTTTTAATAAAATAAAATAAATCGGCGTCATCTCAAGAAGAAACTCAAGAACCAGTGACTTACAACACACGTGTTAATTCGTTTCGTAACATATTTTGTATTTTCAATGTTTGAATATGGTTGATTGCATCATATGATGTTTATTCAAGATTGGAATAAATTTTCCAAAAAATGTTTTATTTAATGATTTATTTCACACAAAGTAATCTATTGACACAATGACACGTCTTCAAACACACAAAATACGAAATACATCTAGACATGGAAGATATGTATATAAAACAAGCGACGGAAGGTTCCACTTCGAGTTTATTCGTAACTTGGATGAGTCGAACCTCTGATAACTCGAATACTTTTCAATGGTCCCCTTGACTTCGAGTTAACGAGGTTCGACTGTATTCTAAGATCAAGTAAAAGAAAAACTTTTTCATTTTCCACCTTTCAAACCTCCACTCACAGGAAGCTGATAAAGACATAAGAAAACTTGGCAATTAGTAATTACAAACGGAATAAACTAATATGCCATAGCAAGTTCATCCTTAGTTTTATATTGTTCAATCTAGGGGCAGGGGTCCAGAAATTTTCAAAAGAGGATTTCACATACTGTCCATATTACACAAAAGGGGGTTTCCTAGATCAATTTTGCTAAAAATCTACTTTCAGGAAAAAAAATAACAAATTTTCAGAAGAAAGGGATGGGTTCCAACCCCTTGAACACCCCCACACACCCCCCTCCTGTCTGGATCCCCTACTGAAATCATATGTATGATTATATAGTAATAACTTTGTATGGAATTAACTTCTTTTGACAGAGCTACTAGCCCAGTTTGTTGAGCTTGACAAACTAAAACAGCACTATAAGAACAAGTTGGTAGGATATGTTCTGAATGGTTACCTGTCACTCAGAAAGCTGGTAGTACAGAGGACTAAACTCATAGATGAGACACAGGATAAACTACTGGAACTGTTGGAAGAATTGACTAGTGGTAGGTATTAACTATCTGGTATAAATTATAGTGTTACAATTGATTTTGGTTTACACATGTAAGATGTAAGATTTTTATGCAGCCTGCAACATGTTTCAAGCAACATATAAGAGTCACTGAGGCACTATATGATGTCTCTTGTTGTCATGCATTCGTCATCTGTTGTCATGTCTCTTTGTCCTACAGCGCCACCAAATTCTAGTCACTGTTTTCCAGGAAGCTAAATGTCCAAGCCTCTATATTTGGAATAAAGTTTACTCTTGTAGTATTATATGTTGATAATTGAGTTTATGCCCATAACTAATCTGCTTCCTGTTTGAAGAATATTTTAAGATGAAGGCTGTATATATCTTCCATGGAAGTATGCCAGTGGAGTTAATAAATTGAAAAGAAACAACCTTAAAATGCTTTTTCCTGTTCATTCTCAAATACATCAATTGTTGCACTTTTTGAATGATTTGAATGCCTGTACGAAGTCAGGAAGCAGAGGTACCAATAGGGTATCGAATGTCAAAAGTTCGAAAAGGCAGAGACAAATCCAGTAAATACCAACAAGAACAGGACAAAAACAGATATATAAAACATGGAAACACAAAAATAACTGAATGTCAATCAACAACGTGAACTCAAGTCGAAACGAGAGTGAACTCAGGTGCTCCAAAGAGTAAGCAGTTCCTACTGTCTTCAATTTTTCTGGTATTTTTTCCTTGTTTTATCTTTTCTCATGGAAATTTAAGATTGATCCTCCAATATCAGTAATTTTGTTATTACATTTATTTTTTATGGATCATATGATTTATTGTAACTTTACAGGTACAGAGTCTGAGACCAAAGAATTCATGCAAGTCTGTGTGAAGACCATACAGAAATATCCATCTGATGATTATAGGTCTCCAGTGTTTATATTTGAGAGATTGTGTAGCATCATCTTCCCTGTAGGTACCATAACTAAAATTGTGATAATTATAGAGCAGAGGAGGGGGGTTTCTTCCCCCCACTACCCATCTTAGTGATCCCTCTCCTTCTCCCACTTGTCTTTTTTTTTGCCTTACTTGTAGTGCTTTCCATATCTTCTTGTCCCTTGAACCCCCTTTCCTGTTCCTTTGATCCCTGCTTCTTAATTTATGGATCTCTGTATCCTAGTCACCCTTTTCCACCCCTCTAATATTAGTGACAAAATAATATGATATAGGGGGAAAACAGAATATGGAATACAGAAAAAAACATTTAATCATTTTGAATATTCTATTAATTGGTACATATTATGTTATCAGTATGAAATCTTACTAGTTGATTAGATTTCTACTGTAATTCATCTTTTTGTAGGAGGAAAATGATGTTGAAGAGTTTTTACTCATCCTTGAAAAAGACCCTCAACAGGAGGACTTCCTGCAGGGGAGAATGCTGGGTAATCCTTACAGCTGTAATGAACCAGGCTTAGGCCCATTGATGAGAGATGTCAAAAATAAAATCTGTCAAGGTAAATCATTTCATGATAATAAAAAATGTTGCACTGTGGCTGGTAAATGAGTAAATAAAAGAATTGTTTAAAATTTGACGGTAAAACCACATTTATAAGGGAAAATTGAAGATTTCTAGAGGACGTCGAAATGAAATCTAGATTATACGAAGAAAATTATTAAGATATAACATTGCAATAGCCTTCATTTAAATCTCGCCAATCAGCTGTTCAAAACCAATCAAGTGGAAAAAACACTCACTTGTTGGTATATAAACCTGAAGCACGTTTAAATCCCTGCTTTCAATTTGGAACCTTTTTTTTTTTTTTTTTTCTACTACCAAGATAAAATGTCTGTATGAAAACCTGCATCAAACTGAATGGAATATCCAGCATAACCATGATAACATCACACTGAAGGGATGATGATTTGACTTTTATACTTTATCAGTGGAATTGAAAACGATTTGCTTGATCTTCTGAAGAGTCTGAAATGATTTGCCTTATCATCACTGATGAGTCTGAAACGTTTTGCTTGAGTATCTCTGATGAGTCATGAACTTTGTTGTAGATCTTGTTTTAAATGTACCATCGATTGCATTTTCTCCACATATGCATCATCTTGACCAGTTTGTAAGATTATCATGAGTAAAAGACAAAAAATATTGAATAATATAATTTGATACAAAATACGCGCTCATACAATATAAATTGACATTCACATTAATTGTCTATCCTTATTTCTTATGAATAAACTGCACTAAACTGTCTCTCAACAACTGCACTAGATTTTCCATCAATATAACAAGTAATGTCCGTAAACTTGAAGACCCTCTGGTTATCTCAATGTACGATCAGTCCGCATCTGTAAAACAAATTGAGATGATCCTATAACTTTGTTTAAACCAATGAATATGTTGAAAACTAAATATTTAATAAATTTGTTGTAATAAATGTTGATCAAGTGATAATTGTTTTGGTTTTTTTTGAGTTTAATAACTTCCCATTAATAAAAATTCCATATTGTTGTTTGTAGAGGATGGGAGGGTGGGAAATTGCACTGTTATATCTTAATCATTTTCTTCGTATAATCTAGATTTCATTTCGGACGCTTCACGTCCTCTAGAAATCTTCAATTATACGTTAGAAAAACTCATAAGATATAACATTGCACGTTCAAAGCGAAACTTAATAGAAGATAAAACTTAAAAACTTAAAAAGAAATAAAAACTTACCTATAGCCAAAATCTTTTTACCATATTCATCCTTCTGAGAGCTTCTGAAATAGAATTTTTTGAAAGTTGTAATATTTGACCAATCACCCATCTTGAGTATTTCAGAAATAGACACACCACAATTTTTTGCTTTACTTGTAGAAGCACCTCTAGTAGAGTGAGCTTTAAATTTCTTAATATCAATGCCAGAAAGTTCCATAACCTGTTTTATCCAGTTAGCTACTGTGTTAGCTGTAATGCCCCTATGGGGTCTATTGATAGTTCTTAATAAAGGGTCTGGCTCTGAGTTACTTAACGGTCTGAAAGATTTTGTTTTGTTTAAATAACATATTAAACATTCAACAACACACAACTTCAAGTTATCAGGAAATCTGGGGTAAAAAACCTCTCTAATATTACAATCTGTCTGAGTTTTTGAGAGTCCATGTAATTGAAAAACAACACCTTCATCATTTATCTGCATAAATCTAACATCCAACCTAGCTATTTCTGATGACCTTTTAGGAGCTGTTAAAGCTAACAACATAGTCAATTTCTTTGATAAAATTTTTAGACTTAACTCTGTGTTTTCTGCTAAAGATTTTAAAATTTCAATACAATGTCTAAGTCCCATAACTCTCTATATCTAGGTTGAGGTGGGTTTTCTCTCAAAATACCTTTCATTAACCGTTTTACCATTAAACATTGGCCTATAGGTTCCCCATTTATATTTGGTAATACAGAGGACAAAGCTGAACGGTGTAAATTTATCGATCGATATTGAAATCCTTCTTGAAATAACCAAGACAGAAATTCAAGTACTGATGTTAAAGGTGCTTCAAAGGGATCAACTTCCCTTTTAATACACCAGCTAACCCACTTATTGAAGGCCGAGTCATAAGACTTTTGGGTCCCTTTTCCCCATGAACTAAGCAATAATTTCTTAACGTTTTCTGATACTGACATTGGAGAAATTGATCTCCTGAGACAAGCCACCCTACTAATTGAAGCGACTGATTCTGAAGCAATGGGTGAACCTGTCCTTGTGACGACGTCAGAAGTTGAGGGAATGACGGCAACAGTATTGGGTCTTGAATTGTCAATTCTAACAGCATTGCATACCACGGTTGGGTTGTCCAAATGGGAGTTACAAGGACTTTTGTTACTTTCTCTGCTTTGACTTTCTTCAAGCACTGACCTATTAGGCAAAATGGGGGAAATGCATATGGTTTGTACCCCCTCCAAGGGTGAATCAGGGCATTGAATGCTAATGCTCCTGGATCTGGAAGCCAGCTCATGTACCTTTGAATTTGTGTATTTGATCAGTCGGCAAATAGGTCTATATCGCAGTTCATTTTCTTTTTCATCAAAAGACTGAAGACCCTTTGATCTAACTTCCAACTGCTGGAATCTGTTAGATGTCTCGACTGATAATCTGCTATCAGATTTTGGTGCCCTGGAATGAAATCTGCTGACAGAGTTATGCACCTCTGAAGACACCAACCCCAAAGATCTAGAGCTAATTGATTGCAAGTTTGGGAAACTGTTCCCCCCATTTTGTTCACATACGTCAAAGTTGTCTGATTGTCTGTCTGAATTAGTACATGAACATTGGATGTATCTTTTAGAAATGACTTCACCGCATGGGAAACTGCCATGAGTTCTAGAGCATTTATGTGAAAGTTTTTCTCTTCCTCTAACCATGGCCCCCCTATTCGGATGTCCTTGTTGACTGCGCCCCATCCCCAATGACTTGCATCTGTTTGAATAAAGATTGTGGGTTGACAAGATAGGATGGCCCGACCATTCCAGTGACTTAATTGGTGAATCCACCAATCTAATTCTGTAAGGGCTTCGGTCGTAAGAGAAATTTCTGAATTGTAGCTTAATGTCTTGCGGAGGCTATGTTTTTTGCTATTTGCAAATGTCTATAGTGTAGAGGGGCTGGGAAAACCGCTTGAATAGATGCCGTTAGATTTCCTATCAGCTCCGACAACTTTCTTACTGAAACTTTCTTTGCTTCTTTTACCGATATGCAAAGTTTCTGTATTTTCTGAATCTTTTGATTTGGTAACGAAAGTGTCATGCTTATTGAATCTATCAGATAGCCTAAAAATATCATCTGATGGGATGGGACTAGAACAGATTTGATCTTGTTTATCAAAAATCCTAACCCTTCTAATACTGCCATGCACATTTGTGCATCTAACAGACAATTTTGGGCTGACTGATTTAGAATCAGAATGTCATCGAGATATATTACAAGGCGGATGCCCAAACGTCTCGTATAACTTTTTGAAACCTTCATCAGCTTTATGAAGATTAAGGGAGCTACCGAAACCCCGAATGGGAGAGTTTGGAATTGATATGACTTTCCGTCCCATTGAAACTGAAGATATTTTTGAAAGTCCTCGTGTATTGGAACTGTCAAGTAGGCATCTGTCAAGTCCAGTTTGATCATAAAGTCTGATTCTTGAATCAGATCTTTTACACAATGAATTCCCTCCATTTTGAAATGAGTATAAGTCAGGTAACTGTTTAGCGGTTGTAGATTTATTACAGGACGCTGACCTCCCCCTTTTTTCTCTACTAGAAATAAATGACTCAGAAAAAATTCTTTCTGTTTTGAAATTTCTATAATTGCTTCTTTGTTTAACAGAGCGTGAACTTCCTCTGTAATCATTTTTGATTTCTCTTGACTGAAAAACAGATGAGGGGGTTGAATTTGTTTTGGAGGAACCTGATAAAAGTCTAGTTTTACTCCCTGAACACAATTCAGTACCCATGGGTCTGATGTTAGAACCCTCCAATTTCCTATAAAATATTTTATTCTGCCTCCCACAGGGATTTGACTGAAATTTTCTAATTTTATAGGAAAATTTATCTGATCTTTTAAACTTACTAGATGGTTTGGCTCCTCCTTGAGTTGGG
Organism: Arcuatula senhousia; assembly: GCA_963971305.1. Classification (NCBI taxonomy): domain Eukaryota; kingdom Metazoa; phylum Mollusca; class Bivalvia; order Mytilida; family Mytilidae; genus Arcuatula; species Arcuatula senhousia. The sequence continues at coordinate 29,235,759 of OZ020311.1, read as the reverse complement.
GTTTTGTCCTCGACCTCTTCCCCTGCCCCCAAACTGAGCCTTGTTTGGGGGCTCTGACCGAAAAAACTGATTACTGCCACCACTAGTACCACTGGCTGCTGAATTTCTGCCATCATACTGGTTCCGATTACGACCACCACTTACAGACCTCTTCATGCTGCCTCTGAAATAACTAACAGATTTATACTGAGAACGTTTAACAGTTTGAAGTAAACCGAACAGTTCTTTGTTGTCTTTACTTTCTTCAGTGAGTAATTTCCTAAACTTTTTACCAAACAGGTCAACTGAGGATTTCAGTAGAGCTTTCTTACCATCATGGTCGAATAACAAATCTAAACAATTAGGAAGAACACGACCTAAAATAGATTTACGTCGATCAGTCATATAGACAAAATGGGCATTACCAATCAAAATTAATGCTCGTTGAACAATATCGATAACATCTTGAGGGTCCAGACTCTTCCCTTGTTTTTTAGCTTTCTCTGCCTCACTCCGAAGAATGGCCAATGGCCCAGTGGAATCTAATATTCTACTCTGTGCATTTATGATAGACCGTTCCTTCTTCTCAGAAAATTGTTGATTGAACTTAGTACGAAAGAGTTTCTTCATATATCTATCTGTGGATTTAAGAACAAGGTTTTTACTGCTAGGAACTTTACAGTTCTTGGTTACTTCATTTCTGACATTTTTATTTACACCTTTGTTTGCGTATTTTTCAATATATTTAGTGATTTTATCAGGAACTTTCGTCCCTTTCTTAAGCAAATCTGAAGGATTAAATAAATCTTTACCATCAGAATCTGTTTCTGAATCAGAATTAATAGAATCAGACTCGTTGGAACTACCTGAATCGGTCAAGACACCTTCATTATCAACGTCCTTGTTAACGACCTCTGGGTGTTTAGACGAAATACAAGACTTTCTCCAGCCTCTCGAAGGACCGTCTGAATCCGAATCTATATCGGAAGGAGATACATCATGCTCATTACACTTGCCCTTTTTGGCATCTGTATAACTATAGTCGCCTGAATAGGCTCGTTTTCTGCCCTTATTGGCATCTGTTTTGCCCTGAGTGGCATCTTTATTAATATCGCCCTGACTGGCGTCTGAGTCACCGTTATCGGTGGAAAACTGCTCCTTATCTGACATTACATCTGACAAAACTAAATCGTCAGCAAGGTCACGAGATGGGGTACGTTTCCCCCTCGAATCTGGCGTATTTAATTGAACTTCAGCCAAAAAAATATAAATCCAAATAGAACAAGACAAATGGCGAGCTAAAATTGAAAGCAGGGATTTAAACATGCTTTAGGTTTATATATCAACAAGTGAGTGTTTTTTCCATTTGATTGGTTTTGAACAGCTGATTGGCGAGATTTAAATGAAGGCTATTGCAATGTTATATCTTATGAGTTTTTCTAACGTATAATCCAAATAAAAATTTGAAAAATAAATTAAACAATATAAAGGTGTCCAAATTTTCGCACCTCACATCCTTCCACGGGGGCTATAAAGAAATGAAGATGTTGACACATCAACTGACCAGAACTCAGTAAGTATGTGGACTCAGGACTTTCAGGGTTTCAGAAAAGGGACAGAAAGGGGCATAATAAATGTATTGACAAAACTGATGTAAAAAGTTTATTTTTCATTTCTGCTTTCAGATTGTGAATTAGTTGCCCTTTTAGAGGATGACAATGGAATGGAGGTAATGATATATTATATGTTAGTATATGTTGGCAGGAAATTTAGATAAAAGAAAAAGAGAAAAAAATATGTACTGTAAAAGAACCAAATTCCTTTGGAATAAATATTCATGGATGCAAATATAATACATATTCCTAGGTTCCTAACTCTCTTTTTTCTTTTAAAATCATTATAGAAACATTCTATCTTATAACAGTTAATCACCCCTGAATTTTCACTCATAGTGGAACATTCTATTTTACAACAGTTAATCACCCCCCTGAGTTTTTACTCACAATGGAACATTCTATCCTACAACAGTTAATCACCCCTCAGTTTTCACTCACAATGGAACATTCTATCTTACAACAGTTAATCACCCCTCAGTTTTCACTCTCAATGAAACATTCCATTTTACAACAGTTAATCACCCCTCAGTTTTCACTCATAGTGGAACGTTCTATATTACAACAGTTAATCACCCCTGAGTTTTCACTCATAGTGAAACATTCTATATTACAACAGTTAATCACTCCTGAGTTTTCACTTACAATGGAACATTCTATCTTACAACAGTTAATCACCCCTCAGTTTACACTCATAGTGGAACACTCTATCTTACAACAGTAAATGACCATGATTTTTCATTCACAGTGGAACATTCTCTCAGATAACAGTACCCATGAGTTTTCATTCATAGTGGAACATTCTATCTTACAAAAATTAATCACCATGAGTTTTCATTCATAAGTTTTCATTCATAGTGGAACATTCTCTCAGTATAAGAACGTAACATTAGTTGGCGACTTCAATAGCCGAACATCTATCGAAAGTGATTTTATCCAATTTGAAGATAATGATCATTCAAATACAGCAAATGAATTTATGGAAAACGGTGTCATTTTTCTAGATTCTGCCGGTATTAATCGTGAACGTAATAATAAAGACTTAGTAAAAAATAGGTTTGGTTCTCTATTATTAGATTTCTGTAGAGGAAATAATTTTTTTATACTAAATGGAAGGATTGAAGGTGACAAGGACAGAAATTATACTTGCAGAAATGCAAGTGTAGTTGACTATTGTATAAGTAGTGCTGTTTTTGTAAATAGATTTCTTAGCTGTAATGTTATAGAATTTTCAAAATTATTTTCTGATGTACATTGTCCCCTGTCTATCTGTATCAATTGTGTTATAAAAAAAGATGATGTTGGAGAAATGAACTCCAAAGAAGGGCCTGCTATTGTAAATGTTAAAAAATGGGATGGTAGAAAAGCCAAAGAATTCCAAAGAAATATAAATAGGACTCAGAAAGATATCTTGATCGATAAACTACAAGATGACAATACTAGTATGACAATTAAAGAAATTAATTCAATAGTTGAACAACTTGGTGACATTTTTATTGAAAGTGCTAAAACAACTTTTGGGACCTATAAACAGCATAAAAAGAACAAAAATAATAAAGTTAATCACAAACCTTGGTTTAATTTTGAATGTAAATTTGCTAGACAAAACTTTAGGAAGTTCAAGCGTAAACATTCAAAAAATAAGACGGAAATAAATAAACTTAGGCTTTCAGAATCTGAAAAACTATATAAAAATATAATGGACAAAAGTCAAAAGAACTACTCCGAAAATATGTCAAAAAACTTAAAGGCATGAGGAAAACAGACTCGAAGGAGTTTTGGAAAGTTTTGAGAAGAGATAATTTTAAAAAGCAACCAAACATTCCTATTGAAAAGTTATTTGAGTTCTTTAGAGATTTGAATCAGGAACCCAATAATAATAATGGTAATTTCCCAGAATTAGACGACCAAGTCTTAAACCAGATAAATGAAGAAATTAACATGTACATCGAAAAAGAAGAAATCTTAAAATGTATCTTGAATCTAAAGAATAATAAAGCCAGTGGTGAAGACCAAATAATTAATGAGTACATAAAATCAACATCAAATGAATTTATTGAAATTTATGAAAAGTTGTTCAATCTAGTATTCAAAACAGGAATAGTACCAGAAAGCTGGCTTATTGGAAACATTAAACCTATATACAAAAATAAAGGAGATGGTAAAGACCCTAAAAACTTTCGTCCTATTACAATAGTTAGCTGTTTAGGAAAACTTTTTACAGCTGTACTTACAAACAGATTAAATAAATATTCTGAAAACTTCTCTGTTCTTAATGAAAACCAAAGTGGTTTCCGTCAAGGTTACTGCACTATCGACAATTTATTTACCTTACATGGACTTTTCGAACTTCTTAAACTTAAAAAAAAAACTTTTCTGTGCATTTATAGATTTTGAGAAAGCTTTCAATAAAGTGTGGAGATCAGGCTTATGGCATAAATTAATATTAAATAATATAAATGGAAAGATGCTGAATGTCATTCAGAACATGTATAAAAACATAAAATCAAATATTGTTTTTAACCATGAAAATTCTGATTAATTCCCATACATGTAATAACGGAGTCAGACAAGGTGAAAACATGTCCTCTTTCCTTTTTGCTTTATTTTTAAACGATTTGGAATCTTTCTTAGAAAATCAAAACAACATAGGCCTTGCATCCATTTCCGAAGATTTTGAATCAATTTTAGGGGTTTATGCAAAATTATTTGCACTTTTATACGCAGACGACACAGTTCTCATGTCTGAAACAGCAGATGGCCTCCAATCACAATTAAATAGCTTTTATGAATATTGCAATGAATGGCAACTTACTGTTAATATAGAAAAAACAAAAGTTTTGTGCTTTTCAAACAGTAGATTGCCAAATAATTTGCGCTTTATATATGCAAACAAAGAACTAGAAATCGTCAAGGACTTTAACTATCTTGGAACCAAATTAAATAAAACTGGAAACTTTAATTTAGCAATCAAAGCACAATCGGAAAAGGGAACAAAAGCAATGTATGAAGTCTTGAAATTAGGAAAGTATCATAACCTTTCAGTTTCTTGTCAGTTAGACTTATTTGACAAAATGGTTAAGCCAATATTGCTATATGGTTGTGAAACCTGGGGTTTCAAAAACTGTCACCTGATTGAAAAGGTTCATTTGAAATTTTGTAAACTTTTACTGAATTTAAAATCTTCTACACCAAACTGTTTTGTATATGGTGAATTGGGTAGATTCCCTTTATATATTGACATTAAATTAAGAATGGTATCATATTGGTCAAAATTACTATCTGGAAAACAGACAAAACTATGTGTATTAATTTACAAACTTATGTTACATCTGTTTAATACACAAAATGTGAACTTTTCTTGGCTTGGACACATCAAAAGTATTTTTAACGAATGTGGACACACAAATATTTGGAATTCACAACATTTTCAAAGTTCTGAATGGTTAAAGAAAATAATATTGGAAAGTTTAACTGATCAGTTTCGACAAATCTGGCACGACGAAGTTCAAAACTGCTCTAAAGCCGCAAATTATAAGATTTTTAAAGACACTTTCAATTTGAGCAATTATTTTGAAACACTGAACAAAAAAGATTCTATATCACTTTGTAAATTTAGAACATGCAATCATAAACTTCCCATCGAAACGGGAAGATGGAATAACGTCGAACGACAAAATAGAAAATGTAACCTATGTAATGAAAGTATAGGAGACGAATTTCATTATGTTCTAGAATGTCGATCCTTAACAGATGATAGAAAGAAACTGATCAGTAAACAGCTGACTAGAAGTCCAAATATCTTGAAATTTAAGGATATCATGGCAACAAAAAATAGATTCAAATTAATTAAACTGTGTAAGTTGATAAAAATCATAAATAAAAAAGCGTGTCCTCCCGGCTAAAACTTACTTGTTTTATATTATATTTATTGAATGTATATTGTGAAATTTGTGATAATGTTGTTTGCTGCATTGTATGTCTGTATTATTGTATATATTGTACATAGTATTTCTCTGTACCTAAATGTATGGTTTATGAGAATAAAGTTATACAAGATAACAGTTAATCACCCATGAATTTTCATTCATAGTGGAACATTCTATCTTACAACAATTAATTACCCCTCAGTTTTCATTCATAGTGGAACATTCTATCTAACAACAGTTAATTACCCCTGAGTTTTCACTCACAATGGAACATTCTATCTTACAACAGTTGATCACCCCACAGTTTTCATTCATAGTGGAACACTCTATCTTACAACAGTTAATCACCCCTGAGTTTTCATTCATAGTGGAACATTCTCTCAGATAACAGTTAATCACCCATGAGTTTTCATTCATAGTGGCACATTCTATCTTACAACAATTAATCACCCCTCAGTTTTCATTCATAGTGGAACATTCTATCTAACAACAGTTAATCACCCCTGAGTTTTCACTCACAATGGAACATTCTATCTTACAACAGTTGATCACCCCTCAGTTTTCATTCATAGTGGAACACTCTATCTTACAACAGTTAATCACCCCTGAGTTGTCATTCACAGTGGAACATTCTCTCAGATAACAGTTAATCACCCATGAATTTTCATTCATAGTGGAACATTCTATCCTATAAAAGTAAATCACCCCTGAGTTTTCATTCATAGAGGAACATGCTATCTTATAACAGTTAATCACCATGAATTAACATTCATAGTGGAACATTCTCTCAGATAACAGTTAATCACCCATGAATTTTCATTCACAATGGAACATTTTATCTTATAACAGTTAATCACCCCTGGGTGACGTTTCATAAAGCGATCGTTAGCCTAACGTGCACGTTATTCCATTTAAATTGCATGGGATAACGAGCACGTTAATTAACGATCGCTTTATGAAACGTCACCCTGAGTTTTCATTCATAGTGGAACATTCTATCTTATAACAGTTAATCACCCCTGACTTTTCATTCATAGTGGAACATTCTATCTTATAACAAATAATCACCCCTGACTTTTCATTCATAGTGGAACATTCTATCTTATAACAAATAATCACCCCTGACTTTTCATTCATAGTGGAACATTCTAACTTATAACAGTTAATCAACCCTGAGTTTCCATTCAGAGTGGAACATTTATAACAGTTAATCACCCCTGAGTTTTCATTCAGAGTCGAACATTCTATCTTACAACAGTTAATAACCATGAGTTTTCATTCAAAGTTGAACAGTCTATCTTACAACAGTTAATCACCCCTGAGTTTTCACTGATAGTGGATCAGTTTATCTTATAACAGATAATCGCCCCTGAATTTTCACTCATAGTGGAACATCCTATTTACCCCTAATTTTTCATAATGGAAAATTCTATCTTATAACAGTTAATCACCAATTGAGTTTTCATTCATAGTGGAACATTCTAATTTATTACTTACTCACCCTTGAGTTTTCTCACATAGTGAAACATCATGTCTTCCAACATCATAATTTCTTAGGAAACCTAATTCCAAGAAAACCACCATAAAAATTGTACCCGACAAAACATACTGTATAGCGGGAAATTTTTGCGAGGTTCAAATTTTCGCTATATTCACAACCATTACTCTATCAGGAAATTTAGAACCTGCGTAAAATAGAATAATCATAAAATTGTATTGAGAATATTATTAAATTGCGAAAATAAATGTCTGTGTATATAACAAGTTGGACATTTGGTATAAAATCAAGAAATTTGCAAGCAGTGAAAATTACCCGCTATTGGGTAATACTTTCAAAGTAATCTGTTTTTAACAGAAAACTTTCCAAATAAAAAAACAAAATGAACTCATTGCATAGCATATACATACCTGTACATAAAATAACAATAATTTATGAAAGGATATGGAGTAAATGAACATGAGACCACAACACATATGTTAACACTTAGGTAAAAAATGATTTTCTCTTTATTTCTAGTTATTGGTGAATAAGAAGATTATCAGTCTAGACCTGCCAGTGAAAGAAGTTTACAAGAAAGTGTGGTCACCAGAGCATGGAGAGGTATGGGGTGCAATGGGAGATGTAAGAAAATGAATTTTTATTGTCTGCCTCTTAAAAATGATTTATAATAGAGTCTGGTCAACAGGCATAAGAAAATGATTGAATGACTGGGGAGTTTAATGTCAAGACTATACCTAGATATAGGTCTGCAGCAACGTCAAGAAAATGATTGCAGAAAGGGATATTTATAAAGTGCCTATGTCTGGTAGGGTAGATAGGTTATTAAGAAAGTCTGGACATCATAGAATGATGTAAGAATATGTTTTTGGAAAGTAATATTTTTATAGTGTCTGTGACTTTTAGAAGGTCTGGTCTTTCAAGAGTCATGGGGTATCACAGGATATGTAAGAAAAGACATTTTTATTGCACTTATGTCTTTTTAAGAGAAATATGGAGGTGCTAATTTCAAGGACATTGACATATAAAATAACATGTGCGAGATTTAATAACTTATGGATGAATCTGATATTGGTATAGATTGATACATAACAGTAATACATTATACATGAGATGTATGCAGAGTTAAAGGCAAGCTTTCTCTATTGAGAAAGATGTTATGGAAATGTGGACACAGAAAGATAATTGTGCATGAATAGGATTTAGATGAGATAGAGAAAGAATATTCTAGGTGAGCTTGCTCTCAGTTTTACTATATACTGAGATTAATGAATGTGTATTTTTATCTATGGTTATCTACAGAAGGAGAGGATGGTGCCCTATTGAGACTCCTTTCGTTTCTAATCGAGTCTTATCTTGACTGGTATGTATTCTGCTTTTAGAACGATCATATGGCTTTTATCTACAGACTCACTGAGGATGGAAACCTTGGTGAGCTTGCTTTCATTTCTAGTTCATATAGTTAATGCTTATCTTCCTTTAACTTGTTTGTATTTTTTTGTTAGGGAGAACCTATGCCTATTATCTACAGAATGAGAGGATTGTTAGGAGATGCTACAGAAGACATGGTTAATTCCCTTGATACAAACACAGGCAAGTCCTTACACATTTAAGGAACTTTTTTTTATAAAAACCAAATTTGTGCTATCATATGCAGGGGCAGGTAAAATCTAAAAACTTAAATTCACTGTATAGATGACAAAAAAAATTCTATGGACAAATAAAAGTTTTAAAAAGGTTAAATGACTGACTTGAATTTAATAAATTGATTTACCCTTGGAAATTGGTACTTCGTGTTTTGATATTTGTACTTCTTATCCACAGTTGAAGATGTAGACAAAGAAGAAGTGTATAAGATGGCTAATGTGCTGGGTCAAGGAAATGGTCTTAAAGTCATGTTAGAGAGGTAACACTGATTCATATTTAAGCAATCTTACAAAATAACATTATGAACCATTTCAAAATTTTGTTTCTTAGTTAGAGTATCTTTGGGTTCGACTTTTTAATGTGTAAACAAAAATACATAAAGATAAACAAGAAAAATAACACTTTGCATATTTAAAAACCCATAGAATCAACTTGAAATGTCCAGATACCCATTAGATTAATACTAACTAGTGCTGATTGTGTTGGGATGCCAACACATAAGTCGCCCAAAATCGCCTTGGATAGTATTCCATTCAAATCAGTACATCAAAATAAGTCTAGAAATCAAATTTCGTTGAAATCGGACAAAGTAGACGTTTTTGGGGGGCGGGTGTAGTAAAACGGCCGCCATTTTAAAACCGGAAGTCGGATTTCAAATCCGGTCGCAGATTTGAATTCAGCATACCCGCTTTACCCAGATGACAAATTTTCAAGACGATCCGATGAAAAAAAATTTTCCGCCCACTTTTTCCGATGGCCGCCATTTTGAAACGGCGGCCATCTTGAAAATTTCAAAACTTGGATGCACGCCTTTTAGTGACCCACTATCCAATCCAACAAGTGTTATTCAATTTCCTTGAACCCCTTTCTTGTATTAGGGAGGACAACTTTACGATAAAGAATCAGAAGAATAATAATAATAATAAGAAACGGTGCAAAAACAATAAGTCTCCCAAACTTTGTTTTGGGCGACTTAATAAATTAACATAATTATCATTCTTATGTAGCAGGGGTGAATCCAGAAATCTTCAAAAGAAGTGTTTCATACACACTTCACTGTCAGAGCACAAATGTGTGGTTTTGCAAAAAAAAAAAAAATCAAACAAAAAACATGAATATAACTAATATCTTAACAACCCTCTTGATATCCCACTACTTTTTATAATATTTTACTTGGTATCCTTATATCATTCTATTGTTTTCTCCATCTTGTCATTCGCACTGTGTTAATTGCTTATGTATCATTTGTAAATAATATTCTTTGTACCACTGTTTGCACATGGTTTTAAAGAATAAAATTGTCTTGTCTTGTCTTGTCTTGAAGATTATATTTAGTGATTACTTATGTTGTCTTTTATTTTGCAGGCTGTCATCCATTAAAGATCTTGTTCTTGGTAAACAGTTAATGATGGTTCTTCTGAAGCTGTTTAGCTTTGCTGTGAATGTGAAAGCAAACAGACTAGAACTTCTCAAACCTGATATGAACACACTGACTGTTCTTTTAGGAGCACTCAATCTGGTATGTAGCAATGCTTAGTTGCTTTAAACCCAATAAATGCGATAGATACAGTGTTAGACTATATAGCCTTTACTGTGGTTTCATTATTGTTCGTGGGGTATCAATTTTCGTGGTTTTCATGAAAATTGATGCCCCATGAAAAGAAAATTAAACATTGATCAATATGCGGCAGTCTTTAAAACCATGAATTAAAGAATCCACGAACTAATCTTTTTTCATCAAACCACAAAAATTGGTACCCACGAAAATAAATGAATCTACAGTATTTAAAAAGTTGAAGAAACAGTTTGGACTATTCTCAATGTTAAAAAAGGTTGAACAGTAAACATTACAGTTTTAAGGTCATGTGACAGCTAAGTAAAATTGAAAAGAGGATAAATAGATATATTTTCTACAAAACGTATACAGGTGTCATTCTGCTATCCAAATTGCTAAATTACATATTACAAATGGAACCTGCTTACAGTTTTAGAACATAGAAAATCCTATAAAAGAAGGTTTATGATAACATTGGTATATTATAGGCTTTGTGGGCAGAGCAAGAAAGTGGAACTAATGCCACTAAGGGACAGACAATTACAGAACAAGTTCTTCAGATAATGGAAGTTGTATTACTAGAGGCCAGCAATCAACCTGCTGAGAAATTCAGAGTAAGTTGAAAACATCAGAAAAAGTTATGTGTAGTATACAGCACAATATTATAGGCTGATTTCAAGTTGTTTTATAAAAGATAAGTGATTTTAAAGCTTAAAATTGTACATAGTCTTAAAATGGTTATTGTGATCACAGTGGTCATAAATTTTAGTTCTGTTATTGCGCAGAGAAGACTGGACATTTCAATCAATAGTTTTCTCGCATATGAACAACTGAGGTATACATGCATTCAACATTTGATGCCTAAAAAAATAAGAAATAAACTGGAATGATTTTTTCCTGATTAAACTGTACTTTTACATTTTAAAATTTGTATCATTGCAGGCCTTTTCCAAGTTATGTGGAGATAAAGGACAGTTGATGTTACTCCTGGATAGAATTAACTCCCCCTTCGTCAGATCTAACAACAGTGTGCTACAGGCTCTGATGAGACTGATACCATTCATGGCATTTGGTGACGAAGAGAAAATGTCAGCTCTTATCAACCATTTCAAACCATATCTAGACTTCCCTAAGTATGTCTGTATTGGAGATACATGTATTATGCAATGATCTATTTTAATTTCCTGTTTTTGTTATCGTCTAAATGTTTAAGCCTTGTATGTATTCATTTATGATTTATGGTTCTTTTTGAAAAGGAAAATATATGTAAGCAACTTTCTTTAGTTATTTAACAACATTTATTTTGAACAAAAGCAACTGTGACTGAGATGTGTTGATAAGTTTATAGATCCTAAAATAAATGGTTCTAACTATTAAGATTTGATATTAACATATGAACCAAAAATTACTTTGGGTCACAGGTTTTTAGAAGTATAAAAATTTGAACTGGAATGAATACAGGAACATATGATTGAACTATTTATCTTGCAGATTTGATGTTGAGCACTCCCAGGATGAGACAGTTCATTTGGATTGCTTCTGTTCTATAGCTGCAGGAATTGAGGTAGGAGATTTACATCTATAGTTGGCAGTGCATTTTTACTGTGTAATCATAAGTTAAAGGAATGCATGTATGAGCATTTCAGTCATAATAAATCTAGTTTTAGGTCCATATTTCAAAATCTCAAAACCCCTTTCTCATACTTTTTCAATTTTTTCTGAAACAGCCCTTGAGGAAGGACATTAAATGGAAGTAAAAATGGAGAAAAATCTTCCAATATAGATTCTAAAGTTAATGTTTTTTTCCTGATAGTGTTTGTTTTCAGTACTAGTGCTACTATATTTGTTGTTAATTTCTTTTATTTTATTTTAGAATAATGAAAATGGTAACAAATTAAAGGATATGATTCTAGATAATGGAATAGTGAAAATATGTATAGACTACATACACCAGAACTCGCCTACCATCAAAACATTACTGCCGTAAGTTAAATTGCTCCTATTCCTATTCTTACTACATGGAGTCACCATGCACTAGGATTTCCAAACCACCCAAAATCTGCTAGTTATTTTTTTCCATCAGCACACTAATACATTGAAGCTTAGTGTCATCATAGAACTTATTAACCATGGAAAACCTTAACTTAAAATGTGGTAATGTACAGTCAAAAACACATGATCTAAATGTTGATGATGAAAAAAAAATGACCTAAAATCTTACAAAAAAAGCCAAGCAACAGCTTTTCTGATGTTGTTTACACTAGGCTTGATTTACAAAAAAGAATATGTCAACTATTATTTTATAATTTTATATGAGTGTCCATTATTTTCATATATTTTACCCCTTGCTATGCTTATGTCAAAATTTTACCTCCATATTTAAACTGTGAATATTGATGGCAACATAAATTATTTTTAGGGTCCCGCATCAAAGATGCGGACACCCTATAGTTTTCACTTTGTCTGTCTGTCCGTCAACAATTCTTGTGAACACTGAAACTCAAAAACTATTAACACCACAGTTCTGAAACTTTGAACAGCTACTAAGTAGCATGTCATTATTTTCATAATAAAATTTCATGCAAAAATGTGAAATATTTTTGGAAAAAAACTTCATTTTTTTTTCTTCAAAAATCACAGATTTTGAGAATTGGAATTTTTTAACAATAAAACTCAAAGGCTATTAATAATACAGCTCTGAAGTTTCATACATATTCCATGGAACATGCCTTAGTGGTTATAATCAAAGTTCGTATGATTTTGAAAACACTTAGATTTTTTGCTGCTGCCCTTTCTGACTTTGTCAGTATTCTAGTTTTTCATAAAAGTGGTGCATGTTTGAAAGATCTTGTTTAGGGCTATTCCAGCAAAACATACATGGGACAGGGGGAAGGCAAAATTAAATTGCCGGTATGGGTGGGCTTTAAAAGCTTGTGTATTCTCAATGAAAATGATGTTAGTTTAAAAATTAAATTCTATGGGTCCTTCCCCCCGTCTCATGTATGTTTTGCTGGAACAGCCCTTAGAAAATTCAAGTACTAACATGAGATATATTATATTTCAGAACGGATGTTAGTCTGTGGAAGGAGTTCCTAGAGAAAGCATCACTGAGTTACATACTCAGACTCCTCACTGGTCTCTGTGCAGGACATACTCCAACTCAGGTAACCAACTACATTGTATTGTAATCAAAAACTTATGAGATAACATTGTGTTTCAAGGAACTTATAAATATATTTACTGTTACTTGTTTTGATTGCTTTAAAAATTAGAGCATATATAAATTGGTCACTTAATTTTCTTTCAATAGCTACTGGTTGGTTCTGAATTGATAGCTGTGCTACATAAACTAGAACAGGCCTCCTCTGATCAACACATTGGAACACAAGCTGAGAACCTCCTGGAAGCCCTCTCTGGCAATGATAAGGTGGCAGAAAAGGTGAGAAAGTTCTATGATTGGTTAAAATAAAGTAATTGGTAAAATGTATATATATTTATCATGTATATTGCTTTTACCAAAAATTGTTATACCTAGATTGAAATTTCCATAGGATTCTCTTAAACCTTTTGCATTATGCTTGTACCTTTATAATTTTGGACAAGTTTGAGATTGAATGAACATTTTTTTAAGTCATGCCTCTTTGACCATAATAATTACCCCCAGTATATATTTTATTTTTCTGTTTGTATTTTAATGAACTTCATTCATTTTATATAGAATATTATGTACTTTCATTTTTGAAACTATCTATATCAAGGTGAGTATCAGACGAGTCCGGTAGGACGAGTCTGATACGAGACTAGATGTAGATAGTATCAAAAAGGAAAGTATATTATAATCTTTTTATTGGTAATTAAAAGAAACGTACATTTAACAAGTTTTCAGTACAATAACGTCACATGATATGACAAATTACGTCAAATTTCATCGCATGACGTCATAGTTATCAAATACTCCCACCTGATATTTTATTGTATCAAGCACTGTCTGTGATACTAAGAAATATCAAGCAGATGATATTAAAGTAAAAAGCTGCTAATTACAGATAAATCATATTCTCCTCCTTTATAGATTGAAGAGTTTAGACAGCAGACCAAGGCAGAGAAGAAAAAAAGAGCCATGGCTAAGAGAGAGAAGCAGCTGGGTGCTCTTGGTATGATGGTGAGTATATTGCATGATAATTTTATACCTGGAAAACAACATGTCTTAACATTTTAATTTCAACCCTTTATTTGCCATTTTGTCAAATTGTTCATCATTGATTTGTTAGATGTTTGAAACCTTTAAGTTAAATCTGAAAACATCGTACATACCTAGAAAGAACACAACTTTAAGAAGATCTTGAGCATAATTTGCTGTTCCTTGGCTCTGGTTCTTAGTTTGCGATAAAAAGTAACTGAATCTTGAGTGATAAAGATTTTTTTGGTATGGTTCAGGCAATAAAAGGTCTAACTTGTAAATGAAAGTAGCAAAAATTACATATAGGGTTTTCAAATGTTGTAAGACAAAAGGGCAAAAACAAAATTAGTTGACACCATTGACTATATCAGGGCATTATGAGCAGTATCAAAAAATAACAAAACACACATAAATGTTTTTAAAAAGATAACAGAATGTTCATAGGATTAATCAGTTAGTGTCACCAAAAATTATGGTCATATTACTACTGATTGAAAAAAAAACTATCTTACTCATTTTCAGACAAATGAGAAAGGTCAGGTAACAGTGAAAGGTTCAGTATTAAAACAGATCGATGACATTAAGGAAGAGACAGGACTGACCTGCTGTATTTGTAGAGAGGGGTACAGGTGTCAACCACAGAAGGTAGGTACCCTATATTGTATACTGTATAGGTAAAGATTTAGAATTTTAGAATTAATTAAAAGAAAAATGTTCAGGGTGAAATTAAGGAAAAGACAGGACTGACTTGCTGTATTTGTAGAGAGGTGTACAGGTGTCAACCTCAGAAGGTAGGTACCCTATATTGTATACTTTATTGGTAAAGATTTAGAGTTATAAAATTAATTGAAAGTAAGATCTAGAGGTTCAGGGTGACATTAAGGAAGAGACAGGCCTGACTTGTTGGATCTGTAGAGAGGGTTACCGGTCAACCTCAGAAGGTAGGTGTCCTAATTCTTATGCTATTTTTAGCTCACCTGGACCGAAGGTCCATGTGAGCTATTGCCATCACTTGGCGTCCGTCGTCGTCCGTCGTCGTCCGTCGTCCGTCGTCGTTAACATTTTTCAAACGTTAACTCCTCTAACACCATAAGTCCAATGGCTTTTAAATTTGGCACAGTTGTTAATTAGCATATGTAGTATAAAACAAGCGTGGGGATTTTTGATTCGTTGAAAAACATGGCCGCCATGGCTAAAAATAGAACATAGGGGTAAATTGCAATTTTGCAAATAACTCAAAAACGGTAACAGATATCAAAATTCTGGCATAAGATAAAAGTGATCAGCACCTCAAGATCTACCTGCCCAGAAATTTTCAAGAAGATCCAACAACCGATGTAGGAGTTATTGCCCTTTTTCTGGATTTTTTCAAAATTTTGCACTTATTTCGCCCTATATCTTGAAAACTATACAAGATATTTTAAAAATTCAAATTGCATATGATTAAGCACATCAAGATCTACATTTCAAGTAATTAGGTCAAAGCTGTAGAATCATATCTTTTATGAGTTATGTCCCTTAAAGCGTCAAAATTTACCATTTTTCATTACTTTTACCCTGAATTTCAAAGATTAACTTGTCTAACACCATACATCCAACTTCAACCAAACTTGGCACAGTTGTTTAATAGCATTAATGCTACAATTCTATCGTTCGGATTTTTGATTTGTTGAAAAACATGGCTGCCATGGCTAAAAATAGAACATAGGGGTAAATTACAGTTTTTTGCAAATAACTCAAAAACGGTAACAGTTATCAAAATTCTGATGGGAGACAAAAGTGATTAGCACCTCAAGATCTACCTGCTCTGAAATTTTCAGGAAGATCCAACAAACGACATAGGAGTTATTGCCCTTTTTCTGGATTTTTTTCAAAAATTTTCACTTATATAGCCCTATATCTTGAAAACTATACAAGATATTTCAAATATTCAAATTGCATATGATTAAGAACATCAAGATTTACAGTTCATGTAATTAGGTCAAAGCTGTAGAATCATATCTTTTAGGAGTTATGGCCCTTAAAGCGTCAATATTTACCATTGTTCATTACTTTTCCCCTGACTTGTCTGAAACAGTAAGACCAACTGCATCTTAACATGGCACACTGTTTGATAGCTTATATGCTACAACTCTATCGTTCAGATTTTTGATTCGTAAAAAAAACATGGCCACCATGGCTAAAAATAGAACATAGGGGCAAATTTCATTTTTTTGCTAATAACTCAAAACTGGTTTCAGATATCAAAATTGTGCAAGAATCAAAAGTGATCAGCATAATAAGATCTACCTGTCCTGAAATTTCGGAAAAGATCTGACTGCTGATGTGGGAGTTATTGTTCTTTTTCCTAATTTTTGCCAAATTTGCACTTATTAAGCCCAATATCTTGAAAACTAACCAAGATATTTCATAAATTTAAATTGCATATGGTTAAGCACAATAATATCTACAAATATATGTATCTGTGTAGTTCAGGTGAGCGATTCAGGCTCTTGGGAGCCTCTTGTTATCAATATTGCATGCATCCATTATTTAGGTCAAGACTAGCAATTTGAAAATTAATGTTATTTTCGCTATTGTATGTTTAACTTTAGAACAACCTTGTTCTTATAAAAAGTAAAAGCTGTTAAAGGAAATATTTTGAATATTTCAAAGCATATGTACATGTATGCAAATGTTTCAACATTCAACAGACGGTTGTTATCTGCTGGAATATTATCATAACACATTTACTATTGAAAGTTGTTTGACATTGAGCTGGTTTCATGTTTTTTATGCATAACATTATTCCACTACTTACTGTTTTCAGGTTTTAGCAATCTACACCTTCACCAAGAGAGTCAATCTGGATGATTTTGAGAGCAAACCAAGAAAAGCTGTAGGGTATTCTACTGTATCTCACTTCAATGTTATACATGTGGACTGTCACACTGCTGCTGTAAGGTGTGTACTTCTGGTTTCTAAGTCTCTTTCTTAATGGATTCCTAAGTGTTAATGTATAAGTACACACATTTTTAATATTTTGTATATTCAATGTCTTTGTAAAAGTCTTGATATCTGTCTGATTTAAGGCTATGTTCAAGATCCTTAAAAAAACAAAACCAAACCAACTTTTAAACTAAAAAAAATCACATTTTTTCGCTTGGGGATTACTGACAAAGATAATATAGGACTTTTTAAACCTTGTGATCAAGTTTATCACTGGTTTATGGTTTACCATAAACCAGTGATAAACTGGATCTCAAGGTTTAAAAGTACTATATTCTATATGTCTCAAGTTTTTTTTTGAAACTGAAATTTGTGAAGGTATTTTCTGTAGTAGAAACCCTGGTAAGAACAAAATTGTAGCATTGCACATTTGTTTTAGGCATGCCAGAGGAAGAGAGGAGTGGGAAAGTGCAGCCTTACAGAATGCCAACACCAAATGTAATGGACTGCTACCCCTTTGGGGACCTCAAGTTCAAGAGTCAGCATTTGCTACCTGCCTAGCAAGGTAAGGGTTGCTATGGTAAACTTTGTATTGTTCAGGATATAAGTACAAAAAGTTTTGAATTAACGACAACAGATGAAAGGATGATATTTTTTTAAGGTATTTTAAGCATAGTGACACAGGTTTTTTTCTTTGATGTCGAACCATTTATTAAACACATTTTCAAATGAAACTAGAATAAGGAAATTCATTTATATTCAAGGTCACAACAAATATTACATGTAAAAATCGCTGGCTATATGTGATTTACTTTGCCTTTCATAATTATGAAAAGTATGAATTACTATAATTTTTTTCCACCAGACACAACACTTATATCCAAGACTGTACTGGTATTAGAGATCCCAGCTATCCTTACAACATACATGATGTCAAACACCTCATTCTAAAGTTTGCCCAAGAGAAATCCTTTAGTGAAGACAGCGGAGGAGGTGGGAGACAGAGCAACATGCATGTACTTCCTGCCATGATACACATGGCATTGTATGTCATTAACACGTAAGTTAAATAAACATAATTTGGAGGGGGGGTCAGGGTCAAGTCAGACCAAGAAACATGCATGTACTTCCTGCCATGATACACATGGCATTGTATGTTATTAACACGTAAGTTTATTTTAATGTACTGTCTCTTTGTAAGGTTATAATGGAATTATCTATCTGTGGGAACAGGAGAGGATGTGGTTGACAAAGCAACATGGTATGTCATTAACATGTAAATAGAAATATTGGATGATACCTTCATTCTGCATACTTGACCATTTAGTTTGCCCATGAGACATCCTTCAGTAAAGAAGTTGTATGTTATAAACATGTAAGTGTAATAAATATTTTGCAAATTATATTTTCTTTAGAAAGTTTCTTTATTTTTACCTTTGCATGACTTTTAATAAAGAAAAGGACACTCAGAGAAAATGGTAAACAACAGCTGTTGTATACCATTTTCTATTAATGTCCTCTTCATTCTTCTTAAAACTCAGAAGACTTATAAAATAAATTTTATTTAGTCTAATTTATTTGATTTATTATAGCACCAGATCTGTTGGTCGAGAAGAGAAAAATTTTAATAACTTCATGAGTTTACCTAAAGAGAAATGGATAGAGAATAGCTATGAGGTAAGTAAATGTACAAAACACTATGTGAGATCACATTAAAATTCAAATTTGCCATTATTCAAGCTTAAGTTAAAAAAAACATTGCTACAGAATATTTTTTTACTGATTTCAAATATCATACCTATGTCTTTTTTTTTCTTTGGCCTATTTTTATCATGTAAAACACTGTGTCTTAAAGTTACCTTGACATATATTAACAACTATAAGTTTGTCATTGTATTTCCAGACTGAGGGAGCTCTCTACTGGACTGTGATGACATTGCACATACACCCATACAGTAAATGGAAGGAGGCTAAGATTGAGCTACTGAAAAGATTACTTGTTCTTGGTCAAGCCCGGCACTTGTCTGCCGCAGGAATTACCAGGTAAGAACTTTTAAAGAGCATGCCTGTATTTGGTCAAGCCAGACATTTTTCTGCTGGATGAGTAACAGGGTACAGTAGTAAATTTCATTTTGTGTAAAAGTATTTTTTGTGTGTGTACATAGAGTATTATGAAACTATGCTCAAAATTCCAATCATCATTGTCAATTTAATTGATGAGACCTTTTCTTATGTTTGGGAATTTTTCAAGTTTTATAATAAATAAACTCTTAGTTTTTATGGATTGGTTGTTTTTTAAATCATGAGTAGCCTGGACGGCCAACTGGTCTAAGGTGGTGGTTTAAATACCATGCTTTTGATCACGAGTCAATTACCGCTACGGGTTATTGGATCGATTGCTTGTTTGTAATTTACAAAAGCGGGATTTTCCATCTGTATGTAATAAGGTTTGTCATTTACCTGCCCAAGGTCGATGGTTTCCTCTGGGTTCTCCAGTTTCCCCCACCATTTAAACTGATCACCTTATATGGCCCAGGTGCGTCAAAAACGGTCTTAAACTAGCACACACACACTTTTATTCATGAGCTAGAAAAAATAATATGAAATCAATTTCATTTATAGACTAAAATTCTTATTCTTCTTTCCAATTTTCCAGTCTTTCCAACAAGTCCATGTTAGAGTACTCTGTTTACAAGCCATACCTAGTCTTCTTTGGGATAGTGGATCTGTTATATGAAAAGTTATTCAAGGTAAGTACTTCTGTTTTTTACCTTTTAGTTTTATCTTTCTTGGCCTTTTATTAGTTCTTGAATCTAAAAAATGATTCCTTGAAAATTTGTTTTTCATTAGAAAAAGCAAAGAGGTATCGTACCAAAGGGGCAGTTTTTGTGTCAACTTGAAGCTTTACCATTGAAGTTGATACAAGTCCCACTAGCTCTGGAATAATCAATCAGTTCTGATATGAAGAAGCCATAGTAAAAAAGAAACTTCAGATTTTACTTATTTGTTGTCTTTTCTTTTCCTGTCATGAAAGTAAGTGACAAGAATTTAATTCATCTGAAAAGTGATTTTCATTCCATATCTTTTAAAGACCCCCAATATCCTTGTCTTAAATTAAACAAATGATTAAAGAATATTCAAAGTTCCAGTGGCCAGAAAAAAGAAGAGTATATTTGACTAGTCTAAACTAACTTTTACTAGATTTTGGCAAATGACTTGTTTGTCATTTCTTGCTAATTCATGATGTTATTATCAATAAATAATTGTCATTGATATTTATTTGGAAAAAAAATTCTTTTGGAGTTTTTCCCCTTTGTATATCAAATTGAATGTACAATATATTCATGCATTACTGATAAAGAATAAAACTCATTTTGAGATTGTTTATAGCGAGCACAGCTCGTAGCGGGCACTCGTAAGCAGAGAGCTCTACAGCAAGTTCCTGCGAAAAAATTGCCTAATCCTGATATTGATTTTTTTCGTCCGAATATGCTTCTGAAGAAAAACAGGTCTGCTGTGAATAATAATAATACCGCTTTTAAAAATATATTTTGTGTTTTAAAACATGGAAAAAAGTTTGAAAAAAAAAGTGGGGCTAATATTTACTAGCAACGTAATTTTTTTATGCTTTTCATTAATTTTTTGACATTGCATATCAATGAAGTAAATATTGTCAACGTCATCCATTGAAATTTAGAGCGAAACATCACGCGCTCAAAGGTGCCATATTCTGAATCAAGCACAGAATTTTAAAAGGCGTTGTTTGCTACAATCAAATTTTTAGTATTTGAATATTTAAAAGATTTTTTTATGATTATCAAGTTTAAACATTTCTTCCTCCTTTTATCCATATCAAATGAAGCAAATTGAATAATAATGCTGTGCTCGCAGCTAGGCAATGCCTAAATCATATTATCAATTAATTTAAATCTCACCACACTAGGTGGCAAGGTATTACTATGTTGTCTGCAACAAGTTACAAGGCAATGTAAAGGAGCCATTTTGGTAGTAATGTGGATTCCTTTATTTTAGTTGGTACCAATTTTGGTGGTTCAATGAAACAGAAACAGTTTGTGGATTCTTAAATTTGTGGATCTGAAGTCTACAGCATACCAATCCATGATAAATTTCCTTTTTCATGGGTCCAAGGCCACCCACGAAAACAACAAAAATTGATAACCCAAAAATAATAATGATACCACAGTATCTTTTATTCTTTCACATCACTAAGATTTCTGTCATAGTTCTTTGAAAAGCTATGTGACATAGTCTGTTGATATTCGGAATGTAGCTTCATCCTATAGTTCTAAAGTGATTTTTAACTTCTGCTTCCTGTTTACCAAATATTTAAACAAACAAAAACACACAGGTGACCTACATGTGCATGTACATCATTTATGGAATCTCACAATATCTGTTGTTGTTGTCAGCCGGATTTCATGGAGTGAAAAATCAGGGTTATGAAATGGTAAATGTCGGCAGTTTTCTCAGCATCTACTAATCACAGCCACTTGATATTAGGTATACAGCATCAGGGATTTTAGGTCTGTCGCACACCTACATCCTGTTTAACGAAATCCAGCCATTTTTTTACTTTGACAGATTTTTTCCATCCATTTGTTGGACTGTTTGTCTTCAAGGTTATAATGCATATGGATATGTATATAATTTTGTTTATCTGTTTTTACAGTAACATTTGTTAATTAGTAAAATTCAAAGAAAATGTTTGAGGTGCGCCAATTCAAACTTACAAGGAATCATGTTCCACATTAAACTCCAGGGATCTTCTATTAATGATGCATGATCATATCCCACTTTCCTGACATGGAAGTTTTTGGTTGAATAAATGAACAGTTTCCTGTGTAATATAAATCACCCTCTCATTAAACTTCGGATCGTAATCATTTGACAAATAAATTCTGGTTTCTAAATATTTATTTTATAAGGTTGTGGCAAAAACAAAATTAATATGGTAAAACCATTTTATAAATAACATCGTCTTTGTCTGAAACTGTTCAACCCATTGTGTTTAATTGTAGAAATAATAAATTTTGAAACAGCTTTTCTGCAATTATGACCACTTTGAGATATAATGATCTTATTATGGGCCCAAAGGAAAAAAAGACAAAATTAAGAATTATGTTTATGTAATATTGCTTACATATTATATTTGTAAAATGATGCAATAATATGTTTAATTACAATGTTATATTAAAAATATAAATTATGTATTTTTAATATGGGTTATTTAAAATGTTTATTCAGAAGTCGTGAGGAACTATCCTTTTAAATCATGAAATTATTAGCTTTTCTAATTAACCTTCATCCGTTATCAGATGATTGTGTAGAAAAAAAGTACAAAATATTTTTTTTTTCTTATTTCGTTTACTTTAGATCTGTGGCTATTAACCTAAATAGATTCTCTTTGTCTGTTTGTTCATTGGAAGCATTCTTCTATAATTAAAGGGCATCAAATTTTGTGGATTGGAAATTAAATGCATATTCATAAAATGGTTTTAATAAAAAAGAATTGGGAACCAATATAATTTCATGGGGATTCTTTACTATTAAAAATATACGAATGGCTCATTGGAAGCATGCTACAGTAAATGGTGATCAATTTTCATGGATTGGGAATAAAATGCATATTCATTATGTTATTATTTTGTGGCTTTAATTCTTCTTTTTAATTGGAATCAATGTTAAATTTGTTATGCAATAAGAATCAAACTTTTTGCCTGACCTATAAAAAATTGATTTTTCGAAGAAAAAAAAGACTTTCACATTATTTTGAAATATTTGTAAAATCTTATGTTTTCGTTAATTTTTTGTAATATTCACTATACTACAGAAACTATTTAAAATGATTGTATTGTGCATTTTTAAAACCTACTATGCAAACTTTTTGAAACTTTTCATTTATTTTGAAAAAAAGTTGAATGAATATCTTATTTAAGTATTAAGACAAGTTGTATTTTATTAAATATTTTTTTTTCAATATCTAATTGTATTTTAGGGGGTCATTATTTACAACTTGCACATCTTTTTGACACATGCAAATACATGTACCATGTTGATGACATGTCCACTAACACTTTTTCAAAATGATTGATACAAAGTCGTGAGTTGACACTGGCAGAACACTATAAGTTTTGTTTCCAAATCCCAATAAATTGTTTCTTTATCAAATTCATCATATCCTTGCCTCTGACATATGTGAAAAGAAAATTTGTGTATCCAAGTTTCTTTGATATGTGAAAATCTAGAAGGTGACAAAAGCTGTCAGGAGAAAGGCTTACTCAATGGGGAAGAGGGTTTAAAGGTGTTTGTCTTATCTCCTAATAGTTAGGGAAACTGTCACTGGCCTCATTTTAATTTTGTTGATCAGGTGCTTTCAAAATTTTACATTACCAGTAATATTGCACATTTAAATTTTATTTTTAGGCCCTTTCAAAATTTTTCAGTAATGTAACTCCTTTGAATTTTGTGGATAGAAACGCTCAAAATTTTACAATAATATTACTCCTTTGAATTTGTTGATAGAAACTCAGAATTTTACAGTAATGTAACTCCTTTAATTTTTATGCCCCATCTATGAAAGTAGGGGCATATAATATGTTCGGGTCTGTTTTTTGTTTTTAAAAAGAGTCAAAATCGCATCAAATTTTAAGAATTTAAGAATGCCTCAATTTTTCTTTTGTTTACTAGTATCCAGTAATTAATCTTGCTTTTTTAAGCACTTTAATACTTGTATTTTACAAAAGAATAACATTCATAGCTAGATACACATTTATACTTTTTTGTAACTTTTTTAAAAGAAATCATTGTATTGTTATTCAGTTTTACATACACCTTTGTACAAGGTGTAAACCAACTTAACTAAATCTCAGGACTACACCTGTGTTTGGAAATTAATAGAAGTATTATATCCATATTTTGTGAAGCATAATGTTACAATATTTTTTCGTTTCTGGATTTTTTTTTTTCAAATATTAACCAAGAAACAAATGAAAGGTCTTAATATTTCAAGTCATGGTTTGTCTTATTGCAGATGGTGCAACTAATTAATCTTTGAAATACAATCATTTGTTTTTCATCAACTTTTAAAATTACATTTCTATCCTGATAAACTGTGGGGATTTTTATCACCAGCAAACCTGCTACCATCTTAATGTGTATTTTCATATCATAAAATTACTATGTACCATATAGTACAAAAATGGGTTTCCTTTGATGATCATAAAAGTTGATAGTGAAACAGTGTGTCTATGATTATACTCTATGATGGCTTAATATGACAATTAACCCAATTAAAGGGCGGGGCAATAACACAATGAGGAAATGAATTAATGGTAAATGTCCTGATTTGATACATTTTAAAAAGACCAAACAAAAAGAAAAAGATACAGAGCAAAAAAAAAGGTAACCTCAAAAAACCTTATTAAGTATTCATGGGTGTTCATACAGGGTTTAATGTAAGATGGGGTAAAGTTGTCAAAAAATGCATAATTTTCCCCAAAAAATTAGAGTGGCTTGGCAAAAAGGTTCATTATTTGCAAAAAAATTTAAAACTCTCAGTTTGAGGTTAGCTACATACCCGTTACTCCTTGTGCCACTTAAAGGGACATATCAGAGGTCATCCTTTTTGGTCTGCATTGTAGATGCAAAATATTTTTTCTCATGAAATTGATAGCAAGGATTTTCACTTGTTACAGATGCTCATGATATATGGAAAATCTTGTTTAGGAAGATGAACTTAAATATTAATGGACCACACTCAAATTCTTGTATGTAAACCTTTAAGTTCTGATGACAATTTATGGAGTGATTAAGTAAAAAAATAAACATTATGAATGTGATCTACTCATATGAATATATGATTTAAAATTTTAATGAATTTACAAACTAAAGTTTAAAAACGAAGGTGATAAACATAAGAGTCAGATCGACATTTTCACACCTGCAAAACTCCATTCTTCTCGTGTTTAAATTGTAATTTTCACACAAAGTTTTCACCTAACCATCATTAAATCTACATGTAATTTGCACATGAAAGTAAATTTTGATATAGTGGCTAATAATATGATTGAAGTAAAGTCTACACGTGTGATTTATAAAGAGGTGTGTCAGTGAATGTGTGAGAGAGGGTTTCCGGGATAATCTCTATGTTACAGTTCCTATGGAAAATTGGATGTTCAAATATAGCTTAGTCATATAAAAGAGTTTTTAAAGGGCATAAGGAATTAAATTTGCAACTTGATAATTGTATACAAGTTCTTCAAATTAATGCTCTTGACAATTCTTTTTTTCTTCTTTCATTATTACAGACAACTTTTCCTTTGCAATTCACAGATTTTTTTTCCACCATTTTAAGTTTACCAGGAGTTTAAATATAATTTTATTCCGCCACTATTCAAGTTTAAATATAAAATTAACTTGAATTAGAAGTATTACTCTATTTTATTCACTGGATCAATTATTTTAGACTTCTTCATTCAAAGCCTGCCTTATAGACTAAAAAACTTAGGCTCTGTCCAACCTTGTAAACAAAATAGAGGAACAACAGTAAAATTTGAAATCATATTGTTTCTTCCTTGAAAACTAAATTTTGAAAGGTTATTCTTCGCTATTCAAGTGCCAAACATTATTGAGTATGTTCCAGGTGGCCTTGGTTTCTTTCCATGTTAAAATGTTACGTAACATCGTGGATCAGAGCCTTGCTTAGTCAGAGTTGGCTTTGCATGAGTCTTTGTCTTGTGCATGTTTTCATTGTTAATGTTTTTCGCCTGGTATTTGTTCAGATCATTGAGATTCACACTTTTATAATGCTGCTAATCTTCCCCCTGATCTGTAGGTGTGTAAGGGTTGTATTTGTTTACCTCAGTTCATTCCATCTTATCTACGGAAACACAGGTGTCTAACATTAGCGTAATTCCCGGTTTTTCTTACCAGCACCTCGGAGATTACTGGGGGATCTAGTTCTGTCAACAAAAACTGTTGTAAGTCGGAGATTTCTAAATAAGACCTGTCGAGTGACAGAATCCCACATTTCCCTTAAACAAATAGTCAAGATGTTACACGGTTAGATTTATCAAAATATTTGGGCAGATAAATATTTTTCACTGTATGTAACTGCCATGTAAGATTAAAAGTAATCTCGGCAGTATAAGACACAAGATTTGACAGCTCAACATTCTTATGTTTGTCACCAAATTCTGTCAGATTTTATATGTAGAGGACTGATTTTGGGTTGATTTAGTGGTATGCTTTTAACATGCCATATTTTTTTCTGTCAATGGGGATATCGGCATCGAGGATAAAAAGGCTGTTTTATGACAAGGAACCTTGAAAAGCTAACATTTATCATGACTTTGCAGTTTTAAGGTCCTTAAACTGACTTAATATGATTTTAAAAATTAGAATACAATTGCGATTTATGACCATTAAAAGCCTATTTTACTCTTGTGCTGTTGGTCTGTCCCCTGACATCTCCTTGAAAACTTTTATATATTAAAAGTGCAATAAGAGATTTTAAGTCCCTGATCAGACAATGCTTTTACACTTGAAATTTTGAAGGTTAAAAAAACAGTAAAGATGTTTTTATTTTTGTTGTCCACATATCTTTTGAATTTTTTTGAAAGAGGTATTTAAAAAAAAACTCAAAAGAATGATTTTGCATATATAGGTAGTAAATTATGATAAACTGTTTTAATCTTCTAAAAATATCAATTTGATAAAATGTATCATTATGTTTTTTGGATTGGTTTTTTTTTTTGGGGGGGGGTGTTAAAATTTTGGGGTTTTTTGTTAGAAAAGTAGGTGAATTCTTATTTGCATAGAGTGATTTTCAGGATTCTCTGTGTGTTACAAATCTTATTATCAGTAGCAAAAATTAGATTTTTGCATTCTGATTTCTGCTACAAATAAAGTGAAAATTTTAACACTGTATAAAAGATTATCACTTATACAATAATTCAGACAAATTTCATGTTCTAATTTCTGGGCACCTGTTTCCCCATTCTTAAAAAAATCTTTTGTTATTTCTGAAAATACCCCAAAATCATCCATCTTTTATCTTTATCCTAACAAGATAAAAATGAAAAGATGAAACCATCAAAGACATATTTGTGGTGTTGTTGAATGTTTGTCGTATATTTACCGACATTCCAGTTCTGACGTTTCTTTGTTTATTTACAGAAAGTAACAGTATCCTCAGATGGAAGTTGGAGCAGTACGGTGGCCGATTATATCCGCAACAATGATAAGCCCCTGATAGAGGCCTGTGATAAAGTTTTAAGGGGATATGAGGATGAATTGCTACCATGTGAATCACTACCAGAAATTTTTGATGTGTTGGGTTAGTACTGTTTTAACAAAAATTTCTGAATTCATTATCTTATTGTAGATTTGAAAGTGTTTGAAATTAATTTAAATGTTATAAATTATACCTGATTGATTTTGAAAAGTGATTTTTATGAACATCAAGATGTTACCCTTTGTTGATAATTACTAGGATAAGATTTGTTTACAGGTCCAAGTAAAGATCTTTGGTAATGCATTATTTAAACCTCTGTTAACCTAACATTTAAAGAATATTCTCTGTGGACGTTTTTATGCCCTTGCGGCCACATGTTGGGGGCATTGAGTTTTACTCGTGTCCGTCTGTTTGTTCATCCATCTGTACAAATTTCCGTCAAGTTTTCTCAGAAACCGTACTTGGGATAATTTGTTACTTGGTAAAATGGACTGTATGTCCTAAGCAACTTTCAGGTCTGTCGGACATCTTCTTCCTGTTTGGGACAAGGCCGATATGAAAATCGACTTAAAATTTTCTGTCAAGCTTTTCTCAGAACCCCTACATGGGAGTGATTTGAAACTTGGTAGGATGGTTCAGCATGAAAAACTATGTCCTAAGCAACTTTCAGGTCTGTCATACTTCTATTTTCTGTTTGGAGCCTAGCGGGGGCATCAGTGTCCCATGTGTCTTTATTTTATTCTGGTTTGCTTTAGATAAGTTTGGCACCATTTTTGTCCATCTTCAAAAAGGAAACATTTAAAATAGAAAAGATATGGAGTTTTTATGCATAACAAAAATTAACATCATAAATATTAAAATAAATTCAAGCCAGGGAATTGCTGTTTCTCATCCTAAAGTCATAGGAAAGCATTCTGGCTAAATGTTGACTGCTATACATGTACCTGTGTATTCAAGTTCATGATGTTCATAAGTGTAGGATAATCAACAATTACTGTAAACCAACTAATTTTCGTGAGCGATTTATATTCGCATATTTCGCGAGGAACAGAAATTCACGAAAATAAATTGCGGGAACTCTTTATTTTCAAAGCAATATAATAGTTTTTCACGAAGAATCACGAAAATAAAAAGCCGCGAAAATGTCATCTGACACAAAAACGCGAAATATTTTAGTTGCAAAAATAAATTGGTTTACAGTAACAGACAAAATGTATAAATTATAAATGTATAATTGTAGTGTTCACTTGATATAATTCTGGTATTCCATCTTTTACAGGTTTACTGACAGATATATCAGATCCCACACAGTTTATAACAGAGTTAATGAGCTCCATGCCATAAGTAGATTTGATGAAGACATTTTTCTTGAGTGTGATATAACTGAGGCTTTTAAATTATGAAACACTGTTTTTGTGTGATTTTTCTGCTTATTTGTTAGGTGTTGCTTTAAGTATCAGACATTCAAAATATTTGCTCTTTCGGTGGAATTCCTGTCAATTAACTAAAGACTCCAATAAGATATATTCATGCATATGTTTGGACTACTATTTTAACTTCGGAATGTTAATTTCAGATTTAATTTCAGCACAATAAGACAAAAAGATGCTTCCAGTTTTGCTTTTTTCTTTTGATTCATTTAATAAATTTTCAGTGTAAGATGTAATAAACAAGATTTTTATGTAGTAAACATGTTATATTGTAATTTCTAAAAACCTGTTACATTAATGAAAATACTATACTCGTAGCATTTTTACTTGTTCAATAAAATAAACTTGCTTGTCAGCAGATAAATGAAAGATTTTAAACTTTAAAAAATATTGATCTGAAGTTTGTAAAATACTACATTATATTTGTATCTTCGAAATGCATGGCTTCAAAATTTCAGCACATTTTTGCATTTTTGGAATCTTATGAAATATTGAACCAATGGTCTAGTTTGTGTTACAGTGAGTTGTGTTTTACCTTACAGGTATTCCAATTGGTATTGCCTATTTAAATTGTCAAATAGGTATTTCAATAGGTCCATTTAAATTGAGGAATTGCTTTACAAAAAGGTAGCTCTATAGATGACCACTCATGCATTCAGATTTAACACCTGGCCAGGTAAATTACAGATGGCCAGATTTACCTGTTGTATAAACATTGTACTCTTATAAATACCTTCTGGGTTAAATCAAATAGGTATTTCAATAGGTCCATTTAATTGAACAATTGCTATAGAACAAGAAAATTAGCTCCATAGAGTTAACACCTCTCCAGGTTTATAATCACACAGAAATTTAGTAAAAATTCATGTATTTTGTTGCAATGTCTATATATTGTCACTGCTAGAACATAAATCATATAAAAAAGTTTAAAAAAGACTCTTAAATTCCCAACATAATGTGAAAATGCACAAAGCGTAAGAGTAAATCCCAAAGAAATTGTGAATAACACAGTATTAACACATATATCCCAAACAAAAAATGCATTACACATGTATCCAAAATAATTGTGAAATATACACTGATCATGAGAATTCGAAGTAACAATAATTTTCGAGGAACTTTTGTAAAGAACCAAATATATTCCAAATCAAATATAAATCCAAGAAAGATGTATAAAATATAATGCAGCAATACATTCATCCAAATCAAATATAGATCCAAGAAAAAATGTATGAACACATGTATGAATTATGATGAAGTATTACACTTATATCCCAAATCAAATATAGACCCAAGAAAGTATGTATGAATTATAATGAATTAACACATATATCCAAAATCAAATATAGACCAACCAAAATATGTATGTATTGCTTTGAAGTAACACATGTATTCCAAATCATATTTTTAAAGAAAACAATAATCCAATAATGTTGTGCAGCTTAGATTAAGGATAAGAATATCCATACACATAAAGAACTTATACCTATTCTTCTATAAAAAGCATAGAGAAACTGGTACTTAATACTACTTTAACTGAGACATTCTATTATTCTAGGTGAGGTCAGGATAGTTTATATAGAGAAACAATTGTGGATTAAAACGTGTTATTCATAACAAGTTCATATGTTGTAATTCTGTCACTTCTTTTAACTAAATCTTGCTGTTATAAGATAATTAGCACAACTATAAAAGTGAAACATCACTAAAACAAGATAAGCATAGAAATCCTTGCTAACCTTTTATAAAATTGGAATGATATAATCCATTTCAATAGAATAGAATAAGAGTACAAAACAGGTAAATCAGGTGTACCTGGCCAGGTGTAAAATCTGAATGCATGACTGGTCATCTATAGAGCTACTTTCTGGAAAAGCAATTCATCAATTTAAATGGACCTATTGAAATACATATTTGACAATTCAAATAGGTAATACCAATTTGAATACCTGTAAGGTAACAGACAATTTACTGTAAAACTCATCATAAAAAAAAAACCAAACACATTTGACCTTTTTGAAAAAATATTTTTGTATTATGAAATTAAAATTTGTTAAAATGATTAAAAAACATTCACTACATCTTACAATATTTACTTATTATTTCTTCAATAAAACTTAGAGCTTCTTTCTGTGTTTGTGGTTTTTTTTGCCACCCATGTATTTGTAATTATTAGATGTGGAGGCCCTTTAGTTTTCACTTTGTCTGTCTGTCCAGTCATCTATTTGACAACAATTTCTTGTGAACATTTCAACTCAAAAGGATTAGATAGAAAATTACAGATATGAGAAGTAGAATTTATGAACACTAACACTCAAAAACTTATTGACAAAACAGTTCTAAAATTTTGTTGTGTTGCTATGCTGCATGTCCCAGTGTGCATATAAAATTTTCTGTTCCCCTTCTTAAAAAAAGAATACTTGGATTGTTTGCCTTACCTAACTTTGTCAGTATTCTAGTTTAATTACACCCTCGCTTTAAAGAAGAGGGGTATACTGTTTTACCTGTGTCCTTCTGTACTTCCTTCCCACTTTCTCTCCCATTTATTTATGTCGCCTGCAACGTGTTGCAGAAGCGACATATATGGGTTACTTTGGCACCATCCGTCTTCCTGCGTCGTCGTCCTGCGGCGTCACAAAAAATTTCCGTCGCAGTTTTCCAGGCAACTACATGCCACAGCTTCTTGATATTTGGTATGTAGCTTCATCACATAGTACTATAAGGTGTAAATCGATTTTATGCCGGAAAAATAACTACTTCCTGTTTGACGAATACTTAATGTTTTATATATAATGGACATAGATGCCAAATTTCCGTCACAGTTTTCCAGGCAAATACATGCCACAACCTCTTGATATTTGGTATGTAGCTTTATCCCGTAGAACTATAAGGTGTAAAGGGAATTTATGCCCAAGAAATAACTACTTCCTGTTTGATGAATACTTAACGTTTTATATATAATTGCCATAGATGCCAAATTTTCGTCGCAGTTTTCCAGGCAACTACATGCCACAGCCTCTTGATATTTGGTATGTAGCTTCATCACATAGTACTATAAGGTGTAAGGCGATTTTATGCTGGAAAAATTAACTACTTCCTGTTTTGGGAACAAACATAGATATGCAGGCGACATATGCCTTCTGGGGAAGGTTCCATCTAGTGTTTAATACTCATATCTTATCAAATATTAGCTTAGATTGTTCATATTTGTTGACAAGCCTGACATGGACATGATGCATAGTTGTATATGTCTTTTGTTCAATTGAACATCTACTTCCTGTTTACCAAAAGGGGTATACTTTTTCACCTGTGTCCGTCCATAGCTCCGTTTCACTTTCCATCCAACTTTTTGTTTACTGTGAATTTATCCTAGATTTCTGATATTTGGTAGCAACCTTTGTATGGACATGATGTATTGTGGGATTCGTTTTTGGATCTATGGGACATATACTATCTGTTTATTAAAAGCTTAAGATTTTTCTGTCCCGCTTTTCATTTACATATACCTTGGCAAGTATTATTCTATGCTTGTCATGGACATGGTGTATTGTAGGATACTTTTTTGGATCTGTCCGACGATTACTTCCTGTTTCCCGAAAACTTTTCAAAAATTGTGTCATTCTTTTCATTTACATATACATGTATAACTCAGCTATGATTCCTAGGTTGCTTATATATGGTAATAAGCTTGATATAAACGTGATGTATTGTATATAGATTTTCATGTAAACTTAATATTTAATACATTGCATAGTTGTGATAGCTGGGGTATCACCAGTGAGTATTGGATGTCTTGATTTTTCTTTCAGTTTCAACAGATTTACATTTTTATACCCCACTTCCAAAAGAAGAGGGTCTTAAAATATTTTGTCTGTTTGCCTCAAATCAGATGTATAGTCAGTTTTCCATGAACTAAGTATCATTATGAAACTTTATTCACATATGCATCAGCTTACATACAAAAGCAAGGAAGAAGTCTTTTGGTTTTGTCTTATAGGTCAAGGCCCAAGGGTAAAGGTCACAAGTTGTAAAAAACTTAGAAATTGAATAGGGAAGTTGGTTTCTAAAAATAATTTATAAAGCCTGTAAGGCTATTTTGCCGGTTACGGCAAAATAGCCACCGCCTAAAGTAAAACAACTCTATTGATATAGGGGTCAATAGGTCAAATGTCAAGGTCACAAGTTTTGCCTTTTGTTCCAATGGATAGTTTTTCAGTTGTGGTAGATTAATTCCAATGTCCTTGTTTCTTGTCTCTTTGTGTACATATTTTCTTCCACTAAAGGTAGGTCCTGTATGACCTTTTTACCATGATACATGTAAGTTGGGTTTCTTCTTCATGTGACTGGCTTTTAAGACGTCTCATTGTAGCTGTCAGACCAGAAGCTTAGGTCTAAGTGATCCGACAAACATGGCACCTCAGCAATCTACGTTAGGAGTGCCCAGCTCCCTTTTTTGTCTCGCTTGCGACGAATGTCGCAAAAGGCGAGACTTGGGTATGTTGATTCCGGCGGCGGCGGCGTCCACAATTGGTTAAAGTTTTTGCTTAAGTCTGTTTTGTGTGAACTAGTTATGTTACACCATTGATATTTGGTATGCAGTTGCATCAGCATCAGTACAGATCAGTTTTAAAAGGATTTCACCTGTGTGCTCCTGCAGTCACGGTCTACTGACTTTGAAATTTTACACCGATTTGGCCGAGGTTAACCTTTTTTTCTTACGTCTGTTTAACATGAAGCAGTTATGGTACATCATTGATATTGGGTTTGCATTAGCATCAGTACAGATCAATTTCAAAAGTATTTTATCTCATTCTGTATGATCCTGCAGTCACAGTCTACTGACTTTGAGATTTTACTCTTTTTAACTTTTTACTTATGTCATGAGTGTTTTATATAAAGCAGTTATGGTTCACCATTTATATTTGGTATGCAGCTGCTTAAGCTCAGTTAAGATCAGTTTAAGGAGGATTTTTACTTCATTTTATACTGTGTCCAGTTGCGACAGGCGAGACATGTCTCTGTGTTAACAGTTTATTACCTCAATGAATAATGGGAACTCTTCATAGAGGAGGGATCCACTTGCATACATACATTCCACTTACATGTACTTGATGCAGCAATCATGACAAGTAGTAATTTACATGTAGCTTCATATTCTGATGAAGAGACTTTGTCCCTAACCCACAAAATTTCATACCGAAATCTTTAAAACCTGCATACAGAAACGCATTTTAAAACGCAGAAGTTGTATAAAAGACCACAATTCTGGTTACTTTTAACTTCATCCTAAGTAGTCTTTAGCTTCTTTACAGAAAGATATCTTTTACAAAATGCCAAGGTATCTGTGTTTAATCTATTGGTGATGATAAATTGGTGCTGTCTACTTATGTCGGCTTTAACCCTGCAATGGCCTGGAATTAGAAATCGGTGACACACACCCATACTGCAAGAGAAAACTCAACGAAAAACACGTCTTTGACTATTTGTCTTCGTTTTTAATTCTGTTTCAACTGTGAATTCCTCTTCAGGTTATCCCACATAATCCGTTAATTTGGGACTTGTGCAACAACAAATCCTTTCAGATGTAGAAATGATTCTTTTGATCTTTACATGCATGATAGGTGAGGGTGTAAATATTTACCTCTGATAAAGCCAAGCTTTCTTTTGTGCGATCTGTGCACTCTCCATTTAAGCCCCTATTTTCTATTTGTCATAATTTACTATAACAACGCAATGGGTTTGAAACTATCAAATACCTATTTTCACTACTGGAGAGTAGAGTGAGATCCTGTGATCTTCAAGAGCACATCTGCAAAGAGAAAAAAAACATACACATATGGGGGTTATTTCCTAAGATCTTTAATTCTGCAATTTATTAAGAAATATCCATGAGAGGTTAAAACATTCGGAAAGAGTAATTAATGGTTGCACGAAAATAACCCTGTTTATATTTCATTTCCTTTACATGTTCTGAAAACAAGCATTAAGTTGACATTAAGAATATTTGCTGCACACTATGCATCGCCAAAGACAAGTAGTGCAGACAAAAGAAAAATGAAGTCTGCATGGTGTTGTTGACGTTAAAAGAAAAATGGCATGCCTCAACAAGATTCTATTTAGCCAACCCCAACATCCCTTTTGCAGTCTAATAGTAACACAAAAACACAATGCCGATTGTGACACGATAAGTAATGTGAGGCGATTCCGTGAACACAACCAAACACTTAGTATCCAATAGAAAACAAAAATAAATTTCAATAGCGGAACCGTTCTAGCTCTGCAATATAATTTTAAAATTGCAACTATGCGCAACAAAGTGGTAAGCATATAAAAATGAAAATTATGGTGCAAAAAAGATTATAACCCATCTTTCACAAAGAAACCAAAGAAACTCGGGTAGTATTTTTCTGCCCCCGCAACAATTAGTTGAGGGGGCGGGGGCATAATTTTTTTTAAAATATATGACTGTATGTATCGATGTATATGCTGCCTTGGCAAAATCTTTCAAACAGCAGTACAATCACCCGAACTCCTTTTATGTTAAGTCACCCAAATGCATCTAGTACTTGGTGCTCTTCAAAAATACATATCATTTAAAGAAACGTAGATTTTTGAAACCCCTGTGCATATATGCTGTCAAAAATGTATGATAAATTGTACAATTTTACCTTGGCTTGCGTCAAAAATACCAGCAATGCTCTGCTCTCCTTGCGTCGGAGTGTCATTTGCAAATACTTTATGCAAGTGTGATCTGACCTTGTGCAGAATGAGCGGGGTTTTCGACTTTTATTTTGGTATTCCATAATGCAGGTTCGATGACACAAAGTTTATGTTGACTACCAAAACGTATGAACACAGTAGGAATCCACAAGTAACATTTAATATCCATGGCTTAGAAGAACTGTTAAGCATATATACTTTATATATCCCTAAAGTATTTATACATGTATCAAAATCGCGCAAATCGAAAGAGCCGAATTTATGAATAACTATTGTACAAGATTGTTTTAATCGATCAAAATTTACGCATATTTTTTACATTGAATTGCAGAGTTTTGACCATCTTACTTAAAATTTGTATTTCGGTCCTTAGATGTAAATCATTGATTTTAAGGCCCTGTGTCATTATCATCAAAGAGTATTTGTAATGTTTTCCCTTTGGTGTTTACTAATAATAAATAACTCTCATTATACCAACTCCAGTATGGTTGTATTTGTTTTTCTCTTCAAGCCAACTTGTGGGAAGGCCATCTATTTCACACGGAGGGTTAACGTCGTCTTTCATAGTTTCCCGTTACCAGGTAGCGACTTGAGCGGATTTCTAAAATCAAAAACCGGGAAATCGTAAATTTTCCAGACGTGGGTTTTTATCGCTAACCCTCGGGTCTAATGGGATGCAAATTGAGAAAGCGTGTTTAAATAGGAATTAGGTACAACTCGTTGTCAGTTCGTTTGAGATAGTTCTTATCAAAATTCAAATTGTTGTGCAGATTATCAAAAACGGACTGGCTACAATTACCCTCTACGGGTAACAATAAAAAAAAATTATTGTTACCCCCTTCACTAAAATCGGAAACGGTTTACGGATATGGCACCTTTTCCGTCCGGAATTTGAAGAGTAACAATAAGAAAAAAATTAGGATTACCCCCCTTATTGTTACTCGCCAAATGGAGAAAAAAATATGTTATTTTTTGTTTGTTTTATTTTTTGTATGATGATGTATTTTAGACACATTATCATAAGTATCACAAAAAGAGATACCAAATTGACCTCCGAATATCAAAAGTCCGAAATTTCTTAGACAACAAGAACACACAAAGAAACAAACAACATTAAATTACAAAAAAAAAACTTGAAAAAACTGAATGGAATTATATTAAATTATCTAAAGACTGACCGAACCTTTTATTAATTATCCAAACAACAATTGCATTGCAATGTCCTGTAACTTTATGCCGTGAGCTATAAGGTATATCAAATGTCGCGGATTAGTATCGGGTTAGTATATTAAATGATCACTTTTCACAAAAAGTCCATAAACTGATCGGAATGTCTGAAGAAACGGATCACAGAAGGTCAAAGTTAAAAGTTTGACTCCGACGAAAACCTATCACAGTATAGCAGATATGTCACTCCATATGCCTTCCGATACATCGCACAACAAATGGAACTAAGCAGTAAGCTGAATAACGAAACGCCTATAATTCCTGAAACAGTAGCTGTGTCTATATCGGAAAGCGAAGGACATTTAACTGTGACAGAAAATTCATGCCAGTGCAGTTTCTTCAAGTGTATGTCATTACCGTGCAAGCATATATTCTACTTTCGCCGTAAAGCTAACCGTCCTATATTCGACGAAAAATGTGTTGCTTATCGGTGGTCGAGATCGTACTACAAAAAAAGCCATGTTTTCACACACAAATTTCTTTAAGCATATTTCGTATACTAGTAAAATGATCCTCTCATTAGCCGCTTGATGGATATAAAACTTCTTATCAAGTATGTTTTACTTTAATATATTGAGATGTGGATGCGTATACTTTTTTGTTCATAGAAGTCCTTGTTTTTACAGAAAATCCAATTGCAGATAACATAACTTGTACTGAAGACGAACATTGCTTCTCTGTTAGATAAAAGACCTAGCACGGCTATTGTTTGCGACAGGTGCCTGGAATGGCACCATTTAAAGTGTCTTGGATTGAAGGCACCACCAAAAACAGCGTATTGGATGTGTCGCAAATGCCTCAAGTCATCATAAACAAAAATGAAAAATGTTTGTTATTTTGTATATAAACATAACTCAAAATAAAACAATTTCATTTTTTGAAACTTTTTTTTCATTTGGCGAGTAACAATAAGGGGGGTAATCCTAATTTTTTTCTTATTGTTACTCTTCAAATTCCGGACGGAAAAGGTGCCATATCCGTAAACCGTTTCCGATTTTAGTGAAGGGGGTAACAATAATTTTTTTTTATTGTTACCCGTAAGGGGTAATCGTAGCCGCGGCCTATAAAAAATAGGTGTATGAAAATTTATGTATTGGATCATTCAAAAATGATTTATCCAATACTGTAGAGCGTAAGGAGCAAAATAGTTTCTGACAAAAAAATCAGAACAACAAATCAAGACAGAATATGTTTTTAGGCCCACAAGGGACAGAATCATTGCAAAAAAAAAAGAAAAAGAAAAAAGAAGTAAATTGACAATAATGAGAGAAGCAGAGGTACCAATGGGGTATTCGAATGTCAAAAGTCCGAAAGGGCAGAGACAAAACCAGTAAACACCAACAAGAACGGGACAAAAACAGACAACATGTAAAACATGGAAACACAAAATAACTGAATATCAATCAACAACGCGAACTCCAGTCGAAACAAGAGTGAACTCAGGTGCTCCGGAAGAGTAAGCAGTTCCTGCTTGCTATAGCACACCCGTCGCGTTGCCAATAGTCCATTCAGCGTGTCAAATCCGGTAAAGGAAGACAAAACAACATGAGATATGGAATAAGTCAGTGTACTCGAAACAACATACATAAACAAACAGCAATTTTAAAAATCCACAAGGGAAGACGGCCAGCAGTATTCAACATGACCAGCGGTCGCTGTTCGCCGTAATGCAATTGGCCCAAGACTAAAAACACAATGCATAAGATTCAATACCAATCCCCGAAGAATTACCGAAAGACCCATTTCTAGACATAGAACAATTAACACAAAAAGCACGGGACAAACAGAAGCTTTGACAAGGATTCCTGGATTAGAACAGGCTCATATGAAATATGGCGGGGATAAACTATTTTTTTTTTAGCCCAACCTTCTCCTATTGATAATCATAAACAAAGCACAAAATAACACACAGTAAAAATCAAATCAATTCACCAAGAAAGAAGTTTCCCAAATAGGTATCACCAACACATTTCAAATGTGCGTGTAGAAAATAATCCTTACAAAATTCCGCATCAGTGACCATAGTTTAGAAATCGAAATTGGGAGATACAAAAAAATACACCTCGTGAACAAAGACTTTGCAAAATATGCAAGGTCTTAGATGACGAGAAACATTTCTTTTTGGACTGCCAATTAAATGATATCATATGAAATACCTTCTTTAACGTGATATGCACTGAATACCCACATTTTAACCAGCTTGACTCTACAAATAAACTTCTGTTTATTTTTAATTATGATACATGTATGGATATATTGCCTATTATCATTGATTTCATAAAGCAATTTTTTTTAAATAGAGTGGCGAAAATGAGGTCGATATATACTGGTCAAGTAATTTTCATATTACCATTTTTTAGTTTTATTTTTTTCACATGTGTAAAACTATTTATTTATGTATATATTATTTGTGTGTTTTTGTTTTGTATTTGCTGAACCCGAAAGGGTTTTTATGTTATGCAAATAAAGTATTGTTGTAATCAGCAAGGAATCAAAGGCTGTATTTGTATTTTTTCTTATTTGGATTGTTCTATAGTTTGATCTGGAACCAATTATCTTAAAGCAAGATGGTACTCTGACCACTGGTTACATTCAATGATGCTGTTTTTAATTCAGCGTTTGTTTATTGCCATAATCGTCGGTAACCCCCGGGAGAGAAAGAATGGAGCGGAATCAGTCGGGGTTACTGACGACGATTGCCATTGGCCTATGGAGTTTTTGTCATGTTCACTTATTCAACATCTCATTAATGTCAAGATAGACCTCATGTTCACTTGTTCAACATCTCATTAATGTCAAGATAGACATCATGTTCACTTGTTCAACATCTCATTAATGTCAAGATAGACCTCATATTCACTTGTTCAACATCTCAATAGTATCAAGCCAGACCTCTTTGACAATCCGTTACAGTTAATGATTACAAAGTCCGTTCTTCCGCCTTACATTGCTACATATTAAATTCAAGTTATTTCATCCAATTTCCTCAGCTGTCAAAGCTATATCGTCTTACTTTTTTGCAGAAAAATAAATCAAACTTAAATACAATGAAAACCTAATGACCGTCATTTGACAGTTTTGGATTTTGTAATTTATTTTTATTTTCGATTGTTCTTTTTTTCTCGCTATTTTTTAGACGATACAAAATTAATGAGAAACAGTAGTTGTACGGTCTTAATGTTTAGTTTAATTTCACCCTGTGGATTTGCGTAATTCAATTAATAAATTCAAACACAATACAAAAGGGGCAAATGTTAAACATAAATTATTAATTTCTGGTTAAAAAAACAACAAAATCTTAAATCAGTGGTGGCTTCGTAAGGGTTCAAAAAACTTTTTAAAGAGTTTAAATATTGAAAGAAAGCTCCTTTTAATCTGTACATCGAGACATGATTAACGAAATGTTGACAGACGCAATGACAATTTATTCTGAAAATGCGTCGGACACGTATTTTCTCCGCATCTTGTCCAAGGAAGCATAAATTATTTCATGATCTACGGACGACTCAACAAAGACGACTCGCGCAATAAGAAAAAGTGAAAGTTAGACTAAAACTCAACTATAATATTAAATAAGAAAATCATTAAAAATTTCGAAGATTTCCTGACTGACAGCATTTTTAAATAACAACCTGGCTCGATAGTCTCTCGATTTGGGATACATCGTAATTTTCACCTAACTTTGGGACGTTTCAAACGTATTTCAACTCAGTCTACATACATGTATGATCTAAATTATTTTTTTTCAAATCAAATAGTGTCATCACCAATATGTTGACAGGAAAACAGTTTGAAGGATTTGAATTATTAAGATAAAAAGATGTAAACGTATATGAAGTGACAAAATGCAAAGACAACATTAAAAAGAAAGTTTTGCATTACAATGTACTATGAAAACATGTTAACTAATATGATAAAAGAGTTAAAAGAAGAAAACAAAATTTTTCTCAACAAAATTATAGATAACGAATTTGAGTGTGAAAAATATCTTCATCACCCAAATAAATTTAAAAGACAACTTATTGCAAAGTTTTGTGCGGGACTTACATCGATTTCCTTAGCAGAGCAACACGTCTGACGCAAAAATTGCTCACACAGGGTTATGTTGCTCCTCGGTTGCTGTCTTCACTTAAGAAATTTTACGGAAGACATCATGCACTTATAGACAAATATGGGATTTCGATCTCTCAGATGAGTGCAGATGTTGGTTTGTCATAGGGTTTTGTTTTGTCTTCCTTTACCGGATTTGACACGCTGAATAGACTATTGGCAACGCGACGGGTGTGCTATAGCAAGCAGGAACTGCTTACTCTTCCGGAGCACCTGAGTTCACTCTTGTTTCGACTGGAGTTCGCGTTGTTGATTGACATTCAGTTATTTTGTGTTTCCATGTTTTACATGTTGTCTGTTTTTGTCCCGTTCTTGTTGGTGTTTACTGGTTTTGTCTCTACCCTTTTGGACTTTTGACATTCGGATACCACATTGGTATACACCTGTAAATATAATGAAAATATACGAAGAAATTTTTATTTAAACTTTAATAATCATCATGAAAATTTTGAAAGTTTGAATAATTTTGATAAAATAAATGTCATCTTAAACCCATCAACACCAACCCAAATTAAGGCTGTATCATCTTTTTAAGAACAGTCATTAGAACTGAGGAAGGAAGACCCTGGCCAGTCTTGTGATTTGTTGTTGTATCGCCATGACATGTAGTCTTGTGTTGCGTTAATAAAGTTAATAATAATATTATATTTTCTGTAAAAAAATCTGTATCAAATTGTTACTTTTTCTTAATGTTCACAGTTTTTAAATCATCGATTTATGATTGGTTTGCTACCCCTTGTTATTTTTTTTACTCAAACTACGCTACTGATGAGTTTATGCCTTGAACAATACAAATACAGCATAATAAAAATCTATTCCTTATCATTGACATCCGCGTTGGTATTTTATATTTCATATATCAGCTGGAAACGATTGTGGTTCTGATTTGTGCAATGTCATAAGGGGTGCATCCATTTGATTCGGAAGGGGGACTTTGGTGCAAATCAAAAGAAAAAGACAAGATAACCAAATCGGGGAAATGCTTTGATTTGAAAATTTGACCGTTGAATATCAATTTATGGGGGAAAAAACTGCGCGAAAAATATATCAATAGCCCTCGTTTTCATAAAAATATAAAAATCAAATAGGTACTCCTTAACGATTAAAAAGCAGTTTTAAATAAGCAATGACGATATCCGGATGTCTCTAATAAAAAAATAGTGGCATCTTATACTAGCATGTAGGAAAACCCATAATAAGTTCAACCTGGGGACAATTTTAACGTTCTTATAATGATGGCATTCATTCATAAATTAAAGTGTTTTATAACTACATTCCTATCAACGAATACGAATTAATTGAAACCAAATACGGTCAATTAAATATGGAGACTTTT
Organism: Arcuatula senhousia; assembly: GCA_963971305.1. Taxonomy (NCBI): domain Eukaryota; kingdom Metazoa; phylum Mollusca; class Bivalvia; order Mytilida; family Mytilidae; genus Arcuatula; species Arcuatula senhousia. Next base: position 29,193,352 of record OZ020311.1, on the reverse strand, counting down.
TTGTAAGTAAATGGGCCGTTAAAATTGTTTACACACCGAGCTTTCGGAGTTTGGCACTTTTCTTACGACCACGTTACGGCATTAAGACCTAAACGGTCCACGACGTGACGCAAACAAGCCTTATCTTTAGAGAGGTAAACAAATTAAAGTGTATCGGGTTACGTCGGGTAGGTTCTGTTACCTCAAAATAAATACGGTTTGACAAGCGAAACCATTATCATGTGAAAGGTGGTACGGAACTGCACGGCCTTAAGCGTTCATAGGCACATGGTTTTGAACTAACGACATTCTTAAACGCAAAAATGCATTCAAAGCCCGTCAAATCCGGTACTAATAATCGTTTGATTATTTTTGACAAGGGTATATAGATTTATAAATAATGCAAAATTTAAATTGTCTTTGTTTTCATCCAATTTTGACATTCTGCTAAATAGTTTGGAATTTCATAATTTGTCTTATAATGGTTGTGTTTCCTTGTAGAAAACGATCTTACCAATTAGCGTGGCAGAAATATGAAGTGTCATTTTTGAATTGAATTACCCACGTGTCAGGTGAAATGAGCTAGCTCAACATGGTGTATTTCAACCACTGTAAAAGTTAATATCATTTACACTTACCATTGCTTTATGCAATAAAAAATACGGCAAGATAGAATGGCTACTAGTGTGCAAAACAACCTCTCATTTTTAGCTCACCTGGACCATGTGAGCTATTGCAATCACTTGGCGTCCGTCGTCGTCGTCATCGTCGTCTGTCCTCTGTTAACAATTTTTCAAAAATCTTCTCCTCTGAAACTACTGAACAGATTCAAACCAAATTTGGTCTGGTGGTACTTTAGGGTATCCTGCACAAAACTTGCGTGGGGATTTTTGATCCGTAAAAAAACATGGCCGCCGTTACTAAAAATAGAACATAGGGTAAAATTGCATATATTGGCCTATAACTGAAAAAGTATAGTAGATAGGACAAATCCGAAACATCTTAAGCCCTTCAGAATCAAAAGCTCTACAAAAGTCGTCATTGGGTCGAAGTTGTCAGATGACCCCTTATAGGGGTTACAGTCCCTTAAAGGCAAATAATAGTGTTTTGGCCTATAGAATGAGAACTATTGCAGATAGAGAAAAACTGTTGCTTGCTTAAATAATCAGCTCATTTAGCTATACAAAAGTCGTCATAGGGTCGAAGTTGTCAGATGACCCCTTAAAGACAAAATAAAGTGTTTTTGGCCTAAAGCAGATAGAGAATACAACCCCTTAAAGGCAAAAAATAGTGTTTTTGGCCTATAGCTATAGAATGAAAACTGTTGCAGATAGAGAAAAGCTGTTGCTTGCTTAAATGTTCAGCTCATTTAGCTATACAAAAGTCGTCATAGGGTCGAAGTTGTCAGATGACCCCTTAAAGACAAAATAAAGTGTTTTTGGCCTAAAGCAGATAGAGAAAAGCTGTTCCTTGCTTAAATGTTCAGCTAATTCAGCTAAACAAAAGCATTCATAGGGCTGAAGTTGTCAGATGACCCTTTATAGGGATTACAGCCCTAAATTAACATGTTTTCATAATTTTGGCTTACTAGTATATAATGAAAACTATAGCAGATAAAGAAAAATGGTTGCTTGCTTAAATGTTCAGTTCATTAAGCTCTTAACAAAAGTATCTATAGAGTCAACGTGTTCAGACAGCCCTTAAAATAACATTTTGCACGTTTTTGGCCTACAGAATGAAAAGTATTGCTGAAAGCGAAAAGCTGTTGCTGGCTTAAATGTTTAGCTTATTTAGCTCTACAAAGTTCTTCATAGGGTTGACATCAAGACCAGGTGAGCAATTCAGGCTCCTGGGAGCCTCCTGTTTGTCCATTATAGGGCTCGCCATGCGACTTTAGTTTTGACTTAACGTAATGTGTGCTCTAACAATTTCTTCTTTTTGTTTTCTTATTTTCTTAATATAAATAGGTGTTGTTTTGGTATTATGCCGAAAGTCTTTGTTTGAAATTTCATTCCATGGCCACGTTCCTTGCGCTTTTGAAGAAGATTGCTTCAGGTTTCGGTTAGAGCGGGACAAGTGGGATCACCTGAAGTAAACTAAATTTACCTACCTTATCTTCCCACCTTTTTTCAGTGGCCGTAAAACATCGTTTCATCGATCATAATTTTTTGCTCATTTCATCACCATTTCATGTTCACTTTCCTGGTTTTACAGCCATTATATAGCCAGAAGAAGTAAACCGAACGTCGCTTCATACCTATATCTACTAGGAATAGTCACGACGTTAAACTCCCCAGTCAATAAGTACTGACCTAACCTTACCTCATAGTTAAATTTATATAAAAAAAAATCACTCAAAATTTGCAGGTTAAAAACAGTTTTTCACCAAATTACAACTTTTAGGCAACTTTGGGTTATTTTAACATCACAATGGACAACTTTTAACAAATCATGCTAATAGGATAAATTTTAACTACTTTAAAGAAAATATTGAATATTTCCTGCTCATTTTAATAACTTCAAAATTTGGGTGTAAAATTGGGCTCTTATCATACTTTTCAGTATTCCATCCCTTATTAACCTATGGCTATGACCATTTAAAACTCAAATTACAGACGGTACTATGCTTTTTCTTTTTGCCTTCTGAAATATATCTTTTTCAGTTATCTCTTAGATCAAGCAAAAATTAATTGATTTATTTAATTCATTTTAAACATTTTTACATAAACGTTGCAAATAAAAATACTAATACAACTGTCAGAGAGTATCAAATTTAGGAAAGATCCCAAATAACGAATTTTCGGATTTGTGACAAATATTGGATTTCCATCTTTATTCAATGATAAAAAATCCGATGACCCCGGAAATTCCTTTGTAAATACCATTGAGACATGGAAAGTTAATTTACCAAATTAATTTTTCTATAGCCTATCATTTTACCCAATAACACAAAAGTTATAGTTTCTTTTTCCCATATAACAATTAAAAATCGCTTATGAAAAACGTCTTCGTTTTCTTAAATTAGCAATTGTAATAATACATTTATAATTTATTACTGTTCTATCATTACATCGAAATAATGAATTTTGAATTATTTAAATCATAAATATTACATAATAATGTAAAGCTTTGTTTTTCGTTTTTTTAATTTTACATTATATATATTTTGTAAATGAACGCGGCTAATATTTCACTGGTGTTTAATATCACCTTAAACCAGTCAATCAGGCGCTAACACTTTAGTCCGAATTGCAAACAGGAACTGCAAACACACACTTCATATAAAAGACGAAATACACATACCAAAACGGGTCTGGAAACGGGTTATTTGGTTATGCTGTCTATGTAATTTTCAAGGAGTAACCTCTCTTCAGAAGTCAGCAGAGCCTAGCTTGTCGTAAGTGACTACTAAGGGTCTTGGGATTCTGACGTCGGGTCAGTGCTAAGCACACAGAGCGACCAAGTGTGTACCCTTGGTGGCTGAATAGGGTGGCCCTCGTCCGCGGGGGTTGTCAGGTCTGTAATACGGAAACCCTGACCGCTGACCATGGTGGGCCAACGCTTCATGCACGTAAAATACCCCTTTATGGACCGCCAAGTAGTGCACCACATTTTCCGCCTCTACCCACATCTCCCCTCTTTTAGTGGTTCTTCAAAATTCACCGTTTCTTTGTTTCCCACCCACCCAATCCCCATATTTCATTTATCATCATCATTTCATGTTCATTTTATCATCATTTCATGTTCATTTTATCATCTTATTCATATTCATCGCCTGTTAATAACCTATATAGCGTTGCACGGGCGTAAAACACCAAACTCACTCACTCACTCACTCTTCAGATGCATTTAAATCAAAACATTGAAAGGTTAAGAACGAAAAGTATTGAAAGAAAAGTACTTAAACCTGAACAAAAAGATAATGAATGCACCGTCACTAAAAAAAATGCATGAAATAAAGCATCTCGTTTAAATGTGAGCCTATGCGAAAAAAACCTATGGGGCAGTGTTAATGGAGGACAATTCCAGCAATTACCACGATTTAACAAAAGCGCGTAAATCGTGTTTTATTCCCGGGCTTTGATTATTTGTATTGCCCACTGAAAAGAGTGAGTGTGGAAGTTTGTATTTTACGTCAAATATAGCAACACCCTTATAACGGTAAAAAGCACAAAAAGGTTGATAAACTAAACATGAAATGATGATGCGAAAAACGGGGATGGAATGGAAAATGAAAGGACAGCATATTGTGTATTTTGAGGACTACTGGAAAAGATGAGATTTGGGAAGGGGCGGAGAATTTAACCTATGTGGTGCATTCATGGCGTTCAACAAGGGGGTGTTTTAATGTCTGTTTACGTGCACTAGGCGTGGTACTCTCCACACACGTTTGCCCACAGAGGTCAGTGCCCAGGCTTTCCTTTTTATGATCTAATGACCCTTTAAAAGCAGGGCCATCATATTCATCACCTATGAACTGAGTACTGACCCGCCAAAAGAAATTTAAGACCCTTTGTCGTTTCACCGAAAAGCTTGCTTCTGCTTGGTCCTATTTGCCAATCCGCATGGGACGTGGGGACTGGAAATTAAACGCATTCATTCTGAAAGCTAGGCATGGGTTCCAATTTTACGTCATATATTGAATGTTTGATATGTGGTATGAGATAAAAGACACATCTCAAGCATTTTTGCCTTAATGATGTAGTCGAATTTTAAATCCCTTTACTTGGTAACAATCAAGCTTAACTTGTCAGAGCTTATCAGGACACGATGACGCAACAGTTTCATCATTTTATACTCATCCCCTTGTCCGATTAGTTACTATTTGATTTCTGTCTATATGTTAAAAGAGAGGTTTTAATTTACGAGGTAAAATATCGACAAACCAGTTAGAAATGTAATCAATGTAACTTGAAAGCTTTTCATTATCATTACACATCAAGACCATTTAAATCCCATAAAGATATCACGTTATTGCAGTAACATACAATAGTACCCGGACTTAGCGAAAATGATTCCCATTTGAAAGTTTTCACAATGTTATCTTATTTATAATCACTATATGATCACCTTTAATGGTTATCTAACGCATATTTCTAGTTCACAGCCTCGCGATAATCTTTACGACAGTCGTAAGTCAGATTGTAGAGTTTCCTGTTCCTGTTGCTTCTGTCCTGGTTTGGTTTTCGACACAGCAGGTGTAAATATCACTAATCACCGTAGATCAAAGACAAATATAATGTCATTGTTTTGTTTTGATCGTTCAAAGTATGTTTGCTTTTGATAAGTAGGTAGTTTCTCCACTAAACACATGTATAACTTTGCGATAACAAGATGTGAAAATACCGATTGGTCTTCCTCTTTTGAGACTTACACCTATTTGCATTCCTTCCCAAAACAAAAGCAAAAAACAAAACAAAACAAAACAAAAAAACATATAAAAACGAAAAACAAACAAAAAATAAGACCCCCTAAAAAGAAGGCATAAAGGTGAGAACAACTTTTTTCTCTCTTTCAGAAAATTTTGTCACTGCAAGAATACAGAACGAATCTTCTGTAGCGTGTACTCCAATGTTCGTGGTTGGTATGACTGTGGATTGTCAAATATAGAACTTTAGACGAATATCATTAGTGCCAAGAAGTACCTCTATGATAGATATTACTCTGGACAATAACTCCCCTTTGTCATGATCGAATTCCATTTTATCGGACTATCTGTCCCGAGGTAGAAAATCTTTATCCTGGTGTTTTTATAGACCGTGGAATATATTTACCTACAAATCCTTTATAAATACTAGGTATATCTACATCAAACTTGTAGTATTATAAGGGTGGGAAAATCTATAGTTTGCGTTTAGGATCGTGGCTGCAATACGTATGATTTACAGATCTAAGCACCCATTAAATGGTCCTTTCAAATCTGAAACATATCTCAAGACTGTTATCAACCTGGATGACTTCCCGTGCAGATGCTGTAACGATAAATCTGATTGGTCGAATTGTCATCATTTCTTTTGTCGTCATAATCCGGAACGTTTAATTCTTTCTCGATGTGTCTATCGTTAACATCAATTTGTGGGTTCACTGAGTTACTTTATGCGGTTGACTTCTTTTGTATGCTATCTTTGTCACAAGAATGTCTAGCCTGTTAAATAGCTTGTTTGTCTCTTTATTGTTTTATACTGCGTTGTTTAGAGATAAGTTTCACCTATTGAAGCCTTGTCTTGGCTTCCCTTTATCAATGACAGCCATTTTTCACGTATCAACCCATCTCTTATTGTTCCTGAAATGGTATACACTATTTTGGTGTGCAGTTATCTGTATGCAAACTAGGCAACCAGATCAAGAAGGGCTACTTAAAAGGACTAAGCTGGAAGATGATCAAAAATTTTACGATTAATACAACAAAATATATAGTATAGATTTCTGAAGATGTACCTTTAGTTAATACTGTAGTGTACCATATATTTTTACCAGTACAACAGAGGAAACTATTATTCAAATAAACATACATGTACAGGAAGAAACAAAAACTGAATTGCCACTTTTTTCGGCTAGATGTTACCCCTACAGGACCATAAACAACCAACAACCAGTACTTTATAATTGTCTGATCTGAGCTATTCTAATCTCATTCCTTTGATGCTTTCATCAAGGTTCCACAGTGAGATCTTTAGCTCCTCTCCTCGTCAGGACGGGTCTTGTTTGATAGTTTTTTATGGCTTTCATTGTGTGTTCTCTAACAGCTACAATGTATGTGTATAAGTTTTAGATTAAAATCTATGTGATCAGTCTAAGTCTTGGACATGCTTTGATAAATGACTAGATAATTGTTTCTGTTGTGGTTTCCTAAGTTTTAGACTCCTAAAGCAAACTGCCTTGGCATTGTTGCTTCATCTAGGTCTATTGTAGCCTAACATCTTAAGAGTTCCAGATGCTCTTAATTTATTTCAATGCTTCCTCTCTCAGATGAGTGCAGATAATGGTTTGTCATAGGGTTTTGTTTTGTCTTCCTTTACCAGATTTGACACGCTGAATGGACTATTGGCAACGCGACGGGTGTGCTATAGCAAGCAGGAACTGCTTACTCTTCCGGAGCACCTGAGTTCACTCTTGTTTTGACTGGAGTTCGCGTTGTTGATTGATATTCAGTTATTTTGTGTTTCCATGTTTTACATGTTGTCTGTTTTTGTCCCGTTCTTGTTGGCGTTTACTGGTTTTGTCTCTGCCTTTACGGACTTTTGACATTCGGATATCCCATTGGTACCTCTGCTTCTTCCTGGTCTTTATCTATTTTCTGTATTGGTACCTCTTTGTCTTCCTCCTCACTCACATAGTATGTCAATGCATTGATGTTTTGCAATATATTTCCTGTAAGACACTGGATCTTGGTTTTGGATGCACATGAGATACTTTTTCTACACACTTCTCGTTGATGGTAAGCCCACTTTTTCAAGAAGCCATGATGGTATTTGATTTTCTATATTGTCCTGGCTGGTGTGCCTGTAAGAAATATATTCTGGTTATCGGCACACAGGGACTTGCTCCCCTCTATCAATATTTTGTTAGAGTCAATATGCGGTACCGCACATTGACTCTAACAAAATATTGATAGAGGGGAACAAATCCCTGTGATCGGCACAACAATATATTAAAGTTGTTTCCAAATTGAAACTCAAATAACAAATCAAAAAAAGACTTGACATTATCATTATTTGATGTAAACTCAAATAACAAATCAAAAAGACTTGACATTATCATTAATCGATGGTAACTTTTGAAAAAATAAAGTCTCCAAACGTTAGAGAGTACTAGTGGTACACACTCTGAATGTGAACCATTTTTACTGTGAAGAAAATTGAAAGCAAGATTGCAGATATCTAATTGTTCATAGGTTATTTCGGATTTCTTCTCTTGAAAACTTCTGATATTTTGGGTTAATACTATATATACTTTATTTCTTATTGCAACCAATGATTTTACCGGTATGTGAGTTACCATAATCATGCAATGAATACTATTTTTATAGTACTCAATATATATCACTATTCTTCTTTTCAACCACTAGTATGGTATAGTTCTTGATATCAGAATTAATTATTTATTGTACTAACCTTTTTCCTCTTTTTAGATGATAGCTATGTACAAGTTCTACTGTCATAAAACCTATTTACTAGTAAGACAAGGCAGCATAAAAGAAGCAGAGGTACCAATGGGGTATCCGAATGTCAAAAGTCCGAAAGTACAGAGACAAAACCAGTAAACACCAGTAAAGATATATGACAAATGTCACCACAAAACTTAAGCAAGGGATGCAAGCAGGAACAATGCTATGGTTCAAGCATGCCATCACGACCAAAGTTTTTATTGTTTCAAACATAACGAAAAGATGATGGGTCTACATATCATTCCCTAAAGCATTTTTTACGGTGACTTGCTGTAGTATAAAAGATGGTAAGCGGTTGGTAAGTAACACTTTAAAATGCTCTTTTAATGATATTGATATTTGGCTTTTCTGTTTGTCTGATCATAATTGTAGTTTGTCCCGATAATCGAAAGATAAAATGATGTTCGTATCATATTTTTATTTTCATATACTAGTACTAGAAAAAACCCGCGAATTCGCGGCAAAATCAATCGTTGCATTGCTTTAAAAAATACATGTAGACCACACAATAAAAGCATTGCATTTACATGACCATACATGGTTGTGCTAAACTCAAATTAAAGGTTCTACGGCTGACTGATCCTTTGTTATCGATGGATGCAGGGCCCGTCTTCCACCACGGGGAGGTACTGGTCGGAATTCTGGAAGACTGGAGGTTCTACGGTATTATTTTGACTTTATATAAGTTTTAGTTTATAATCTTTTATTGTTTTTTTTCAATCCCACCTGTGGCAGGATAAATTTCATTCATTCGCTACGCAATGATGATGGGTATTTATAGTCGCGACTAGGGGAAAGCCCCTCTGCGTCGACTATTAGACTCGCTATGTGCCATGGGTAGTCCGGCCCATGACACACCACCGCCAGTGTTAGCTGCTACAGACTATCCTTTGTTATCGCTGGAGCAGGGCCCGTCTTCCACCACGGGGAGGTACTGGTCGGAATTCTGGAAGACCAAATTCACTACGCGTTTTATCGTTGACCCTAATTTTACACATTTTAAAACTTCAATATGGTTTTCATTTTTCTATCAAGTTTCAATTTTTAACGATAAAACATTTTTTGTATACATTTTTATAGCAAACATACCAATATAATCTATTATACAAAATCTTTAAATATAAAGCATAATTAATGGAAAAGTTTTGTGGTTTTTTTTGTAGTTGTCTGAAAACAGGGGAAATAATTTCAAACAATATAAAAAAGGAGTGTATAAACTCCGTAACGATGACGGCTATAGCGTTTCCGGATCAATTAATTAGGTTAATTAGCAAACTGCAGACATAATTGCATATGTGCTAATTAAATTTTCAAAGGGCACAACCATCCCCTATTTTTGATATATAAAGCTTAGTCGTAGCATTTGTTGTTTAGGCTGCAACCCGGCTAACAAAAAACGCTTCGTTATTTTAGTAGTATAGATATTATCTTCTAAAGTGACGATTTGTGATTATTATACCCCCGCTTCGAAGAAGAGGGGGGTATACTGTTTTACCCTTGTCCGTCCGTCCGTCCGTGCGTCCGTCCGTCCGTCCGTCCGTAACAAAACTTCTGTCACAGTTTTCTAAGCAACTACATGAGATAGAGTTCTGATATTTTGTATACAGCTTTATCCTATAGTACCATATGGTGTATACTGATTTTATGCTCCTAGGTAGTCTACTTCCTGTTTACCGAATACTTAGGTTTTTACACATAATGGACATAAATGCAAAATTTCCGTCACAGTTTCCCAAGCAACTACATTAGATACAGGTCTGATGTTATGTATACAGCTTTATCCTATAATACCATGTGGTGTATACCAATTTTATGCTTCTAGGTAGTCTACTTCCTGTTTACCGAATACTTAGGTTTTTACACATAATGGACATAAATACAAAATTTCCGTCACAGTTTCCCGAGCAACTACATGAGATAGAGGTCTGATATTTTGTGTACAGCTTTATCCTATAGTACCATATGGTGTATACCGATTTATTGCTTGTAGGTAGTCTACTTCCTGTTAACCGAATACTTAGGTTTTTACACATAAAGGACATAAATGCAAAATTTCTGTCACAGTTTCTAATGCAACTATATCAGATAGGGGTCTGATATTTTTTAAACAGCTTTATTTTATAGTCCCATATGGTGTATAGCGATTTTATGTTCCTAGGTCAACTACTTCCTGTTTACCGAGTATTTAAACTTGTATGCATGGCTTAGTTTGGGGAGCGGGGGTATCACTAGTGAGCATTAGCTCACAGATTTACTTGTTCTGTTTTGTTCTAATGCTTAGGCATTGCTCTGAGAATTAAAACCAAATTACACATTTTTAATATAAAACTTGCTATACAAATCATTTTTTAATCATACCTTTTGTTTTATTTCATAAATGTTACATAAGTATCTTTAACTTGAGTTTAAAAGGATATAAATTCACTTTTTTTAATTTCAAGCCTATTTAATTCATTTTTTATTAATGAAGATATTTTTTATTAAGGTAAATGGGTTGATTTTTTTGGTAACATTAGAACAAATTATACGTCTGTTTTCCAGTTGATATAAATGGTTAGATTAACATGAGGATAAATATTAATCCTTTGATGCAGATCACTTCGGATCAGCAACTCGTGAAAAGCGCAGAGATATATCGTATCAAACCCATTTTTAGGGTCACATAAGCTATTTATTCGGATGAATAACAATATACATTCAAACAGAGATTGTCTTGGATGAATGCATCCGAATATACATCTTTGTTTTTCCTTTAAATGTCTTTGCTATTGTTTTATAAACAATTGCCAAGCATTTTGATGATTGTTGTTTTTTTTACAAAAGCACCTGCATTTATTTCTTTAGAATGCAGCAAAACGAATATTATGGGAAACAATATTTTGTCTACCGAGTTTGTGGGATACCAGATATTTGATACCACAATACCCCCTAGAATGTTTGGTATATAGGTGGTCTCTCTGCCATCTCAATATAACTTGAGACTTGTAATACAAGATTGAAGAATCTTAACACCAGACGAAGACAACTTTCTTTTTCTTAAGACACTATCAACACACTTCGTGCCAGACAATTTCATCATCTTCTTTGTGTAATTCTTACTTTTTAAAATTGTTTCAATTGTTACCAATTCAAAGATTTAATAAATTATCACATTTAATATATAATTTAACAGTATTTTAAAAATTTCTTTTAAGAAAAGATAAGAGATTGGATTGATTAAGTTACAATTTGTTTTGTTTAGTTAAACACTTTGGTATCACACTTTGATTGAAACTTTATATCTAATATATTATCTTTAAAAGGTTTTGATAGGTAATAAAAATTAATCATGACCAATTGTCGACACATAATAATTGAAATATGATGACAAAATTTAGTGTAAACAGTTTTTAAAAATCTTTGCCACATTGAAGTTCTACTTCAAAATTCCGTAAGTGTAACATGTTAAGTACCCTTTTTTCTTTAAGATTTTGCTGAAATTGTTCTTGCTGCAAATTTAGTTGTTAAATGTGGTTTTACCAAAACTTGTTTTAAATATGTCTCAAGGAAGAGTATCCTTCATAATAGCCTTTTACAAGATGACAATTTTTTCTCACATATTGCCAAACATCAGCATTTGTCGATTAATCCAAGTGAATCCTTTCTTGATATTAATTCCATAAGTAATCGAAATATACAGGAAGAAGAAAACTTTGACCTACACATGCAAACCCAGAATGCATTGCTCTTTTCCTAGATTTGTTTATATATAGGTTCCTTAAATTCCTTGAATGCAATAAACAATTCGGTTGTGTGATTTTGCTGTTGAATGAAACTACATATAGTAATATTTACGAATAAAAGAAGCAGAGGTACCATTAGGGTATCTGAATGTAAAAAGTCCGAAAGGGGAGAGAGAAACCCAGTAAACACCAACAAGAACGGGACAAAAACAGACAACATGCAAAACATGGAAACACAAAATAACTGAATATCAATCAACAACGCGAACTCCAGTCGAAACAAGAGTGAACTCAGGTGCTCCGGAAGAGTAAGCAGTTCCTGCTTGCTATAAAACACCCGTCGCCGTTGCCAATATATAGTTCTTTTAGCGTGTCAAATCCGGTAAAGGAAAACAAAACAAAACCCTATGACAAACCAACAACAACAAAAAAGATTTTCCTCTTTGTATGGTAATTTTTATTGTAATTTTGTTTAAAGGCCCATTAAAGTTTGTTTTCGTTTGATTATTGTGTGGGATTTTTTAAAATTTTGTTTGTTTAATTATTCTAATTATTCTTACTTTGTGTAGGTTTGTTTCATTATTGTGCCACATACAACAGGTATCATATTGTGATGACTGGGATCATATGTATGGAACCTAATCAAAAATAAATCCACAAATAAACAGCTTCATATTTTAATATGAAGTATAAATAAATAAATAATAATGTTACAATAAAATAGTGCACAAGACGATATCGGAATGGTTTTACAATACATTGTAATCAAAATAAATAAATTCACAGAAATGCTATCAGTTTGAAAACAGTTACTTTTTTTCAGTTTCAACAAAAAATAATGGGAAAAAAATCATAAAAGTTTTGATAATGGTTATTTAGGAAAAAAAGTTTTTTTTTAAAATACGTAACTTGGCAGTGTTTTTGATTTAACACTCTCTGATACAAAAATTGATAAAATGGTAAAAAAAAGCACAAACACTAAAATAATGCTGCAAAAAAAGAAAAAAATGTCTATGCCTTTGTTTTGTATAATTACATCGATTAAATGAAAGAAGAACTAAGGGATATCCCTGTCGACCCGATTTACAAAGCTACTTTTCCGTAGATATTAGTGAATCTATCATTTTAGTTAAGCATTTAGGAACGACCCAGAACCCCCGATACCTTTAAATAAAAAAAAAGTAAAATGTAAAAAAAATATAAATATTGCTGACAATGTTGATGATTTGACCAACAACAAGTAAAATAAAATGCACCAATGAAAACAACAAGAAAACACTATGACTAAATCCCTGGCATTATTTTATGTTAGCTCTTCAATACCACGATTTTACATTTCGATTCATTCTACAAGTATGTATATGTAAACATAAAAGAGATTTCTATCTTGAAATGCCAGGGACATACATAAGTGTAATGCGTATGAAAAAGATAAAAGATTCAACAATATTTGTTCATTCATAGAAATAAAATAAATACATGAAGCAATTATTCACAGTAATGATATTTGAAAAAAAAAATGGCGATGGATAAATAAATAAATAACAATAAATTTATATACATGATCAACGACACTTCATCAAATTCAATGAAACAACCATTGTTATAACATTCATAAACAATTTCCACGAACAAATAGTTTTACAGCCCTTTTTACACAAAAGAGAAATCTTTGCTATACAAATAGTAGTGCTCAAATTCTTAGACCACCGCTTTTCGTTGTGATTTGAAACAAAAACAAATCTTCTTTTCAATTCAATTTTTTATGTTTCACTGTAAATTTTGTTCCTTTCAAGCATACGCAAAACACGTAATGCAATTTCATAATAAAATACTAAGATAATTATATATATATATTTCATTAATTTCTGGGACATGAGCAGAATTTGACTATTCAGCACAGAAGTAAGAGTTCTGCATTGAATACAGTTTATTGATATGATTGGTTGGACATCTTTGTTTATTCAATTCGTTACCCAATGATTCGGGGATATGCTGGTCAGGTGATCCAGTGGAGTCCTCAGAGGTGGGAACATCCATAAAAATGTTATTTGTCATATCCACATTAGAGTATAGAGATCCTGAAATAGTAATAAAAGTAAAATTCACTTAAAGATTCATTAATAGTCATTGCACATGGCGCAATAGTAAATTACCACAAAGACAGTAGAACAACAAGACATACATCTACAAGTAGAAATTGTCGACATGTTGCATCTCAATATACACTTATAGACTAATAAAGTGGCTTAACCAAAGACATTGATTAAAAATAATTACAATTAAGTGTAACAATTGGTGGAGAACGTACATTATAATGGACGTAAACCAAAGTGTTGATTAACTAAGAAAGTAAATACTTTGACTATAAAGGTTAGCATTGTCATATGATATATTTATATTAGTTTGCAAATGCACATTCATATGATAGGTCGCCTACAGGAGAGTCTTTCTGTAGCATTTGTTATCATGATTATGCATATTTATAATTTTAAGCCAAATACAAAATTGCAATGGCGACAACTGCTCATAATGCAGGCTGCTGAATGGTTGATTTTGAATGTGGATTTTTTTCAAGTTGCGCTGAATTGTAGTATGTTGTGTCGCTTGTACACTTTTTCCACATTTTGTAATTTCATAATAATAATAAAATCTCATTTTTTATATGTTAGCCTCTAGCATAAAAAGTGTATGATTTAAAAAAAAAATACCCAATATAAACATACGAAAAGGAATTTGAGTTATCTACGAGGACAGAAATGATTTAAACATTAGTTTATTTAATGTATTCACGAGACAAACATCAAAGTTATTACAATGCATCTAAATGACCGTTATCCCTTTTAATGTGCTTGTCATATTTCAAAAACAAGTTTTTGGTCTAGCAGAGTTATTTATTCAAAGAGGAACTGACGAGGCATAAGATGTCATTAAAGTATGACTATGGAGTGAAAAATCAAGGCAAACACTACATTTACGACCTTTTAATCTCCCGATTAAGGCTTGAAATTGAGCATTACAAAATTTACACATCTTTATCAATATTTTATGATTTGAAAAATAGGATCTTACTAAAATATAGGAGAATAGTGCACATTGAAATTTTATGCCTCAAAAAGATTTTCAGAGATTGGGATCAACTAAAGGTTGTTTATCCAGTACAAAACTATACAATAAAATAAAATGTATATTTAGTCAATTAACATAAAAGTTTTAGATTTTCAGATCGTCGTAATGGAGGAATTTGAAAGAGATATAAAAAGTTCAAAAATGTGATATATTTGGCTGGTTTTACATCAAACGAAAAATATGTTTTTCACAATATTCCTTTTCTGGCGCGTGTTGTTTCATCTTGTTCATCTTACTTATTTTACACATTAGAATTGTTTTTATGTATAAGGGGAGCTTTTTATATACGTGTTATTTATTTCAATATTTTAGACAAACTGTCTAGAAAAAAGTGCTTGATTATTGCAATTGGGAATCAAGAAGTAGGTTGTGGGGTTGATATCACTTTCCTTCGAGAATTTGATATTTTTGAAAAGTTGTTCCGCAAAAACTGGGCTAGACTTCCTTTATTGGAAAATGGATTGCCGTAAATCAGCCGCAAATTTTGCTATTTAAGGTCATTTTCATCGTTTATTTACCTTCGTTGTCTGGTGTTAGACGAAGTGACTGATCGTCGATGTCTTGATATAAAGATGAATCCTTGTCGTCGTCTAAATGACGACCTCTTCTTTTTCGTTCTTTTCCAAGGGAATCGTCTGACCCTCTTCTTGACATCTTTTTTACCTGAGGAACAAATTATAATATCAGAAACTCGTAACCAAATGTTGACAAGAAAGCGAAGTTGGTCATATGCAAATTGAAATTGAAAATGATCGATATAGAATATTAAAGCATGTCTACCTCAACATCAGGTAATTGAAGAAAAGAAAAAAAAACATGGAAAACTAACCCTTTGGATTGTCGTTCTGATTTTTTAGAAACTCATATCAAATAGGTTTATAAAACTTAATTTGTTTACACTTGGAGTATCTAAAGGTAACTTTATTCTTGATGAGTAATGAAATAAAAAAAATTATATAATTTCCACGAAATTTAATAAACACAATTCATACCTTTGCTCGTTGATTTTGAAACCAGACTTGTACCACCCTGACCGTTAACCCTGTTTCTGATGCCAACTGTTCTCGAACCTGGAATAAAATGTACACAATAAAACTTAATAATAAACACAAAAGATGGCTTAATTCCATTCGATATATGCTTAAGGTTTTGAATTCTCGTAGGTTGTAGTCATTAATTCTTTTGTCTGTCATAATTGATATATTTCCATCCCACAAAAAAAAAATACCGATCCCCCCTCCCCCCAAAAAAAGGAAAACAAAAACAATCGTTCTTTTACACTTTTTTCAACGGTTTCTGTCCTGTTGTACATCTCTTTGAATAAATAAACAAAAACACCTGTAAAATTGTGTGAAATTGTTAATTTTATTGAAATACTTGTATACAAAGTAAGAACCATTTTACCAGTCTGTTAGTTAATTTTAGTTATTTCCTTATTATTTTTCAAAAAGAAATATCTGAAAATTGAATTTACCTTTCTACAAGGTTTTGGATTAAGTTCAAATGCAGCTTTAAACTTCCGCCGTTGTTGTGTGTTGAGTATGGTACGTGGACGCTTGGCCGCCCGGTCTAAATCTCCATCATAGTCTTCATAGCTATCACTATCGTCCTCCACTGAAAAAAATATCAATCAATCAATATAAGAGATACAAACTGGCTGAACAGTCGGGCTTTGAGTCTAATTGGAAAGGGCTGATGCAAAGCCTTGAACATTGGATGAGTCATGTAAAAATGACTATTGCAATTTAATTAAAGGAAAAAAAAAACATTCATAATTGGAACTAAAGGGAAATTTTTTTACACTACACGTATGAATGTTAGATAAGTCCCTAAAACTAATATATTTTTCCTTTTAGGATTAAAAGTCTAATATAATCGACAACGAAAAGAGACATTAAAGCCCCAATAATGTATACAATGTATGAGCATTGACACTCAGTATACGCCTTGGCTTTCAACCATTACAGACGTTTCCTTAAAGTGGGTAACAAGAATTAAGTGAAGCAAAGAAGCAAAGGCACTAGCAGGGCATTCGAGAGTCAAAAGTCCGAAAGGGTAACTACGAAACCGGTAAACACGGACAAGAACAGCACGAAGAAACATAATATAGGACCTTCTTGTACTTTCACACTTAACCGAATTGCATAAAATAAGGGTTGCGATGACCAGCGAATAGTAGTTTTTTAAAAATAGTTTGTAATCGTAATTGATAGTAAACCATAGTTACCCTTCGTTTTCGGTTTCGTAAGCCTTCGGAACTAACAGTTGCGATTCTTCAAATTCGTCGGTTAATTTTGAACATGTTCAAAATTTCCCGACGAATTTAAAATTCGTTTATCATCTGTTTGAAATCGCACCTCTTATTTAATGTACGGTAATTGTTCGTTTATCATTCTTTTATCATTCGTCATGCATCGTCCTTCATCGCACCATTCTGATCCCGACGAATCAGTACGATGATAAAATATGAATAGCGTATAGAAACGAAGACTTGCGTTGGAAAACGTAAATTCGCTTAGAGTCTTATTGCGAAGGGTAACGAAGATAAGCGTTAACTAAATTTGAATAACGAGACAGAAACGAACGCAAGACTATGATATACTTTAACTAACAATGGATAGCTAATAGATTCATACATGAGCGAATTGCCAGGCCAATATTGGTTAAATAAAGAAATAAGTCCTGAATCACATGTAAAATTTCAGATCTCTACGCCTTATAGTTTAAAGTTGAAGTGTTCACAAGACAAATGTGGACAGACAGACAGAGATGGATGGACGAAAAAAATTAAAAGAAAAGGGGGTTGTTCATCTTTGATCCGGGGCCCTAATAACTATTATTGAGGGTCATCATGGGGTTCTTGATTATGTGATTACTATACCATTTTTGGGGTGATTATTTAATTACTAGGATCATTTTTAAGTGATTATTTGATTACCATACCCCCTTCTTTTTGATTATTTGATTACCATTTCGTTGTAAAATTTTGTGAAAATAACGTTTTTAGTAAATAATTAATGATTACCAGTGCAAATAAAAAGCTACGCCGAGCGCAGCATGATATGACCGCAACAAGTTGAACCCTGTAAGTTAGAGGCCCAATATGGATAGTCCATTGCTTTGGTCACATGAAGCCCATGGTGGACTCACAAAGCTTTTTGACACATGCATCCTGTGGTGGACTTAAAAATGCATTTTTGACACATATATATTTACATCATCTAATACAAAAAGCCTTATTTATATACATGTATTAATTGACATTTTTGGCCCTTTGACCCCTAATTTCTCAAAAACGGTTAAATATATTGCAAATCTGATTACAAAATAAGGCAGGGATTTTCACAAGGAATCCAATGAAAAAAGGATTTTAAAAATCGGACCAAAAATTAAAAAAGTTCATTTTAAGGGCGGCCTGTCTTTAGCCCCCCTGAAGCAATGTAATGGTGAAATACATTTAAAAAATCATTGACACATTTGGCAGAAAGAATTTTATGAGCACTTCAACAAAAAAAGAATTTTCAAAATTGGATGAATAAAAAAACATTCTACAACAGTATTAACAATACACCCGTTTTCGCCCCTTTTGGCCCTTTTATTCTAAAACAGTAGAGGCCAACACATCCTTAATACAAGACCAATATTCCTTTAGTGGATATAATCATTATATCAAAACTTCATAACAATTTACTGGACCACTACAACTAAATTTTTGGTATAAAACTATTTGCCTTGACAAACTTTTAAAAATGGCGTTTTTGGCCCTTTTGACCCCTAATTTCGTAAAAACGGTAAGAGATATTGCAAATCTAATTTGAAAAATGCAGGCAGGGATTTTCACAAGGATTCCAATGAAAAAAAGATTTTGAAAATCGGACCACAAATAACAAAGTCATTTTTGGGGATGTGGCCCCTTTTTGACCCAAGTAGCAATGTAACAGTGCAACATATATCAAAACCATTGAAACAATTTGTTGACAGAATTTAATGATAAATTCAATAAAAAAAAGAACTTTCAAAATCGAATGAATAATAAACATATACAACAGTGTTGTCAATACACCCGCTTTAGCCCTTTTTGGCCCTTTTTTCTTAACGGTACGTAGGGGCCACAATCCCCAAATACAACACCAACCTTACTTTAGCTGTAACAAACATCATATCAAAATTTCATAACATTCTGTCAACATTTACTCAAGTTATGGCACGGAAACCAAAGTGTCCACAGACGACGACGACAACAACAACAACAACGAAAATTTTGCGGTCGTATAAAACAAATGATTATGTTATTCCCAGGTACCCCCATGATGACCATCATTATTATACGCTGCTGTCTTGGGTTTTGGCAGAAAAAAATGTTATAACTTTTTATTAAAATTATGTAAAGCACCTATTTTCCCCAAGCTTTAAAGTCCAATATCATAATATTAGCAGTGTCATCAACACTGGCTGTATCATCTTCCTGCTGCAAGATAGGTGGTGGCGTTGGAGACCTTGGAGATGCAGGAGGGGATTGTGGCTGTCGCATAATTTCCTGATGCGCCCGATATTTTCGTTCGCCTTCGTTTCGAATCGCATGCCATAGTAAACCGTCGTTCATTATCTGTTCGTGTTATCGGGTCATATCAACTCTTCGCTTATCTTCGGCTATAATTTACTCAACGTAGCCATCCGAAAAATCGTGACCCATCGTAAGTCATATTCATTCTCCGCTAACTGTTCGTTGATCATAGTTAACAATAGTTAATAATCGGATGATTCGGAGGAAATTCTTATTTGAATTCGTTAAATTCGCACCTATTTTGTCAATTTTTCCATTCGTTACCCTTCGTCGCACCTTTTTCGGTTAAGTGTGAGGCGGCTTTAAACTCAAAATTTTACCCAATACAAAATATCTTGTATGACTCTTAAATAAGATATCCAACAACCGGACAAAAATTAATACTCATTTAACAAATTATGCATGTGCAACTTGTACAAGTGTCATAAATCCGAATAAAATAGAAAAAAAAGTTGTCATTGTAACATCAAAAATATGTTTTTGTCAAATATTTGCATCTTTCAACAGTACATTCTACAAGTTTTTAACCTGATTGACAAGCGTGGAAAGACAAATATTTTCTTTATGCAAATTTATGCAAATTAGATTCAAATTTATTTCCTGGTCTCTTATGCGTTTGCCATGTAAGACTTTGATACGAGTGTACGTGTGGGTGTCCAAACATCTGGTGAATGGAGGTTTGATTGGATTACAAAATCAGTTTGTCGTTAGCTTTGTTCATATAAGCGATCATCTAAAAACCCCGCTCTATATGCTAATTTACAAGCATAAGTAATGCATTGTGTGTCTCTGTCACAAGAAAAGTACATGCTAACGAAGATAGATGGCTTTTCTATATATTTAGTGACTATGATGACATTTAGCTGTGCAACAAATAGGTAAAATTGGGATTTTTGTGGTTAAAATTTATTATAGATTTGATAGTTCGTTGTTCATTATCCAGTTCAATTATTTGAATTTATTGTTTTAAATGTGTCAAAGCCTGTCATTTGAAGCTCAAAGTGATTTTTCATGTCATTTTTGGTTGTTCGCCTAATCAATAACAATGCATTATGTAAAGTGGTTTACTCTTTAACTATCTCCTATAATCCATTGAATTTCTAAATATTATAATTGTAGAACAAACATTAAAAAATGCATGGTATTGTTTCGATGCATTGTTGTAACAGACAAGCATTTTAACTTGCTTTATGCTATTTTTGGTTTAGGCTACATTTACAATCAATCTTTCGATGCAGAACAAACATTATTCCATTACGTAAAAAAGTCTAACTTCCAGTCTATAAGTACTTGTTTGAACATCTAAAGGTATTCTATTTTTTAGTATTTTGGGACAAAAAGCCATGCAAACATTGAACAAACCAAAATTTTAAAATAGCACGCGTTCATACTTTAAAAAGATAAATACAAATTTAAAATACTTTTAAAATAAAATAGCGCAATCACCTTTTTTCTCATATTTTATCCGATTATCAAGCAGACTTTTTAGCTGTTATTTTTTCATCATTTCCGTTTGTGTCATCTACCAAAGCTATTCTTTTTCGACATTTTATACATTGTGCTGTGGCTATCAATAAACTGTGTTGGAATTTGACCAAAAGATGGGTTCTTCTAAAGACTTTAAAGGACATGATGTTTATGATTAGATTTCAATCGTACAATCCATAAAACATAAATATGACGTTTTAAAAGCATCACAACTATACATCTCTGATATTTTATTCTCTAATAGATAGTCCTTCATGTAACCAAGGCCTACGGGGGGAGCATTAAGAGTAGGACTTCGTAAGCGTCGAAAGACTAACGTTTAAACTATATGGTTTGGACAAGACTATCGAAGAATGCTTCAGTTATCTTGATTAACAGAGCTGATAAAGCAATACTTAGGTTCATGCTAAATATCTTTTGATTATGGAAGTCGTCAAACAGCATTTTGACAATTCTACTTTACAGTTTTTATATTCAATAAAAAAAGCTCTTTTAAGAACTGCATGAAAGCAAATTAAAGTAGTTTCTTTTAACTGTATATAAAAATCAGAACTCTTTATAAATGTCTCATTAATCTTGCACAAAGATTATTCTCTTAACGAATTCAATGCATTTGACTAGAATTTAAAACGTCAATCATGTTAACATTTTGCGTTGTCATGACGTAGTGACAACGTCAACGTGTTAACTGTGTTGAAAAAACTTTATATAAAGCTTCGATGATTCAATAGCCAAACTTTCAGCTGTAAATTTCACAAAGCAGATACAATGACATGTGACAGACAAAAGGTGACAAGGATCTGAAAGGCTTAAGGCTATACAGCACCGAATTTATATTAGCAATGCTAATTCAAACGAACTTGTACTTTCAAAATGTTAATGACTCGAAGGTTACGCTTCAAAATTTAAATTTTTAATTGATGTGACCAGTATATGTGTTTGTCTTTGTTCTTGTATGACAATTATAACACGGTTTATTACTGTAAGGAACCGACCATTTCATCTTGAGAGGGGATTCACTGGTTTCTTCCTTATTTTGTTTTAATCTAATTTTTCTAACTAATGGAATGAAACTACCAATTCTGATATAAATAAAAATTCTACTTAACAAAATGATGCAAATTAACGGGGATAACTTATATTTTGTTCTGACATTTTTGTTTTTGCGTATTTCTGACAATATAAATAAGGCTCATTTAATCAATTTAAGTTCAACTTTCGTGGCATTTTAAGGCTTTTTTATCGTTTACGTTTAAGATGCCGTGACTATAAATTGAAACTTTACTTTTTTGAAAATTCTAATTGAATTTCATTTATATTGACCTTGGGTAAAACAAAAGGTTTTAAATAGACTTACAAGAAACATGAAAATTAAACAATAAATGTCACTGTACAGAAACAGTCATCATGGAATTGTCAAAGGACAAGATATGATAAGTGCTAAATTTGGCCCCCTAATTTACCATTTTTTAAAAATGATTGAACTAAGGTTTAATTATTCTAGATCAGTTCTTGGATAAACAAGGTATATAAAAATAACATTAATTTTAGCTAAATCTTCTTTATTACGTCACAGTGACGTCATCAAATTATGTGAAAAAGACATTTTTGTGAAAAAGTGTTAAAATCATGCAAATTTTTAGTGGTTTTTGGTGAATATAACTATGAGCCACACCGAGTACCACAGAGATATTTTTGTGGTTTGATTCTATATTAAAAATGATTATCTACATAAATTATTGTAGTGGTACTCTGTGTGGCTCATAGTTAATTTTGTTGAAAACCACATCAAAGTTGCAGGTTTTTTTGCAGTTTTTCGTCAAATCACGATTGAAAGCCACTTTGGTTAACTATTTTAACATCGTAATGGATCACTTTAAACAAAATAATGCTGATATAGTAAAGTTAAACTAATCTAAAGTATACATCACATACTTTTAGCTCATTTTGATAATTTCAAAATTGGGGGGCAAAACTGGGCTCTTATCATATCTTGTCCTTTATCAATATTTAAATGCAGCAATTTGTCATTCAACGTCATACAAAAACAAACATATATAATAAATGTAAAATACCACAATACGTGAAGACCAACACCACGATTTAACAATAAATACCGTCAAAAGAAGAAATAAAATGCATTTCAATTTTTAAACTCTTAGATTTTTTTTTCTAATAAGATGGCCTCAAATATACTTTTTTTAGCGTAATGAATTTCCGCTTAACAAATTTCGAATCTCCGGGTAGTTCCGATTACCATTTCAAGCTGTTATAGACCTATTCGAAGGTTTGAATATAGTCTAGTATGTAGATCATGAAAGTAGTATAAACTAATTACTGCTAAAAACCATTATGATGAAATAATCATAGTCACATAGAAAAGATGAAAACGAGGCAGGATTCTTTTATCAGGCTCAAAAAGAAAATATCAAACTTACTTTTCGGACTATATGACAGCACACTATATTCTTTATCGAAATCGTATCTACAAAACAATTGTCCATCTTTGAGCACATATTGGTCTCCCTTTTGTAGCACGTGACCACACTCTATACACCGGAAGCAGCCGATATGATATACATTTCCGTTCGCCTTCATTACTAGTTCTTGAGCAGATATACAGAAGCCACAACCCGAACACTTTCCTCGAAACAAACTGAAATGAAAAAAATATGTCAAAGTCAAAAATGGCCAGATTTCGTTAAACAGGAAGTAGGTGAGCGACAGACCTAAAATCGAAACCCACATTATGGGACCCCACCCTGATGCTGTATACCAAATATCAAGTGGCTGTGATTAGTATGTTACGAATTTTTTCCCCCGCCCGCCCGACATTCACAATTTTATAACCCGGATTTTTCATTCCGTGAATTCCGGCCAAAAATGCAAATATATTAACGTTTTTTATAAACTTTGTTTATAATTAGTAACCTAATTTGAGTCAAAATGTTGAAAGGTGTGGACGAGCATTTGGGGACAATCGGGACAATGTTACAAACTCCGGTATTATTAAGGTTTTGTTCGCCTTTCATGGTCCTGTGACTTCTCTGTTGTTTTACATTTAGCATGCTTTTAATGATTAATTTGGAAATAGCATTTGTAACCCTGGATGCAACCAGCGAACAATTGAAAACGACATTGAAATCAAAATATCCAGATTGTCATAACTGTTCTTGTTTTCTTGTAGGTTTATGGCAAATACACATTGCAAAGATCATTTAACCAAATAACGTCGACTCATTGGTAGTAATACCCGTCAAATTTGAAAAAAAAGAAAAAACAAAGCGGGAAAAAGATATATCAACGTCTTGGAAGGCTTATCCTTTTCGGAAGAGATAATATTCATTATGACAATGCATTTCAGTAAATGCATTTAATTATCACTATTGACATTGATATGTGCAGGTTAGATATGCAGCAATGTGTCAGTCTGGTTTGTCATCAAGATCACGCAAAGTTAAAAAAGTTATGCATTTTAAAAAACACGTATTTGTATTAAAATTCCCTCTTTTCTAGAATAAAAATCAGCAGACAGATTTGAAATATTATTAGGAAATTAAGACAAGTAGACGCATTAAGTCGAAACGGCGACAGGATGAAAATGAAATACTACCCTTTTGAAAACCCAAATTAAAGACAGGCAACTTTCAAACAAATTGCGAAGTTGAAACAGACCAACAAACGCAACAAAACTGAACCCAAAGACCATGAAAGTGAGAAATACATAAAGCAATTCTATATTTCTATAATTCTATATTTCTTATCGCTTAAAATTGAATCGAATTTATGCAAAAATAATCTTAAAAATGATAGTTAAAACTTATTAAGGATGTAACAAAGAAAACGTAATTTTACTCCTGAGTATAATTACAATGTGACACTTTGAATTAGTATATATGTTTTTCACACCAGCTATCTGGGCCTATATCAAAAGCTGATAACATGCAATGCTAAGCATAACATTTCACTCTTATCGAGATACTGTTCAAATATTGCCAATATAAAAATTATTAATTTTATCTATATATCAATGCACTTTCGTGATTCCGTGTGAACAACCTTGGAAATTATTAAATGCAATTTTCTATTGTTATTCTTTTGTCAATGAAACATATATGGTTTTTATATCTAAAATCGTCCGATCGGGATATATTTAATTTTGACAATGCTTTACTCGTAGATGTAATCTTTTCTTTTGTCCCGTTATTGTTGCAAAGAGAACAAGGACGAATCTCTCTTAATACATGTATACGTGCTACAAGACAAAAGAATTGTGCTAAAAGAAAACAAAATCAAGTTGATAGGCATCGACCAGACTTGGCAATTACAGCAAGATTTTAGCCTGATATTGGCAAAATAGTACTCTGTTCTCAGGCCACAAGATTCAAAATTAGGGCACTTACAAAAAGGCAAATTCAATTCTGAAGTTTCAGAAGCGTAAACTTCTGTGCAGACATTATTCTAGGTCAGACAAACTCTTTGTCCTTTTGCCATCAAAGTTTTTCAAGCCAAACAAAATTTTGCTGTGCGTTAAGTCAATGAGCTATTATGGATAGTCAATACAAGAGGATTATTTAAGACCAAACTACGAAGATAAAAGATATCTTTTAATTAGCTACTCAATTGAGCAATATGACAAAACAAATGACTAACATAGACTTGTGTTACCGCTCCTGCTTTTACCGCGCATGTCCAAATCTACAGAAAGTACTGCAGTTGAAACCGGAAATGCCCGCCTACAAGCAAGATATAGGTTAGTATTGCAGGGCAATGTCAGGACAAAGCAAAGTACAGATAGTGCAAGCATACGGACACATGTCGAATATTATTATGAGCTGTTAACTTACAATCAGATAATTCATATGCCAAATTACATCCTTCTAAAAATCCTTACAAGAGAAATTATTTAAACTGGAACGCAATGCATTGTTCAATTGTTTTTTCTTTCTGAAGATACAATAGTAATTTAAACGAAAATAAAAGCAATTTTCTCCCTGTTGGTTCTCCATTTGGTTGTGTCTATTGTTTTCTCATTGTTGTTATCGGCAAAGGTCACGCCTGTCGAGGTTACAGCGATTTTAGGAGCAATTTTCCCTCCTTATAATCAAAACTAGAATCTATCTGAACTATTTACGAATATTTTAATTGTGGTAAGCTCAATTAGAATAAGTATGTACTTTTTGCTTTTTGTTTTACACATTGGTATAATCGGTCATAATAATAGGTCATAGTTTTAATCATAACAAATTCGGCTAATTGTTACAAAGTTTACAAAAGGTGTTACAATCTGGAGTAATCTACAAATTTCAGAACCATCAAAGTCACGAAAGGTTACTTTGTTTTAAGGCGTTCAAAAGATAAAATCGATTCCAAGCATACCTCTGAATCACAATTAACAGTATACTTCATTTTTAGAAGGTAGTGTCAAGAATCTTTTTTTTTTATCTGAAAATGCTGGAAATGATAGATAAATCCTCGGAAACTCAGGGGTTCTTCTCTGGAATGATTAATGAGTAACCGAGTGAAGAAAGCCTGGGTTTCCAAAGATGTTACATGATATGATATTAATATCAGCCTTGTTTTCTCATTACATAATAAGTTTATTTGCAAAACATAAAAACCCTGACGGGTTCAGCAAATACAAATGAAAAAATGACAAACATAAAACATATAAGAACAAAATGATTCAACATGTAAATGAATTATATATAATTATAATAGATATAAGTGACCAGTGTGGACCTTATTTTTGCAATTCAATTGATTGCTTTATATAGTCGACAACGCTGGGCAAGATATCTGATATAGGGTCAAGAACAATTTTAAGTTTCTCTATTGAACTAAGCTGGTTAAAATTGGGATAAAACCTTTCGATGTTACGTAACAAAATATTTCGTATATCATTACTTGTTTTACAGGTAAAGAAAAAGTGATGTTCATCATCCAGTGTTTTACAAATTTTACAAACTCTTTCTTCTCTGGGAACTTTTTTATACCGACCTACTTCTATTTCTAAATTGTGGTCACTAATGCGAAGTTTAGTAAGCACTTTGCGGCTATTGAAATTTTTTAAATTTGTTAAATAATCCTCCATTTTTATTTCATTTTTAATTTTACTATAGATAAAAATTTTAGAATTTTCATCTATTTTGTTAAGTTTTTCTATTATAATTTTATCATATTGTTGTTTTACATTCAATTTTACAGACTTTTTAATTGGATTTTTTAATAAGATTAAAGGGTCTTTCTTTTTCCATAAGATCCTCTTCATTAATATCAATGTAGTACAAATTTACGGACGTTTTACAAATCAAATTTAGAATAAAAAAAATGTTTGGTATATCTATAAGAAAAAAAAAAACACCAACACACCAAAAAATTAAACATGACAATTTGTTATTTTGACGGTCCTATTTGTGTAGTCACAAACATTAAGTGTCCTATACTGTCCTAATATACTTTATAAATCACAACGACCTCGCTTGTCCACGGTTGGAGGCTGCTTGCTGTTTTCAATCGCAGCAGAAATGCCTAATGAATGTTGAATGTACATTTATTCCAAATTCCAATGTCATCAATACTTTGATGGTAAAAAAGACGTAGTAAACATGTGAACAAACAACACACATACTTTGAAGCCGGCTAAAATACTTGTAAAAAGATGAGTAGTTTTATCAGTCTTAAATTTCAAAGGCCACTCGTGGTCTACAGAGACCAAAAGTCAACATCTTGAGACGAGTGTCCACTTTAAGATTAAACCCAGCTTGAATTGTCATGACGAACTTTATTCTACTTGAAAATAATGCAATCGTTACATCAAAAAAATATGAAAGACAAGAACGTTCATAATTGACTTCATTCATTCTGCGACAAAAAGCCAATTAAAAGAACATTCTCGTTCAATTTGATCGAGATATTAAAAGCTGCATAAAAAATAGAGAAGAAATCAATTGAATTATTTACATTCAGAAATGCAAACACTATTTGACACTGTTGTAATCATGGTTTTATGGTAGTATTTTATTTATTTATAACATTGATACTTCACACTTGTTTGTATTCACTGGGCTGTTGAACTTAGAGGACCCCACTTTCAGAGTTACAAACAAACCCAGTGGGGTAGACTTTTAGTTTTTAAATGCACCTTTAGACAGCTATGTTTGCCGTTGAGAAAACGATTTAATGCATTCTAATATTTACTTTTAGAAAAGCAATTCATGTCTGCGTCGTAGAATAAGTACAAATAGTATTACCCCGCTGTTGTATTTAAAAGCTTTTTGTTGATGTCAAGTAAAATAGGTCCGTCTCTACTGAAATTTTTCAATATTTTTGAAACAAAGCTCTTGAGAAAAAAAAATGTATTTTTTTATTCTTTATATTATAAAAGACAATTGCTCCTATAAAATCGCAAACACCACTTACAAATTTTTCGAAAATCGATCTTGCCACAAACTGACCTTAAAACAGAACACGTATTACGACAAAAGGCATAATGCCTGACTTTGTACACTTAAGAAACAAATATTCGAAAGTCTTAAAATGTTCTAAAAAGTTAAAAGTATTTTAATGCGTTTAATCGACTACGTATACACTCGCTGCAGAAATAAGTAGTCTTAAAGCTTCTTATAAGGTTGCCGTTTGGGTAAAGTTACTAACGTTCTTATAATGTTTTATAACACAATATAAATCTCTTAATATATGGGTCATTCCTGCTAGACTTAATCGGTATAAAAACATAATACATGTTACCTGTAAAAATATTTGGGTAGATATATTATTATTACATATTAAATATTTAAACCAATAAAAGAGTTTGGGATTATATTTTTGTTATGATTCATTTTTTGATGTCTATGACAATTTCTGACAATTTTACACCATTTCCAAAATAATTTGCAAGTTAACTTCCTTAACACAAACTAAAATTGAAACCTGTGTTGTCGTTTCAACGGATGGAGTTTAATGAAACTATACAGGGTGATTGTACAAAACATCGTAGGAACGGGTAGAAAGATGGTTTTAAATGTCGGGAGATTTTCAATCCCAGTGGGAGTATCTCTGGTATGACAACTCATTTCTTAAAAAAGAACTTGCAGTTTGAAGAAAAATACACTGTATCCTTTCAAGTATCATAAATATGCACACTTTATCGGATTGGCCTGACAAGTTTTTATAGAAATTTATTCTTAATTGTATAAAATGGATCAAATATAGATTTGAAGTTCGAATTTTTACATCAAAATAATATTTTGTTTTCTATGACGTCATCAAATCATTTCATTTTTTACTGATTAGCATTTTTAATGCAAGTATGAGAAGACCCGGAAAAAATCAAACGGTACAAAGTCATTATAAAGATGTCAGACGAATAGACATGTCATGTGACACTTTTGCAGACGACCATATCTAAATATTTACAAATTGTTCAGTTAAACTTGACACTCGATAAAACAATAAAGATATAAAATTGTCACCCCTTCTGAATATAAAGACCCTAGCTACAAGAAATAAAACCTTCTCAAGCAGCGTGAATGAAAAAAAAAATCGCACAATTAAAAAAAACAGCGGTATTATTGTGGAGTTTATTTCAAGAGCTTAATTTACTTTAATACTAATGTTCAGGGTCTGATTTTGTCTTTACCCTTTCGGACTTATGATATTGGTGCCTCTCTGGTCTTCTAAAAGGTCCTTTTATTTTACTTAGCAAAAAAGGAAGAAACCATAGAAGAAAAGAAATGTGCTAAGAACTTTTTTAAAGGACATTTCCAAAAGTACACTCCTCTTTTCCAGTAAAAAAAGGAAAAGAGAAAGATATGAGAATTTAACTCTTAGAAACACCACAGAATAACTTAATCGCAGATCTTTCAGTTGAAGTGAGTGAATAGTTTCTTAAAGGTTGGGAAAGTTTATTATGTAATACAACCCTATTGTTTGACGGTGACGTCGTATATGTCACCAAGTACTACTTCATCCTACTAATAAGGGTCTATTATTACTAATACAAATAAAAAAATGGATATGACATTGATTTATAATAGAAATCAAAATCTAGCAAAGACCCCAGACAAGGGAACATTAAGAACAGTTACTGTACGTTTGATCGCTCTATTGTAGATAAATTCCGATTTTTAAAAAAATCTATAGTTTAAAATGTGCAAAAGATATCAAGTCAATGCATTGTCACTTTTCAATGAAAAAAACCTAAATAAGTGATCTCGACCCTGGGCTCGTACCGATAATATCAAACGGGTAGTATCTGTTAAAGAGACCAGCATTTCCATTGAGAAGACCCTCAACGTTAAATCTGTCAAAATTAAGAATTAGATTCAAGGTGAATATCACACAGTTTTGCATGTCACTTTCTGCAGTTCTATAGGACTTAAGAATTTAAAGGACATGAGAAAATGTTGAAACAAAAGTTTCTTTTCACAATGTAAGATTTCTGTAAAATCTCTATCGTTGAGATAAGGCCACGGGTAAGGGTCATACTAACTCTAGTAGATTTTTCAAGTACTTGATTATCATCTTCAAAGTTTCAATTCTTTGTCAAACATGTTCTGTTTTTATATCTTTGATCGTATTTACAACAAAGAAAATGACAAATAAAACGTGGTTTACATTTTATGCGGTTTTTGAAATTTAAGTTAAAAGTATCCTTAATTCAAATATAATTGATATAGGGTTTCCCACCCGCAGATTATAGCGACTTCTTGCGACAAAACATTATGCAATGTAAAAAGGGTTGTTATTTTGGATACAATAGTTAAGGAGCAAATGATAATTTTGAAATGTTCAATGATCAAAAGGTTTACTTGTAAAGGACATCATCCTGTACCTAAATAGAGAATTTTTTTTGAAATGTTTGATTTTGTTTATATAATGATTTTAGTACCATGTGAGCTATTGAAATCCATAACTTAAAAGTACAAGTCTCCTATTTGACCTTATTCACTTTTATTTTTAAGAACAAGTACGCGTCAACTTATACATATCTACGTTAAGCAAAACTTCAGTTGAAAAAGATTTGCTTAAAATATATGAAATAAACGTTAAAGTACTTTAAAAGGCATTGCAATTTTAGCATATCACGAAAATAGAATAACAAACTTAACACATATCTTTTTCTCCTAGCTACTCAAACGTCCACAGGACTTTTTATACTCCCGCGACGACATGTCCGGAGGAATTAAGTTTTACTCATGTCCGTCCGTATGTACGTCCGTACAAATTTATGTCAAGTTTTTCTCAGAAACTGTACATGAGAATGATTTGAAACCTAGTGGGATGGTTCATTATGCCAAATTGTATGTCCTAAGTGACTTTCAGACCTGTCGAACTTCTATTTTTTTGTTTGAGGTCAGCAGGGGCATCCGTGTCCCATGGACACATTCCTTCTTTATATCTTTCTATTATTTTTTGTTGTTGGAAAAATGTGTTTAATTCGGAAACATTGGGCATAGACAAAGTCATCAGTGTTAAAAATGTTGTTAAATATTTGTTATCAACTGCAACTTACTTCTCATAGTCATTCCGGCAGTATAGCACGCTGTCCCTCATGAAGCACGAGCTCTGAAGTGGCAGACGACAGATTGCACAAACCATGCAGGTCTCGTGCCAATAATTATTCTGTACTTTTAGCAGGTAACGATCCTCGATTGGACGCTGACATCCTGCGCAGACTTCCATTTGAAGAGATGGCATATCTAGAACGAAGAAAAAGAAAGATTGTTGTGAATTAACAGAATGAAAAAAAAAGAAGAAGACTTCTTGTAAGTGTTAATATTTTCACACTAGATATATTCTTCATCTACAATAGATAAAGATTTTTCTATAAGGAAAACAAATTCAATTCCATATGCAAACGGTTTTTTAGAGTACGTGCAGTTAGAGTTATAAAGACCCATCGGTGGTACTATATCAGAGCAATCTAAAATGTTAAAATAAAATAAAATAAAAATCGAGCATAAGAGCTTTATCATTTAAATAATGCAAATCACTACAATTTACAGTTTATACCTGCAATTGATAAGTAATGTATCTGATGTTATCAGTATCTTATATCAACTCCAACAATTCACACTCACCATATCAGGCTAAATTTTATCCAGAAAACATTTAATCCTACATCATTGTTATAAAAATTACGAAAAGCGACAATAATTGCAAATAATTACCATAAAAAATTTAAAGTGCTTGTAGGAGCATGTATGTAAACACATGGTAATGACGGCATTGTCAGTTTCTGTAACATGTGGCGGCTTTTAACCCAAAGTACTAGACCATTTATGGCCCTTCCATTTAACATTAATCAATAGAATTGCATAAAATTACAATTAAATAAAGTGCTCTGAAAATAAAGCTAAAATTTATGTTAAGTAAATAACAAGGTTATTATTTAGTATTGTAGGTAAAACTCAAAGTTCTTAAACATTGTAAGCTGTATGTAATCACATTTGTACAAGACGATGTCAGGTGGACTTCAACTATGGATCTATACAGCTATCAATATTTACAGTCGATTCTAACTCCCTCGCTTAATTGTTTAATTCAATACGGAAAAACTTAAAAACAAAACAGATAACAGTATTTAAACAGTATTATGGTACTCAAAACACAGCTCTGATTGATTGACATATTGATTATTAACAAGCATCTGCAGCAAATTAAACAAAGCTGACAACGGCAAAAAAAAGTCACAAAATCCTCGTCAATACACATATAAGGAAGTTGTCTTTTTAAGGTAGTGGACACTCATGAGATACTTGAAGACAGATAAAGACTCAAGTTTCTCAAGACCTGAGACACACGACAATTCCCTAACGATCTAAACATCATTTCGAAATTTAAGAAATACGACAAATCACTCACTATCTGAACATCGTTCCGAAATTGAACTGTTTTCAAGGTAGTGGACACTCATAAAATACTCGAAGACAGATAAAGACTCTAGTTTCTCAAGTACAAAGACACACGACAGATTCTTGACTACAACATGTATCTGTTAGTACATCCTTTCGGAAAACTGTTTTGCAGGTAATGGACACTCATCCATTACTTGAATGCAGATAAGATTCATGGTTTCTAAGGTATTTAACCAGTTGCTTCTAGTCATATTTGAGTTATGGAATTAAAAGTGAAAATAAAAATAATAATTTGCAACTATTAAATATACTTTTAAGATAACTATATACATAAATTACATACACACATTATCTTAATTTCAATTTTGCCACATTATGTAGTGTTAATCAATGAACGGACTGTAATAGGAGTTTAAATAAATTGCTGGTAGCTGGTTGCGGGCTGCGAGCTGCGGGTTGCAGGCTAATGTTTAAAAAATGTTTAAGAATTGTCAAATTGATACTAGAGACTCGTAGATATAGATAAATCATTAATACCCCCATCACACTAGGCCACGATCGTACTACGACCTAGCAAAAAGCGGAGATCGTAGTGCAATCGGGGCCATCGTAGTAGGGTCGCATTTCGGTCGTAGAAAGGTCTTGATTGTCGTGATTGTCGTGGAAGAATTTTGAACATGCTCAAAAAAATCGTAGCACAGTCGTGGTCATATTTGGTCGTAGTGGGGTCGTATTGTGATCGTCGTAGACTCCTAGTGAGATCTGACAGGTCGTTGTAGCATCGGTTTGGGATCGTGGTGAATGGAGATACGACTACACTACGACCGCGTCGAGGTGCTTTTACGATCTCACTACGACCCCCCGATTCTACTACGACTTGCATACGATTCTATTACGACCATAGCAGGACTGCACTACGACATTGAAGACTCTTGTGCGACCTTTCTACGATCATGCCGACTTTAATACGAGCGCACTGAGTGACACAACGACCTTACCACGATGCAACTGGGGTATATATACAGCATACAAAATCTGTCCATTGGTTATCATGGAGATGCAAAACGAGGAATATCTGCTACAAGCTTTCCTTCATATGAATTATTTATACATTAACAACCAGGTAACCATATCTCATGTCCTACTAAGAAGACGAAGACGAAAAATGCGGAAGATTAGACAACACAGGTCCTGTTGGGCACGCCCTTGGCTGTCAGCTGACAGAAGACTACAGTTTGGACATTATGATCAATTTATGAATGAACTGAGGATGTCTCCAAACATGTTTGATGAGTTGCTGAACAGGGTTGGTCCTCGCATAAAAAAGAATGATACCCGATTTCGAAAGGCTTTAGAACGTATCAAACTAGCAATAACAATTAGGCATTTAGCTTCTGGTGACAGGTATTCCACTCTTCAGTATGACTTTAGAGTCCCAAGAAATACTATATGTACATTCATTCCCGAAGTATGCAGAGAAATCGTCCAGGAGTACAAGGATGAAGTAATTTCCTGTCCAACAGAGCCAGAGGAATGGAGGGCCATTGCAGAACAATTTGTTACAAGATGGAACATCCCACATGCATGTGGAGCATTAGATGGAAAACACATTGCCATTAGATGTCCACCGAAAACTGGGTCGTTGTACCATAACTACAAAGGGTTCTTTTCTGTGGTTCTACTTTCACTGGCAGATGCCGACTATAAGTTTTTATGGATAGATCTAGGTGGGTACGGCTCTATGTCTGAAGCCCAGATATTTAACGCATCAGAGTTAAAAGAATGTTTAGAAGATGGGACCATTGGTTTTCCAGATCCCGATCCGCTGCCGAATGATGACCGTGACATCCCCTATTTCATTTTAGGCGATGATGCATTTGGACTGAGGTCATACCTGATGAAACCATACTCTATTAGAGGTATGACAAGGGAACAGGCAATTACAAATTACAGAATTTCAAGAGGGAGACGTGTAGTGGAGAATGCATTTGGGATTTTGGCACAGCGATGGCAGGTCTTGCTGACAACAATGATGCAGGGTCCGGACATTGTGAGTGTTGTAACAGAGTCATGTATTTGTCTTCACAATTTGATGAGAATTAGATATCCAACACTTCAAAATGCGCTTTTAGATACAGAGGACGATCTGCATAATTTGGTTCCATGACTATGGAGAACCAATGCAAACATGCATGAAGTAGAAAATGTTGTTGGACCAAATAGAGACACAATTATTGCCAAAAAAACAAAGAGAGTACTTGAGCTTTAATTCAACAACCCGGCAGGGTCTGTACCGTGACAGGAACGTATGATATTAAGACCATGAATATAACAATTGTATGCATTTTCGGATATTATTTGAAATAATAAAATAAATAAAGAAATTAAAAATAAATTATTAGTATATTAATTAGATTATTTGTGTACTCGTCTTTTCAAACCCCCCCCCCAAAAAAAAAAAAAAGAAAAAGAAAAAAAGAAATTACAAAAACAAACAAAAGGCTCCAAGGAGCCTGAACGGTCTTCATGTCGTCCCTATGAAGACTTTGAAGACCTAAATGAGCTGAATGTATAGCAAGCAACAGCTTTTCTCTTTCTGCAATAGTTTTTCCAGATCGTATATTGACGTCATGGTAAAATCGTAGTACGGTCTTAGTTTAATCGCAGTTTAGTCGTGATCAAATCTTAGTTAGGTCGTGGTGCAATCGGGATAGTCGTAGTAAGGTCGCAGTAAGAACGCAGTGGTCGTAATAAGGTCGTGGCTTAGTCATGATGAGATCGGTGTCAGGTCGTAGTGAAATTGTAGTATCGTCGTAGTTTAGTCGTCGTAGCATTATTTCACATCTTGAAAATGTCAAAATCAAGACGATTGTGCCGCGACCGCGCTACGATCTATAAAATGCACAGATCGTAGTAGAGTCGTGGTGATCGTGGCGTAGTGTGACAGGGGCTTAAAGAAGAAAAAAAACTTTCATTAATAATTTTCAAAAAAACAGTGGTCCTTACATGACACAGCAACATTTTTTACTTTCTTTCTAATTCACATGGATACAAGGCATATAACAACTTCGCGAAATTAGAAACCCATGTTGCACATTCATATAGAATTTCCATTTTGACACTCAACGTCTGCCCCCAATATCCGTGATAAATTCGCCAAATTTAACACGTAAACCTGTCATGACCTTTAACCTTAAGGAATTTGACATTCAAAAGCGTGTAATGTTGAGTAATTACACTCGTCACGATATTTTTTGTTTCTTTTTTTTATTTTTTATCAATAATTTAGTTATTTCTGTTAAAAGTACCCCGATGGACATTTAAACTTCATCGAAACACGGTATTCAGGATAACTGAGCATTTAAAGGGACTTCCTGTTATCAGAGAAGTTAAATTATCACTTTAAAAATTTAATGTTAATATTTGATCAAATATGTTAAAACATCTTCCGATCGATACTTTTGGAGTTATAATTAAGCTTATCTCTTTATATTATAACTTAAATGAGCTTTTTGTTCTCATGTTGGCACTACAGCTTTCAGTCTTGTACAGACGCATTTTGAATAGTGACGCCCAGAGAACTTTGTTAATATTTTGTTTAATTTATAACCTATATTTTTATCTTAAATTTCCCTTATACCTTCATTTTGTTTTAATGTTTTAAAGATTCTCCATTTTATGACCGTGATTTTATATGGTCTAGTTCTGCACAGATCAGAGTTAAAGTCGCCACGAAATCTGACGTCTTTGATTGCCGATAAAGTTGTCAAATTCGTCAGTTAATTGATAATTACATAGATCCCACTGAACTGCAATTGTTCAAAGTGACGGATTTTACAAAACTGTTTTCATTTTCAGTATCGTATTATCAACAATGCACTCAAATCGCAGAAAAAAATTATGAAATAATTATCATAGCTTTTCACCTATCAAGATTTTATGCAATTATACTAGTATAGAAATACTATTTCATTTTATGCAATGGTTTTTGTGTCGGATTTTTATACAATTGTATGTGCATTATATGTTTTGTCATGTGAAGGTTATCTAACAGTTATCTCCCTTAGTTTAATTCTTAAATCTGATTTTATCACAATTTCCTTAGTCGAAAAAAATGAAAGCAAGAAAAACACGTTTGTTAGATTTTAAAGATCCCTTTGTTGTCTTCAAACTGTTTTGTTTGAATTTTATGCAATTTCATTTTTCTAGTCTGCTGGACAAAGGAAACAAAAACATTGGCCTAATTCTTAAGCCATTGGAACTCTAAATACGATCCTACTTCTCAGTAGCTTGTCTTCACTCATAGATGTATTGTCTGTATTTGCATAATTTACATCAATGTGTTTGAGTAATTTTTTAACGTTTTTTTTTCAAAAAAAAAAAACACACGAAACACTAAGACAATTGAAGTCTTAATGAATGGTTTTATCAACTTTTTACATGGAACTTTTAACTTTTAACTAGAAATAAAATACACTTCCATTTGCCAAAAAACCATCAAGAAATTGAAAAAAAATAAACCACGAGTTATATTCAAATTCCGTATGAAAGCTTATGCATTAAAGTGCCTCGTCTTTTCTTCGGAGTATTTTCCAGGCATCGAAAACAATGTTCAAGGATGACAAACCTCGAAATATTGTTAAATATTAAAGTAAGTGACGTTTACATTTTTTGCTATAACAATTATCACTTCGAAGGTCACTAATTCTGAAAAATGGCTAGTCATATTTGGAGTATTTTTGTCATTCTTTGACATGCCTAATGAAGCATGACTATTAATTACCACCAAGATTAAACCTAAAACTGCACAGGAATTCGATACATGCAATTTAAAACCGCTAGACGATTTGCCTTAACGATCACAGAGATATGTTACGTGAAAATTGAAATAAAAGACATTTGAATGTAAACATTGTTTGAATGATTTAACTTTTACCAACACACTTAAACAAATGACAACAAACAAGAAACTATTTTTATCAATATTTGCCCATTGGTATTTCTTTGGTTTCTTTTCCCTTCTATAAAAAAATGATAGTTTGTGATTTTATAATACATGTTAGAAAAAAATGCGAACCCTTTCCCTTTTGAAAGGTAAACCTATTCTTGTTACGTAATTGTGACATAAGATATTCATGGGGACATGGGATCATTATACTAAAATTGTTCCACCTCAACAAGTCTTTAAATTTTATGGTATGCATTTTTTTACAGTAGAAACACAAAGCGTTCACTTTCTAAAAAGATATAAAACACAAATTTTGTACCACGCTACAAAATAATGGTAAATTAAGCTAACAAGCATAATTAAATTACAAAATAACATCTAATATCATTTTACATTCAGAAAACCCAAATCAACTCATGTGAAAGTAACAAAATTTGTACGGGCAATTTACCCCAATATAGCTAAGCGTCGGGTACATGCAATAAAGGCACTATTTACATGTAATGATCATTGTTAGCTGTTGACATGTGGAATTGGTATCAAGAACACAGCGAAACGGATCAAAAACAACTGGAAGATAGCACGCAACAGCTACATTCGAAATAAACTGCCTTTAATTTTGGAATTTATGAAAAAAATGGTAAAAGCTTTAGATAAACAAAAGGTTAAAAAAGTAATATATTCCCCTTCATGCAAAAGGAACAACGTTTTAAATGCTGAAAAGGAATGAATGTATTAACATACATGGAAATATCAATGAATGTATAAATGTGCATTATCTGTTAACATTCAATACAAGTTGAAAAAAATATGCATTATCACTGATTACTCTTAAACTGACTTTTTGTGACATATAAGGCGTGATAGAAAACAGTTGTTTTATGTTCAAGATGTTAGCTATCTCAAAATAACCACTACAAGTTTTATGTTTTCTATATTTGTTTTGAATTCCCATCTTTTTAACTTGTCTTTTTATAAATCCCTGACAATATTGCTTACTTAATCATTTTTTATACTTTTTACTGCAGTTGATTGAACAAACAACATATAGAGTACATTTGTACAGACTACAGAGAACATAATTTAAAATGGGTATGTAAAAGTTGTTTCAATTGATGTCAGGTTATTCAAGACATTTTACAAACACAGATTTAACCTATTTTATTGGATTTCGTTTTGAAATGTATCTTGTGTCTTGCGTTAGAAAATAAAATATAAAAAAATCTAGAACGACTTAACCTCTTATTTTTGCCTTCTTGAACACATTTGTACCAAGCGAATATGCTTTAATTTACTTGTTCATCAAAGAACCTCTACTGCAATTTATGCTATTTCATAGTTTATGCTAACACCATGTAAACAGGCAATCTAAAAATCCAGAAAAGCACACAAGTAGCTGAAAATGTTCATAACTTTTTTTATGTTAAAGAGCAAGACACAAGATGTATTTAAAAAAAAAACAAAAATCAAATAAATTGTTTTTTGTGTTATCTTTGTAAAATATTTTTGGAATAAATACCATCAATTGAATACACATAAAAAACTGTTTTCATAGAATCCCATAAAATGTTTCAGCACACACCCTCTATATGGAAAGAATTATCGTTTTAGGTAATTATAGGCTATAACGAGAAAATCATGACATTTTCAATAAGTCATTACGGGCCGATACAGGCCATTAAATGAAATGATGACAAAATAATACAGGGGTATAATAAACAAATTTTTACTCAATTCATTTTCAGTGTACACAGGAAAACAAATCTTCACTTTTATACTGTTTAGAAAAATTTTTTTCATGTTTAAATATTACATAAAATTTACAGGCAACATTTTAGAATTGTATAAAAGACACATTTACAAAATTTGTTATTTAAGATTTCCAAAGGTCAGAAAAAGTAAGATGATTTTTTTTAAGACCCATTGTTTAGTGACCTTCTAAGTCAATATAATCATAATTGGATCTTTATCGACAAATACAACTAGCTTTCCAAAATGTCGGCTAAATTAACATGGTTGTCCTATCTTTTTTTTCAATTTAACACTATTTAAATATGTTATGCAACCTTTTGTATGGTTTCTATCATATTAATAAAAAATGCATACCTGATAACTTTTGTAGTTAAAATTTCCCTCTTGTGTATAATGTACATGACTCTACAGTTTAAAATCAATTAGTATTTAATGAGAACAATGATTCATATTTTGTGGTTTGATGCAGTTAATAAATAATTAAACAGCAATTAATTATACATGGTAATGAAGATTTGTGCACTTTTTATGATCAACAAAACAGAATATTAAGTAGGTGAAAAAATGTCGTGAAAACTTTTAAGATTTCCCCTCTTTTGCATTAAAATATGCATTGGTACATGTAAGTTGTACAAGAAAATGAATAAGTGTTTTCAAACGAATTCTGTGATAGTTATTAAGATGTTCATCTTAGAACATTATAATAATGTACATGTACTTTACTAATATACTAGTTTTTAAAGTAAAAATGTGGTAAAAATGTTTGAGATGTGTTATTTACATAAAATAAAATAAAAATAAAGAAAAAAACTATAAATAAGAGCCGTGTTGCCACATTTAGAAAAATTATCAGTTCTATAGTCCATTTATATAAGAGGAAAAATTTGTTTTGAAAGTTAAAAGGTGTATACCCGTATTTTATTACCACAAATTTACATCTTTCACGCGTTGGAGATCGATCCAACTCGAATAAAAACAGGGTTATGAAGTACATAAAGGACAAAAAAAACTATGTAACATATCTCAAACACATTTGGTCATATAACAGAAAAAAAACTGAAATGCAAGAATTTTTTTCAAGTGCATCGGACGCGCGTTTCCTCCATTAAGACGTTTCAGAATTGCACCGGTCAAGAGTGTATTTATGAGGAAGTGCTAACCAAAACAGCAAACTAGTTTTTAAGATTTTACTGGTTTATATACTTGGTCTTTTAATAGCAATGTTAATTTGATCAAAATGTAACATAATTCTTCAAAAATTCTAACGATAGCTCCTTAATTAAAAATGTTTAACATTATAAATTTTGTTCAGTGTGAAAATGATGAATCGATTGACTTTAAGGAAAAAGATTTTAAATCCAGTTGGGTTCTATGGATTAACTTTACACTGCTCTTTTGGTCAAATTAATTCTTCACTGAAAACGTTCTTGTCGGATTTACACTAGGATCATCAGTCGCAATTATAGAATCATATGGTTGGCCTGAACCCTTTTCCTGACCAAATTTTATCTTTTTTAAGCATTTAAAAAATTATATACATTGATACAAACAGGATAAGATCTTGGTTATGACCATCTAAATTTATGTGCTGAAAATCTAATATTCTTTAGTAAGTACTCGTATAATTGTTAGTTTAAGAAAAGAAAAAAAACCCCAGTTATTTGTTCTTAATTAAACACGGAATATACACGTATAACTATCATTGATAATGATAAACGAATGCTTCACATGTGCTGACCAGCTTCAGTGTCGTATTTGAAACAGCGAAATTCCACTGGAGCGCGCATTTGGCGTTAAAGTAGTAGATTCTTTTTACTCCCAAGAAACACGGATTCGGTTTATCAGGTATTGAGATGAACAACAAGAGCACGAAAAAATTGTGAAGTTGAGGAAAAGGAGAGACGGATAGGACCAGACAATGTAGCAAAAAACTCTTATTTCTCCTGCAGGGGATCCTACTGCATTTAGGACATGCAGCAGGATTTCTAAAACGAGTGAAGAACATGATATTTTCCCCCACCTAGGTGCACCACTATGGTTTGCGTTTAGGTTTTCTGTATTAAAGCTCGATGACCGCGGGAGCTTCGCTTTTCAACAAACAGATCAGGTTCTGAATGCTCTTGAGTGGACTTATTCCAACAATCTTTGCACTGTTGATAGCAAATTATCCACCCGGAACCCGCGCGGGCAGATGATATTTGGAGAACATAAAATGAACTTGATAATAATGCAAAAGTGGATGGGAATACAAGGCAAATATCGTTTGAATGTTTAGACTGTCACTGGATAAAAAGGACAAAAAAGGTCACGCCATTATCTCTGCTGTAGAGTTCTAATCGACACGAATCTTTTAGCAGTGTTCTTTATCGTAGCGTTTCATCATACGGTGTGCCAATATGGTTTGTGGTCAGAATTTCCTTCAAATGGCCTGACATCCCCTGCATGGAAGTGGACGATCAATTACCTCAGGTACACACCCATTTGATCTGACTCTTTTGTGGAGTTACCTACTTGTCTGGCGCATTTTTTCACCGGAGACCCACAAAGAGTTTACAGGAACAGAGATCCACACATTTAAGCGTATAACCGAATATACCACATCAATGCTACACATATTTACTATTTGATGTATGTGCTGAGCAGCTTTGTTTTAAAGAATAAACAAAATTACAAAAAAATGGAATAAAATAAAGCTTTGATAAACCTTTATTACACAACGTATGATGATAAAGGTTTTTTTCAAATTTAAATACAACTGTAATTTTGTTGCATGATTAAAAAGTATTAATTAAATCAAAGAAGCGTTCTTATACGACAATCGAGAACGAATCAAACATCAATATATTTGCCTATCCATCTTTTACAGTTTGGTGCAGAACGTTTTATGCTCCTGAAAATGATGGGGAAAATGAATCATGTGAAAGAACATTTTTGAATTTCTTACCGTTACAAATATTCCGAAGATAAAAACAAGTTTGAAGTAAAGCAGAAAAAAGAAAAGAAGATGACATAAAGACAAACAAAACCCTCATTAAAAATCCATCATTTGCGACCGTCCCTCCACAAATCAACGAGTTGAATATCTGACATTCAACCTCTTGTGGTTTCTCATTAAAAGTTAATGCACTTTGTTTTGAGCAAGGTAAGTTTAGAATGTTTTATACGTAGAAGGCAAATGCGTCAAGAAAACTAAAGTCACAACTTTAGTAAATTGATAGCAATTAAAGTATACTATGGTATTAAATTGATACATTATATAGACACAGACCACCTAAATGAATGTGCTGACAGTCAAATATCTTCAGGAGGGACCAACATAAACAAAGGTAGAAAAAACATGCAATTCATGGTTGCAAGTAAAGCATCAATTTTACAGGTTTGATTTTTTCAAAAACCATGAAGCCGTTGTGTCTATTTATTTGAAAGCATGTAAAATCGCAATAAATTTACATGCATTGGATCAAAATAATATTGATATATTTCGTGAATGTTAGATAACGATGATACAATCTGGTTTCTCAAATTTAGCTAGAACATATATATATTTTAAACCAGAAAATCGAAAAAATAAGACTTACAAAACTATTTTATAAAGCAAAGTGAAGTACAAGTATCTTTTAAGAAATATATATTCTGCGATTAAAAACAATATATATCTTGTATGAAATTTACATATATTAATTTACAATACATAAATTGATAAAAGTAAAATTTTAAATGACATGAAATGTGTACACAGTTTTAAACGTTCATGTCTTGTGTGAACAAATGATACAATACTGAATGCCCTGTTCCTTTGCCACGAAAATTTGGACTGCTCATTTGATTGCAATGCCAAATTATTCGATAACTTTTATATTATATATAAACGAAAATCGCCAGCATTTAATTTAGTGTTTTTATTTTTACAATTTTGCTGTTTTACAAGACTTGCATTTATTTTCGTTGCATGGTTAAAATAATTTTGTCTTTCCAAATTTATTTTTGTCACCCTAAAAAGCAGGGTCTTTATAACTTAAACCCCTTCCATTTCTAATTTTATATTTTAATGCACCTAATGTTCTTTCAAAACTGTTTTTGCAGTAAAAAGTCCTTTGATGAACATATTATTTAGAAGAAAGTTAACAGTATTTTTCAAATTTGAAAGTGTTGTTCCTCTGCCTGCCGAGTCAGAATTTTTTTA
Organism: Arcuatula senhousia; assembly: GCA_963971305.1. Classification (NCBI taxonomy): domain Eukaryota; kingdom Metazoa; phylum Mollusca; class Bivalvia; order Mytilida; family Mytilidae; genus Arcuatula; species Arcuatula senhousia. Next base: position 29,149,559 of record OZ020311.1, on the reverse strand, counting down.
TTTGATTTTGTAATTCTTGTTTCTTTGCTAACTTCAAATTTTTAAAACATTTTTCGTGTCTTGATATTTAAACAATGCATTTTTATTTCTTTTATATTGATTGTGCAAAATTACCAAAGCAAGCAGATTTTTTTTTATTTTTTCAAATATCATGCACAAATTATATTTATTAAAATGCAAGTTTTGGTAATTGGAGCTAACAAAGTAGCTCGGAAATTTTGATGAAGCATCAGAACAAGATTGTTTTAGTTTGATCGATATAATTTCTATTACTTTGATGGCACTAGTTACATATCTTAAATGGAATTGCATGTGAATTTTGGTTTCTAAATGTTTTAATCGCTTGCAAAATAATATTTCCATTTGTTTGTCAATAAAATGTTTTAAATCGTTTTGGATTTTGTCTATTTTACCCTAGGCATAGTATGATTTCATCATAGTTTGGGTCCCTTTTCGGAACTATTTGGTTTGATTGTTTTATGCTCCTCATATTGTGTTTGGTATTTTATCATTTTGGCTAGAGTGCCTTTGACGAGTCTTGAATTGACGAAACGAGCGTAAGGCAGAACAAAATTTATTGCTTTGAATTTGTTGAAATCTTTAATTTCATTCAGCCCATACATTTATCTAAAAAAATTAAACCTTGAAATAAGATTTAACAATTTTTAAAAATTATTGTACGCCACTTTAATTTACATGTATACGTATTGTTCTCAAAATGATAATTTTCATGCATAAATGACTTAATCTGCATTTGAGAGGGTTCTTGGTCATAAAATTCATTGCATGAGGAATGCATATCAAGGCTTTAAAATATTGACGTTAAAACCACGAATATTTTCAAAGTTACTCATCTGATTTAATGCAAATGGGACTTGTGTTTAAGTTGAAGTTTAAAATTCCATCTAGACTATCAAAGACTATTATTTTAAAACACCGAACAATATGAAGGCTGATTAAGGGTTTAAAAATTCGAGAAGTAAAAATAAAACAAAACAATAGTCTAAGCATGCAAATGCCAAACGTATAAAAGCTAATATAAGTTACTTTAAACAATACAAAAAAAGTCAAAATGACACTAACGGATAAATACAAAATAAAACGCCAACGAATAAAAGCTAATATAAGTTACTTAAAACAATACAAATTAAATAGTTGAAATGCACTAACGGATGAATACAAAATATTAAATTTTATGAGAACTAAATAGTATAGTAAATATCAAGTAAAACATTAAGTAGAATGCTAGAAATACTAGAAAAATATGTATACTATAGAAATACTATGCTCAATATAAAATCAAAAGAATACAAAATGCGTCCTACCTTAATTCAAGTTAAATGCATGTATGGGAACACAATATCTATCTACTATAGACATGCAGAAAAGGTTTAAATCCGTTTTATCAGTGATTCCTTCCCCTACCTGTGGAACTTTACTTCTAAACACGATCGACAGAACAACATGGTTTAAATGCCTCTTTCAAGCACCTATAGAATACAAGGATACAATAGGCATGCGTCCTCCAATGAACCGAGATCGTATTTGTTTTAACATAGTAATAAATAGATTCTTGAGTCTTTACTATTAAAGAAGGCTTTTTAAAGGGTACAGTGTTTGTTGTTAAAGACTGTTTCTCAAGTTTTGATTTTTTTTGCTGTTTCTGAATTTAGTGAAATTATTGAAAAAAATAAATAAACTGGTTGGGTTGAGACACAATTAATAAATAATTTTTTGAATCATGAAACAATAGGATATAGTTTTCTTGCAATTTTCTATTAAGAAACTCGAGATAAACTGGAACTTTCTAAAGGAATGTTAGATAAGTACATGTAATTGTACTAATATCGTTGATAAAATTGTATTTTGTTCTCATCGTTCTTTATATGTTCAAGAGTCTGTTTAATGCTTTAAATATAGTTGTAAAATTTAAAATATGCATTGATAAAATTGTTTTTGTAGTTATCATTGATAAATAATAATATGAATATCATGAATAAATTGTGTTTTTATTATGATTTTCATATCGAAATTATAAATTGTACAGTTTAAAATTTACTTTTGTTTTTACAATTCAAATTGTTTAACCTTCCTGTATTTTCTTTTTGTTTGGTCTTTTTCGTTTATTTGATTTTGCCTACAAAAAAGAAAAAAAGGATGTATTTGTTAATAAAAACATAATAATAACCTAGAAAATATCAGAATGTAAGAAAAATGCATACTGATTACTTATAGACATTTAATGATGTCATGATAATTGTTCACTATTTTCTCTATTGTAGTAATACAAATGACAACAAAGTTCCAGACAATAAATTTTGCTACGCCTGACGCGCGTTTCGTCTATTCAAGACTCATCAGAGGCGCTCTACCAAAAATATTGAAAATGCCAAACACTATATGAATATGTAAAGCAATTACATGTATAAATGTTACAAATTATTATGCATTATCACTGTTGTTCTTGATATAGTGAAATATATTTTGCTAAAAGTTATTTTCACTTTTAATTTTTTGTTTTTGAAAAATATCTAAAAGCATCAAATCAAAATACAATAGGTTAACATTTTTAATATTGAGAGTTGAAGGACGATTCTCTTGAAATAGTTTTTTTTATCATATAGTAGTACCAGTTTACCGGTAAAAAGGAATAAAGACGACATGAAAAAAAAAATGGAAGAACCACAATTGTCCTTGAGTATTCTAAAGCAAAAGTCAAGTACGTGCACGTACAAATATGCTATATAAATTTTTATATAGATAAAAACGAAATGAAGTCGTACTTTTATAATGAGGTTAATATCAGTTTGATAAATCAGAGGCAAACCATGATTAAGATACTATCAAATCGTCTAACTCTAATAAAGTTTGAATGCTGTCTGTTACTAATGACTCTAGCGTTTGTGGATATTTGGTCATCATTGTTAACAGGTATATAAAGATATCTCTTTGATTTGCTGTTTTTCCCTCATGCCAATTAAAACCAATGGCCCATAGAGCTCATGCTTGGCTAATTCCGTTTTGTAAATACTAAAGGTACGATATACATGTATATTAATAAACACGAAACCACCACACAGTTGTGTTGGTGCCTTTGAAATTTTTCGACAAATGGTACATATTTTTTCATGTAAACTTTTTTTTCTATACTTGATCGGTAGATAAACTTAATTCCTCTCCAATTTACATTGTGCATATTTGGCTTTCGTAACTGATAACATACCTGTGCGTTTTCTTATGGTTTCTTGATACCTTCTTCGCTTATATTGTGAAAATTGATCGAAATTTGTAGTCCGTCTCATTAACCATTACACCACCAACGACTCATGCGACTCTCATATATATTTTTTTTTATTCTGTGTTTAGTTAGTAGAAAGGTAATTGGGGTTTTTCATGGTAATTTTGAGATTAATTTTCCTCGTTCTAGATTTATAAAAAAACAGTAGAGGTTCTAGAAACACACAACACCAATGAAACGGCAATTTAAAAAATCACAATGGAAAACAGCAAGCAGTCTTCAACATGACCAGAGGTCACTGCTCGCTGTCTTGCATTGGCCCAAGACTAAAAATACAATACAAAAGATTCAAACAAATCCTTAGATTATCAACGAAAGACCCATTTCTGGACATAGAACAAAAACAGATAGTAGACAGGGACAAACAAAGCTTTGACAAGGATTCCTGGCTTAGGACAGGCACATATCAAACGGGGTTAAACTAGTTTTTTGGGTCCAACCTTCCCCCTTTTGTTAATCTGGTACAAAGCACAAAAAAAATAACACAGTTTAAAAATCAAATACTTTTATGCAGTTGAGCCAAACGTAAAACAAAGAGCACAAATACGTCTAGAACCATTAAATTAACAATTGATCATTCAATTAAACTTAAATTTCATATCAAATATTTTTTGGCAAGGACAGTCACATATTTAAATTGTGAAAATATCGCATAGTTTTTAGTAGGTTTCACCCCCCAAAAAATAAATCCAAACATATATATTTTATTCTATATAATTGAAGTTTTGTTTACTTATCATCTATATTCCGACAAGGAAAAACTAGTTTACCCAAACAAAATGAAATACTCAAGTGCAAAAAGGGATGGATATAAAGGAATATAGCAGCTTAAATAATAATCAAAATTTGGCGTTTGAAACATAAGTTTCAATTTTAAATCATTTTTATGGATAATAAACGAAAGTAGAGAGACATGCACTGCTTGAGTCCGTTCGCCTGTCCCAAATCAGATTTGGTTTTTTTTTGTGTTTGACTGCCACTAGAAAAAGGAGTAATAGGTAGGGACGAGCAATTAGGCCTCCTGCATGGGGATCCTACGGGTCCAACTGGTAACGAGACCTGCAGAGAGGAACGTGACATTTTCCCCATTAAGGCTTAGGTGCACCACTATCACAGTTAAGGGATTCTATACTTTGGTTACCATCAGGCTTCAGTTACTTTACCATGAAGGAAGTTTGAAGTATGGCATTTCAAAACTGTAATCACAAATACTGTAAACGTACTTATTTTCACGATTTTACGATTTCACCCAAGTTTGCAGGTACTTAATCTCACAAATTTTGCTCATTATTCTATTCATACAATTTATAGGATTTCGCGAAATATGCTTGACGGTGAAATCCGTGAAAATAAATACATAAAAATCTGAATCTTACTCATCAACTAAATGGTTGAATGATCATTAAAAAGATGGGGTGTTATACTCAAAGTCATTTTACCACGAATGGCGCAAGATATCATCGTGAAACTATATTCACCTATACATCAGGGTAAGAGCGAACACATACTATCATGAGAAATTTATCTGCTTCGTTAAACTTATGTTTGTTAATCACAGAAAAAGGGGTGCTTTACTAAGGTTTACCCTAGGTTTTAGTTACTTTACCATAATGAAAGTGAGTTAATTATCGTCATGAAACTTCATACAAATATACGTCAGGGTCTGAAACCGACACAAATTTGTCTAAATCATCAACTTGAAAGTCGATTGATCTCATAAAAAAATATAATTTTACCTTCAAAATGAAGTTACGTTACCATGATGATGAAGGCATCCTCGGAAACCCAGGGGCTCTTCTCTCGCCTACCCAAAGAATGAGTAAGCGAGAGAAGAACTCCTGGGTTTCCGAGGATGCCACGAAGGAAGTATGGTATTATCATTTAACTTAAATATTATTCAAAAAATCACCATAAAATTGTATCTGTCTCACCAACTCCATTTTTAATTGACCTCAGAAAAAGCTGGTTATTAAACATAGGATTTCCTTCAGGTTTAGATAACTTTACCATAAAGAAAGTTAGGCATCATAAAAAGAAATACACAAATTCAACAGGGTGAAGACAATAACAATCACCATAAAATTGCAACTTTCTCATCAAATTCGTTGGTTCATCACTAAAAGAGGTGTTATACTTAAGTTTACTTATTGGTACCTTATTGGTACACTACTGGTAGAAGTGTCAATATTTTAGTTGTACTATAAGCTGAATTTTCCTTCAACGTCCGGTTTAGTACACTTGTTTTATAAGGATCAATGTGCATAAGTTGCTCTCCATACAATGTACAGCCATTACAAAATGACATTTATTGTTTACATAAACCATTCTTTGGAAAAGGATAAAAAACTCGAAACTTTGAAGCTGTCGCGTTTAACTATTACAAAATTTCATGGATATCTGTAATGTCGTTTTTGCTTAATCATTTTGATATAGATTTTCCTCAATCTGTAATTTTTACCCCTTTTAAAAATTCACTGAAAAGAACTTCTATTTACACTGACTTCAAAAAATATATTTTAAATGAAACTAAAATGATTATATTTCGTGCATTTGAACAGGTCGTAAGACAGAAAACAATTAATTAAAAACTCTCCAAATTTATATTTCTTAACTATTTATTCATGTTCACGTCATTTTTCAAGGGCATCTTTAATACATATCGTATGAATTTCGGTTACAATAAAATCCTTCATTAAATTTTCTTTCTCATGCATCGAAATATTCGTAAATTAACAGTGTTCAGGTGTATACCGACATATAAAAACATAACTAACTCAACAAAACTTATAACACGCCTCAAAATGGCATTCATAATTCTAATTCAATTCATTAAATGAACAAAATGATGAGACATCAATAACAATTTTAACCAAAATATCAACATCAAAATACTTTCATAAAAAACAGAATTAACTCGGATGCTACAAACTAGGTGATGGTTTGCTCTATCCCACTCAGGTAAGTATTCCCACTGTGTATGGCGACTTTCTTCACTGTCGGTAACAAAAGATGAGAGTGTAGAATATTTGCAGAGGGTTTCGTCATTTTCTGGTTTCATTCGTTGATATGGTGCGTTAAGAGTATATTGGTCTGTCTTGTGAGTTTGGTTTGTGGTAGTACATTGGTCCTGTTCGAATGAAATACATGTTTCAGTGTTATGAGTGCTGTGTCCAAATCAGTTTGTTGTTTTAATTTGTTTCTGTCCATATAATGACTGAAATACTGTCGACCGGACATTGATCAACAGCAATCAATCAATCAGATGCTACAGAAAAGTACGAAAATTCTGAATGTTCAGTTAATAACAACCCTGAAAATATATAAACAAAATTACAAAGCATTAGATGAGAGAAAGAGTAAAATTACTATCTGTGTCAAGGAATGCATGAAAATAACCCCACCATCTTCAAAACAAAACCAAATATACACGCCTGGGAAAGTCGCAACCAAAGATTGTAACCCGGAAGTTTATTGATACTAATTGAAAGAACACTTTTTGCAAGAAACAGAGAATGTCACTCCATGTAAAATTTGTCACAGATCTTCAATATATACCAACAATAATAGTATTTTAAGCCAGAAATCGTTTTTATACTGTCAAGGATATTGTATTAACAAGGACAAATTTCGGATTTGAGGAAAAATATAACTTTATATTATTAATTGAACAAAATGGAGTGACATTCTTCGATTTCTCAAATTTATAACATTAAATGTAAATCACAATTTCCGGGTAGAAAGAAAATAGTAGGCACATAGTAAGTCATAGGTTTTACACTTATTTCTTCGCATCATGCTGTCCATTTGCATTTGGTCTTAAGTGAATCAATATTTCCCCAAGGACAGGTAGCATTTTCCTTTTCCAAGGACCAGGACCAGTCAAAACATATTACCATTTTGAATGGACTACCTGCTGTAACAAACATTTACTTCAAATGTTGAAAAGATGTTCATAATGATAACCATTTATCTGAAACATATGCGTATTATTGTCATTGATTTCACATTATTACCATTTTATGTTGACTGATAAGATCTCTTCATCGCAACAGTTGGTATAAAGGATGAATAACTAAGAACAAATTATACATAAAGAAAATCTTGCTATTATTTTGTCCTGTTACCTACACTTGTTATAATGAATTATGTGTTGTTGGTAATTGTTTTTATGTTGGTTCTATACACGTCAGGCAATTTGTCGTAACGAAAAGCTAGATTACACTTATTTAATATTAATGAAACACTAATTTGATGTTAAGTTGATGTTTTGATGTTTTAAGTTAATGTTAGTTCAACGTTATTTTTAACGTTGTAGTAACGCTTTTTATCCTGTTGAATTATATGACATCAAATATTAAGCTTTTAATAAATAAACGTTTACACAAATTGCCTGTTTAGGATAAGAACAATGCTTAGCAAGCAAACTTTAACCAAAAGGAATTGGAGTTTATAATATCACATTTATAATGCTAATTAACAAAACAGGTGAACGCCCCCTTAGCAAAAAGATAAGAATAATACATATGTACGATATGTCAAGGAAAAAAATTGCACAAAAATAATCATTGAAAATATTTGAATCCTATTTTTTTATTTATAATTTGAATTGCATTTGTCTATTGATAAAGAAACCGTTTTATCCAATAGAATATTGATAATGTAAAGTACAAAAATGTATTATAAAGATACCTGTAGAGTTGTACAGTTTTATTAGATGTTTTTCTTTTTTTTTACCAGAACGAATTCACAACCAGAACTGTTAAATGAAGTGTTATCTTTGTTCAAACCTGGTCTTTTTTCTATGAACTGTGTGGCACCAGTTAGGTCAAATCTCAAAGGACGGGTCAAAAACAGAGAAGCCGCCGTAATTTGTGACACCAACGATGGTCCTTTGAAACACTTGCAGAAAAAATAATTATGTTTAATGATCCCTTTTAAAAAGCCGTAAATTATAATTGATATTTTATTTTTGCAATTTTGTTACAAAAACAGAGCACACCGTAGAAGATAGCAGGCTTTGTTTTCTTGTGCGGCACTGGGTTTGATATAAGACCATTTTAACACAAATGTACGCAGTTCCGTGTCGTAAATTGTTGAAAGTGATAGTTCTTTAAGAAAATGACCTCTTAATAGGGTCGTATACATATTTACTATCCGTTTCATGGACCACAAATTTGTGGCTAATTATCCTACAAATATGATTGTTATTTAGAGAGCTTTCCATGCGTAAGTCTGATGGGGGACTTCAAAGTCGTGTTCGTACGGATTCAGATGAATGCATACATAAATTATTCTCACTTGCTGATAAAATCAGACTAAGGATACAAAAATGATGGGTACAAAAAAGTTTAAAATGTTAAATTTGAGGAATATGGTTAGCATTAAAAAGATTAAAACATAGATAAGGCGTTTGACAATGTAAACTTTGTCATTTTCTATAAGTATCAATTAAAATTTATTTTCAGTCTTTGAAGTTCAACTTAATATTACATTATAAGTAAGAGTATTATTAACTATAGTTATAAAATGTAACTGTAGACACCAACCTTAAATCATACTGAATGTTCCTAACACCTTGATTTAATGAATCTTTTTATTATTATGTCCTGAAAGGGACACCTTCGATGCTACACGTGTTCCAAGTGTTGTATCAGTGCCATAGAAAAAAATCACGACTGTGAAAATATGATAATTTTATGATGAATTTACAGGATTATTTTATAGAACTTTCAAAAATAACTAATAAACAACGTTTAAAAAACAGAACCTTGAAAACATTTTCTACTTTAGAATGGATCTCATAAAGGTAACTGCCTGGTGCAACATCGCCAAATGAAAGTCGCCGATTGCCAGAACGGTTTTGGGTTAGTTGCATCAAGGCATCAGGTAAACGTATATTCTAAAAGTGGTAATTTTATATTATTTATTGGTCAAGTAGTTAGCAGATATTTCTTTTCTATTATATACTAAGTAAATATAAAAGTTTCCGCTAAAATGAGTGTCATTTTGATAAAATGAATTTTACAAAAAGAAAATGGACAATTATGATTTTTCCATAGGAAAAATTGGAAATTATGGTTACGATGGACCACAAAAATTGCTTGAAATTGTTTATCTAAATTTTCTTAGATGGGGTCTTGTATTTGTAAAAAAGAACGCAGAAAAATTTAAAAAGCCACGTTTTACCCTTGTTTGTTCAAAACATCAAAAGTCATTATTGACTCATTAAACAGTTACCCCCTTAAGGCTACACGCAAAGAAATAAATAAAAGACAAATTCAAGATTCAATGAAGAGGATATTGCATACCATGCCATTATTTGAAAATCAGAATCTGAACATAATTGATACTTGCTTCGTTTAGACTACGACACACAGCTTCTAGCTAGTTAAGCTAATAATACAAGACAAAGGACTGGAATTTACTGCTTAACATAGGGCACGCGTTCATAATACTTATTCCTACTTTAATATCGCCGTCATTATTGCAGTCATTTCTGTAGTTTTATTGGTATAGTTTTAATAATATGAATATATGCCGGTGGGAAACAAATCTAATTTTCATTAATTCATATAATGTCCTCCTTAAGAAGCTAATATTGAAATGTAAAAGAAAGGTCATAACATTCAATATTAACTCTAAACGTTGCTTAATATACTTGTTTATCGAGTTTGGGGGATATTTTTGCTCTAGTTGTACATTTAGATATACGTAATGAGTAAATTTGAGATGTTTGGTGTAATATTGTGTTTTGAAAATTTCATTTCAGCTTATGTTTAGTGCTTTATATCGGGCTTTATTGAAATTATAGTCATTAATAAAGTTGTATGAGAATAATATTCAACAATTAATATTTTAATTAGAAAAATCTTTCCTTATGATTTATACCTTGATTGGCTATGGCGCTGGCTCTGTATAAGACCAACCCGTTCCAGCTTTTCACTGAGCTTATTTCTCAGATCTAACCAATATCCCAAAAGCCCACTTTTCTCCTGTAAACTGTGCCTGGAAAAGACCATTTTTCTGCGATATAGCAAATTTAAATCAGGCTGGGTAGGACATGAACTCCTGACAAAATATCGATTTTTACCTGCGTCGCCGAAAGCGAAAGCAAGACTAGTAGTCGGGTCACTCCGTCCGTCCGCTATAGGAAAACTTGTGTTGTGTAATCTGAATCTCAAAAAAACAAACATTAGATCTTTCTGAAATTTTACACAGTGATTACAGATATATGGAAGATGTGCACCTCCCCTTTTGGAGTCATTTTATAATTCTGTTTAGAATTTAGGGGCCATAAAGGGGCAAAAAAGCAACTTGTTTATTTGTTTCCACAATAACGTCTGGTCTGGTTGAACAAATGCTATGAAACTTTTCAGGAATGTGACTTACCATAAAAGAAATGAAGAGGTTGATTTCTGGTGTCTCTTTTTATTTCGTTTATGAATTAGGGACCCAAAAGGGACTAAAAAAATCGACTTTTTATGTGTTTCCACAAAAACTTTTGTTCTGATTGACGAACTGCTATGAAACTATTCAGTAACATTACTTACCATTAATGGAATAATAAGGTGATTTTGAGAGTACCCTCTAAAAAGGGGCGGGAGAATGAAACCCATTTTCGTTTTCCACAATAACTTTAGTTCTGGTTGACTGATTGCTACGAAACTTCACAATAATGTTCCCTACAATAAAATGATTGATTAAAATGATTTTTGAAGTCGCCCTTTTTTGTTCGAGGAGTTAGAGGAAAAATGCAATTTTCTTTATTTATGGTTCAATTTTGAAAATTGATTTGCAAGTTCACTATTGTCTTATAATGGATACAAAATGAAAGATTTTCTTCTTAAATCCAACTTTTTCTGTTTAGTAATTATAGGGTCAAATGGGGTAAAGTGGAAACTATTTTTTTAACAATTTTTTGTTCTAAATTCTTGTTAGAAATAAGGATCTTAAATAAATATTCATTGTTAGTCTATAATGCGTTGCATGTGACTGATATGCTTTGTCAGACCACCAAAAGATGCAATTGACTGTCCATACTGGCACCAGAACGTACAGGGTTCAACATTTTGCCGTTTGAGTTTTCTAATTTTTACACACACTCCCTATAGTTGCTTACGACTGCCTTAACTGAAGTTGATGGTGTGAATCAGAAATGAAAGAAACGCTATAGTTTGAATTTGGTATTATAAACTTTTATCGGTAAATGTTTTTTGGCACAAATGGAAAGGTTTATTTTTTTGTTTTGTTTCGCGGTAAAAAATTTCCAAAGCAAAAATCAGAAATATTAAAAATAAGCATCAATATATTTTATTCGTCTTTATTGTAAAACACATTTAAAAGATGCAAAATACATTTTATTTTTGCACTATAGGCGTTTATTAAACCTCTTTTCCTTCCTTGAAGTAAACTTTCCCGACTTTGCGTTTTAAATGTCACCAGTTAACCACTTTGAACACCTGCAAAGTTTTTCGGGTGCCTTCTTATACTTCAAAAGCCAATTGTTTGACTGTTTTAGGCAAATAGGTAGATAAATTGAAAAGAGAGTGTTGTTATCACCACCCTTCTCGCAAATAGATCGTCTTAGTGAAAACCACATGCTTAAACTATGTTCATAGATATCATTTATAAATATCGTTATCTTTTCAAAACAATTCTACGTGTTTCCCCTAAACTAAAACATAGAAATCATAAGTTGTTCTTATGTAAGCCAGGCGAAGGTGTCCTCCTCTTAAACATTTTACATTAAATACTCGTTAATCAAACGGACATTCTAAAGTTGACCACGAATCGCTGTCATTTAAGCGCTTATCAAACAGGTGTCCAAACACTTGGTTTGTAATCACTATGCCGACCACGAAACGTTCTTAGTCAATCGAACAAGCTGATTGGCACGTGGCTCTAAATCTGAGGAGCTGTTCTACGGCCGTTATGAGGGTATCGTGTGACTTTGATGGACAGGTTCCACGAAAAAAGATTTCTTGCTGAACGGTCTCTTGAGCAAAAAACAACAAAGAAAACTGTTCCCAAATGAGATTGTTCAAAATCTAAAGGATCAGTGAAACTACTTTCAGTCAAACCCGGTTGGCGAATAAATCCGCAGCAGCTCTAAGCTTATCGGCGAGGCCCAGAACAATGAAGATTCGTGACCTAGGTGGTTGAATAGGATAGCTTTGTCATAATGGATGCCGGGGTCGTCAGGCCATAATCCATAACCCTGATAGAAAATCATAGGGGTGCACAGTGTTGGGGAAAAATTCCAGACCCTTCACATCTCTCCTTTTCCGAGTGGCAGTTAAAACTCATTCCCGATTCACCCTGTGTCCCCATTTTCTCTACTTCATTATCATCTCGGTCATTTTTTCATCCCATCATTTTCATTGAATTCTTGCTGCTTGAATTTGGACTAAAGCATTAATTTAGTATATGTGCTTAATCTATAATGATTACAATAACAACCAACAACAACAAAGATTAGGCTAGGACGGACATGGACAAACACATACCTTTATCTGCTCTTTAAGTTTTCCGTATTTACTTTGCTATTGCCACCCCTAGTAAGGCAAGTTCACGTAAATATGGTTTCGGTAAATATTTGTGTTTCGATACGATAATTTTAAACAACCGATGCAAAACATAATTCAAACTTGTTTACTTTTTTCTTTACCGGACAAAATATATATTCTTTTTAAATGCCTTACCAAAGCTAACTGGACGTGAATCTTGGCAAGTTTTGTTCATCTCTCGTTAACTCCTCGGGTGAGGCTTACAAGATGTGATTGCCCCGGGTGATTGCTTTACTTTCTAGCAGCACCAAACTTTCAGATGATTTTTGTCTACTGATTTTGTTGTGGCCTTTCGGACTTGTAATCAAATTCGTTAGCTTCGAATTCGCTCAACATAAGTGTCTTTGTTTTGTCTTTCTTTACCGGATTCGACACACTAAATCGGAAATTGGCAGCGCGACGGGTGTGCTAAATATAACGGAACCACTTTGTGTGTTGTGTGTTTCTTCGTGCTGTTCCTGTTCGTGATTACCGGTTTTGTCGTTGCCCTTTCGGACTTTTGGCACTCTAATGCCCCATTGGTGCCTCTTTGCTCCATTCATGATTTTAGCCCTTATAGCTATTTTGTATAATAAGTATATATTCAGATATTAGAATTATCAAAAGACAAACATTAAAAATGATTTTGAAGTCATGTATCAATTATCTTTTTACCTTAATGTATTCCTTAGTTATGCATAATTGTTTTCATAAAAAAATATTCCAAAATGATGAACGCAAAGTTGAAAGGATGAATAACATTTTAAGATGTTAATTCGTGTTTTAACATTCTTTTGAAGTATTAAATGTGTAAGTGTCTGGTTTACAAAATGTGTGGCCTTTTACTTTCAATGGTTTTGACTAATTTATGTAGCAATTAAGAGGTGAATTTCACTTGCTCAAATATTCATAGTCCGATGGCGTAAAACTTGCACCTGAGTATAAAAGACCTTCTGTATTCAAACATATGATATTTTTTGTAAATTACGATCGCATTATTATCTTAATGAGTATTATAAAAATAAAACATGTTGTTTGGAAACAGATTTTAAATGCATTAAAGCCTGACGAAACATTATCTAAAAGAAAATACAGAATACATTGAGCGAGAAAAAGAAAAAAGTCTTTAGAATTACAACATGACATAAATGATTTTTCATAAAATTATAGCACATAAATATTTTCAAGCTTTATTATTTATGCATTTTTATCTTTAAGATTTACATCTTACGATAGTTCTTTTAATATTTAAGTTGCATTTTATTCATATCAGAGGAAATAAACGTTGACAGAAATCGGTAACTTTATATCTTTGGTGGTGATCTAAGTGAAACATATTCCGGTATCCAATTTCATTAAACAACAAAAAAGAAGAGGATGCATTCAATTTTGACCAAAAGAAAAAAGATGAAAGTCTTAAGACATGTTTGGGCATTTTAAACTTAAAAAAGAGCAAGCAATTTCGCATACATAAGTTTCATTTACAAACAAATTGAACACTCAAATCGTTCAAAAGTATCTAAAATTATATCTTTAATATCTTAATGGTCGATCAATGTCTGGCGACTGTTAGAAATATCAACCTTTGATGATAAATACTTAAAAAGTTTGTCAAGTTTTTCTAATTTGAAGGTGTATGGTATCCTCTAATTGTGGGTAATTATGATAACACTGTAACAGGTCTGTCATTTGTCACGTGTCATTACCCATCATGCCCCTTTCAGTATGGCGTACAATAATCTTTAATCAGAACATCGGTACATCAAAACTTTAAAGTAAAAGTTTACATATTTTCTTATAAAAAATCATTATATCTTTACATTAGTGAATTAATAATTATAATTAAAAAGACATATATACAAAGTTTATTTCCCAAGTAAATATTTTCCCCTTTAAGTTATAAAGATGCAAAGGTGTACCAAAGGGATAATCAAGATCATAAAACCGTTGAGACAAAGACACACACACACATAACAACAAAACCGCATTCAACAACCTGAATTCAAGTCGAAACGAGAGTGAACTCATGTGATCCGGAAGAGTAAGCAGTTCCTGCTTGCTATAGCACACCCGTCACATTGCCAAAGATCGATTTAGTGTTGGCCAAACATTACCAAACTCTATGTCAAATCAAAATCTGTGTTCATCTGAGAGATAGAAATCTCGTATTCGTATACAAGCACATGATAATTTTTTGTCTTTTCCTATTTATCATGTACATGTACATTGTACATTAGTAAGAATCAAACATAAATGAGAGGCAGCCACAGAAGTCTTCAGACTTATTTTTTTTCAGTAAGATTCCAGTAAGACTTCGGACTGAACCAGGAAAGTCTTTGGCATATTTAGAAAGATTTTATGCTGAATTTTAGGGTATATATTTCAATCAGCACAATTTTTAATTAAACTTTCACTTATAGAACTTTAAATATTCATTGAAAGGTGCTAAATTGTCCAATAATCCTTATATTAAATATAGATTCTTACAAAAGGTTTTCCATATCAGGTCCCACTACCATATTAGGCCAAGGCGTCAAAATGGGTAGAAGAATTATATGGGACCTGATATGGAAAACCCTATGTCATAATCTCTTTATCACATCATTTTCCACACAAGAATATTAAATGCTCTACAAAACCTACTCCAGTCTTTTACACACCAAAAAAAAAGGAAAGAAAAAAAAGAAAATATGCTGTATTTGAAAACAATTCTATAATTACTTTTATTGCTTATCATTTAAGAATTAACTGTAATAAGTTTTTGGTTTATTGAACCATAAACTAAATTTTTCATGGTGCACATTGAATAATCCGAGAAGCAGATTATGTAAAACGTGTTCCATTAAAAATTTAGTTTATGGCTTCTATAAACCCAAAAATTATTAAAATAATATATTTTTCTATGAAAATATCAAAATTGGGCTAATTAAATCGGCGTATTAATATATACACCCGTCAAACATTTTGCACGTGGCGTCCGTGCAACTGCAAAGTGTAATAAACTTCATTGCTGTATTCCGGTTTAACTGGATTCGATAATACATTCTTTGCGATTTTAGGCGTAGTTTATATGATCGTTAATCCAATCAAATTCTTTTGGCTTTTTAAAAGTTTACAAGAAAATGAACCAAATTTTCTTTTAATGCAAATGCAGCTCATAATATTCTAAAATTTATTTATTACAAAATAAATTATAATCTTAACATAAACTCGTGTTTGTTAAAAGGGCGGAGGTAATGACGTCACACGAGCACGCGAGGCCTGATATGCCCCGGGAGAAGCCATATTAAGCAGGCCTCCTGATATCTGGCCACTGGTCAAATATGGCTTGGACATTTTCGGGTGTATCATCAGGGCAAATTCACGTATATGAACTCTTAATGTGTGATAAAGCTTAAGATAGTCGTTAAAATTACACTATTATTTAAGCGATTTTTTTTCATGCTATTTAATTAATTTTCATATTTTATACATTTTTTACGCGACATGCAGGCTTTATACTATTTGAACACATGTAAGGTGATTTTTGGTCAAGGTTTGAACAAGAGTCTTACCCTTAAGCAACATTCGATCTAGGTTAGCTACAGATGTTCAAGTAGTTTTAGAGAACTTATTTGCATAATAACACCCATCCGAGCCAAGCAAATACAAAACATAAAACACAAATGTCAAATAAACATAAATAAAAAAAAAATAAAATAAAATAAAGATATGATTAAAAAATCAAGCATCCCCGACTTCAGTGGATTGCCTATAAAGTTATCACTTGTTATTCATTTGAAAACGAATACCTAGTTTTGTATGTTAATTTAAACAAACAAATGTAAGGACTTCATTAAAAGGTCACCCCTCCTCCACCCCACCCCCACCCCAAAAAATGTGATTTGTGTGATAGCACGCCACTAACAAAACGATGGGCGCCAAGTAAGTTAAGCTAATGTTAAAACTTAAAATGGTAAAATGTAATAGTTTTTGCAAAATAAATGAACACATCCATTTATCAATAAACTCAAATGCCAGCCTGTTATGTTATTTTGCTGCACTGAGTAACTTAAACAATTAATTGAAATGAACTAAAAGTATTTTTCTACTTTAAATTACGAGTAAAATGTCGTTGTATTTTGCTTTATTTTGATACACTTATTTCTAAAACCAAAACGAAAAACCAAGTGGGTTTTCATCGTGATGCTTTTGACAAATATTTTGGTTCTCATAAAAGTATAATAATGTAAGTACATATCTAAAGTACCCATTATTATGATACTTTTCATAGTTTTCTCATTTAAGAGCAAGCATCATTGCGATTTTGACATGCACCATGATAACTTTGTTCAGCATCTAGATTGCCTAAGACTCACCATCGCGATTCTTTAGATTTTCGTCGTCACTTAACGATTTTTACTTCAATTGCGATGTTTTTCACCTGGAGTAAGATACCTTTCATTTTCATAATATACTTGTGACTTTAAAAAAAAATTCTGTCTAACTTTAAACTTGAATCAATGTTTTTCCTCCTTTATTTAGCTTTATTTAAACTTCTATTGTAAAGACTAGCATCATGATACATTTGACTAGCATCATGATACTTTTGACTCGCATCATAATACATTTGACTATCATCATGATACATTTGACAAGTGTCATGATACTTTTGACTAGCATCATAATACATTTGATGATCATTTGACTAGTATCATTATACCTTTGACTAGTATCATGATACCTTTGACTAGCATCATAATACGTTTGATGATCATTTGACTAGTATCATTATACATTTGACTAGTATCATGATACATTTGACTCGCATCATATAACATTTGACTACGATCATGATATATGTGACAAGTATCTTATCTTTGACTAGTAGCATGATACCTTTGACTTTCATTATACTTTATGACTTGCATCATTATATTTTTGTCCTTTTTACTTGGCTCCATTATGCGTTTATCCCTTTTTGCTTGCCTTACTTTGACCATGCATCTTTATACTTTTCACTTGCATCATTATACTTTTGACATGTATCATCACACTTTTGACATGCATTATTATACTTTTGACAACTATCATTATACTTCTGACATGTACTTTTATACTTTTCACTTGCATCATTATACTTTTGACCTGCATCATTATACTTTTG
This sequence comes from Arcuatula senhousia, assembly GCA_963971305.1. Lineage (NCBI taxonomy): Eukaryota > Metazoa > Mollusca > Bivalvia > Mytilida > Mytilidae > Arcuatula > Arcuatula senhousia. The sequence continues at coordinate 29,131,570 of OZ020311.1, read as the reverse complement.
GCATGTATTATTATACTTTGAAATATATCATTATACTTTTGACTAACATCATTATACATTAATACTTTTGGCTTGCATCGTGTTACTTTTGACATGTATCATTTTACTTTTGACTATCATCATTCTAATTTTGACTAGCATAATCATACTTTTTGACTTGCATCATTATATTTTTGACCAGCATCATTATACTTTTGACTAGCATCATGTATTATTATACTTTTGGCATGTATAATTATACTTTTGACATGTATCATTATACTTTTGACATGTATCATTATACTTTTCACTTGAATCATTATACTTTTGACATGCATCATTATACTTTTGACATGTATCATTATACTTTTGACATGCATTATTATACTTTTGACATGCATCATTATACTTTTGGCATGTATCATTATACTTTTGACATATATCATTATACTTTTGACTAACATCATTATACATTAATACTTTTGGCTTGCATCGTGTTACTTTTGACTAACATCATTATACATTAATACTTTTGGCTTGCATCGTGTTACTTTTGACATGCATCATTTTACTTTTGTCTATCATCATTTTACTTTTGACTAGCATAATCATAGTTTTTTTTACTTGCATTTGACTAGCATTATGTATCATTATACTTTTTGCATGTATAATTATAATTTTGACATGTATCATTCTACTTTCGACATGTATCATTCTACTTTTGACTTGCATCATTATACTTATGACTTGCATCATTATAATTTTGACTTGTATTAACATTCTTTTGGCTTGTTTACTTTTTGGATTGCATCATCTTACTTTTATACTTATGTTTTGCATCATTTTACTTTTTAACTTAATGGCTTGTATCCTAACTTTTAATAGCATCATCTTACTATTAATTTACTTTCATACTTTTTGGTTTGCATCATTATACTTTTGGTAAGCATGATTATAATTTTATACTTTTTACTTGTAATATGGTAGATTTGACTTGCATCATTATACTTTTATTTTTTTGAATTGTCATGACACGTTTGATATGCATCACTATACTTTTGATATGCATTATACATTTTTGATATGCAAAATCATACTTTGGCTAGCATCATTACATTTTTGATTAACATCAGAACACATTAATACTTTTTGGCTAGTGTCGTGTTACTTATGACTTGCATTTTTATACGTTTGACTAGCACCATTATACTTCTGACAAAAATTCATGATACTTTTGATTGCATTATTGTACTTTGACATGCATTTTTTATACTTTAAAATTGTTTTTTGCGTGCATTATTATAGGTTTGGTTTGCATCATTAACCTTTTAAATAGCACCATGAAACTTAAGTAACACCATTAAATTTTTGACAAGCACTGTTATACTTTTGACTAGATTCATTATGCTTTTGACTTGCATCTCATGATCTTGAAATGACTTTTTAATTATACTGTTATACTTTTGACTTTCATTATTTTTATCTTTTGACTCATATTATAATACTTTTTACAAGCATCATTATACTTTTACTTGGATCGCTATATTTCTATTCTTTTGATTTGCATCATTTTCTTTTTACTAGCATCATCATGCTTTTCAATTGCATCTTGATATCTCAGACAAGCATCATATAATTCTGTCACTAGCTTCACGGATCTTTTGACTAGCGGCATGATACATTTGATTTGCTTGATAATACTTTTGACTTGCAGCATGATACATTTGATTTGCTTGATTATACTTTTGACTTGGATCGTGATATATTTGATTTGCTTGATTATACTTTTGACTTGCAGCATGATACATTTGATTTGCTTGATTATACTTTTGACTTGGATCGATATACATTTGATTTGCTTGATTATACCTTTGACTTGTATCGTGATACATTTGATTTGCTTGATTATACTTTTAACGTGGATCGTGATACATTTGATTTGCTTGATTATACCTTTGACTTGGATCGTGAAACATTTGATTTGCTTGATTATACTTTTGACTTGGATCGTGAAACATTTGATTTGCTTGATTATACTTTTGACTTGGATCGTGGTACATTTGATTTGCTTGATTATACTTTTGTCTTGGATCGTGATACATTTGATTTGCTTGATTATACTTTTGACTTGGATAGTGATACATTTGATTTGCTTGATTTTACCTTTGACTTGGATCGTGAAACATTTGATTTGCTTGATTATACTTTTGACTTGGATCGTGATACTTTGATTTGCATCTTTACGGTACAATGACAGTTAAGTTTTTCCAGTCTTTAAAAACAGAGACGTATTTGCTATTTTATCGGCCGTAGCTTTAGTAGGTATAACAATATGTTAAGAGTCAACATATCAAATAGGCTGCCACATTAAAAATGCAAAAAATCATCTACTATGTTGTACAGAAAATCCTTCATAAGTTGAAAAAAAATATTGGAGCCTGGATCATTCACCTGGTTAGAAACGAAACTTATAACCCATAAATATAAACTTCGGTATAGAGAAATATTGCAAAAATGTTATTTTTGACATACATGTAAAAGGTCTATTACACATTAAAACATGTAAAATGATCACTAGGGAATTTCGACTCCAATTTGTTCTAACTGCTACAGTTTTAAGTTTTTGGGGTTAAAATGTGATTCGACCCCTTTGATCTCGGCATCGGCAGCCATGTGCCATGCTTTTGTCGAATAAAAAATTTAAATTATAGCTTTGTAAATGACGCAATAAATAACAATCATTTTAAGTTTAATTGCATTTGGTCAAGCAGTTTCAGAGAGACATTTTTGAAAAGTTAAACGGACGGACTAACGACGGACGCTAAGCGATGGCAATTGCTCACCTAAACAGAATCGGGTTTGTTGTTTTGACCTTTGAACCACTCCATTGCCGTTAAGACGTAAACTTTTTTTCATTCCTGCATCACGTTTGCACCCTTAGAAAAAAACTTAATTATCATCATGGGAAAATAAACAGAATTTACATGCAATTTGTAGTGATAGTTCGATATCTCCAAAGAAACAAAAGTTCTAAGACCCGAAACGTTAACGGTACAAGTACGTGTACTTTTTCCGATTACAACCATAACTGCATCTCATTTGGTGTTCTAAATTATCATCCATCTTCTGATATAAATAAACTGGTTTTGATAATGTCAACACGTTATAAGTAACATTTTACCTAACACAATGGTGCTGTGATAATTGTTTCATTATCGTTCAACTTTTCCATTTAAAAAGAAATCATCAAAAGCGCCATTGATTACCCTTATTTCAAGGTTCATTGTTGATGCAGCAGGGGGCGATAATTACGTAAAGTGCACCTATCAGATTCCACTAAGCACGTGTGTGGTTCATTGGGGTTCACATCTGCAGTTAAAAAAATACTTCGTACAGAAATGCAGTGTTTATATTTACATTTGTAAAGATACGTTAAGAATAAATTTTGAAGAAATATGTTTTAAAGTAAAACTACTTTTTACTTAAAGATTTTTTTTTCAAATCAATGTTTTAGCTATTGCTTTGCTTCCTAAGAGCGCACGAGTATCAGAGACATGAGTAGAATATGGGGACACAAGGCCAGTTTTGTCTGCGACTAAAAAAGAGAGATTGGTAGGACCAGACAGTTAGGAACCTTTTGGTCCTACAATTGTCAAGACATGCAGCATTGTTCTTTTAATAACGTGCGGAACAAGTGACATTTCCCCTACACGCTGCAACATAATGGTTAGCAGTTAGGTTTTCCAAATTTAATAACACGACAACACCTGTATTTATTATGGAAGGGCTACACGGGACACACATCTCAGTCGCTCTTTGGGAATAGCGACCTGACCCGCGTCAGGTTCCGAATGCTCTGAAGTGAAACCCAAAATATGCAACGCAAACTCCAAATAAGCAGTTGAGACTAAAGCTGTCTAATTATTGATAATTTAAACATAACGAAAGTAAGTATTTCATTTTCAAGCCCCGTACAGCATTTAGTTTTGTGAGCTACCATGAATAAAAATTCGGGCTTCGAGTGGCGAATAGGCGTACAACAGTGCTTAAGCTTGGTGATAATACTCCCTCTAACAGGGCAAATATCCTGGTGTCTGGTGCAGTCGTTTTGACCCCAAAACGACTGGAATTTGTGTTTCGTGTGGTTGGACGATGCAACACTGTCTCATTGCAATCTGGGGTGGCCAAGCCTAAACTGTCATGGTGGTAAATCATCGTTCGTTAAAAAACCTGTATTGAAGGTTTCAATATGTGTAGGAACCCCGGATCTTTCCTATGATATATCTTCCAGTGGCATTCAAAATTCGGTTTTTCTATTGGCTGTGTATCTCAATCTCATTTTATCAAGCCTTTCATGTTCGTATTTATTTTACCACCCCTTTCATGATCAACTCCCTGATATTCCTGTAGTCGGATTCGAGATGCTTAGGGGTAAAACAAAAACAACAAAAATCACAGGGTAAAACTTATTGGTGTGGTTAGTTGAATTATCTTTTCATTATTACATGAACTAATACTGTACGTGTAAAAAAAAACTTATGGAAATTTATTTCTATGACAATCATTTTTATAATTTTACAAACTAAGCAGAATCACAGATTCAACTGTGATATTAGCTTCAACAACAACTAAACAAAAGTTCTTTGTTTTAAAAATTCACTACAGAATTGATTATAACAGTTGCAAAAACCCTTTGAAGTCTAATGGCCTTAATACCATAGTTTAAAAATATCAAAGAAGTAAAATCAGGCTAAATTCAAGCTTCTGCACAGAAAATGATCGTGAAACTATCCCATTCCCTTCTATGATTTGTTATTAGATGCTCACACTTTGACCTAAAATTGTCACTTGTTCCTTAAGGTGAAATTAGACGTAAAGCAAAGAAAAGAAGATCTCTATACCTCTTTGACGACCCATGGCTAATGATGGTTTAATGTGATACCTTAGCTCACCTTTGATGACAGGGTATCTTACAACAATGATAAACATTTAAACACGAGGTATTCACGGAACAAAGTCACTGTCGCACCTGAAACAGTATCCGTAACTTAGTTTTAACGCCTGGAGAAGTCTTCGTCTTTGTTACGTTTAGGTATCATGTCTTGGGTAATTGTATGTTTGTATTAAACAGTCGCAAAGGATTTAATTGAATTTGAATGAATTGTATGATATATGAAGCTTTGTTATGACTGAAACTTTTTTCCTCTTGGCATAAAAAAGAACTCCAAAACTCATATCGAAAAAAAGTAAATCATATATATGTACATGTTTAAAAACATATGTAGATGACAATTTTACAATGTACGTCTTTCTAAAGTGCTATTCTGTGTTGCAAATTGGTTAACTATGGTATTAAAATCATTTTCACAATATATTTTAATACTTCAGTTTATTTCAATTACATTTGAGTTACGTTTCAGTGCATTTGTGGAATCGAAAACTATAGGCGCATCCCTATGATGCGTAATTTAGAGGCCCTTGGCGAAAGACCCAACATTAAGGGACCGACCATTTAACTTGAAAGGGGGCTTGGTTTTTTTTCCTTAAAATATTTTGAAGCTGATATTTGATGAAAAATATTCTGGCGGTAGAGGTTAAGTAGAATATATATTCTGAAGAAGAATTTCTGTGTATGAAATAATGCTCAAAATGAAAAAAAAGTAAAAATGATTTTTTTTCACTAGATCAAAAAATAAGGCCCTCCTTTCATGTTATATGGTCAGTCCTTAAAGCCTGGCCATGGTCTTGTTTGTACTGTTTGGAGATAAATACATTTCATCAATTCCACGGACTCTAATGTGTGACCTCTTACCAACTACTGAAACTTTTTAATATCCTTCGAAAATGTTGTTGGTTTTGCTTTAGTTTTGCTATTATTACCCATGCAACTATCTTGATTATATGACCAGCTAAATAATGAATAAATGAACATTAAAGGTCAATTTTTGAATGTTAATGTTGTGTACATCAAGCGGAATCAGAGGAGTTGCGCTATGTGGACAGATTGACAGACAGAAAAGGTAATTCCTATATACCCTTAAACTTAGTTTCAACCAGGGGTATAAAACATAAGAAAATGTCGGAAGCAAAAACGCTAGCAGATAAAAGAATTTGATCACAACTAAGTGCTGTAGTTTTAATTCGGCTGTCTCAGAATGATGAACATGAAAGGGATAAAATGAATATGAAACGAGGTTAGATTACACAACGGGTTGTACTCAAACCGGTACCGTAAACTGCAAAAATGTTCTTTATCTTTCGAAGAACATGGTCCGGTGCGGGGCCCGGGAGGCAAATAAACCCGCAGCAAAGCCTAGCTTGTCGCAAGAGGCGACTAAGGGTTTTTGCTTTCTGACAACTGAGTTAATGCTCAGCCCACAGAGCGACCAAGGTGTGTACCCTAGGTGGCTGAATAAGGTGGCCCTCGTACGCGGGGGTTGTTAGGTCTATAAAACAGAAACCCAGACGCTGACCATATTAGGCCAACGTGTATGGAGAGTGCCACGCTTCAAGTTCATGCACGTAAAAGACCCCTTTGTGGAACGCCAGGTAGTGCACCACATAGACTAAATTTTCAGTCCCTACCCACCTCTCCCATTTGCCTGTTTCCTTTCTTTCCATCTCACCCTCATATTTCATTTATCACTATCATTTCATGTTCTTTTTCATGTTCATCGCCTTCAAATAACCTATATAGCGTTGCAAGGGCTTTAAACACCAACTCACTTTCTCACTCACCCACTCGAAGAACATGAAATCCCCCCCCAAAAAAACGCTGTGCCACTATGGTATGCGGTAAGTGTTTTCGAATTAATGTCTGGCGACTCGAAAATGCAAGATTATAGGCTCCCCATTCAACAACCCTGGGCATAAATCCCATCATTTTCGGTAAGCCAGGGGTTCTTCCCACCTTTTCTTATTCATTATGAGTATTAAGATGAATGAGTAAGCGAGAGCAGAACCCCTGGGTCTCCGAGGATGAAATCCCAGTCGCTCTGTGGACAATGCACCCCGACTCATTTTCAAGGTAATGGGCGCTCTTTACTTGACTTGAGCCGTCAGATGGCTGGTTCGCAACTATGAACCCACGAAGGGCAAATAACTAAAAGAGTATGCTTCGATTAAACTTAACTTAACTTAAACTAAGTTAATACAGGGAAGCAAAACTCAGAAAATCCGACGAAGTTCAGTACATATACACAAACTTGACCTGGGGTTTATCAAACTGCTTTTGAAATGCAGAAAATGTTTTAAAATACAATTGAACTTATTGCCAGGTGGGAATTGTCAAAGCATGTCAGTTGAAATATTTTGGTATCGAATATCTAAACATCTTCAAATTTTTTAACCGTCACTTGAAATTTCGACCAAGTGAGGAAATGCACACTTTAAAGCAGTGCATGAGGTGAAAAGGAAGATTTCGTGTGACCTATAGCGCATTGAGATTGACTGTATTTATATGCTTTACTTTTTGGTGTTCAAAATGATTGACATGTAGATTGTTTAATGTAAAGAAGCCTATGTGCAGTCGAAGATGTTTTTACCAAAAATACACTCGACATATTTATCTGGATATGTGGTGTCGAGTGGTTATAGTGATCTTTGCATTACCCATGTACATACATGTACAACTGAAGGAACAAAATGCAGTAAATTTTTCAGAAAAAAAGAAGGTATTCATGGACAAGAAATTATTATGTTTAGTGTTGTGCATGTCAATTGTCATTTTACTTTAAAATACACTAGCAAAAGCAGGTTTTCCTTTTGTGTGAAAAAAGTGTCACCTTAACTGAAAAAAAAAATAAATATTTTAATTTATAACATATAGTGATATTGTTATACATGTATATTGTAACGCTTTAGTCGATGGACATTTTAAATTATTTATCCTTTTTAATTTTGTTATTACATAGAACATACATTTGTACAACAATTGAACAAGTATAATTGTAAATGAGCATTTTGTCTACTTTAGTTTGAATTGTTAACAAGGAATCGTAAAATATAGATTGTTATTTCATGTATTTTGGGTATAAGCCGTGACAAAAGATGAGTTGTGGTAATTATTGCTTTACCACCAAGAAGCCATCTTCGCTAGCCAATTGTTACGATCATCACTTTTTCACGTAAGGTAAAAGCGGATCCTAACTTTTTTCTTGAGAAGATTCGAAGCATCACGAATTCGGCTATATCGGTCAGATGAACATCATGAAAAGGTACCAATTAGGCATCCGAATGTCAAAAGTCCGAAAGGGCAGAGACAAAACCAGAAACCAACGAGAACATTACGACCCCCCCCCAAAAAAAAAAAATAGACAACATTAAACACATAAATACAAAAATATCTGAATACTAGGGAATTCGGTCGCAAGGCTAATCGGGAATGGGACGTTTGAATGCCATCAGAAAAAGGAGGGATGGGTAGGATCAGACAATGTACTAACGTGCAAGGAACATGACATTTTTCATACTCGATGCACCATTATGGTCTTTGACGACCCTAGCATTCATTATGACAGGGCTGTTCCATTCAATCACCGGGGGTCACTTTGTGACGGGGCACACATCAAAAAAGTCGTCTTTGGGCAAATTAAAGCGGCCTGACCAGATGTCAGGTGTCTGAACGCTCTTTTAAAAGAGGAGTTTAACCGACAAGCTAAGCGTTACTGTGGGACTATTCACTCCTCGGAACCCACACGAGTTGCTTCGACAATTTATTTTACGAATAACCTTATGTGCTCAAACATTTTTCAACTCTTCAGAGTTCGCAACTACTGTAAAAAAATTCCAATCTCAACAGCTGCTAATTATAAAAAACAAAAATGGAATCATTTAAAACATGCTTAGACAATTTAAGATTTAAGAGGTTCAAGCATTTTTCTTTTCATGATATTTATTGCAAGCTAATTTTCAAATGATTGTCTCGCAGTGTTTATAGAGAAAGAACGATAACCCACGTAGTCAATTCTCGATGAAAAATTGATAATGTTAGTTATGGTTCTTTGTATGGCATATTTGTTTAAAAAAATGTATAACCATAACGGTGAATGATTCAGTGCAGTTTTGCAAATAGAAAAAAAATGTATATAGTAGTTATTTGAAATACTAAAATCAACAAAGTTTCTGACGATTGACGATTTGTCAACAAATAGCTAAAAAAAGGGACAAATACACTAGAAGACCAACATACACAACTGGGATTGAATAGAGCCACCCTTATAAAATTGTTGCTTTGTCCTTTCTCACTTCTTGCAGTGCGATGTTCTATTATAATGATTTTTGGGTTGTTGCAAATCATTTGTGGTTGCTGTTAATTTACAAATTGTGCAACATCTTCTCACTTTTAAAAAACTCGTTCATTTATATTTTAACAAAAATCTGGAAACTCTTCCTTTTCTTTATAGTTCAATACTAACAGTCAAATAGAAATTGAAAAAGAAAAAAAACTTATTAATTAGTTAATGTAAAACTAATTTTATATTTAAAATAATCTCCCCGTCTTAAAATTATCGGCAAGAAAACAAAAGTTGAGGAAAAATATAAATCCCCGCGTCTTGCCGGGATTTCCCCGCATCAGTGTCCAAGATTATGTCCACCATTTTTTTAAGCACTACATGCTTTTGAAACTAATTTCATGTTTATTTCTCTTGGATTTTACAGTTCTTATGTCGTAAGACTACAAATTGTCAACCATCAAACATCAAATGTTACAAATAAAAATAGTTATATGCATGATATTATATATTTATTTATACTCGCTAGATTTAAAGAATTTTTTTTCTTTTTAAATTAAAAAAAACTGTTCTCCCTTATGAAATTGACGATTCTGCAAAAAAAAAAAAACAAAAAAAAAACAACTTAAAATAAAACTCTCGTTCTCAGACCTTGTTTTTGCCAGAAATGTCCGACAAATGTCTGACAAACAAGGAATCGATTAAGAGTGGCTTAAGAAAAAAATAAGAATTTCTGTTTGTTTTACAAACTGTTGATTCCAAACACAAGAGACTAGATAAACAACTCCTACTTAAAAATCTATTTTTATAAATTTTCATTTCATGAAAATAGTTTTTGTTTCAAAACGTGAGTCCGCATTCTTATCTATTTTGCATTTGATTTTTTAAAAAGAAGCACAGCGTAATTATATTATAGGAAATTCATATATTTTCATTAACTGCTAAGTAAAGACTCCCTTAAAAAACGGGGATATTCTTCTCTGATTAAGGCCGAGTGTACATGTACGACAATTAAAATATCTAGTAGCCTCAAACAGCTTTCATTTATTTTGTATGTTCACAAAAGATTTATAAAACATGCTCTTTATCACTTTTGTCAAGGGGTTATTTTTAGCTCACCTGGCCAAAGGCCATGTGAGCTTATGCCATCACTATGCGTCCGTCGTCGTCTGTCGTCGTCCGTCGTCGTCCGTTAACAATTTCAAAAATCATCTTCTCTAAAACCACTGAACTAATCTAACTGAAACTTTGCAGGAATGATATATAACATGTTGGCAACAAACGATCCTCAATTCAAAATGATTCGATAAAAACATGGCCGCTGTTACTAAAAATAGAACATAGGAAAAAATCACTTAAAATGGCTTATAACTCAGCAACCATTACAGATAGAAAAAATCCGAAGGATCTTAAGCTCTTCAGAATCAAAAGCTCTACAAAAGTCTCCATTGGGTTGAAGTTGTCAGATGACCCCTTATAGGAGTTACAGCCCCTTAAAGGCGAAAAATAGTGTTTTTGGCCTATAGAATGAGAACTATTGCAGATAGAGAAATGCTGGTGCTTGCATAAATGTTCAGCTCATTTACCTCTACAAAATAGAACTACATTGGGTCAATGTTGTCAGATGACCCCATATAGGGCTACAGCCCCTTAAAGGCGAAAAATAGTGTTTTTGGCCTATAGAATGAAAACTATTGCAGATAGAGAAAAGCTGTTGCTTGCTTAAATGTTCAGCTAATTGAGGTCTAAAGAAGTCTTCAAAGGGTCGAAGTTGTCAAATGACCCCTTATAGGGGTTACAGTCCTTTTAAGGCAAAACAATAGTGTTTTTGGCCCATAGAATGAAAACTATTGCAGATAGAGAAAAGATGTTGCTTGCTTATATATTCAGCTCATTTAGCTCTACAAAAGTCTTCATAGGATGGAAGTTGTCAGATGACCCCTTATAGGGCTTACAGCCCCTTAAAGGAAAAAAATAGTGTTTTTTGATAAAGAATAAAAACTATTGCAGATAGGGTAAAGCTGTTGCTTGCTTAAATGTGCAGCTCATTTAGCTCTACAAAAGTCTCGATAAGGTCAAAGTTGTCAGATGACCCCTTATAGGGGTTACAGCTCCTTAAAGGCGAAAAATAGTGCTTTTGGCCTATAGAATGAAAACTAAATGCAGATAGAGAAAAGCTGTTGCTTGCTTAAATGTTCAGCTCATTTAGCTCTACAAAAGTCTCGATAAGGTCAAAGTTGTCAGATGACCCCTTATAGGGGTTACAGCTCCTTAAAGGCGAAAAATAGTGCTTTTGGCCTATAGAATGAAAACTAATTGCAGATAGAGAAAAGCTGTTGCTTGCTTAAATGTTCAGCTCTTTTAGCTCTACAAAAGTCTCCACAGGGTCGAATTTGTCAGAAAACCCCTTATAGGGCTTACAGCCCCTTAAAGCTGAATAATAGTGTTTTTTGCTTATTTAGAATGAAACTATTGCAGATAGAGAGAAGCTTTTTCTTGCTGAAACTTTCAGCTCATTTAGCTACACAAAAGTATTCATAGGGTTGACATGAGGACCAGGTGAGCGATTCAGGCTCCTGGAAGCCTCTTGTTTTATGATAAATTATATATAGAACATCATATAACTTTTTCGATTCTACCATGTCTTTATATATGCGATTCCTACTAAAGAAACAATTTGTCAAAAATTATGCAAATTCCTAGGTTTGACCTCTTATTTATTAAAATAATCTAAGCAAATCGAACATGTAATAATTCTATGCATTTTTATACAAATGAAGGATTTCAAACACTTACAGCCGATCGGAAAAAGATATTTTGCATATTATTTTACAAATTAACGTTAAAAATTAAGGAAATATGTACGCTAAAATACTTTCTTGTGCCACGGACAATTTTATTATTTACTCCTTTACAATTGCTAGCTTTAAACTTGTATCCCTTGCGTCAGAAGTTTTCACAGGAACCTTTTAACTTCGGAAAACAGCGAAATTTGCGCCACAAGTTTAACCAACACGCTTAGTGCTGCTGTGGGACAAATAGCCACTTGGAACCCGCACGGTTTAATAGTAGGCATTGTATCACCAAATATCTTTGAATATCAGAAACCTTCTGAGACTAGCATCTTGGGTTTAAAGAGACTAGAATCTTGGATGATGACAAGTGGCACAAAGGTCTATTTGGGAAATGAGTTTTGATTGCCCTAGGTCGGAAAAAGAGGGATGAGTATAAGTAACGTCGGGCAATTTAGCCTATTACAGAGGATCCTACTCTTACAGAAACTTGCAACAGAGTCCTTTAACATACAAAGAACGCGGCACTTCCCCACACGGCGCATCAATCTGTGGATTGTTTTCAAAGTTAAAGTGTTATGTTCTACCCTGGCATGCAATATGACATGGTTAACCCGTTTGCCCGATACTTTTACCGACAAGCATAGCGCTGCTGCTGCTGCTGCTGGCATTTTCGACACCGGGGACTAACAAGGGTGAAATAAATCTGTACAATCAATCTTCACTGGTAATATGAAAATAAAGGGACCATTACAAAGGCGTAGAGTATTTTAAACATTTTCAATTAATATATGAAATGATAAAGTGACACGGGTCAGGTCGACCCAAAGGAAGCTTTTCCAAATCTTCTTTATCCGTTATTCATAATTTTATTAGAAAGTAATACCCCGAACATTAACATGTAGCTTCTAATGCACTTATAATGGAAAGTTTATTATCTATATTGGATATAGAGTGAATCGTATAAGTACTTGAAATTCGTGTACACTATGTACAGATCAAACCAAGATTAATTGCTCATATTTTGAAAAATAATATGAATCTAATGTTATAGGCAGCAGTCCTGGTGGGCATGATTGAAATTCCCGTTATTTATCAGATATTTTACATGCAAATACGTACATACAAGACAAGCTAATGATTTTGCGACCTGTCCGGACAATTTTTGTGACAATACACATACCCGTAGCCAGAATTTTTCAACAGGGGGTTCGAAAATGTGAAGAGGGGGGTTCGATTTCCCATTTTTCACCTGATTTTTCCCTATTTTGATCATTTTTTTTGTCCAAGGGGGGGGGGGGGGGTCGTCGGGACCCTTGAACCCCCCCCCCCTGGCTACGGGTATGATACAAGACTAATACTCTTTCATCGTATACAGGTTTGTTCGTTAAATATGGCTCTAAGCAGGAAGATAAACATGAAAGGGTTATTAAGATGAACCTGAAACTGTGCGTAGTTACCAAACAGGACAGATAAACTTAACTGCTTTTTGCAGTGTATCAGGCTTGTGTCGTCTTCTGCTTTCCAACTTCAGGCTTTCACCCTTATCTCCAATTTCTTGACCAACTCAATGCCTAGTCGTCCGTTATAGCAGTCACATAGAACGACGTAAATTTCTCGGTAAAATAAGCTTCTAAGTACCCGAATCATACAAAGAATTTAATTTATGACTTTGAGAAATGCTGCGGTATCATTAATATTCATATATACTATAACTACAACTCAAACCCATGTACAAAAAAAACTTTCCATAAATAATGGACACGTGTAAAAACTATTGCAATTAATTCAATAAAAAAATGACAAAAGGACAATCTTTTATTTTATAAATGGTTTTTGCAGAAAGTGAGGGGGAAGTGAAAGCCCGTATTAATCATTTCTAAAGGGTCACATTTTATAGGCCATTTTTGAGGATTGAAACAAAACAAAGGTCCGTGTTATTGGAATAATAGCGAACATTTAGCATAGAGTCTTATTGTTTATTGGATGACATCATTTGTCAGTTTGGACAGCTGCAAGTGGTTCTTTTATACAAATCCGTTTGCCAGAAAGTGAAAGTCAAGTGCACCTTATAAACATATGGAAAGAACAAGTAAAATGTCTGAGGGAAAACAACATCTTCTTGAAATAATGTTGCAGAGAATAAAGGCTGGAAAATATTATTTATTTTTGAAATATTAGGAATTAAAAATCTAATGGGTCGGAAATAAGAGTGTATTAAACATTCTTTTTTTTTTCTAGAAAATTGATTGAAGGCTACATGTAAATTTAATTTCTTTATTTATATGTTTCATCTATTGTTAAGTGAAAACGCCAACCAAATGGGCTAAAGAATAATAATTTAGTATTATTTAAAGAAGTCAAGTATCATAGAGATAAGTTATAAATGTACAAACTATTAAACATAGTATAATAACGGAAACTTTTAAATCTGCAAAAGATTATAGCTTTCAATTCAGACCAAATGTTTACAAATACTCTCAATTTTTCGTTTTTATTTTACTTATTTTCTACAAAAGTTTGAATTAGTTTGTTAGTTCGGTTATAGTTGTATAAAGTTTTCCCTAATAGACTTGCTTATTTTTATACATTAATATATTATGTTACCTTTAAATAGAGTGTACAACAATGATTACAAAGCAAGAATATTCAAATTTTGGCTTATGCAACTAACCAGTTGATGTAGGCTATTGTAGGGCTCATTTTTATACAACTTATGTTTCAAATTGACTATCTTTTTTTCAAATTTTGAATTAAGCTGTAACAGTTGTATTTTTTTGCTTTTCCATTTTGAATATATCTTCAACCATAACCAAACGGTAAATATAAATGCATTTTTAATGGTAGGTTATAAGACGGAAGTGCTTGTCGAAATATTTTAAGACCTCTTAATCTTTGGGACGTGTCCCATTGGATTACAAAACCCATTCTGTATACTAGCATTTGTCCATAGCTGAATGGTCGAGTCGTCTCCTTAACACTTGGTATTAATGATTTAATCGTTAGGGATTGCATGACCATAAGATAGGAGCATTTACATTGATGTCTTGTTTGTTCAAAATACAATGGCATACTGACATATGTCACTCGACAGGCTGACCAGCTTCACTTAGGGCGGACATAACTGTCTGGCGCGGACAAACGAGTTTAAGAGTCAAATGGCCTTGGTCGTTATTTTGATATTTGTGTCATTACTGCAAAAATTAAATTGTCGTTAACGTTAACGATTTCGACATTGTATAATGCATCGAAGTTGACAATCATTTCTTCATTCCATGTCAACAAATTACGTCATGACTGATCAATACCAAGACGGACAGGATGGGTGATCATTACATTTCATGGTGTCTTTTAAATGTTGTGTAAATTGGAAATCTACTTCTTGTCTGTCAAAAACTCTTTCTTACCAATACAAACTTTTTATTGCCTCACAACAAAGCTACTTTATATTACTCCTACATTTGTGTCCCTTTTGATTGATGACAAGATTGATTTTGAATTGTTTGTGCTACATGTATTTATATAAATGTGTACTACATATGACTTAATTCTTTTTCATTTTTAGGCAGAGTCTTATAGAGTCATATAGCTATCTGATTTTCGCGTTTTTGTTCCGTCTAGACGGGGTAAATCGGTCAGTCAATATTGCTACCAGAGGATCTATTACAGAACATTAATCGTGTATTGTATTTTAAATGTTATACGGATTATCTAAAATAAGAGCTACATATTTATACCCCAACATAAATGCGATATAAATGTGCACTACATATCGTGTATCAATACTCGTTAATGTTTACTTAAGCATTGTTGACCTTTGACCTTTGATCAAGTGGGCGGAGGTAAAATAATACGGTCGTTGTATCAGTCGCTACATTACACTACAAGAAAGATCGACTCAAAAAAGATCAATCTTTTTAAGTCTAGGTCTAAAGCAGGATTTTTTAAGTCCGGTTCTTTTTGAATCGATTCAAATAAAGATCGATCTTTCCCGTTTACACTGACAAAAAGATCGATCTTTTTTGCATCGATTCAAATAAGATCGATCTTTCCGTCTAGTGTAAACGGGGTCTAAGTGTGCGGAGCTAACAAACAAAACTGATGTGCTATGTTTCAAGTTTATGAAACACAGATTGTTTTTTATTTTGAGTGCTTAGATTTACATTATGTAGCTCTGCCTTTTAACGCTTTAGCGCTTTGATTTTACTGTTGGCCATACTTTAAGAAAACAATCAGTCGATGCTATTTCTATGAAAACCCGATGCATATCACGTTCAAATGTCCCATTGTGTTTCGATTAGTCTTCATTGCGGAGTACAAGGTTGGATATTGCAATAATATACAAATTGTAATCCGACATGAAAATTACCATTATATTGCTCAACAGATTTTATGGCTGGAAAAATTTATGTTATTGTATGTTTATGTTTCTAAACCACCATGTGTCGTAAAATTCTTTATCATTCTATGACAGTTTTTATTAATTATGCATGCGCCAATTTACGGCAAATTTCCTAGAACATTTACGACTAATCTGTATCCTATGAGAAAACATTAACCGGAAGTCGTCTGCGCTAAATATTCAAAGTAAATCATTTTATATGTTTTATACAACATAAAAATAGCAGTAAATGGTCGATACACGCCGTGTGTTAGGGAAATTTTGCAGCGATTACGAGCGATTGTCATTGTTACAGAAACGCTTTAACTTTAAACACGTGCAAATTAAACAAATTTACACAGCAAATAAGAATATCTCTTAGAAAAATCAATTCCATGAATCCAGTTACAACAATATTTATTACATGACTTGATGAACATTAAAACGACAATGCACTATTTCGAAAGTTTTTCCTTTTGTAGAGTGAATATAAAGGCAGACAAAACAAATTTTTTGCAGTTTTTAATAAAACTGGGACCAAGTTAGTGGTTCTTACTCTTCAAGTAAAGCAGTGTATGTTCCCTTGAAACTGGACTACATGAAGTACTGGGCACTCGGATTTTTACACGAATGCAAATTGCATCAAATAAAAAAAAAGGGTGGTAATACAACCAACCAATCTTTGAAATCAGGCTTAATCATTTAACTGAAAAAGAACTAAGGATAGTTTACCCCTACGGAGCATTTTATAAGAGAGTTTGGGTTGTTGATTGCGGTTAAGATTGGTTGCTTCTTCCTATTTAGCAGTGTTGTTTCCTTTATTGTATACTGTGGTCACATTTGTCCTTCCTTTTAAGGATTTCAAAATTTAAATTTTGTTTTTTTTTCAGGCTAACAAAATTGCTTTTTGAAAATGTAACAAAATACAAATTCCAAAACAAGTCCGAATACGGGTACAAAAACGGTTGTATTGTTTATGGTATATATGCATATTTCAAGGAGAAACCTCTCATCAGCACCATTTGAATCAAAACATTGGAAGATCAAAAACCCAAACAAGTTTCAATACCAAACAAGTTCGAACAGGAAAACCAAGCACCGAGGATATCGACTCTGTGCAATAACTGAAAGAATTAAACCAGGTGATTTTAACTATTTTGAATTTTACAATCGGATATTTCAACGACAAAAAAGTATCAAAGTTTATTAGTAAATTTCGTCAGACTAGTCTGGCGGTCAGGTTGGTGATTACGCTTTGGGACCTCTGGTCCACCAGCAGCGGTTATCGACCCAGTTGTTTTAAAATAAAAATACCAAAAAACGGGTAATTTGGTTGTGCTGTATTTCAAGTAGTAACTTTTATAGTTTTTTTTAAGGATTATTATGTTATTATTACATTATATGTGGTGGCTGCAGAAGCGTCTCTCTTCCCTTCCTATCTAAATTGCCAAATTGTATATTTGAAGAATGAGTATGTCACTATCAATAGAATAAATTCCAATGGGCTTGGGTGTTTAATTCAACTGATGACATTATCCATCTGAGGGTTCTGTACAAAATTCTCTTCACTGCAACAATAAGGTTCTCAAAAATTACGTTAAAGCTTATTCCATGCACAAGAAAGCCAACATGAAAGCAACTTTATATATAAAATTACAATGATTATGACTTCAGAATGTGTACAATTTTAACATATACATTGTATGACACAGAATGTCAACAGTGACTCTCTTGATGCTTATATAAAACACCAAGTCATGTACAATTTATGAAAAGGTGCAAATGTTTGTATGATATGTAGAAATAAAATTTTATTATACAAAATCTTTCATTAATTAGATCACAGGTCTAAATAAAGTTAAATATATTTTAAACGATATAAAACGACATAAAATACGAATTTTAAGATAGAATTTTGGTTAGCAACCGGTTAACATAAAAATATCTCTTAACCTTGTATACCAGACTTCCCTCATAATTCATCAAATATTGCTTACTCTTTATTCACCCTCGATTTTACAGAAAGATAACAAATTGCTATGTAATTTTACGGTAAATCTTTCCTTTTATAAGCTGTCGACAGGTTAACAAAAGTATAGGTTTTAAATCGGTTCCATCAATTTACTAAGTTACTCATCAAATTGAAATTGAAGGAAGAAAAAGATGAACATATTTTGATCTCTGGTCATGTTAAATCGACAACGATCACCGTGGATCAGAACAAGTGTCACATAACAATAAAAACGATGTAGGAGCAACTACGTAAAATCTTATGTCAACAAATATTTCGAATCCGTCATTTTTAACTAATAATGATTTAAGAATGAAGATGAAATTTTAAAATAATTTGTCTTTGTCTATCTTTGGCATTGCCAGGTTGTATCGATTGGTGGTAAGAATTCAGAAAGCGTAAGTTTTCCTTCATAGCCGTTGAATTTTCTGGTTGTCGCGGAACAGACTTGCGCTATCTTGCTGAAACAATACAATGTTCACACGGCCCGAGATAACGTCAACTTTTACTCCATTTTTCACTTTCAGAACAAACAAAATCGAAGTCAAAGGATTGAAAGATTTCCTAGCGTGGATATTGTCAACGGGAAAAACCTTGTCTTTGTTTTATTTTGCTATTTCAGTACATATTTTCCTGATTAGCAATACATGTACATGATTATGGTTGAATTGATGACCCTGTACTACATGTACGTTTATACATGTAACATAATCGTGAAATGCTTGAAATCAACTGGTCTGCTAGAACTGATGTACCCCATGCTCTCAAAAAAAAAAAAATGTTAAAAAAAAAAATAAAAATAAGCAATAACCAATTAGTGCATCTGACGTCTTTTGTCATTTGCAAAACTTGATATTTGTTGTACAACTTTTAAATGTGCATTTTGCTTTCGGATTTGAGGGTTCATACATATTCTTAATGTGGGAAATGGGGCTCGAGTATACCGAGTAAGCAGTGGCTAAGGAATCTATGCTTATAAACATTATGCAATAAAATGTGCACGTGTTGAATTTTATTTTCGGGCTTTGCACTTTTCAACCAGTTACGCGCAAATAGAGTTTTCTTTTTATTCTATATGGGTGTCTACCTTTAGGACATCAAAGAAATGCAGAATAAAGCATAAGGATTTAGACACGTATTGGATGATTAATGTATGCTAATCATCTATATTAATACAATGAATAAGTAAATAAATATACTTAAAAAAGTTCCGTGCACCTCAAAGCAAATTCTTATGAAGAAGACAGTTTTGGGGTAGAAGATTGAATCAGGTGCGAGATTTAAAATCAATCAACTAATTCATAATCACAAGCATCAATAAGTTTTTGCAATGAATATAGCCAGATTTACATCATTTTATTTCGCCCGTACATGGATTTTATTTCAGCTTATACATTCATCATACAATGATTTTCCTTTGGTATTTACTTCCCATGTTATTAATTTGAATTTGACATTGAAATCATATTTTGAGTTTGTGAATTTAGTGTCCATTGATCGACATTGTGGACAATTTTATGCCGGTTTCATGATGTTTTCACATCTGATCGGCTACATCCATGTGTGGTCTTTTTATCGGGAAAATAAACCGGTAAAGTCTGTTTAATAATTCTAATAATAAGAATTCACGTGGAAAACATGCAGTATGGGTGTAAAACTTGATTGAAGTAGCACAAAAGGTGCAAGAAAATTCAAAATAATTTGTCAATCAGTTTTCATTTCTAACACGATTTTTTGACATATAGTGTTTTTTCAATACTTATAAAATGACCGGGGCATGAAATTTCCCTTTGTCGTGGCAAGTTATGAATGCAGTATAAAAGGAATATAGAAATAAGTGGCCACACAAATTGGAAGATCAATTCTATTTCTCGAAGAAAGAACGTCATTTGTTGCTAGAATATAAGGAACATTTGCTTAATTCCTGCTTTATTTGACTTTTAATGTGAAAGGTACTTCCCACCTTACACCTGTTTAATGAAAAGACGAAAGCTTTTTTTAAGAGATAGTAAATTATAATTTGTGTTTCCAACCAATTTTTCCATTATTGACTATTTAGCAATCAACTTAACCTTTTATTAAAGTTAAATGAGGAATTAAAAAAACTTTACTTAGCGATTCCTTTTGTTTCAATTTTGCTTTTGTTTCAAAGTTTCGTATAATAGTCTAAATGCAATTTGATTTTTTAGTTAAAATGAACCCGTGTGGGTTCCGGGTGGCGAAGAGGCTTACATCAGCGCTAAGCTTGTCGGTAAACATCGACTGGGATGTGTGCCTAAGGTGGTCGAAATGAGCAACCCTGTTATAATGAATGCTTAAATACGGAAATACGTTATAGAACCCTGATTCCCGTCTTAATAAAAGAAGGACCCGTAGTATCCCCATGCCGGAGGCTAAATTGCCTCTTCATATCCACCCTCCTTTTCCCAGAAACAGTCATAACTTTCCTCACCGAATGGCCTTATGTCCCCATTTCATCCACTGCATCTTCATTTCATGTTAATCTCCCCGATATAGCCGAAATCGTGATGCTTTGGAGTAAATCAATAACTAACTAACTAGCTAGTTAAACAGCTTAAAATTACATTATAATGTCATTGAAATTTAATGCAGTATATCTTTAATGTAATGTACACGTATTCTGAAGTTAGGGCGAATGCAAGACGACAAGCAGCGGACACTGGTCACATTAAAATCTACTGGCTGTTAAGTTACGTAGGTCAGGAAAGCGGACCATGATCTGTTTTGACCTGACCAAAGTTCACTCTTTGGAAAGCTATAGCTGACCAGAAAAGCGAACCTAAAGTCTGCTTTAAGTTCACTTCTGTACAGGTTAGGACTGGGCCTATCTGGATATATTTTGAATTTTTAATTGTTTGACGTTCTTTCTACGATGCCGCCTGATTTTTTTTTGGCAATTAATATTTTATCTTACTCATGTTTTATGTTTCACAATTTTATTTATTCTAAGGAAAGGAAACAAAATAATCTTACATATAGTAGAAGATCACTCACAGGCTCAAAATCTAGAAGAAAACAATTAACGAAGAATGTACGAAGAGTTTTTTTTTCGTAAAAAGGTGTTTTACCTTTGGCTGTACATATTCTGTGGAAACAGTTTGCTTTCTGATTCAAAGTTCACAAGATTCATATGTCAGTCCACGTGTATTTTGAGATCCTGTATGGAACTGAAAAACACCTTCAACATCACTTTTTAGCTCACCTGGACCGAAGGTCCATGTGAGCTATTACCATCACTTGGCGTCCGTCGTCGTCGTCGTCTGTCGTCGTCTGTCGTCGTCGTCGTCTGTTAACAATTTTTCAAAAATCTTCTCCTCTGAAACTACTGAACAGAATTTAATGAAACTTGGTATGAATGATCCTTAGGGTGTCCTGCACCAAAGTTGTGTTTCGATTTTTGATCCGTCAAAAAACATGGCCACCGTTACTAAAAATAGACCAGGGGGGGTCAGACTACTGTTTTTGGCTCGTAAATCAAAAAGTATAAGAGATAGATGAAATCTGATGCCACCCTACTGCTTCAGCATCAAAATTTCTACAAAAGTCTCCATTTGGTCAAAGTTGTCAGATGATCCCTTATAGGGGTTACAGCCCCTTAAAGGTGAAAAATAGCGTTTTTGCATGTTTTTGGCCTATAGAATGAAAATTATTGTCGATAGAGAAAAGTTGTTGCTTGCTTAGATGTTCAGCTCATTTAGCTCTACAAAAGTCTCCATAGGGTCAAAGTTTTCAGATGACCCCTTATAGGGGTTACAGCCCCTTAAAGGCGAAAAATAGTGTTTTTGGTCTACAGAATGAAAACTATTGCAGATAGAGAAAAGCTGTTGCTTGCTTAAAGGTTCAGCTCATTTAGCTCTACAAAAGTCTCCATAAGGTTAAAGTTGTCAGATGATCCCTTATAGGGGTTGCAGCCCCTTAATGGTGAAAAATAGCATTTTGCATGTTTTTGGCCTATAGAATGAAAACTATTGTAGATAGAGAAAAGCTGTTGCTTGCTTAAATGTTCAGCTCATTTAGCTCTACAAAAGTCTCCATAGGGTCAAAGTTGTCAGATGACCCCTTATAGGGGTTACAGCCCTTTATAGGCGAAAAATAGTGTTTTTGGCCTATAGAATGAAAACTATTGCAGATAGAGAAAAGCTGTTGCTTGCTTAAATGTTCAGCTCATTTAGCTCTACAAAAGTCTTCATAGGGTTGAAGTTGTCAGATGACCCCTTACAGGGTTTACAGCCCCTAAAAGGCGAAAAATAGTGTTTTTGGCCTATAGAATGAAAACTATTGCAGATAGAGAAAAGCTGTTGCTTGCTTAAATGTTCAACTCATTTAGCTCTACAAAAGTCTTCATAGGGTTGAAGCTGTCTGATAACCCCTTATAGGGGTTACAGCCCCTTAAAAGTTGAATAATAGTGTTTTTTGATTATTTAGAATGATAACTATTGCAGATCGAGAAATGATTTTTCATGCTTAAACATTCAGCTCATTTAGCTATACAAAAGTCTTCATAGGGTTGACATCAAGACCAGGTGAGCGATTCAGGCTCCTGGGAGCCTCTTGTTAGACAAATATCAACAATTAGAAGTACGCAAACATATTTTGTTTGTACATTTTGAGACAGGTGTTTCGACTGTTGATTGATATTCAGTTATTTTTGTGTTTCCATGTTTTGCATGTTGTCTGTTTTTGTCCCGTTCTTGTTTGTGTTTACTGGTTTTGTCTCTGCTCTTTCGGACTTTTGACATTCGGATACCCCATTGGTACCTCTGCTACTAGCACAACAGTGCATTAGTAAATGCACCCTACGACTTCATACTATAGTTGTCTATTCCTAAACATCTGGTCTATACATTTTTAAATTTGACATCAGCTGTTTATTTTTTGAATTTTATATAGATTTTAAAATACTTTTCCCAATATAGTCTAGACTACGATTTAATGACTCAGTTTGTGTAGAAAAATATTTTTTCTTATAAATACTTTTCTCTATCCATTGTTAAGAACATGGACATAAAAAACAACAAATAAACAAAATCTAACGTGTCACTGTTTACATGTACAAATACACGTATCAATCATTAGCCGTATAGTACAGTTGAGGACCTACAATATTTCTAAAATACAAATACCCAAGGTTGCTTTTAACAGCTATTAGACGATAATAAGATGTGGAAGAAGTCACTAGTAGCTTTAAGATGGTCTAAAACGGCCATTACTAGATAAGTCTTAACGAAAATCTGTTCAGACTTTTAGTCAATATTCAGTCAAAATACCTTGCAGTCAATTCAGACTCGTTAAGATTAGTTATGATTAAACAAGTCTTGAATGACTGCAAGGCTTCGAGTCTTAACAGATCTGACTATCTCGTCATGTTTTTCATATATGTCTACTTTTTGTTGATATTAAATTACCCTTTCAGATAAAATTTAATATTCTAGTAAATGTACATATGTACGCGACACAACCAACACAAATAAGCGGCAATTTAAAAACCAACAATGCTATCTTGCATTTGCATTAGATTTAAAATGTACGACAAAAGATTCAATACCAATCCTTAAAGACATATTTCTAGGCATAGAACGATTAACAACACGATGACGGGGACAAACATAAGCCTGGTTAAGGGCAGGCACACATTAAATGCTAAAAATAGACGATAATGAGATGTGGAATAAATGTATGCGACTCAACCAACATGAAGAAAAGGCGATTTGATAAATAACAATGGAAAACAACAAGCCGCGAGTCTTATACATGACCAGAGGTCGCTGCCCGCCGTTTTGCATTTACCCAAGCCTGAAAATACGATACATAAGAATTAACGAAAGACCCATTTCTGGACATAGAACACTAAACTCTTATTTACAGCGTGTATCGCCTACACTTGTTCTGGGTTTTTGTCTTAGAATTTTTTTTCATATTATGTAAGTGTCTACAAAACTTCCTAGAGTTTTCATGAAGATACATGAAAACCGAAATCTCACTGTATCAATGATTACTTAAACAATACTTTTTTGTATTTAGTCATGTCTTTTTCGTAGTCATAAAAAGGGGTCCTAACATTTTATTAAAAATGTTTTATCTTCTTACTTTGTTTTAAATGTCCAAAGCATGACATTCAGGTCTTTTTAAAAACGATATATCTGTTTTGCGCGAAAGATATTTTTTTTCTAATCTATGAATAAGAAAACAACTGGGTTTGTTTAGATAAAAAGGCTGTGAGAACATGGTGCTATGCCATGTGATAAAACAGCAGGAATCTGGAAATATATCCCAATTTTACACAAGACTAGTAAACAAAAACATTGTATTACTTCTTGGACACCCCTCTGCATGCTTTACAAACATTTAAAGAAGCAGAGGTACCAATGGAGTATCTGAATGTCAAAAGTCCGAAAGGGCAGGCAAAACTAGTAAACACCAACAAGAACGGGCAAATAATTTTGATATCGATATTTAAAATACTTAACGTATTCACTTTTCGTAAACATTTTGTTTCTTGTATTTTTTATTTCGCATATTGGTTATGGCTAGAGGTATTTGGATGGTGTATTGAAACGCTGCTTTTTAAAACCATATCGTGTTTATTGGCCTACTATAACATGTATAATGCGGGCGTTTACTTTTTAATACTACATTTCTAGATTTCTTGCAGAATTTTCGGTTGTTGTGACGTCATATGTTTGCATATCCTTGTCGAATGCCTCGGAATAGTGGATGTCCTGATCAGCATACTTTCTTCCTAAGTAATATATCTGTACGGGTTGTATGAACTTCTTATAATTTCTAAATTTTGGAAAGTCTTTTCTATAATCAATATCTGGGACTCTGTTTTTGTTGGTGTTAGCTGTCGTCCTTTGTTTATGTTAGGAGTCAAAATTGATGCGTTTTTGTTACATTCGTAGAAGTGTTGTTTTTTTTTCTGCTGTTGGTGCGCTGTCTGTCTGTGCCTGGTTGTTTCTCACAGCTTTAGAAAGGGCTTGCTGTCGTCTTTTGTTTGTTTACCACCTTTAATTCCTAACGACCTTTTCCCTCCACTGGTCAAGACAACGTTGGTTTCTTCTCCTAGCGGCAGGATATTTTTTCAGGGCCTTGTTTGTATTTCTTCTTAGGATTAATTAAGATTTAAGACCTTGCTTCTTTATCTTGGTTGAAAGGTGTTGGTATTTTTTTATTGTCAAACAGAAAAGGCACATTCAGTGCCAGTGTAATGTTACATTGTCTTGTTGAAAAAATAGACAATTGTTTTGTAATACAGAAAATCTAGCAAATTCATCATGTTACTAATCTTTCTCAAATGGTTTTGAAAATATACTCTATAAAAACACCATTTTGTTTAATAAAAAAGAGCCTTTTAAAGACATTTAATTTGACTCCCAAACTCAGCGTGAAATCGGTAGGAAAATATATTGACAGGGGCGATAATCGTGATGATGTGGTAGGAAGTGACAATACCAATAGGATAAATACGGTTTTAGGATGTTCCATATCGAAGAAGACAAGACTGGTCTTGACTTTGCATAAAAATTATAAAAGAAATGGATATTTGAATAAAATTTTGTTGAACCGAATCCCCTTTTTACGATATGAATCGAGTATCCTAACATTTTCTATTTCTAAAAAGCTAGAGAGAGCTTTTATCATATACATAAATTTTGAGGTTTCTTTTACTAGTTTTAGTTTTTTTGCTGTAGTGATGCTTATTGCTCATGTATATGTATATTACCCCAATGGCCACTAAAATTGTCTGCCTCCCAGACTTAACCCAAACACGCCTACTAATATATCTATTTCAAGTTTAAAGTAGGGTTGAAGTTTTCCAACGTTTGTTTGAAGAGATAAAACTAGATATGATACTCGTTTATAAATTGACAATCGGTAATCAGTTTTAGACTGGTTACCTAAGATAAGGATGTGCCAGAATACAATGACAACAGGCTATCATGTCAATGTAAACAAACTGACCACTGATAGTACTTGATTTAATTAACTTTTTCTCCTGGTCATGACGGGACTCGTCCAGAATTGGAATGCTGAAATATTTGACTCAAAGGTTGTAAATAATATGTGAAGTGAAAAAATTGACTACCAGTATACTAAGGTCATAAAAATTATTACGCAAAAAGGTATTATTCATGTTTAGACATTAAAAAAAGGTTACACAGTCAAACAATGAACCCCCAACATTTATATTCATCATTACGTGGGTTCATTTTATCATTTACATATCCATCACCTAATATACATGTAACCTAAATAGTGGTGCAAGGCGTTAAACACCGGCTCACTCACTCACTAATAAAAGCAAATGCAAATTGTTTAAAATTGCATTTTGTTCATGGAATATGATTCGTCGTTGTTTTAATATAAAAACTTCCATGACTTCTCTTTACCAATTGTGGCTTACAACCGTGTTACTATCCGACCATATGACCGCAATGGAAGAGGGGGTTTTAAGACATAAAACTTAGTTCAGCTCAACGTTCATCTTTTTAATACATGTGCCAAGACAGGACCAATGTCATCTTCAATTTCACTGGTTTGTCTGTTTGGTATATTTGTTGTTACCACCCCCCCCCAAAAAAAAAGAAAAGAAAAACAAGAAAAAAAAACTAAAAAAACCCAAAAACTAAAAACCCACACACAAAAGAAATGAAAAAAACCTAAAATGGCATTCGTTGCTACTTTTAGTAGTTTGGCATGAGTAAAAAACTTTATTCCATTATTTAAGCTGCAGTCATAGTATTCAATAAATATTCGTGATAGAAACACCATTTTTTTTTCTCATTTACAAAAGAAAGGGAGATGTTTCAAACTGACTAATTTGTTTTCATTATAATTCAGTTATAAATTTATAACAGTTCTATTTTGAGGTAAAATAAAATGGTCTTAAAGTCATATTCTTTTGAAATAAATTATAGACGATTTATGTCTCTTTGTTTTTCTTGTAAGACATTAAAATGATAACAAGTCAATTTTCAGAGAAATCTTACGTCTTTATAACTGACGTCAAACATATTTTGCTCACCCGAGTCATTGACCGCCTGTCTGATGTGGGGTTAATGATTCTACGCGAAATGCCAATATGCATTTATAAATATAATTGTCCATGTTGTCGTGTAAACATTCAAAGAACAAATTAAAAGGTTAAAAAACGGAGAGAAGACTCAGTCATTAGACAACAGGATTCCTTAGTTTAGTGAGTACGCTCACATAACTCATGCGTCCACATTTTGGAAAGAGATGATCTATTTTGAGTAAGAAACAAAAAAATAAGAGTCCATAGAAAAAAGTTTAAGTTTGTTCCGTTGAACAGGAAGTAGGGGATAAACGACCTGAAAATACATCCCACTACATGGAACCTAAATCTTCTTGCCAAATATCAAATGTCTATGATTCATATATGCTAAAAAATCTGATATGGAAATTTCAACCCTGAATATATATCGAAAAAAGTTTAAGTCGGCTTGTTAAACAGGAAGTACATGATTGACAGATCTGAAAACGTATCCTGCCATATGAGACCACAACCTTCAGCTACTTGCCAAATATTGAAAGCCTTCTATTAGTAGTTGCGTAGAAATTTGTTACAAAATTTTTCCACCCTCAAAGTTTGAGAAAAAAGTCTAAGCCGACATGTTTAAAAGGAATTTGATGATCAACAGACATGAAAATATATTCCATCATAATTATGGGCCCCTTAATAAAGCTTAATATCAAATATCGAAAGCTTACTATTAATATTAAAAACGAAAGAATTAATAGTTGCTTAGAAATCTGTTGCGAAAATTTTCGACCCTCAAAATTTGAGAAAAAAGTCTAAGCTGGCTTGTTTCACAGGAAGTTGGTGATCAACAGACATGAAAATATATCCCACCGTACGGGACAGCCAATGATATTATAGCTGCTGAGAAACCTTTACGAAAATTTTCAACCTTGTAAATATTAATGAAAAAAGTGTAAGTCGGCTTCTTAAACAGAAAGTAGATGATCGATAGACCTGAAAATGTATCCCATCATATGGGACCATTACTTGAAGTTACATACCAAATATCAACTGTCTATGATTAATAATTGCTAAGACAAAAGTTAAAGACCGTCTATATTAAATAATTGCTAAGAAATCTGTTACGAAAATTTTGAACACGGACGGACACGCGGACTCTTGAACGGACGGACAGACCTGTCAAAAACATGATACCTTCGCAACTTCGTGTTATGGGATAAAATAAAATGCTTGACCAGATAAACTTATAAATAATCAATACTAAATCATTGTTTTTATGACGACGACTTAGTTTCTAAAGAGTGTCGCAATGATTTGGTATTTTCTTCAAATATTTGTTTTCAGTTTTCACTTTATTAGCATAACACTACAGGCCTCTGCACTAAAAACACATAAATGTTAAAATACGTGAAATATTAGAATAACGTACACATAAGTCAAAATATCAACCAAGGGAAAAATCATAAACATGGCAATGATTTCGAGCAACAACAAAACTTATGGTTTCATAAACAAAATATCGGGGACGTGTACAAATAACCCAAGCTCTTTGATCTCTTAAGCTTTATTATATAAAGGTTCATCCGTTTATTCTTTAAACTATAATACTTAGTTGGCTATGTGCAAACCCTGGAAGACAGATAAATGTAAAATATATGTCTTTTGCTGTATAACCTTAGTCTACTTAATGACAATATTAATGTGAGCTCTTTGAAGTTTAAAGTCTCAAGAAATGGTGGATTTTTCTTATGTTTGAATAAGTATTATTTAGAGAGTTGATTTTAAGCTTTCACTGGGTAACAACAATGGATAGAATTCGTCCAGTAATTTTGCTTGGTCACAATGTAGTGTCCCTTATCTAATTTATGTAATTTATATCCTAAAATTATTTTCACCTTTTGATCTATAGTACAATGAAGTATAGTATTAGAATTTTTTTTTTCTTATTCGATAATCAGTAAAACCGAGTACACCATTTTCAGTAAATTAAAAAAAAAGCTTGTAAAAAACCAAGATAGACCTTAACTAAAGTATTTTCATTGCAATTTTGAAAAAAAAAGTTTGATCTTTTCTGGTAAAGTATCATTCTAGATTCAGTTTCCTTTATGGGTCATTTGCGTGATTTTGTTTATGGATTTTGGTTTTATTAATTTTCTTCTATTTTGGTCTTTTTCATTAGTATTTTTGTCTTTTCCACTCGCCATTTTAAAACCATAGTTCGCAATCCGAATTAATGAATTCCGAACCATTTGAATTAAAGCAAATGCAAATTGTTTAGAAATTGTAATTTTGTTCATAGAATATGATTCGGCATTGTTTAAATTTGATTTCTTGTTTAACTGAGATGATTATTTCTATGACTTCTCTTTATTGATTGTGGCTTACAACCGTGTTGCATTTTTTTTTGTTACAACCAGACCCTAGGACCACAATGGAAGAGGGGGTTTAAAAACTTTCATGACTTCTCTTTACCAATTGTGGCTTACAAGTGTGTTGCGTTTTTTTTTTTTGGTTACTACTAGACCCTATGACCGCAATGGAAGAGGGACAGAAAACCTAGTTCAGCTAAAGGTTTTTTTTTCAATACAAGACAGAACCAATGTAATCTTCTATTTTTCTGGTTCGTCTGTTTAGTATAGTTGTTGTTAATGTACAGGCCTATTACCTAGGAAAGCAGCTAACCTTTATAAAACCACGTTAAAACATATTTTTTAGGTGTGTAGTGTCCTCTATCTTCTGTAAAAATAACTGGAATGAGTTTCCAACTGGTCTGCCAATCCACCTGTGTTTATCAAGCGTGTCTCATTGTTTAAAAATAATATTGAAATCTAATAAATGCTTAAAATCGCAGAGTTCTTGCTTGATTCTTGCAACATCAACCCAATGCAAGAATCGTTTATTTTTAACGCACTCTATATTAACTTTTTTCTTTTGTTAAAAAAAACAAAACAGCATTATTATAAAAACCCAATGACACTATTCATTCAAGATTACAAGTAGTACTATTTTGTGGTCTCCCCAGGTAGGTAGGTGTAATATGTTTTGTAATTTCTTTGGTTTTTTTTGTGTAAGTCTGGATACTCGATGTTGTGCAGTTTTTTTTTCATGGTCTTTGTCATGTCATCCAATTTTGTCTCAGTGGACTTGTCGGACTTAAGAAATTCGAATGCCCTGTTGGTACTCCATTGCTTTACTAAAAAAAACCTAAAACACAAAGTAAATTTCTAAATAGTTTTTTTTATGCATCGCTGTATGGGTTACTGTGAGTTTTAAGTACATTTCAGAAAAGAACATATGAAAAAATATCGGCACATATATAGATGGCTTTTGAAATGAAAACGTTACCTGCATGCATAAAACATGTAAAATGCATGCAAGTTCGTTCAAACAATAGATTACATGATGAGTAATATTGAGTGCAATGTGCATGATAAAATAGTATTATTTATAGATAGATATGAAGCTAGTATGACAGGTAAAAGGACCAATTTGGTTCTTACATATGTACGTCAAATGCATACTAGGTTGTCGAAATTAATCTTCTTTATCTATGTATCAGAGTTAATCTAGATAATCCAGTAGATATAACCTATATGACCTTAGTGACGCTTGATTTTACAAATCAAAATGACGAGTGAATTTATCATGTAACAAAACTTGAAGAAATGTACAATTATGAATAGGGGGACGAAACGAATTGTTCCGTCTCCGTCAACTAAAAATTCACCCCTTCCGCTGAAAGTGTTATAACTGAATGGGAGATTCATCCGCGTGAAAATAACAACGTGTCGAAGAACAAATAAAACAAATCCCCCGCTCACTGTCTATATTGAAATAGATCAAAACCAGTCATTTATCTCTGCCAAGAGCTTAAGGAAACACAGGGCTACTCCGACGAGTTAGTTATGCATTGTTTAAAATTGGCGTGTTGATACGTATGGGTATTGATTTGAATGTTTTGGACGGAATCTTGTCTTTGTTGACAAAAGAGTGTTATAAATAATGATTAGCGTAATATTTTTAGACTGAGTGTGGTCAACTGTTGTCACACAGGCCTACCTTCGACCTAGATATTTCTATAATACCCATGATTTATGCTTCTTATTAAGATTCCTCAATTTTTCAATTATAAAAATTCGAATAATTTATGGCTTTCTGTTTTAACTCCTATAAGAAGCACGGAAATGTTTCATAAAATAATTAAGAGTCCACCAAATACTTTTAACTTTTTGGAAAAATTCTTTATACCTTTATAGTACATGTAAATAAAAACTCATTAAATATCACATTTAAATTAAAAGAAAAAAGTATCTTATTCTTTTATTCTGCCATATTCTGAGGATTTATAAAAACGGACATGAAAAACTTAAATATAGTTTATGACATTTTTTTCATAAGCTTAAAACTAATATTTAAATGAAAATAAATAAAGACATAAATTGTAAAAAAACACAAGGCCGAAGCAATCATTTGCGTAAAATAATCAAAATGTTCATATCACATGATTTTTCATGAATTCATAACACTTTAACATTTTTTCTATTTTTAAATTGGAAAAATTTTAAATGCAGTTATAAAACGATATGTTCACATCTTTTTGTCTATCGTTATTCTGAATAACTTCTTACATGTACATGTAAATAAAAAAATGCCCTTATCAAACAATTGATAAATGCGGCTGACTTCGATATTTTCATTCATGAATATATTATTTAAAAATTATCTAAAAAACAACGATGAACAAGTTTGAAGCCTGTTTTTTATGACAGCAAATTTTGAATTCAGTTTTCATGTTATGTTGTAAACATTTGTTTTTTTCACTTCTCAGATAAATAACTCTGACATATACATGTACATTTTGTATATAAACTGAAGACATAACATAATTCATTCATTTTATTTTATTTCATATCTTATGACCAAACTGACAAACTATTTTCTACAATTAATAAATCTTATTGCATCAATATTTTAGTCAATGTAGCTAATCCTTGAATGTTCTACCAATTAAGTCTAACCATAAGATTTTTCTAAATGCATTTGGTCGTCCTGAAAATTTCAGTTTATTAAAATGAGCATAAATAACTTACACATATATAACATACAAATACATATAAACAATAAATAATATGAGACAGCTAAGAAAAGTATATCACAAAATTGCACAATAATATCAAGTTCATTACATATTGCTTACTTTATTAATACATCAGTTAAACATTGCGCATAAGTACATACATACATACATACATACATACACCCACGAAATATTCAGGATCGTTTACATTTATTCAGATAGTGAGTGACCAATAGAATTGTTAATAAGACAGCTACTTCGCCTTTAACAATGTTCTGAGCAGTTGATTTGCATAGGGTTTTCGACATTAATATATCTTTGAGAGCTTTTTAAAAAAATTATTAAAAGTCAGAAACGTGCAAAGTGAATATGCTAATTTTAGACAAGTACCTGACCTCGAGGCATTTCTTTATACAAATATCTGATTGGTTTTTGTTTCAATTCAATGAGAAAATGTAAACCAAAGCATTATAAATTTCCATTTTGTTACGGAATTGTATTATAAAGAGGAACTGGATGATTAATGAAAAAAAAGAAGTCACCATATTCACATATACACATTCATTCTTTACAAAATTCATACAATTAACCTCATGCCATGTAATATTCCACTGTTACACATTAAACATAAATATTTTACACGCTCAAACTTTTTTCTAGACTAGAGCATTCATGTACTATAAATTTATAGTAAGACAAATATTCTCAATTTGTTGTTTTATTTTTCTCAACTAATGTCCAAATTATAACCTTTTTTCGTCACCGCTCGTCTTCACAATGCCTAGGCTATTGCTTCAATATTGCTTTCAGTTATAATTTATTGAACAACAACATGAAATTTTGTGGATTTTTTTTGCTTTTCCTACATCAAATTTACTTTAACATTTACTTTTCCAACCAAATCACAAACTTTTATGGAATCTAGTTAAAAGAATATTTATCATTGTTCCGCCTCTGAAAACAACATAACAATACACATGTATAACAAACGATAAGACAAATTGCTGATATTCTAGTTATTCCACGCTAAAATAAGATGTTTGCATGGAATAGAGTTTGTCAATAGGATTTAGGACATTTGATGAGTCCATCGTAGAATGTCCATGCGTGTCTGTCATAAACATTTGGTCTATGCAAGTGATATTGTCCTCCATGGCTTGCCGTACACTTCTTGTATCGTCCATATCTTCGTATCTTGATTCTGCAAAAGGTGTAATGGAACTTGAATGTAAGGCAATGGGTATTTACTTGTAGCCGATACCTTAGCTATAATAAGGTACGCTAAAAGACTATAAAGACTAGCTATATTATATTTGGCTCATGGCCACAATCGTAGTTGCTGCATGGTCAAAGTTTTGGTGAACTGTAACTTATACATACATTGGAATTGTAACAAGAATGAAATTCCTGGGTCCCCCGCCAATTGGCAAAAATCTTAAGTCAGCCCGCTTAACAAGAGGTAGATAAGTGACAGACCTGGAAACGCATCCCACAATTTGAGAACCCTAACTGAAGCTGCATACCAAATATCAAAAGCCTTCAAATAGTAATATCTGAGAAATATGTTACGAAAATGTTTCAATTTTTGACCCTTAAAAAATTCGACTCGTTAAACAGGAAGTAGGTAAGCGACAGACCTGGAAACGCATCCCACCATATGGGACCCCTACCTGAAGCTGCTTAAAAATATCAAAAGCGTTTTTAATTATATGATAAATGGTGTTGCGTACAGCTCTGTAAAGATGATTTTCATCACTGTTGGCACACGGACACCCCTTCTAACTTTGCAGCTAGTTTTTAATTATAGTTTCTGAGAAATCTGTTACGAAATAAAGTGTGACGGACGGACACACTGACGGACGCACGCACGCACGGACGGACACCGGCATTTCTATGTACCCACTCTGCGTTGCGGCGGGGGACAATAAGCTGTTTTGCAATACTGGTTTTTGTAGGTCAAATTTTGAACGACTTAAATTGATACTGCTCACATGATTTTAGTTTGATTTGTGCACATTGTATGATAGTTTTAAAGATGTTTCAATAACAAGCCAAGTTTATAATATCATACGGTTTTGTCTGTCAAACATTTGATATTACTCGAAGTTGAGTTTGAGAAATTGGAAACCAAACCTGATGCTAAAACTTAAACATTTCAAAGACTTGTATCACAGACACCATTTTACAAATCAAATGTAAAATTCATGATTGGATTAAAGTATTAAAAGGACCCTTTTGGTGATGGCGTAGCCTGTTAACTTTGAAATTTCATACCTTGATATTCGCTTGCGGGTATTGGGGAAATCTGATCCGCGTTACCATGGAGTTGTTTCTCTGAACTCATGGAGACTGTAAAATATAATAATCAACAAATAATACACGAGTGATTTTAGTCTGTTTCAAGATAAGAAAAATGCATTTTATGTTTACTTAAATATTTTGAATGCCTTTTTTATTACTAAAACAGGAACTGACAAAGTAAAATCATTCAAAACCGAATGAGGAACAATATATAATAAGTTCAAATCGTAAAACATATATCAATGATCGTATGCAATTTGTAGTGGTAGATGCCAGTAACGGGTTAAATACCCTTGGAACAGCTGAAATTATGCTATTACTTTTTAAAAAAATTTAAGCTTAGGCAAATGTTTTTGAAAAAAAAGAACACTTTCGATTTAAAGACTTTTTTTTAAAAAAAGGTATAACATATAGGTTGTTTCAACTTACCAATTGAATCAACATCACAAAGTCGGCCATTACTTTCTGAAAGAGTAAATAAAAAACATTGAATGTAAAAAGTTCCAAACTAAATTATGTTTTCTTTAAAACTATCCTTGTTCACATTTGACTTTCAAAATGTATATGTTAACATCTAAATATTGTCTAACTGACTTGACTTGTTTTAGTAATTTGTCTGAGGATTTTTTTTTACGACAGCGATCATCTAATAGCTCGACTGTTACATGAGGGCTATTCCAGGATAAATATGTTAGAGGGTTGAATTGCCCTTTAATGATTTATGATGGGGTTAATGGGAAAACTTTATTCTACATTTCTTAGCAAAAACTGCATTGATGAGTTGTCCTGAAAACCCCAATACATTTTTTTCTTAGACCGAGGGCCTTATTTTTGAAACTGTCTTTGTACTAAGCGCCAGCTTAGCAGCCTCCTAAACCACATCGTAGCCCTCAGTCTTATTTTCGTACGCGTCTCAAATTACCAATGTCCTAAGAATATCATCCTGGTTCTACATTGTAGGTAGACAAATAAGTTGACTTAAGAATTTCCTCATTCTTAAAATCCCAATTTTAGTACGGCTATTCAATAAATCTTATGTAGTTTGTGACCCAAAATTTACCCATCTGCATATACTTTCCCACACTTTCTTTTTTAAGCATTGATGACTAAGAAGGTTCCAAAGATCCCAGTAAATCAATATGCTGAGATGTATCTTAAGAATTTTTTAGGAACTTCCTAGAAAAATTTGAAAAACAAGGCCCCTTGTTATAATAAAATTAATAACTTACCTTGATCTGTGTCCTCGCTCTTATATCCATCTGATTTCTCCTTCTTTGACTCGCCATTTTTAGTTTTATTGCCTTTACTCCCATTGCTATCTTGACTTTGTCGTCTTGCAATCTTTTTCACCTAAATATTATATTGTTAATATTTACTTAATTTTGCTTTATCAGATTCTTTTTTCAATGTTTACCCAAGGTACCACTCTTGCTATAATATATATTTTGTAAATCATCCAACTGCATTATATATGTCTGTGTAGTATAATTGTTTTGGCAGTATGAAAAAATCTTTTTAGGGGTGTCTAATTAACTTTTATTTGAAGCGTTGTTTAAATGCATTGAATTATTTATAATTTAGCTAAGATAAAAAAGTAAAAAAATAAACAAAAAACAAACAATTTTTGGTCCTATCGCTTTATTTAAGGCAAAAATATAGCTTCATTATTTCAGTGAGCAGCAAAAACATACTATGCATTGAAATTCAAATCATTTTGAGACTATTTACCTTTGCCCTTTGATTTTGAAACCAGACTTGAACCACTCTCACACTGAGGCCAGTCTCAGCCGCCAGCTGTTCTCGTACCTGACAATAAAAGAATGAGCATTAAACAGGTGAGTTAGTAAAAAGTGATGTCTGAAATTGGCTTTTTCAAATCAATTTCAAATGTGGTCAAGCCAAACTAGCATAAATTGAAGTTGATTTTTTTTTGCTTGATATGCACTCATATGCATTATATGAGTATCTGTACCATGTTTTTTGTTAAAAAACTGTGCTTGTGCAGTATACAATGCAAGTATGGAAGTTATAATGAACGCTTACATATTATATATCAAAATCTATGTGTACAAATACAAACAAACAAAACCACTATCAATATTTTTTTTAAATCCATAAAAACTAAATTTCGCTTACTTTTCTACAGGGCTTTGGATTCATTTCGAATGCAGATTTAAATTTTCGTCGTTGGCTTGTCGTTAAGATTGTTCGAGGTCTCTTTGGATGCTTTCCTCCATCACTTTCACCATCGTCATAATCATCGCTGTCATCACCTAGAAAGAAATTGTCATCTACATTCCTAAGTGAGCTATTTATCTTCAGTCCTAAAACGTTCAATTGTTTGCTTGTTGGTCATATTGGTACATATACATTTTAAATGTCAATATTGTTCCCCAATATGGTTGTTTGTCTTTAAAGTTGAGATCTACATTTTCGTTTAAGCTCATTTAAATTATCGAAAATGTCATGTTTGATCTTCATTAAACTTTGTATGCAGAAATACATAACCCTTTTTGAAATAATGCGTCCAGAGCAGGGCAACATTCGACTTATTCATTGTAGTAAGAAGGAAGTTGAATATCTGAATTACTTTTGGAATACTTACTTTTCGGACTGAAAGCCATCATGTGGAACTCTTTTTCGTAGTCCAGTCGACAGAAGAGTTGTCCGTCCCTGATGACAAAGTGATCTCCCCTTTGTAATTGTTGTCCACATTCTATGCACATGAAACATTGAAGGTGGTATACGTAGCCTTGTGCTCTCATCACTAGCTCGTTTGGGGAGATAAACATACCACAGCCATTACATGTCACCCGGAATAATCTGAAATAAACGAAATAACATTTTAAAAGAATTGACTTTGGGAGGTTTGGTGCATAAAGCCTGGTTAATCCACGATTTGAATCATGACCATTGCAATCTTCAATTTCTTGGCCTTGTTTGTCACCTTTCTTGGGGTTAAAAGTTGAGACTCATCAACGGTTATTTTTTTATTACCTGTATGAATTAATTCAGATTTTTGTCTCGCCTGTGACGAATGTCGCAAAAGGCGAGACTTAGGTATGGTGATTCCGGCGGCGGCGACGGCGGCGGCGGCGACGGCGTCCACAATTGGTTAAAGTTTTTGCTTAAGTCTGTTTTGTGTGAACTAGTTATGTCACACCATTGATATTTGGTATGCAGTTGCATCAGCATCAGTACAGATAGTTTTAAAAGGATTTCACCTGTATGCTCCTGCAGTCATGGTCTACTGACTTTGAAATTTTACACTGATTTGGCCGAGGTTAACCTTTTTGCTTAAGTCTGTTTAACATGAAGCAGATATGTCACACCATTGATATTTGGTATGCAGGTGCATCAGCATCAGTACAGATCAGTTCTTAAAGGTATTCATCTGTATGCTCCTGCAGTCACGGTCTACTGACTTTGAAATTTTACACCGATTTGGCCGAGGTTAACCCTTTTTCTTACGTCTGTTTAACATGAAGCAGTAATGGTACATCATTGATATTGGGTATGCACTTGCATTAGCATCAGTACAGATCAATTTCAAAAGTATTTTATCTGTATGATCCTGCAGTCACAGTCTACTGACTTTGAGATTTTACACTTTTTAACTTTTTACTTATGTTATGAATGTTTTATATAAAGCAGTTATGGTTCACCATTTATATTTGGTATGCAGCTGCTTAAGCATCAGTTAAGATCATTTTAAGGAGGATTTTTACTTCATTTTATACTGTGTCCAGTTGCGACAGGCGAGACATGTCTCTGTGTTAACAGTTTATTTTCTACTTTGCCCTTTTCGTGCTTTAAAGCACATGATGGCATCATGCAACAAGAACATGCAGAGTTATTATCTTTTAAAAATATTAATATAATACAATTACACAAACACATTTAATAGAGAAAATGTGAATTGAGTTGGATAAATATGCAGTTTAAGCTTTTTGAAGAAAACACACTTAATAACTATGATTATTTTGTAGAAAGTGATATGTGAATTATGAGTAGTCAAACATTCGATGTTTTTTTCCAGATTATTACAATTATGCATATGCAATTACTTGTAAATAACAGAGTTTTGTAATTACTGGTATGCTTAAAAAAAAGACCCAAATAGTGTTTTTTTTTTAAACGAGTACCAGAATATATACAATAAACATTGCAAAAAAAGAGTTAGATTATTCTCTTTGCATCTTTAACAAAAGAAAAACTTCATATTACAACATAAAAATAAGTTGTTCCATGTAGAACTACTGCACGTAAGTCCTTTAAATATTATCAGATTCTATAAGACCACTCCATGGTTCTGTTCATTCAAATAAATGGCTTTAATTCAATTCTAAAGTGTCAATAAAATTATGTGGCGTTAGATTTTGTTTCTTTCATGGCGACACTTAAAAAGTTAATGCTATTAATTTCTAAATTCCCCATTTTTGTTCTTCGTCGTCCGATTAATGGTATAAGTTTCCAACTGAAAGATCTCCAAAGATCTAAAGCTAAACTCACTGATTGCTCTTTTCAAGAATTTAATGAGTGACTGATTCTGAATTTGACAAATTATGTTAGCCGTGCTAGCTTAAATTCTTTTAGAATTTTCAAAAATGATCAGAGATGTGAAAAAAATCCATGACAGATATTTCGCATCGTTTGCGTTGAAACATACAGAATTATTCATTTGCATTTATACATCAAAAGAGTCAGCGGCATTGTATAGGCATCGCTAAGTTTCTAAAACACACTTTAAAAACAACAAAATGGCTACAAATGATCTGAACGCCCGTTGTCTTAACGAACTGGAATACTTTTATAGAAAATTAAGCAATTTCAAACAATCTTTTATGTAAGACCAAATCATTTACGAATTTACCATTAACGTATGACTTGGTAAGACAACGTTTTTTACTCACACTAAAATATAAAACCGGAAGTAGATAGCGGGATTCTATTGGAAGCTTTTAATTTCTCTTCAATGAAAATTCAGAGCTAAAAGCTCTTGCATCAAGTTTTTACTAGGCGATGTAAGCAGCTTTTACACATCTCTTTGTTCTTCCTCAAAGCTAAATGGTTCGATCAACTTACTGTGAATAACAAATTCAAACAGCATTCATCCCAGTCAGAGAAAAGAACAATAAACGTCGTAATGATCTAGCATTGAAATCCTGCAACTGTTCCGGAAACTTCAATGTCCGCCATTGTTTCTTGGAGAAAGGCGTGAAAGGATTAGCTTGTTTAGAAATGGATACAAGCTTTGAGGTGTTTCATACGGAAAATGATAGAATTAAGTTATTCAACAGATTTAAAACTTTTGAATAAGACTAATTATATAGTGAGAGATAAACGTGCTGTCGTTTAGAGTGCATCTCGTTCTCCGACTTCTTTTCATTGTTGGTCCGAGATTTGGCATGGTGTATTTGTTTAATCGTCAATTATGATAACACGGTATCTACATTTACTTAAATAAAACCCATTATGTACGGCTAATGAATCTGATTGTTAGGTAATAAGGTTTTTAAGAGTAAACTCACGAACAATTCAGAGCATCACGGGGGTACTAAAAGGGTAATTCGACAGCACCGAATTACTTGAACGGACTATAGGTAGCATTGGAAGTATTGTAATGACTAGATAATTCGCGAGCACCGAGTTACTTAAACAGACTATAGGTAGCAATGACTAGATAAATCGCGAGCACCGAGTTACTCTAAAGGACTAATCAGTGCCATTGAAAGTATATCTACTAAATATCTACTTATTCTAAAGTGACAACTGTTGTTTAATCACATTAAAAAAGAAAAGGACAAGTTCAATTTTGATTTAAGCATGTCTGAAATCTAATGAAGTTTGGCCCAATAATTACAATAACTTTCATTTCAAAAATAGAAAGCTGTAAAAGTGGTGGTGCAAAAATAAAACAAAACTTAAGTCATTTCAGGGGTTGAAAAGGATACTTGAAAACCAAACATCATATTCCCCAAAAAATCAATTTCAATTTTGTATTAAATTGTTAAACATTTTACCTTTGAATTTCTTTTAATGTCGTTTAGCTGTGTTCACTTATGACAATTTTTGCTTTTTTTCTTAAGTAGGAATTAAAATTTTGGTAATATCGTATCCTCTGTATCTCTATTTGCTTATTAAGTCAATATATGTTGTAAGCCTTTGCGAATAAGAAACATACATGTAGTTACAGGCCTAAATATTCTTAAGTAGGAATTAAAATGTTGGTAATATCGTATCCTCTGTATCTCTTTTTGCTTATTAAGTCAATATATGTTGTAAGCCTTTGCGAATAAGAAACAAACATGTAGTTACAGGCCTACATGTAGATCGTGTGTGTGTGTCTGTGTGTTGGTGTTAAACGCCCTTTATCGACGCACCTTGGCCATGTAGGGCGGTCAGTTTTAATGGTTGAGGAAACCGGATTACCCGGAGGAAACCACCGACCTTTGGCAGGTAACTGACAAACATAATACTCGAACACCAGCTTAGAGGTGGTCGGCTAGTGATCAATAGTGTGGAATCGAAACCAGCGCCTTAGACAACTCGGCCACCAAGGCCCCACATGTACATCGTAAACGCTGATGAGTGGGTAATGTTAGTGGATTTAACCATTCATCAACATTTGCTCTAAAATATTTCAATTGCGTATTACTACTAATCATATCAAACATATTTTTTTTATCATTTCTACATAATAAAAACTAATAAGATTCGCTAAATAGAAAGTATATCAAATTTAATTAAGGTTTTTCTAATCCAGTGTCCGATTGATTATGGAAATTATTTTAATAATGGAAAATCTGTAATATAACGATACACGAAACAAGAATACCTAATGTATACTGTAAGATGGGTCTTCAAATGTTTTCTGATCTTAATATATTCTGTAAAAGACAATTAATTCTCCTGTAACTAATAGAAGGAGAAAGAAATCCAATATGCTTTCCTTAATATTGCGTCTATTTTTCTTGGGGCTTTCATCTTTAACATCTTGGTACCAGCTAACATTTTCTTTTATTAACAATCGAAGAACAAAGACTTTTGGGGTTTTTAAGTTAAATTATCTGTTTTTTATTCCTATTTATGATTTGCATGCAATAGAATGTAAGGTAGAATGACTTTCATTGAATCTGGTAACTTTGAATTAAAATAAGGTGATTTATTTAAAGTATCAAGCTAAATTCCAATTAGTGAAAGATTACTGCTTTGAATAATTTTGATTTAACAGACAATTTTTGCATCATAAAATATAGCTAAATAAAATGAAAATCCGCTTCTATAACACAATATTATTAAATTGTGCAAAGTGAATAAGACTTTTTGGATCTAAGTTTACAGTACAGTTGCTATTTTTTTATCTGCTGAGAATTTTATAGTCATGAAACGATACTGCCAGGGAAAAAAATTAAAAGGACGGTCAGAGATAGACGTAAAATGACGAAAACAGTTTAAATGGAATGTTTAAAAAAATACATAAAAAATTCGCATGCCGGCTAAAAACTTATAGCTGGCATTACTTTTTCCCGGGTCAAGTTAAAATTTCAATTTAATTGTAATTTAGCATTCCTTAAAATCAATTATCAGCAGAGGGGTGACATTTTTATGACAATTTACTGAACCCTCGAATTTATTTTTATTAAAAATTAATCAAATATACATAGATTTAAAGTCACATTAACCAGAAGCCGCAGTATTGTTCATTTATCGATCTGCTATCATTTCCTTGGATATACAAATTCGCCAAGTAATAACTTTCGTTTTGGTATCACTAGCAGCCTAGCGGTTTATTGGCGTTGAGATAATATGTTGATAGAGACCAGGAGATCCGGTTGGATTTTTATCGATCGATTCCGAATCGAGACTCAGGAATTGATCCTAAACGTCTATGGAATAGTTATTAACTTTAACCAGATGTCGCGTGCCAAATTTGAACTTATTAACATTAATAAATTCCCAAACAATTACTCTAACTTGTTACAAACACGGTTTCTATAATTTGTTCCCGGATTGTTCACCAAACATTTAATTGAATCGGCAAACATTATTTGATAGTCTGGGTTACGTTGACGGATGAATCGTTAGTTTCGTAGGAAACTGTATGCAGGGTTGACAGGGAAATTACTGGGATATCATTCCAAGTCTCTTGCCGGGCTCATTATTTGACTTTTTTGTTATTAATCAGTATAAAAACGGAAT
Source organism: Arcuatula senhousia (assembly GCA_963971305.1). NCBI lineage: Eukaryota > Metazoa > Mollusca > Bivalvia > Mytilida > Mytilidae > Arcuatula > Arcuatula senhousia. The sequence goes on along the minus strand of OZ020311.1, from coordinate 29,088,569 downwards.
AAAAATGACAACATTATGTGTAAAAAAACAACATTTGACGGCAGATCGTTATAAAATGGCTTCAAAAATATAGGATTTATGGACACAAAAATTGTTTCTTTCAAAAAGTGAACTGTCACCATGTTCTACTTGAGTAAAATATAATGATGTTATTTTTCCCCCTTTATTCTAGGTCCTTCGTCATTTAATACTTGAGTTTGATTTATTTTTGGATATAATAACACATACTTTTTAAGTTATAATTACTGATAAATTGAGTAAAATAGTAAAAGATGTTGCTTTGCGATACTTAAAAACCCAAAGAACATAAAATCATTAAGACCCATTAAACTCATTACACTTCCTAAAGTTCAATGTAATTTTTAATTTTGGAATACATGTTTATATACCGTATGATAACAATATCATTAGATCAGTCTTCAAAATATTGGCTCTATTTTTCACAAACTCCTGAATGGTCGAAATGTTAGTCCTCTGGAAAATTGAGATTGAATTTAATGTTTTAGAAACAAGATCTTACTTTTCGTAGTCAATCCTGCAGTAGAACTTTCTGTTTCTGGCAAAGCATGATCCAGTAAGTGGCATCTGACACATACAACATCGGACACACTGTTCATGCCATGAACAGTCCATTACTTTCAGAAGGAACCGATCTTCTATTGGTCCTTGGCAACCAGTGCAGACTTCCTTCTGAACTGAAGGCATGATCTACCTAGAAAACAAAGTAAATCAAAATTGCAATTTTAAACCATAATATTGCAAAATAAAGAGGTACTAATGGGGCATTCTACTGGCAGAAGCTCTAAAAGGCAAAGACAAAATCAGTCGATACAAACGAAAACAACAACAGGAATCATATAACATAAAACACGCAACGATCACCAAAATGCAATCAGCAACGCAAACACAATTACATCAAATTACTGTATACATTTTAAATGTCTATCTTCATCAGAAGCTCTGCGATTTTGATTAGCGCTAAAAATTAATTACTTTTTTCATGATTTTTTAAATTTCTTTTAGCACCCTGTACTTTCAATAAAATACTTGTTTGATGGTCATTCGTTTAATAAAAGTATTTATATAACAGATTTATAATGCCATGACAGCATTTTTTATTTAAACACTAGAAAACTACAAATTTTACTTCTTCCCACAATTTTATCAAATAATTGATAAATTTATGAATAGCCATGACACGTTACATGTTTCCAGACTAGCAAGGTTAGCAAATGATTCGGAAGTTAAGGAAGTGACCGTGATGTTGACCAGATTGTCATCCTCGCTTCGTTTAAGACGATTAATAGACAACCTCACAGGATATTTTTAATATTAAAAAAAATCAAGTGATTCGTCCTTTGTGTCTAAAGGGTTATGCCATCAAAATTTTAATAAAATGTCAAAAAATGAAAGTTTGCTGTTATATATTTAGAACAAATAAGAGCTCCAAGTTTAAGAAGCAAAAAGGAGAACGTGGAATTTAAAGTAGAAAAAAAAAGAAAAAAGTGAAAAGTAAATGAATCTACTTTTAGAGCTACTTTTAGCTCCCAGCCTCTTTCTAGAAAAGCCAAAATAACACTTTAGCCCGAACTGGTTCAGAATACGTTTATCCCTTTTGTTCTTCATATTTATTTTTTCTCGAAATTAACGTACTTTCCGCACAGCATATTGTGGGACATTGCCTTTTGATTAGATGGTCTTGGACTGAGTTTTTTTTTTAAATGAACTTTGCGTCAGCTTTAAAAATTATTTGCTTGGATTTTTTTATATCGTGTATTTTGTTTCGAAGTAATTATTGAAATAAATTGTTCTGTTTTGACTTCGTAATCCCCACACATGCATGTATGCTTTCAATACGAATTGTTAACATCTTCATTTTTTAAAACTTTCATCTTATTCTGTGTAAGCGGACCAAAGTTTTCGTTCAGTACTTTCTGCAAAAAAGCGAACACATGCAAAGGTCAGGTGGTGCATATTGTATTGCAGAGGATGATAAAAAACGTTCTTAGAACTACATTTATTAGACGTAATAAACATCCAAAGCGATTTTTCTTCTAATGATCCGTGTACATGCATAATATTCCCACAGCCGATTTGGTATTGTACAAAACATCAACTCTATTTAAATTATCCAACCATTACATTACATAAAAACTGATTAAGGATTATGAATTTTAAACGGTCACCACCCGGGTTCGGAAACACCCCATCATATTCTTCAATGTGCACTCAAATATAGTACTTTCTGCATTTCTGAAGATCAAAACATTTTCTTCTTTTCACCTTGTGTGGCCATATCTTTTGAAAGCTCAGTTCATGATTTTTCGATAATATGTGAATAATAACTGAGTTTATTCACTGTAAAAGTTTAACCGTGAAGTGTTTAGGTCTGAGCGAGCTTGCGTGAACGTTCATCGCCACCTAGGCAACGCGATTTCTCGACGACAAAAATACACCGAAACTCTGGTACACTAACATGACGTTACTATGGTATTCTCTGCAGACCATGTGATTATAATAATCACCTGACTAACAAGGGGATGGCTTCAACAACCTCCACATCAAAGAGCTAGTGAAATATGCCAAAATAATTGAGAGTGATGTTATATATCGATGTTTGTCTGGTTTTTCGAATCATTATTAAGGTTAGTGAGGACACCTGTCATGTGACAAAAAACAGCTAAAAATGCAAAAAAAAGTGCAGACGTCACAAATACCTTGAAACTTGTGTTAAAATGTGTAATTTAATTAAACTTAATCAAAATAAACTAATTCTAATACAAATAAAACAACCATTCCCTCATATATAAATTTTTCAAATAAAACAAGGGAGATAATCCACTTGAAAAATGACCCAAAAAATACAAAGATTTGTGTAGTAGAGAGAAAAGTAAGCTGGTGACCCCCAGTTTTTATTGTTTTATTTCAAAATATATTGTATTTCATTGATTTTTATCAAATAAAAATAAAATTTAAATTCGTGGATTTTTTCTGCGACAGGATTTTATGCTAATTATTTGGTCTTTCCTATATAATCTATAGTAATTTGGGACAACTTTGAGCCTAAATATTGGAAAAACAAGCCTGGAAAGGGGGTCCAATATTTTTACACAAGATAAAGTATATACCTAATACTAATATATAAAAAAATTGGACATTTTAAATTCGGAATTATTTTTGGGGTCAGGTGTCCTCACTAACCTTAATATAAATTTTTAGACCAAATGAACTTTTCGCAATTTTTGCCTGAGTGGTATATGGATGGGAAAATGTTTCCCAATTTTGTAAATTAGAGGTACAGCGAGTACAATCTTTGTACTAATATTGCTTTTACGTCAATTGTATAAAATTGATATAAAAAGACAAAAATAGAATATGATCTTTAGTTTTATTCTTATTAAAAATGATGGCAAAACAAGACGAAAGGCCAGACAATTGAATAGCAATACGAAAACATAAACAAGGCAAAACAACAGAAAAACAAAACAATAGCATTTTACAGTGAAAACTCCATATCGAACGAAAGGATGATTTTAACTGTAGGCTATATTGACAAGCAATATTGAACGTTGTCAAGAAATTCTGTATTAATGGCTAATCAAGTTTTGAAGCACCCATCAACTACTTGAAACTCTGTCAAAATTGTGATGACAATCACAGGAATTCTCTACAAATTCTAGAAAATGTACATTTTAGAAGCTTGCGACACGCGATAGCTTCTCGGTTATTTTTATTAGCATAATTTGATTGTGCATGATTTTTCAAATACAATAACGCACGACAACGCACGTGCTATCATTCGCACGATTACTATTCTTAAAGATTAATTTCTAATGCCACTACTTAAGGGGAGTGTCAGAATGACCATTGTATAAAACGCACATTTGATCGAGATTGTCATGCGAGCAGACGACAATGGTAATACAAGCGCGCACGTGCGTTGATGGCGATTTGATTTGATATGAGCCCATGTTAGGTATAGGTAGTGATAATTTGTATATTATTATGAATTAATAAAATCGCATTATATTAACGGGTTATAATCACATTTCGTTGCAATGTCCGCGCTTAATGACATGATATTTGAGTGTGAATTCATAAGGGTAATCTAAGGATTGTGGATGTATATACATGAAGGGTTGTCGATGTATAGGCTTAACGACAAGGTTTGGTCACCAAACAGCTGAACAACAATAAGAAAGAAAACTTTATGTTCTTTTAGAAAGGAGTAAAGAAAGCAATAAGCATATTTAAATAATAAATTATAAAAATTAAGATAATAACAAAATTACCGAAATCGAAGGATCAATCTCAAATGTCCAACAGAAAAGACAAAACAAGGAAGACAGTTCTGACTATTTCTAAGATCAGATCGTTTAGTACCCAATATACCAAAAAAAACCCGATACTTTGCATTTTTTACAGGCAAAATCAAAATCCAGCCTTAATGAATAAAATATAGGCTATTATAATAATTTTAAAAAATATAAATTCCTTAAAAAATAAATTTAGATATCGATGTCTGTATTAATATAAATGTGTCTTAAGAAACATAACTATTTTAAACATTTTGCACTTTCTTGCCCTCTGTATTTTCCATCTGTAGCTTTTTTCTGTGTGATTGCTCGGAATAAGAAGATCTGTGATTTTCTAGCCAATGAACATGTCCTTTTGCTAGTCGTGAAAACATCAAAGTATAACATATGTGAAAGTACAATGTTCTATACAAAGCTAATGATACGGATAAGTTAATGTTATACCGGATTTGTAAGTTTTAATGCCACCATCGAAGAGGGTTAAATAGTGTATTTTGGCTTAAAAAGATGCTGTTACAGATTTAATTGGTATTTAATACTCGTAAATGGTATCGATTTGTGTCCGTTGTTGTGCCAGATTTTATGTTTTACTGGATTACCCTAACTTAAAACAATGCCCATATTACGCCTCACTTGTTCGGGAATAAATCTGTTAACAACTGGTGCCTCTATGATTTTTTTAAAGTGTATATTTGTCATTACGGTTTCTTTTAGTACAATAAGAGCATACATACTTAGTTGAAACTAGATGGAGCCTTCCCCGGAAGGCATATGTCGCCTGCGTATCTATATTTGTTCGCCAAACAGGAACTAGTTAATTTTCGGGCATTAAATCGCCTTACACCTTATAGTACTATGCTATAAAGCTACATACCAAATATCAAGAGGCTGTGGCATGTAGTTGCCTGGAAAACTGCGACGAAAATTTGGCATCTATGTCCATTATATATAAAACCTTAAGTATTCGTCAAACAGGAAGTAGTTATTTTTCGGGCATAAAATCGCTTTACACCTTATAGTACTATACCATGAAGCTACATACCAAATATCAAGAGGCTGTGGCATGTAGTTGCCTGGAAAACTGCGACGGAAATTTTTGTGACGCCGCAGGACGCAGGACGACGCAGGACGACGACGCAAGACGACGGATAGTGCCAAAGTAACCCCTATATGTCGCTTCTGCAACACGTTGCAGGCGACATAATGACTTTGTTAGAATTATGAACATCATTCAATATTTTCATAAACCAGTAGTTTAAGTTACATGTAACTCAAGAAATACAGTAATTTTGAAAAAGCTTATTGCGCTTTTACAGTAATATTTTGTTGATTTCCAGGACTATAAAAATAAAACGCTCCCCCCCTAAACTTCAGTCGTAATGATAAACATCCATACTGCAACTAAATGCAACTTCTGATAAATTCTAAACTAAAGAACATAAGAAAAACACTCCAAATCTGAAGTTGTGAACTTAGGGAACTCTACGTTCTCAGAGCTGCAATGACACTGCACAAAGAGATATAAGGTAAAACCTAAATATTTAATTTACTTAAAGTCAAAGTGTGGGCCTAACTTTGTTATTCGTTGCTTAATCGCTTGTTAAATTGTCCATATTCTTGCGTATTAAATACAATTATTATGGAGATTTAAAAGTTTAAACCGTGTAACCCGCATCTTGGGGAATTTGAGTGCAGATCTGAAAATGTCTTATAATGTAAAATGTTTTTCGAATCAATTTTTATAAAGTCTCGTAATTCATGCATGGAAACAGTGTAAAAAGTGCCTCAACTTTTTAATAGCTTTTTGAATATACAGGATATTCCACACGAGAAAAAAAGCCTTTGTATAATTTATGCAGAGAACAACAAATTGTCTATCTGATACATTGTGTATGTTGGGGCTGATGCAAGATATATTTGCCTGTGCTGTTGGGATGATACTTGTTAAATGGCTTTACGACAATACCTAAGAAAATAAATCTCATGGTATTCTTGTGTTTTTTATGATCTAATATGGGTCTTCAGTGATTGATATGACTTTCCCATATAAATATTTTTGATTACAAGGACTCTTCGTAATCAAATTAAGATTTTCTTCTTTTTTTTCTTTGGGGGGTTTCCGTTTTACGTGTATTTTTTTGGATTTTTGCATGCACAAGCTTTTGGTATTCTTATCACAAGGCATGATACATAGTCGGTCAAATCATTTTATATCAATTCTACTACTATGTTACAAAACATAAGACTATAACACCGCAAAGTAGACAGACATTGCATTTCACAATGAAGCCATGACAAAACAAAATGGTTCTAAATAAAATTATTATGAAAAGTAAGACATTGTAGACTTGGTACGTATGTACTGCTCATGCATTCATAATATATAGAGCATTTTCAACTGGAACTTTTTCGCATGTCATTGTTATTTCTAATTTTATCACGCGTTAGAAAACGTGGAAATAAAAAATAACAATAGACATTTTTTTCCAAAGTGGGTGTAAATAAAAAAAGAGTACTTTTTGGTATAATATATGTTCGAGGATATAACTCTAGTCATCAATATTTGAAATAGGAATGAAAAAAGCCAAAAGCAAAAAACTCGTTAAAAGCAGCGCGAAGCTTGTCGGTAAAAGTCCACTTATAAACAATAAAAAACCTTACATCGGATCAGACCGCATTGCCAACAAAGCGACTGGGATGTGTGCCCTAGGCGGTCGAATGAGGCAGCCTTGTCATAATGAATGCCGGACTCGTCAGGCTGTAATGCGGAAAACTAGACCGTAAACCATAGTGGTGCACCGTGTTTGGAAAATGTAACGTTCCTCGCACGTTAAAGAACCTAGCTGCAGGCCTACGTCTCGATTAGAGTAGGACCCGAAGGATCCCCATACAGGAGGCTAAATTGCCCGTCCCTTCCCATTCTTTCCAAAAATAGAATGATGGTAAGTTAATGGCCAATACTCACTTGTGATACCCCCGCATTTAAACAAAAGGGAGACAAAACTATAAGACACAGGTAAAACGCATATCCCTCTCTTCTATGAAGAAAGGAGATGCAAAAAACAAACGGAATTCATGCTGCACACCATGTAATGAATTTTACAGACGCCCGACGTGCCATAATAAACTTCGTATTTTATGAATGCCGAATGTAGTTTGAAACCTTTATAAACACAACGTTGACTTTCATGGGCATATTTACGAAGTCTAATTCACACATTAACATATTTAAGGATTAGAACTTAATCCCTATTACTCGCTTGAAAGTCACAGTAAACGGTCAAAAGTCGTGTAAGAAGTTCATCTTTTAAAAATTTTAACGCCAACAATTAACGCATAATAATACAAGATGGAAGCAATCCCTGTCAAGCCTTGAAAGGTATTGAATATAAACTTGGTCGACAAATAAAAGATCAAATGCTCTGACAGGGCAGATGTACAGCTACCAGATTGAATAATCATCTAAAACTGGATTATGTTGCCTTGTAAAATTTTACCATTGACAAAAATGAATACTTAAATAGATCTCTTATCAACCAAATTAGGTGAATTTACATGTCTTTCGAATAGAAGGGTTAAAATGCAAACACGAGGAAAGGTTTTCAATAAAAATTCTCTTAAAAGTTGTTGACATTCAATTTTCAGAAACTTTTTCAACGATGACAGACATGATCTTGAAGATGTTCATATTGTCTTGCTTTTTCATTTAAAAGGATGGCTCTTATCAAGTTCCAAACTTTTATTTAGTTTTGAAAAAAAAGTTTCTAATGATTATTTTCTATTTTGCAAAGGAAACATAAACGGAACCCTTATATATAAGTTAAAATTCGATTGAGTAAGAATCAAAATAGCAACAAATTCCAGGCTAAAATTTTGGCTATGACTGACGTGCATTTGGTGCCTTTCAGACTCATCAGATGCGATATTGCCAAAAGACACCATATGAATACGACATACATGTTGAATAAGGTTTTCTTTGGGCTTGTTAGCATGGTGACTCGAAATATTCCACCACTTTAATACAATTAACAACCCTTCCGGAGCACATGATTTTGCCCTCATTGCAGTTTGGTTAACTTTTGTGTGTTTTAAGTTGTTTGTATTTTTGTGTAATAATGATTAATAATGTTTGGACTTTATATATTCAAATGCCAAATTGGTATACTATTTCGCTTCAAATTAGTTGACCAGTTTTCCTTGTTATATAAAAAAACAAATGAACTACACATTTCCCAAGAACATTTTGTTCTTATACACAAATTGGACTCGTCATTTCCTGTATCTAGATTTCCAAGGAGCTTGATGTTCGAGTATGAAAGGAATTTGACCAAAACGTCTAACTGATTGTATGAGTTATTTCCATTCGTTCTTATGGAACCCCTTAAAACTGCTTGAAGATTATAAATCTTAAATTGATTTGTTTACAATGCCGATTTTCATATCATGCATTTAGTCTTATTAATTTGATGATTTTTTTATTTATTGGGAGAAGTTTGCTTACTTTTATACGGTAAACTTGTTTATTTTTGAAACTTCGTCTTAAATTGCCTAAAAGCTTTGTTTCATAATGTTAAAGAAGAATAAAACAAGGAAATAAAGTTGAATTTTGTTACAAAATAAATTTCATTTTTACATTTTTGTCATGTCAGTGCGCGTGGGTTTGTTTCGAGTTTTTGTTAACAGTGTTAAAAACTCGGAAAGGAAAAACTCGTTTATGAAATGTAGGTGTTGCGTCAAATACATGATTAAATAGAAATGAATCGTCATCAATAAAAATTATGAATCCATTCTAAAAAAGTTATTTACAAGAAAATGAGCAAACAAGAATTTCTTAAACGCCATTTCATTTTTCTTCGTTAAACTTTTCCTATGGTATTCATAAAATCATAACAAAATTATGTGAATTTTAAGGTTTGAAAATGGGGGGCTGTTTATCATAAAGTACAATGTTTAATATGTAGGTTTTACTGATAAATGAAATCGACTTTTGAGGGTTTTTTTCTTTTCTTTCAAAACATCTAATTTAAAAATGTGTATTTATCTTTAGATATTATTTGTTAATCTGTTTAAATTATGATTTTTACATTCAAAAATCTTTTTCCAGCCTAAATATTGTTTGGAAGATAAATAATTTTGAATTAAACTGATTTCAATTAATTGTCAAAGCTCTAAGATATTTTCTGTTCAGGCGTCGGTAAATGGATCCTGTTCGGCATATTTTGGTTTTATTGCTTTATGCTCTTCATATTCAAATTTAGCATTTTCAATTCCATGGGCAGAGAGCTTCTGGTGAGTCTTGAATAGACGAAACGAGCATGTGATCAGGCCTGGCTAAACTTATTGACTGAAACTTAGGTGTAATTTTTATTTGTATATACGTTGATCCTGTAGGAGAGAATTAAAACAATACAAATTTTAAAATTTTAGTGTTGTTTTTGTAGGTTAAGGATAGGGTTAAATATAAATGTATTTAAAAAAAATAAGTATATTACATAAACTGCATTTGAATGCATATTAATATATTATTATTCTCTTATTTTTGTTTCTGAAAATAAGAGTGTGAGACGTGTATACGGTTCATAATTTGAATGTAAAAATATAACTAAAGACAGTCTGATAGATAAAAATTCAGTTTTAAGCTCAACTTCAAATTTCTAGTCTAAAGTTTTAAATCTTTTAAAAACGCGCAAAAAAAATAAATCATGTGATAAAATGATCAATTACAAAATAGCAAAACAAGTCTCTTTATAACCATAAGATAATTGCAAATACATTTAGCAGTCAAAAATAGTTTGATTAAATTTAGATCGTTTTATGTGGGAATATATGTACATGCAGTAAGTAATTTTCTGCCTTCCTGTATTTCCGTTTTTCTGTTTGAAAAAAAAATATAAGCCGGCTTTTATGTAAACACTTCCCTATTATCGTGGAACATGAAATATGGCTAACTTTATCATTTGTTTGTCTTGTTAATGTGACATATTTACATCAAAATTGAGAAAAGTTTGTCTGATAACAGTCAAAGTAGATACCATCTAATTGCAATTAGTCTCAGCTCTCAACGAAAGTACAGTTAAAGACCGATAAGAATGTTTTGACATGCAATTGTCCAATTCTGTAAAGTACCAGTTAAACAATTTATGTAAATGAATTGTTTGATTATGATGCAGAAAGTTTATTCTGATTATCAATAAATATTTACCCACTTTCATGGATATGTGACAAAAATTGCAATTATTTGAATGCTTCCATTTGCTTTCTTTGTCATCCGATACCAACCTTTCGACCGTGACCGAATGACAATAATCATTTTTGCTCATTTAAACGAAAAATTCAACAAATCATTTCCTTTTTAATTAATTAAAAGTTAAACGGTATTTAGATAAATCGATATATAACGGTCGTGGCTTTCAGATTTATGTTGTGATGTTCTTTTTGTGTCATGCTGAGAGGGAGCAGCATAAAACGATGATTGATTTAAATGGTGAAATTCTAAAAACGATAAACTAAATTAGTCTGAATCCCTACTACATTTATCTATATAAGAGAAACCTTTCATGGAAGAATATTCTATTTTTTCTTTTCTTTCCGATCATACGTATACCCACTTTACCGCAAATTGACAAATTGGAAAAAGATATATAAATTTGGCACATATTTACAATAAATAGCAAGTAAAACTTTAACAATTGAGAAGAGTATGGTGGCATATTTCTGCCAACACATAATCATATACATAACTAGTTAATTAAGTAGATATCTAGTTATCTAACTAGATAAATATCTAGTTATTTAACTAGATAAATTATCTAGATATTTAACTAGATAATTAAGTGGTTATCTAGTTATTTAACTAGATATTTAACTAGTTAATTAAGTAGTTATCTAGTTATTTAACTAGATATTTAACTAGTTAATTTTAATATCATAACGTGAAAAAATGCATGTTAGCGCTTGTAACTGCCATTATTATATTATTATTCACCTCTATTTTAAGAGGTTATCTAGATATTTAACTAGATAACTACTTATTATCTAGATATTTAACTAGATATTTATCTAGATAAATTATCTAGATATTTATCTAGATAAATATCTAGATAACTACTTATTATCTAGATAAATATCTAGATAATTTATCTAGATAAATATCTAGATAATTATCTAGATAAATATCTAGATAAATATCTAGATAATTATCTAGATAATAAGTAGTTATCTAGATATTTATCTAGATAAATATCTAGATAATTTATCTAGATAAATATCTAGATAATTATCTAGATAATAAGTAGTTATCTAGATATTTATCTAGATAAATATCTAGTTAAATATCTAGATAATAAGTAGTTATCTAGTTAAATATCTAGATAACCTCTTAAAATAGAGGTGAATAATTATATAATAATGGCAGTTACAAGCGCTAACATGCATTTTTCACGTTATGATATTAAAATTAACTAGTTAAATATCTAGTTAAATAACTAGATAACTACTTAATTAACTAGTTTAATATCTAGTTAAATAACTAGATAACCACTTAATTATCTAGTTAAATATCTAGATAATTTATCTAGTTAAATAACTAGATATTTATCTAGTTAGATAACTAGATATCTACTTAATTAACTAGTTATGTATATGATTATGTGTTGGCAGAAATATGCCACCATAGAAGAGGAAGAGATTTAGTTTGTAAATATTTTTTCAATAGATTATTTTTATGTCACAAGCATGAAACATGTGATTTTTTAAATAGAATCGACATTTAACTTCCAGACAAAATACGCACAAAATACAGAAAACAAAAAAAGACCAAACACGTGTCGAAGATAAAAACAAACGGATATTTTATGATATGAGATAAAAATATCCGCCTTTCTTCTATATTTAAACTAAAAAGAGATGTTCCTTTTTTGCAATGCTTTATATTTTAATGTGACATTGTGTCGTGCATAAATATTCCTTTTCCCATGGTTTTAAGATGTTGAACCGAATATTTCAGTTGCACATGCCTATGTTTATTAATACCAATCATATACTTTTTTCAGATAATTATGTAGATGGACAAGACTTGCAAGTATTGCGTTTACCAATGTTCAGTGTATATCTATTTTTGCGATTATGGTAAAACTAAACCAAAATTTGTAGTTTTTGTTTTTTACCCTTGTATACTGATTCAAAATTCTGGTATAATACCAAGAATAAAACATTCAACTGTAAAGAATTAGTAATTTCAAAATAACGAAAAATGTTAGAAAAAATAACTTAAATTTAGATTAAACTTAACTTAAATAAACTTAACTCTTTTACTTTTATTGAAATCTGTGACTAGCTTTACATATAAAAAAAATAAAACTTTGAATACCAAGAGGTTTTTTTTAGTTCAGTTTCCTGAATATATTCATTAAACTAAAGCTTATTTTTCAGGCTTAAGTAGTTTCCAAAAATTTCCGAGAACTTTTTTAAAATTTTCGTTTGTCTTTTTCATTTTGTATAAGCTAAACCTTTTTAAAAAAAATATTTATGATCTGAATATATACTGCACAAAAACAAACTGATGTAGCGAATTAATATTTCAAATGTTTCATAAATTTTTAATCAACTTGTGATATAAAACAAACCAATTGTAAATCAATAAGTTGAAGTTCAAAAACTAAAAAATATACATGCACGAAATATTTTTTTAAGCAAATGAACATAAGTCCAACAGAAGAAAGGCACTGAAAACGAGCAAGTAGACTTTTAAGAAAGCGGAAAAAAATATTAGAAGAAACTTGCCCAGGGAAAACCTCAAACAGAGAACTTACCCGTAAACAAAACAGTGATCTATTTCACATTTATTTGAATTTCATGAACTGTGAAATTGTGCTACTTAAAGTTGCGATTGCTAAACATACAGTAGGACGTGCATATAATCGACTGAATAAAAAACGGCAAAAAGTTAAACTCACGTATAAAAGTATAAATAGTAATTAATAAAAACAAACAATTTTTAAATCAAAACGTGTAAGTTGCCTTTTAAAAGACAACTTAAGCCCTTCGGTTTGAAATATATCATTCCAAACAGACACTGCAATAAGCCAAGTTGAAACATATATATATATAAATAATATATTTACCTTTTATTCAACCAAATGTTCCTCAGGGATAAAAGTTCAAAATAATTTAGTGAAGTATCTCTTTGAAACTTTTATCCGATGTCAATTTTTCCTCATATCAAAGTATGTTTATTTCGAAAACGTGAAATCTAATTGAATCGAAATTTTCTGTCAATCAGCCTTTTCTTAACTGTGATCGACAGAAGTGGAGCTCTTCCTTACATGGAGGTAGAAATACTATTGGCCATCTTGTGTTATCTCGCAGATTATCGATTCTTTAACGAGAATTCTGATTTGTTGACACATTGAAATAGATTATCACAGCAAGTTAGCGAGTTCTTAAATGATTGAATACTTTCACACAAATTTATTGCATTTTATGAGGTAAATGATAGAAAAATTTCACGAAGAATTAGAAAAAAATCTTATTCTAAAAAATTTGTAGACAATTTTTAATATTCTATTCCTTCTTCGCACCGTCTTTGAAATAATTTGTTTTAAAAATATGTTATAGCTTATTTATTATGTCTAACACTAGTTTAAGCTGCAAAATTTCACATGCAATATACTGAAAATTTTGTATGGGATTTATATTTCAGGAACAAACTGCCATTTTCAAACAAGTAGCTTTCAACATTGTAGCTAGCGACAAATGTAAAAAAAAATCTTTGTCTTGCAGGCATTATATCTTTTAAACAAAGATTCCCAATATTATTTCGAATACATCTGACGCTACGACTTTTGACTCGACCTGATAGTATTTAAGAAGTAGAGGTACCAATGGGGCATCCGAATGTCAAAGTCCGAAAGGGCAAAGACAAAACCAGTAAACACAAACAATGACAGGACAAAAAAAAAAAAACAAACAAAAACAAAAAAACAGACAAAACATAAAACACGAAAAAACAAAAACTACTGAATATCAATTAACAACGCGAACTCTAGTCGTTTCGAGAGTAAACTCAGTAAAAATAGGAAGGAATCGACTACATGAAACATTTATGTTCTCAAGAAACACAAAATTTTCTGAAAATAAAGCTATCAATATAAAACTTGATTAAATCAAATCTTAGGTGTAGATTAATTTAATTTATTTATAAAAAATCTTAACTTTTGCCTTATATTTGATGACTAAATTAAATTTGATTTATTTCGACAGAACAAGTTTCCTGATATATTTTTCAAAATCTACAAAACGTTTTACTCGTACAAGAAGGAGTTTTATTTTCGGACAATTAAACGGGGTCCTTTCAGAAAAAAAGTTTTGTAATCTAAGGTTTGCACGAATACATCAATGGCATTGATACGCCTGGTAAATGGTTATTTAAATTGTAGGTAAAAATTAGATTTAAAAGGCCACAAACTTTTATAAAATGGATATTTTTTATATTTTTTTCGAATTTGATTATTTTATACTCTTTGATTTTTTTTTCACGAGCAGCATCTGAATCTTTGAAATTTTAATAACTTAGGTAGTTGAAATATTCATCTCACATTTGCTCCCTTTTGTTTGATTATAAAAAGTTTTTCTTCTATTTGAAAAATAAACCCGAGGATCCAACGACCAAATGCATCAGGTGTGATTAGTCCTCCCCAAACATTAATACGTCTGAACCTGGTCCGTTCAATTGTTACACTAACAAAACTGTCAACAACAATTCTCGTCATCTTCATCTGTAATTAAGACATTGCATCCATGTTCAAACTGTAATCATATTTTGAAATATTACTCGTCAGAATTCAATACACGATAAAGACTCTTTTGACGATTGTTACTGGTCCTATTGTGTTTTGGACCGTTACTAGTAACAGTTTTCGCTCCGGGATTAATTGTTTGGTTGTTTATCATGATCGTTTAAAATCTGTGTTTCACGAGTTTAACCATAACCGCCTACCTGGTAATTGCTGTATTGACGGCTGTCCGATCGGTTTAATAACTAATTAGAATAAAGAGAAAGGGATGCCATCTCGTTACAGCTAGAAGAGTAATTTCGTGTTACTTGAAGCTTCTGTTTATTTTTTTTTCACTGTTAAATTCTTTTAAACAAAATTTACCATTTTAAACATTTTGTAGCTTTGAAACTTTGTAGATTTTTAAAAAACGATTTTTTGGGTCATTCTTTTCGTAAACACAATGATTTCATATAGCTTAGTACTTTGATTGGTAGAAATATAGACCATGACACAAATCGTTGAGGGTACAATATACATTTTTACGCACACACAGATAAACTGCACTGATTTTACAAAAAATATAAATTACGAAAGAAATCTCCAATGTATTTTGCTTTCCTTAAGCTAAGGAGTTATCTTTTTCAGTATTACATGTATTTGTTTTACTGGAAGCAATAATGGTTTTATGGTAAATTTGGTTTTGGTAAGGAAAGAGCAAAAGAGATATCTTAATTTTTGAAAGAAACAAAAATAAACAGTGTAGTTATATAATTAAAAAATGTTGTAAAAAAAATTAATCAAAATAAGGAAAAAATATCAAATTTAAAGCCCTATCTTATTTTTAATTTGTTTACAATATAATTCTTTCTTTTACTTATAAGTGTCTGATCTGAACCAATCTATACTTTTCATATAGCGATACTTGAATGAACCATAGATACGAGTATAAGCGTTATTCTCACTGGAAATTTTTTTATTCCATTGACCACTTTTTACGACAGAGAAATCTTTTTATGCAGACAAAACAGTTTAATGAAGCATTCAGTTTATTCCCTGAAAGTGCTCTAAAATGGCTATTTAGGCATCTTCCAGGCGATTAAATCATGAAACACACTTAAATGCTTTCTGAACATGGTCGACGTTTACAAACTTGGGTGGCTTGACAACTATCTGCCGCTTGACAATCACAAGCAGTTGTCTACTACCATCAAAGCCGGTCATGCGCAATGTCTGCATTACATTTGTCATGACACTTCAGCAGACGATATCTGTCATACACCCGAGAACGCACGCGCCAGCAAACAAAATGGAATAGGGGATACAGATTCGTATGAATTTAAGCATTCTTGTTATACCATCATAAAATGGCTTGTCATCAATTAGACTTAGTGTTTCCCAGGTTACAAATGCCAGTCAAAATTAAACTGGCCTGCTGATAACGGAAAGAAAAAGGCCATTTTTAAAAAGTCCAATCGAGACCTATATCTCTTGTATTGTCAGTCTAAATACTGTTAGGGGTAAAAAATTCAAACATGCTTGCTTCTGATCAGACTTGAAAATATGTTTATGAATGTAGACTTGGAACTGTATTTGCCGACCAGCGCATCTTCTTACTTTTGTCATCCGGTTTCAGGTTCATTTTATTCCTCCCTTCACGATAATCGCCATTTTACCCATTTTGCCTGTAAAAGTGAAACAACAACCTAATTTATAAGTTTCTCGTAGCCCGATTAAACAAAACATATATGCTCATCCAGCATTTATAATGTTTTGTTGGATAAAAAAAATGTTATTGAAGTTCAAAAACCAAAAGTATTAAACGAAAAGTACTCAAAACATAAATAATTCGAACAGGAAAGTCAAATCCAGCACCGAGGATACCGACCATGTGCAGTACAAGGAAAGAAACCAGTTGTTTTAAACAATTTGAGTTTATCATGATCAAAAAGATTTCAACGATAAAAAAGTATTAAAATTGATGGTAAATTCGTGTCAGACAAGTCTGACCAACAGTCTTGTGATTACCCTGGGGGACCTCTGGTCCACCAGCAGCGGTTATCAATCCAGTGGTTTCATATATATATATATGATTTATTCTGATAAAACCATAGCAGTACATGGTATACAGAAAAACAAATAAAAACAAACATTTAGCATTGTACAGAGGTTGGAGGCGGTAAAATGTTACGGACTACTTTGACAAAATAGAAGATGTAGAAATAAAAATTAGAGAGAATCCAGTTTTTCATTGATAATTCGAATAAATGAGCATAATTTCCTTAATTTTGATTTTTGTTTGGTATTCATGATTTTATGAAAGGAAATTGTGTTTCGTTTAATGAGTTGATTGTCAATAAATTTGAATCTTTCATCTCTAAAACTCGAACAGCTCATGATGTAGTGGAATTCGTCACCAAGTTCAACATGGCACAATGGGCATATTCGGTGTTCTCGCTCAATGTTTTCCCATCTTCCTCTCTCAATAGGTAGCTTATGATTGTTCATTCTAAATCTGGCTAAAGTTATAAAATCTTTGTTGTCTAGAATGTTGAAATACTCTTCAAAACATATTCTTTCTTTGAATATTCTATAGTTTATAGTTTTAGGAGAATCATTTACTGATGTTGCCCAGTGTTGCTTAAACTGATCCTCGAGTATTTGCTTTAGTACAATTTTGACAGCCTTATTGGGGTTTTGATTGATCCAGATATGGGAAAGTCCTGAGTGGTCGAGGATAGCTTGAACTTCTTTTAACCAATTCGATTGAAACGTTTCATCTGTATTCTTCGTTAAGAGTAGATGTTTGTACATAATGGAACTTAATTTAGAATTTTTATCAAACAGTTTCATCCAAAAAGAGATCATCCTCATCTTGATATCTATTTCAAGAGGATGCCGTCCTAATTCTCCATATATGACGCTAGACGGAGTAGTGGTTTTAAGTTTTAAAATCATTTTGCAGAATTTTAAATGCACTTTCTCAATAACATCGGTGTTTCCATAACCCCAAATTTCGCTTCCATATAGTAGGATAGGTTTCACTAACTTATCGAAGAGGTCCAAGAGACATTTTATTGATAGATTGTGTGAGCGTCCTTTGCGCAGCACTTCATACATAGCATTTGTTGCTTTTTTGGCAAGCTGTAGTTTACACTGTTTAAAAGTTCCAGACCTTGAAAAGGTTATACCCAGGTAGTTGAACGAATCTACTATTTCGAGTGGTTTGTTGTTATATTTTATCGAAATGTTTTTTAACTTTCTTCCTTTGGAGAAAATCATAACTTTGGTTTTTGCAGTATTTACTTTTAATTTCCATACGTTACAGTAATCTCGGAATTTATCCAATGCATTTTGTAAATCTCGTTCTGACTCCGCCATCAGTACTGTGTCATCTGCATAAAGAAGCAGTAGAAGCTTTAGGTAGATACCCATGTCTTCAAGATCTTTGCTGACTGTTGTTAATCCTTGTGTTCCTTGTGAAAGGAGAAAATGTTCTAGATCGTTCAGGTATAACGAAAAAAGGTAAGGTGAGAGATTTTCCCCTTGTCTGACTCCAGTTTCACACGCGAAATAATCTGATGTTTGACCATTGTATTTGAGGCATGATTTTATATTTTGATACATGTTGTAAATGGTCTGGAACATTTTTCCATTAATATCTTTCAGTATCATTTTTGACCATAAAGAGCTTCTGTCAACTGTATCGAACGCCTTTTCAAAGTCTATAAATGCACAAAATAATTTACGTTTCCTATGACTTAATAGTTCTCGTAGTGAATTCAAAACAAAGGCACAATCTACTGTCGAATACCCTTCTCTAAATCCATGTTGGTTTTCATTGATAAGTGATATTTCTTCAGAATAAAGTTTAAGTCTCTCATTTAATACGGATGTGAAAAGTTTCCCAAAACAACTTACAATGGTGATTGGTCGATAGTTTTTAGGATCACTTTTATCTCCTTTGTTTTTGTATATAGGCTTTATTGTTCCCTGCACCCAGCTTTGTGGTATTTTTCCAGAGTCAAAGATAACATTGAATAATTTTACGTAAATATCACCAAAAATATGAAATGAATTCTTAAGATATTCATTTGTGATTCTGTCGTCCGCACTTGCCTTTTCATTTTTCAACCTCTTGACTGCTTTGTGGATCTCCTCCTTTGTGATCGGCGCATTTATTTCTTCATTTTGGCGTATTGATGGATTGAAGTTATCTTTTTGTTGTTGGTCACTTTTGTTCAGCTCTTTAAAGAAAAGTGTTAATTCTTCAAACTTAATGTCAGTTTGTGTCGATTTGTTTTTAGCATTTAAAAGACGCCAAAATTCTTTTGGATCGCTAGTTTTTAGATGGTCTAACTTTTTACTGAATTCTTTCTGATATTTTTTCCGAGTTAAGTTTAATATTTTCTTATATTCTTTCTCCGTTTCGTTTGTCATTCTTTCAAAATATGCAGAATCTCTCCTTCTTCTCTTGAATTTTCTGTACTTCGTTCTGGCGTTTTTACATTTATCATTAAACCATGGCTTGTCGTCATTTTTAAAGCATTTTGAAAGGGATCGACCACTTGTAGTTAATTTTGAACCTAATGTTTTTTTCGCAGATACAAAATACAAATACCAAAACGGGAAATTTGATTATGCTGTATATATATATATATATATGCATATTTCAAGGATTAACCTCTCATCAGCAGCATTTGAATTAAAAACATTGAAAGGTCAAAAACCCAGTTTTGAACGAAAAGTACTCAATACCAAAATAGTTCGAACAGGAAAGCCAAATCCAGCACCGATGATATCGACCATGTGCAGTACAAGGATAGAAACCTGGTGTTTTAAACAATTTTGAATTTTACTATCGGTTTCAACGATAAAAAAGTATCAAAATTGATGGCAAGTTCGTGGCAGACAAGTCTGACGACCTATCTTATAGTCCAATTAAAGACCATTTTCAAACACAGCCAACGTTTTGCAATTTTGTTATTGTTTTCAGAGTGTTTTTAATGGCTTTTATGTGATTGTTTATATGAGAAAAAAACTGTGAATTTTCACAAAGTTATTCTACTTTAATGATTGAACTTTAATTTGTTTTTAATGTCGACTTTTTATCTGAAAAGTAACATTACAAATATTTTTAATATCTCTGCTTTGAAATGAAAAACAGTTTTTGTCGTGTTCTAGGTTTTCTCTCTAATTTGCCATTAAAATGGCCTGGAAAGTGACCAATAGCATCCATTTCAATTTAGCCACAAATATTTGAAATCAATAAAGTTTAATATAAATATCTTCCCTATCGTTGGTAGAACGTAAATATCAAATTTTCTGACAAGAAACTTTTAATAATGACTTGTGATCTTAGAAAGATATCACTAAACAAGGGTAATACCTTTATATTTATCTATATGGTCAACATAGATGTCCTTTCTACAAACAATTCCTCACTTACTACATAGGTAGTTTTATCTAAATAGGCGGGGGTATTAGTGGTCTGATGTAATAATAACGGTAGACAAGAGGTAAAAGTGTAAGTAAGACTTTACAAAATTTACAAGAGTAAAACTTCAATGACCAGAAGGATTTGTCAAAGATTTAGTTCTATATTTTATTTATTTATAGATAATACAAATGTAAATCTATCTAAACAATTGACTAACGGGTATCTTGATAGTAGTAAGAACCAAAAAAAAGTGTGATATACATGTATACTGCTAATTATAATCAACAGTCTTGACGAATACGTGTAGGTAAATTATAATTTGTTTACCAAACTTATATATATATTATCATACTTCTATTTTTTTGTATAAAATAGAATCAAAATTCATTTCATAGTTGATAAAAATAAACCGAGTACTTTTTAAGCTTTCGCAGATTCTATTTTTACCATAGTCGTTAAAGTTTCTGCAAGCGGCCGTTAAATTTTGTGTTCCAGTTATATCCTATTTTCAGTTGCCAGTGCCGTTTCAGTGTCATTAAAGTGAACTAAGCATCCGGTAAAACAATATGATACAAGAACCTATCCTATATCTCGTATATGTGCTTCCCATTCACGTAAAAAAAGAACACCATTCGATTTCTAGGCCTTTGATTGGCTTCAGCGACCGACATTGCAAGTCAGATATAGTAAACACCTCGTGCAAAGGTGTTACCTCTGTATAAACACGTGTTTTATGGCGTCATTCAAGGCCGGGCAACCATGGCAGTTTTCATGTCTGACCTTTTCCCATCTTTCAGTCACGTTATTAGCCCGAGAGTCGAAGGCTCAAGGGATGATATTGACCGTCATGACCGTAGACTGATTTTTGTAGGAAATGATAAATGACGTGTATAACAATCTTAATACCGTATATTTCGATATCAAGAGTTAAATATACAATGCATCATCTTGGATGCATTGACATCTTATTCTATGTTAGTACAAGCAAACAAAAAAAAAATTTATATTATAAATAAAAATGCAAATGAATCAACCTTAAAAAAAATTAACACACTGAAAAAAATATGGTTGCATTTTCCTGTTTTTAGTAGCGTGAGTTGTTTTTTAACGGCCTTGCAACACAATAAAGGTTATATAAAGACAATAAACACGAAAAAGATGATATAATGAACATGTCTCAAATAATCACGGAAATATAGGATTGGGTGAAAACCAAGGAACTGTAAGACCACCGGAAAAGGAAAGAGTTCGGAAGGGACGAAAAATTAAGCTTATGTGGTGTACTATTTGGCGGCCCACAAGGGGAGCTTTTCATTGAATGAAGCGTGATTCTCCACAAACATTGACCCACTACGATCAACCTTTCCGTATTATTGGCATGACAACTCCGCGGACGAGGGTTACTAGTACCATATTCAGCCACCTATAGTACATACTTGGTAACTCTTGTTATAGTAGCACACAAGAACATCTACACATCTTTGTGATAGAAATTGTCAAAGCAGGCATTTTTTAAGCTTAAGTTAGCTACTCCAACTAATTTTTTTAAGTTTCAAATTCATTTATGAAAGCAGCTTAAAACGATAGGTATCTGCTTCAGAAACAGGAAAATATAATTTTTATTATAAAATTTTCAAAATTGCACGGAGTATAGAATTGTTTTAAAAAATGAAAATTTTCACTTCTTGTGCTTTTTTTTCAATTTCCGGTCAGTCGAATTTTTTCTCCCTTTCCTCATAATGGATTTAAACTGTATCCCGAATTTAAATGGCCTAGAGTTACGGCGCTTTTGCCGTTGATAGCAATAAAATTTCAGAAAAATTCCATAAAAAGTAGACAAAATAGCAAAACGCACAAAATTTAAATTTGGCGTGCATCAACGTGCATTCATCAAATAAATTGAAACTTGGGCATTTTGACAGAAATTGCACAGATAAATATGAGAGATACCACTTCTCATTTCATCTACAATAGGGTCACCATTAATTTTAGAATTGAAATATCTACAAAATAACAAATCTCTTAATGAAATGTTTTGTTAAGTTTATAAACTTCCTTACACTGTAAAAATGGTGTTTAGATTTTAAACACAATCCTAAACACAAAATTTGTGTTGAATTTTAAACACGTTTAGCATCTAAACATGTTTAGGATTGTGTTAAGATTAATGAAAATAGTATAGGGAAATTTCTAAGATTGATATTTTTAAGAAGTGAAACATGTTTAGCTTTTACATGTTTAATTTGGAAAGTGTTTAGGATTTAAACACAATCTAAACATGTGTTTAGGGCTAAAAGTGTTTAGATTCTAAAGACCGTTTTTGCAGTGTAATTATTTATCGCATTTGTTCTCAGCGGCATTAATTTGACTACAAGTTTTAGCTTTTCAAAAAGCTGGGGAAGCTTCGCTGTAGCAGCATTTAAAGGAAAGGAAAGTGTATATGGTTTACATTTAAAAATGACAAGTCACTGGTCTACTAGAACTTTATAGTATGTATCAGGAACATGCCTATAATTACAATGCATAAGAAATATTACCGTGAGCTGAAGGTCATTTTATAAGAAAACAACAGATTTCTGTTTAATGTTCAGTTTCTCTGTTACAGTTGCTTTGCCATATTATAATGGTCTCCTTTAAGGATCAGTGGCCATTAAAATTGATATCTTATAACGCCAATAAGTTATTACTGAGTCTTTGTCTAATTGGTCTAATTAAATGATTTTTGAGGACGAATAGTAATGGCTAACTATATATGGAAGACATGTTGCATGCTCCTTATGAAAGTTGGTCAACCGAATGAAAATGAGTGGTTCATAAGTTTCGGGTATAAAATTGCTTGACATAATAGAACATCATAAGAGGTAGCTAAATGTACGCGTCTATAAAGGGACAATTACATGAATTTGCCTGGAAAACTGTGATATATTTCTTTTACACGACAGTCTTAAGTTATTCGGTATACAAGAAACAGAAGGATAACGAACAAAAAATGCTTGATATAGAAGGAATCCATACTTGGCAAATGACATATAGTTGCCGAAAACCTGCGATGGGTAATTTTTGTGACGCCACAGCACCACTATGCAAGACGAGGGATATTAAAAAAGTCACTCTAATTTGTCGCTATATTTGCAAACATTGCAAGTGAATTCTAAAATGAACTGAACGTGAACAAGTATTGGTAAGTCGCCCATAGTTGTTCCAGGTATACGCCCTGGAGACATGACCCGCCTTCCACCACGAGGAGGTACTGGTCGGAATTCTGGAAGACAACTTTTCAGCACGGTGCATTATGCTTTTATAAGCCCAAAGTGTTGCCAAACAAAAAAGCTTATATTTGGATGAAAATGCACAGCATAAAAATAATCTGGACTTGTAAATCATATGATAAACCTGTTGATTACAACAAAATTTATGTAATCTATTCTTGCTCAGCGATCAATAAATATCACGTGATATTTTAGTGAATTAGTCGAGGTCACCTGGTCAAAGCAATTTTAATCAACGGTAAACATTAAATTGTACCGTGTCCAGTTCTGCAGTACACAAAATAGCCTTATCATGATCAAATCGTCTCTTCTCCGGAACTGATTCACGATTATATTTATTGGTTAAGCCAATGAAACGATCTGTTACTTTTGTAACCTTATTAAACAGCCAATCAACGCGTTCATAAGTGATTGATTATTTCAAGATGGCGTGAATATCCTATGAAATTAATAGCTTCGCACCTTGATGCGAAGCAATAACATAGAGTGATTCAATAAATATGAAATATGATTATGAATTTCTTCTTTATCATGGTGTAAAGTTTGGTCTGCATCTAGAAAAGCGGAGAGATTTGATTGGGCAATTTAGTATACTTCAAGGTATTGTATGACATTTTTTTCAAGCTGGTTTTCGGTAAAATATTCCGCATTATTCCCTGAAGAGCCTGGTTTGCAATATAACAGGGTTACCTAATCAACCTCTTTGGGCACACAACCCAGTCACACTTTAAGCGAATCTGTCGGACTGGACATGACGTTTTATGCGCTATATAGTGGACTTTATTCATATACAAAATAAGCACAGCTTTGATCCTTTTTCGCTAATTCATCATCATCAATATCAATACCAGCAAATCACTCTGGCTGTTTTTATTTTTTACACTTTGACCTGTGTACCAACTCCAAACCAAATGTTTGATACTTGACGCTACTGTTCAAAATCATGAATCAATTTACAAGAGTAAGAAACACTTGGTTCTGAACTAAAGTAGCGACTGTAGTTTTGGGGGTGCTATATGATTGGTTTGTTGTCCTTTCTATCTCTGCCTCTTCACACAAATCATTAATAAAACGCAATAAAGATTTTTTTCCCCATTTAATTCCGAAAATTGATTTTAAAGATTTACCAAGTTATATTGCATGTGATCAAATGATCTCGGAGTTTTTAAACAATTTAACAAACGTCAGACGGGAAAATAAAGGTAACAAAAAATCTACCAAACTGTGATGTCCAACCTGGTGTATATAAAAAGTAAAGACAAAACAAGGCAAAGACTACATGTAGTTTAACCCCACTACATTTTATATGTGCTTGTCCTTAGCCAGGAATCCTTGTCAAAGCTTTTGTTTGTCCCTGTCATCTATCTGTGTTTTGTTCTATGTCCAGAAATTGGTCTTTCGTTGATAATTGAGTGATTGATTTTTGATTCTTATGTATTGTATTACATGTAGTAGTCTTGGGTTAATGCAAGACGGCGAGCAGCGACCTCTGGTCATGTTGAAGACTGCTGGCTGTTTTCCATTGTGATTTTTTGACTTTCTGTTTCTTTATGTTGGTTGTGTCGCGTACACTTATTTCACCTTTCTTAATCGTCTATTTAATGAAAAGGCCTAGGCTTGATACAGGCATTTCAAAAGTATTGACAGGTTAAACCAGATTTTATGGCGCCAAACTTCACTTTTTCATTGCGATCTTAGTGAACGTTAACAGAAAACATAAATTGGTAGCGAGAGATAATAGTGGTATATGTAACGAGGTGATCATCTCAGTAAAGCAAATGAAACAATCACTTATCATTGAAAAAAGCTTGAATTTCCTTTTAGAAGTGAGCTCAATAGGATATTAAATTATTATTGCGAACGTTTACTCATCCTTGGAAACCCAGGGATTCTTCTCTCGCTTTCTCAGTCATGTCAGTGATGAACTAGTAGGCAAAAGAAGTACCCCTGGGTTTCCGAGGAAGACGTTTACTGTTTATACGAAATTCTTTATCGACATAATTTACATGCAAGGACTCTCTGCAGATTTAAAATTTTTTTAGTCAATGTCCTATTGTTTTGCCTTCGTATGGGTTCCAAGCGACGTATAGGTCCGCGGGAGCTCTAAACTTGTCGGCAAAAGTCCCATCAAGAGTGCTCAAAACTCGACATCCGATACGGACGCTTATCACACAATGCTAATAGTGATGATCGAAATGGGGGAAAGAAAATTGAACTGTTGTAAAATTTAAAGGCAATTGAAAAAGGAAAGTTTTGAATGTTACGATGTGGTGCATATACATGTATTACGAATAATAAAGAGGAATATACATTTACCCGAAGCAAGAAAATTCTTTACGCACCGGAAGTTTGTACATGTATCCTCCGGTTTAATGGTTTGAACTTTTCTTCAATACCCGCATCTAAGCTCTTTATCTGTTATTTCCCTTTGGTCAATAAAATGATTGAAAGCATTTTGTTCTTTTAATTTTGGTTCATGAAGTTTCTTATCTTCTTTCGATATTTTCTAGAAAAATTGGCAAACATCATAATCCCGAATATCTTTTGTTCTCTTCCGCCTTTTTTCTGTTTGGTATTTGCATAATTATCTAATAAATTCTATTGTATATCTTTAGTAGCCGCATTTTTTGTTGTTTTCAAGAAAGCCTAGCCAGATAATAACCGGTGGTGTAGTGGTAAGCGCGTTGAGCTACTTGGTTCGATCCTTGTCAATGTTGAACGATTCAATTCTCCGACTTTTTCTTGACACTTTATGTGACTACGGTCTCAAAAAACGATAATAGTCCATTAGAAAGAACATAGGGTTGCCCCGTGTAAGGGAAGAACAATACCCCATGCACATTGCAAAAACCGGAGAGGAATTTTCATGAGTACAGAGCTTGTTTGAAAATAGTATGATACTTTTTAAACTAAAATCTGACATATTTGTATTTTAATGTGGTAAATTTCCTTTAATTTAAGAGTAGGTACTCCAGGAATTTTGCAGTCGGGACCGCCTTTCAGATGCTAGACATTTTTGTGTATTACATTTTTTAATACCCCGTGAAACCCTAGTCCAACTACATGTACCTGTGGTTTATAATGTTGATGGCTTCATCTATTTTTTATGTTGTTAAAAAAAAGAAATTCGAAACATCAATAACAGTTTAAATTCTTGAGGCACAAAACCCCCTATTCTTTAGTTTCGATTGAGGCAAACAAAGAAGAAACGAATTTCAAGACTGAAGGCATTGGTTTTCTCAGCTCAAGATTTAATAATCTTATTATTGTATCGAAGGTAAAATACTATAAAACAGTACGAACTTATTTATTAATAAGAAGAATCAATAACGTTTCGGTATAATTCCACAGAATTCCCATTTTGTTGCCATAAACTTATCTTTGATGTTTTGTGGTGACTTTTACTATTTCCTCGTGCTCCTAACGTGGTCCGTTCGTTATGGTATGAAACAATTAAGCAAGATTAGTTAAGTATGTATAATCGTGAACGTCTGCTGGCTTTTTACTGCTTTGTTTGTCGTCTGCTTAAATGACATCCGGGCATCCAGCTAAGACGCCATTACGCTTCCAGCCTATAATGGTCTTATTACAGAAAAATCATATTACCATATAGAAAATACTTTTTGAAGCAGAGAATCGACTCATTAATAAATATATTAAGGTTATAAAAGATTATGCATGCATGTTAATATACAAATGCATTTTAATGTTCTTGATCATAAGAGTTTCTAAACGATTTATAAGAGCTATTGCTCAATTTGATAGTGGCAATGACAGACAAATCGTGTAGATTTTGGTAAAGTATGATATTTTGTTAAATTCAGTAAAGCAGTTAAACAGAACAAAATACTTAAAACTGTTTTCATGTATGAATTAAAATAGTGTGAAATAGGGTTGAAGAATTCTCAGTAAGTCGTACGTCAACACGGACAACTATTGAAATGACTTAATGGTTTTGCAATAAGTAACAAAAGACATGCTAAGATTTTAGGAAATCGTATAAATTTTGTTATATTTCAGATGTATATTTAATTTTATTTAATTCCTTAGTTATTAGAATAGAATTAAGAACAAGTCTTGATTTGTATTTGATTGGCTAATAAATTGTACGTGATGCAACGCATCAAACACATTTCGTCAGAAATATCATTTTTTTCAGTGCAAGCTACAAGCCCGGTAGTTAAAGAACAAAAACAAACAAACAGACATACGACCAATGTTAAATCAAGTACATGTAGACACACATTCGTGTGTACCTACAAGTGCGGGTTTGTTATGTCTTTTTTTTATGGAAAACCTGACCGCTGACACTAGTGTGTCAATGTGTGTTGACAGCTCCATGCCTCATGCACGTAACAGATCCCTTAATTTGTCGACTGACAAATAGTGCAAGGCACAATTTTCTGTCCCTACCCTCCTCACAGCTTCAAAGTATGCTGTTTCGTTGTTTCCCGACCAATCCCCATATTTGAATCGGCTCAAGAAATTTTACGGTAGACACCGTGCACTCGTAGACAAATATGGGATTTCTTTCTCTTAAATGAGCGCAGATGTTGGATTGTCGTATAATTTAGTTTTGTCTTCCTTTACCGGATTTGACACACTGATTGGAAATCAGCAACACGACAGGTGTGCTAAAGCAGGCAGGAACTGCTTACTTTTTCCGGAGCACCTGAGTTCACTCCTCTTACGACTTGAGTTCGCGTAGTTGATTTCCGTTCGTTTAATTTTGTGTTTTGTGTTTCTTCGTGTTTATCGATTTTGTCGGTGCCCTTTCGAACTTTTGACACTCGATGCCCCATTGTTGTCTCTTTGCATCTTTCGCATCACCATTTCTTGTTTAATTTCCATCATTTCATCGCTCATTTATTACCAATTTAGAGTTGCTAAGGATTTGTTGCAGGATTTCGGCCACATCAGGGAAATAGATTTTGAATGAGGATAAAGTTTGGGAAATGGAAATTCGAGGCCAATAGGGGATTAGAGTTTTGACTGCCATTAGAAAAAAGAGTAATAGGTCGAGTTGGCCAAATTTGTTTCTGCAAGAGATCTTACGTTAAAAGAGAACTGCATAAGGGTTCTTTTCCTCGCGAAGAATGTGAAATTTTCCTCAACGCAATCCAACACTTTGGTAATCGGTCAGGTTATTTGGACTATAGTCCAACATCCCGAGCATTTCTTAAGACATGCAGGGCTAGCCCATTCAACCACTTCGGTGATTCTTTGTTGGCAAATTACATTTGTAACCTGACTTTTGTAGCCGGACTCGACGAAGCTTCTTTTAGCGCTTTTCATTTGACCTTCTCCGAACGATGGCTCAAAGGAGCCTGATTTACTATCCTGGTCTTTAAAAGATGCAATTTTTATTTTAAAGGTCTTAGACTTCTATCTAATAGAGCCTATAAAATGGTATTAAAGTTTAAGCAAAGCAAAACGTTGAAAATAAAACACATTTGTAAGAAAAACAATATACCAAAGCATAGATAATTCAAGCATGAAGTTTTATTTGTTTACCCAGTGGAAGAAAAACCAGAAACCTTTGGAATTTAACAGTATTGAATAAAAACACCAAAATTATGATTCACACATATTAAAAAAAATTTAACAATTCATTAATTAAAAAGCTTGAATGAGTACGAATCGATCAATCAAATCAATAGTGATAAAAAATCAAAGTTTTCTTATAAACAAATGATATTGAAAATAATTAAGTCCGTTTTAATTAATGTATTTCTTCCTCTGCCTCTAAGAAAATAACAATCGTAGTCTTTGAATAAAGGAAGATATTTCTTCGATGATATAAACATAAATAAAGGTTTTCAACAAAATTTTAAGGCTTTGAATTAATCCTTTAGGTTGATAAAAAGTGTCTTATTAATATCTGTATTAAAAATTGACCACTTAAAACCAAAAGTGCGCTCCTCTTTTATCCTTACGTAATTGATGTATGATGATTCAATTAAGGTAGAACTGTTGGTCTTTATATTCCAGGATTATTTTCAAATTTTATAACGGAAGGATTACCCAACAATGGCAATACCGAACTGTCAATGTAAAAAGGCCGTGCTGGGTTGATTAAATTAAACTCATCCGGTTTTGCAAACGTTCAACTGATAGATTCCTTCCTTCTACGGAAGTCTTGATCTTTTTTATGATTTAATTACTGTTTTGATGACACGTATGCAAATAGCGATGCTCATGTGTTAGTATAGAAGGATATTGTATATTAACAAAAGAAATATCTACTCCCTATAGATAAACGAGAGATTGGTACCCGCATTAATAAGCTTTCAACATTTTAAAACCGAATTCAAACAGATTTTTTTGGGGTTTATATGCAATATTCATATTCTTAAGCCTTTTCTGTTTGTTTATTTGTTTAATGTCTGAAGATGAAGTTGTGTGGGGTGCTTTTAAAACCTCACAACTTATAGCGAGCATAGCTCGCAAGCGGGCACGAAGTGCCCGCTCGAGCGGAGAGCTCTACGGTATTTGTTTCCGCGAGAAATTTGCTAATGCTGATTTAGATTTTTTATGGTCCGGAAAGGGTTATTATTTTTACAGGTCCGGAGTGAATGTTAAAATAATTTATAAGAAAAGAAATAATGCTTAAAAAAATCATAAATCGCGTTTTTTACAAGAAAATAATATTCTTAAAATAATAAATACACATAAGCTGCTCGTTTCGTCTTGGTTATATGCACGTACGAAACTAACGTGTCTCGAAGCTTAATCGCCCCATACCATCTCGCCCCAAAATAAGCAAATGGAAATATTGGAAATTAAATGATAGCGATATCCCTAAATGTCGACATTTAGAACAAAAAACGTAGTCCCTTTAAGCTATGCTCGCATTTAGGCAATGCCTACTCCATATTATCAAAGTTGTTGCCTTGTGGGGGTGCAGTCCATAATGCAATGTGGCTAAATATGTGACCCTCGTTAGCCGGGTTGTCAGATCTTTAATACGGAAAGCCTAACCGCTGAACATAGTTGGCCAAAGTGTTTGGAGAATGTTACGTTTCATGCACGTAAAAGATGCACAAAATGAGTAAATTTACCACCCTATACCCACCTCTCACCCTTCCAAAGTGGTTTTAAAAAATTATCGTTCTTTGTTTCCAACTACACCCCAATATATATCATCATTTCATATAACGCTCATCATGTTCAACGCCCTTATATAACCTATATAGTGTTGTTTTATAATGCGAGTGAGTGATTGAGTTGTTGTTTTACGCCCTTGTAATGCTATATAGGTTATTTATAATTGACCATTTTCACAGCTTTTTGTTCAACTTTTCAAAAATCTTCTCTGAAACTGCTTCGTCAAATGAAATGAAACTTGGTTGGGTTGTTCTGTAGTATGTGGTCTACAAAATTATCAATCCAATTGAATCGACAAAAAATATGGCCGCCATGGCCAAAAATAGAACATAAGGGTAAATGATGTTTTTTTTTGCAAATAACTCAAAAATGGTAACAGATATTAAAATTCTGTTTGGGTAATAATGATCAGCACATACCTGCCCTGAAGTTTTGAAGAAAATCTGACAATGGTTGTAGGAGTTATTGGCCGTTTTCTTGTTTCTTTTTCTTTAAATTTTGCTCTTTTAAGACTTAGATCTTGAAAACTATACAAGATATTTGAACATTTTAAATTGCATATGGTTAAGCACATAGAGATCTAAAATATGTAATGGGGTCAAAAGTTGTAAGACCTTTCTTGAAAGGAGTTGTTTCCCTTAGAACATTAAAACTGATAATTCCACAGAGTACCAGTCCTTTGTTAAAATATCCAGCTTATAAGTATCATCGAATACAAGGTGAGCGATCCAGGCTCCTGGGAGCCTCTAGTTAAACGCGTTTTGGTATAGTATTTTGGAATACCTGGATCGATAATCGCTAGAAATTCCTGAGGGTAATCACAAGACTGGTCGCCAGACTTCACTGACACGAATTTACCATTATTTTTCTAATATTTTTTTATTATTGGAATTCCCGACTGGTAATTTCTAAATTAATTGAAACACCCGATATCCTCAGTGCTGGATTTGGCTTCCCTGTTCGAATCTTTTGGCTTTGAGTACTTTTCATTTTGGTTTTTGACCTTCCAATATTTTGACTCAAATGCTGCTGATGAGAGGTTACTCTTTGAAATATAGATATAAAGCCTAACCAAATTAACCATTTATATACCCTTTTTGGTATTGTATTTTGATAGCAAAAGAGACTTTTAAAATTTTACATGCTGTCATTTATTTTCTTTGTAAAACAATGTTTTTTGTATTAGATACAAGTCTGGCAAAGAAAACTAAAATTTTGATTATATTACGTCCTCATATCTACATATTGTACATGTTTTCTATATTTAAACCCAAGAATGTGTTTAATTGTTTTGTCAAGGGCTATTTTTCTGGAATTTATATACCGAAATTAATACTAATCAATTACCCCGAATTAATATCATATTTAAAAGCAAAGCCTAAATTATTACAAGAAGATAAGAATGGCACACTGAATTTATAAATTCTAAATATTTCAAAACTACTACTCGAATTTGCCGAGCGTCCCTGTATACCAATACATGTATATAGGAAGCAACCCCCGGGGGTTTTAAGCTCGAGGAAACCCAAGGTGGCCCTCGTGTGCATAGATTAACAGGTAATAATACGAAAAACCTGACCGATTTGGTTACATGCGCTTGTCAGTGAGCTTTTACCGACAAGCTTAGCACTGCTGTAGGTCTTTTGGCAAACCGCGACTGGAGGACCATAAAAGAGAGATCATAATTTCAAATTTTGTTCATACACTGTCATGATCGTGTGAAGGATTGGACCGATCAATGAGTGAGTTGGTATTTTACGCCCATGCAACGCTGTAAAGGTTATTTACAGGCGATGAACATGAAAAGGGTGATAAAATGAGCATGAAATGATGATGATAAATAAATTGTGGGGGTGGGGTGGGAAACAAAGGACCGGTAAATTTTGAAGAACCACAGGAAACAGGAAGAGGTGGATAGGGGCGGAAAATTTAGCATATGTGGTGCACTACTTGGCGGTCCACAAAGAGGTCTTTTACGTGCATGAAGCGTGGCACTCTTCACACACGTTGGCCCACTATGGTCGGCGGTCAGGGTTTCCGTATTATAGACCTGATAATCCTCGCGGACGAGGGCCATCCTATTCATCCACATAGGGTACACACTTGGTCGCTCTGTGGGCTGAGCACTGACCCGACGTCAGAATCCCAAGACCCCTAGTCGCCTCTTATAACAAGCTAGGCTCTGCTGGTCTGTGAATCGTGACGATATACTATCGGTACAGAAAACAGTAGACAGGTATATGCCTATTCTTTAAAAACTGAGCTGTCATTTTTGTAAGCTAGGGCTATTAAAAATAATTAACCAAACTTGAGTGAGTTGGTGTTTTATGCCCTTGCAACGCTATATAGGTTGAACATGAAAAGAATGATAAAATGAACATGAAATGATGATGATAAATGAAAAATGTGGGTGGGGTGGGAAACAAATGAACAGTAAATTTTTGAACTACAGGAAAAAGGGAGAGGTGGGTAGGGGATCTTTACGTGCATGGAGCTTGGCATTCTCCACACATGTTGGCCTACTATGGTCAGCGGCCAGGGTTTCCGTATTAAAGACCCGACAAGCCCCGCGGACGAGGGCCAATCTTTTCAGCTACCTAGGGTATACACTTGGTCAGTCGTTCTTTGAGCTGAGCACTGACCCGACGTCAAAATCCCAAGTCCCTTAGTCGCCTCATACGACCTGCTAGGCCTTGCTGTGGATCTTTTCGCCACCCGGGCCCAGCACGGGATTTGAAGGACCAATTTAAAGTTCAAGAGAAAAGACATACCAGATAAATTTCCTGACTTGCAGTGCATTTCAAAAATAATGTTTGCATGGTTAAACCAGGTTTGATAACTCACCAAAAAAAGAAGGATTTGATATCACTTCAATTGTGATTCAAGGGCTATTAAGTTATTAATATCAGAGTGTTAGTTTGATTGATTCACCTTTAAATGTTTAAATTCATTGAACATTTAAATTGAAATTAAAAAGCAGAGATAAATGGTGAAAGGGACATGTTTTTGGTCTGTCTGTCTTTCAGTTGCAATAACTTGTAAGAAACTACTTGTATAGAGTTTCATAGGACTTTCAAACAGTCTTTGATACTAGTAGATATGAAACCTCTATTCTTGAATTTTTGCCAAACAAGCATTAAGCCATTTAACAACGATATAATTCCCAGTCTTTATTTTCAGAAAGCATTCAAAGCATTGTATTCATCAGAACCCTTACAGGAAAACGGTACCTTGTACCACTGCAAGGTTATCTTAAGAAGAAGTGATGTAAATGGAAATGTGAAATCTAAATACAGAGCAGGTTTCCCGTTATTGTTACGTGATTCATGGGCTTGTGAGGAAGCTCTCCTTCACAATTGCAGAATCAATATAAGCGTAGCGATAATGCAGCATAGGGGCAACCAAATATCGGTAATCCGAAAAAAAAAGACAGACTCCTATTCTGAATAGGAGTCTGTCTTTTTTTTCGGATTACCGATATTTATGGTAAACCGTTGTACATTTATCACATATAATGTATAGCGATTTTATTGTCCTAGGTCAAATCACCCCCTGTTTACCGAATACATGGGTTTTAAAATATAAAGAACATGGACATAAAATATCCGTTACAGTTGATATTTTGCATATACTTTTTTCCTATAGTACCATGGTCCATGGTCATCTACTTCCTGTTTACCGAATACCTAAGTTTTTACAACGTTCACAAGGCTTAATTTAGAGAGCGAACGTATTATTCTTACCATAATCTCACGTATCTACTTGTTTTTACTAGGAATGGTAAATGATTAACAAAATTATATTTTACAAAAGCAAAGGTTAGTGGTCACAGGGAGACAACTCAAAATCAAAAGTCGCAAGCATCCCGATTTTTTTTTACCGTGAAAGGAAAACCATGCTGTAATTTGAACACGACATGTAGAACAAAACCCATTACCTCTGAAATACAAATGACAACAAATGTGTAATTTTATTAACTGTGTAATGAAGTGTCCTCCACCAGTACTTAAATTTCGATACACCGTTTTTACAATTTATTTTTGATAGTAGTAGGGCGTATGTACACAGTTCTAATTTTACGCAAGGGAAAAAATATAATCATGGGTTACTGTGCAATACCTAGTGTTTTCTCGTAGCAAAGTCTTATACAAGAAGCAGAGGTACTAATGGGATATCCGAATGTCAAAAGTCCGAAAGGGCAGAGACAAAACCAGTAAACACCAACAAGAACGGGACAAAAACAGACAACATGTAAAACATGGAAACACAAAATAACTGAATGTCAATCAACATCGCGAAATCCAGTCGAAACAAGAGTGAACTCAGGTGCTCCGGAAGAGTAAGCAGTTCTTGCTTGCTTTAGCACACAAGTGCTTTTTCGAAGATTGTCGTCTTTCAAAAATATCGAAGAAAATGCTAAAAAATAACAGAAAGAAGAGACAAAAAATTAAAGAAATTCCGTTCTTTGTGATCATAGTTAAAACATGCACGTTAATTTTTCAGGTTGAAATTAAGATTGTCCAAACCATCTTCCAAGATCATGGGATTAGGAAATCTGGAAACTTTTGTCTTTAATGAACAGAAGTATTGAGCGAGTGAGTGAGTTGGTGTTTTACGCCCGTGTAACGCTATATAGGTTATTAAAAGGCGATGAACATGAAGAGGATGATAAATGATAAAATGAACATGAAATGATGGTGATGATGATAAATGAAATATGGGAATTTGGTGGGAAACAAAGGAACGGTGAAGAACCACAGGAAAAGGGGAGAGGTGGGTAGGGGCGGAAAATTAGCCTATGTGGTGCACTACTTGGCGGTCCACAAAGGGGTCTTTTACGTGCATGAAGCGTGGCACTCTCCACACACGTTGGCCCACTATGGTCGGCGGCCAGGGTTTCCGTATTATAGACCTGACAACCCCCGCGGACGAGGGCCACCCTATTCAGCCACCTAGGGTACACACTTGGTCGCTCTGTGGGCTGAGCACTGACCCGACGTCAGAATCCCAAGACCCTTAGTCGCCTCTTACGACAAGCTAGGCTCTGCTGCGGGCCAATTCGCCACCCGGGCCCCGCACGAGACCAGAAGTATTGATCATTAGTTCAATTAATCAAACATGCAGTCTGCAAAAATATCGAGACCCCTAAAATCAGTCTCATCTATCACGGGGTAGAATGTCTAAGACTTAATCTGCATGGTACGAAGTGGACTAGAAAATTTGGGCTGGTAATAAAAAAATCATCATGTAAACATCCGCTTCGGAATGCAGACAGTAAGATATAATTGTAGTTTTTAAACTCCTGGTAGCTATTCTTAGCTGAAAGTATGTGCAAGATGTACCTTTTTAGCTCTTTTGCCATCATTATGCGTCTGTCGTCTGTTAACAATTTCAAAAATCTCTGAAACAATTTAACTGAAACTTTGCAGGAATGATATATGACATGTTGGCAACAAACGATCCTCATTTTAAAATGATTAGATTAAAAAAAACATGGCCGCTGTAACTAAAATAGAACATAGGGTAATATAACTTAAAATGGCTTATAACTCGGCAACCATAACAGATAGAAAAAAATCCGAAGGATTTTAGGCTCTTCAGAATTAAAAGCTCTACTTTTTGGGTCGAAGTTGTCAGATGACCCTTGATAGGGGTTATGGTCCTTTAAAGGTAAAAAAGCGTTTTTTCATGTTTTTGCACTATAGAATGAAAACTATTGCAGATAGAGAAAAGCTGTTGCTTAAATGTTCAGCTCATTTAGCTCTACAAAAGTCTCCATAGGGTCGAAGTTGTCAGATAAAACAGACCCTTAAAAGTTGAATAAAAGTGTTTTTTCTTATTTGGAATGAAAACTATTGCAGATAGAGATACGCTTTTTTTTTGCTTTAACATTCAGCCATTTAGCTATACAAAAGTCTTCATAGGGTTGAAATCAAGATCAGGTGAGCAATTCAGGCTCCTGGGAGCCTCTTGTGTTGTCTACTTTAAAAGATTAAAAGTGAGTGAGTGAGCTGGTGTTTTACGCCCATGTAACGCTATATAGGTTATTTACAGGCGATGAACATAAAAAGGATGAACAAATGAACATGAAATCGAAATAATGATGATACAACAAATATGGGGATGGGATGGGAAACAAAGGATCAGTAAATTTTGAAGAACCCGTGGAAGAACCACATAAAAAGGCCTATGTGAAGTGGGTAGAAAATTAAACTTAAGTTGGACGTTCTCCAAACATAGGGCAATATAATTGTAATAACAAGCCTTACAACTGTATTGTAATGAAAATTAAAATGAATTAAAAGCAGCATTTTTAATCGCACATGATCATGATGGTCCGAGCCACATCAGGGGCCCCCAAGGAACGGTCCTTTGCCAGATATTATTCCTTATCTATATTAATGGTTTTGCAGAGTTAAATTAGACTTTTCGCTGATGATAGCATAATTTATAAAGAAATAAATAAAGAAGGAATGTGTCCATGGGACAAGGATGCCTCCGCTAGGACCCA
The DNA here is from genome assembly GCA_963971305.1 of Arcuatula senhousia. Lineage (NCBI taxonomy): Eukaryota > Metazoa > Mollusca > Bivalvia > Mytilida > Mytilidae > Arcuatula > Arcuatula senhousia. Next base: position 29,051,154 of record OZ020311.1, on the reverse strand, counting down.
AACAGGAAGTGCATGTCCGACAGACATGAAAGTCCCTTAGGTCGTACAGTTTGTCATACTGAACAATCCTACCAAGTTTAAAATCATACCCACGTACAGTTTCTGAGAAAAGTTTGATGGAATTTTTCAAGTTGATTTTTATATCGGCCTAGTCTCAAACAGGAAGAAGATGTCCGACAGGTCTCAAAATTGCCTGGGACGTATAGTTTGTCATACATAACAATCCTTCAAAGTTTCAAATCATTCTCATGTTCAGTTCCTGAGAAAAGCTTGACGGAAATTTTCAAAGTCATTTTCACATATTTTCACAGCGGCCTAAGTCCTAAACAGGAAGAAGATGTCTGACAGGTCTGAAAATCGCTAAGGACGTTTAATTTGTCATACTGAACAATCCTACCAACTTTCAAATCATTCTCATGTATGATTCCTGAGAAAAGCTTGACTGAAATTTTCAAAGTCATGTTCGCATATTTTCACATTGACCTAAGTCCCAAACAGGAAGTAGACATTCAACAGGTCTCATAATCGCTAAGGACGTTTAGTTTGTCATACTGAACAATCCTATCAACTTTCAAATCATTCTCCTGTATGGGTCCTAAGAAAAGCTTGACGGAAATTTTCATAGTCATGTTCACATATTTTCACATTATCCTAAGTCCCAAACAAGAAGTAAATGTTGGACAGGTCTCAAAATGGTTTAGGACGTATAGTTTGTCATATTGAACCATCCTACCAAGTTTCAAATCATTCTCATGTACGGATCTTAAAAAAAGCTTGACGGAAATTCGTACGTACGGACTGACGGACATGAGTAAAACTTAATGCCCCCCGACATGTTGTCGCGGGGGCAAAACAATCAAGATGATTTCAATCAACTACATATAGACTTTGACGCTGACGCTCGATGGGAAGCAGATTGGCTGATGCATATGACCTTTCATCCAGATATGTGTACCAAGCTCACAATATCTCACCAAACAGATTTTTAGTTAGTTATTGCTTTACTCCCAAGCAGCACAATTTCGGCTATATCCGGGTAATGAACATGAAATGGGCGATACAATGAACATGAAATGATGATGAAGTGGAGGAAATGGGGACACAAGGCCAATCGGGTAGGAGAGTTTTGACTGCCACTGGAAAAAAGGAGTGATGGGTAGGGAAGGGGAATTAACTTTTCTTCATAACTACATTTTACATGAACATATTCTGGAATCAGTTTCTTCAGCAAAATATTTGCGAGTCACCTTGCAATTAAATTTAAAATGGAACATTGTCTCCTATGGGAATAAATCACTTGGTTTTCTTAAAAGAAATCTTAAAGTATCAAATACAGAAATAAAATCAAAAGCTTATAGAGCTCTAGTTCGGCCTAAACTTTAATATAGTTGCACTGTTTGGGACCCCCACACCAAAGAAGTTATACACCAGATTGAAATGGTCCAGAGGCGGTCGGCTCGCTACGTATTTAATAACTACCATAACACTAGCAGTGTGTCTAACATGATAGAAACACTACAATTGCCAACATTAGGTGAGTGCCGCCTCATAACTCGATTAGTAATACTTCATAAAATAACGCACTGCTTAAAAACCATACCTACTGATCCTCTCATAACATCAGACAAAAGAACAAGACAACACCATCACCAAACATATAGACATATACAAACAGCAAAAGATTCTTACTCATGGTCATTTTTCCCACACACAATACTACAATGGAAAGCTTAAACACAAAACATCATATTGACATTTTCAGAAAATAGCTCACTTCAGCTGTTATCCACCCAATCCTTCACATTTAGATTTTGACAGATCATTTTTAATTGTGAGTGACTGAGTTAGTGTTCTACGCCCGTGTTATTTACAGGCGATGAACATGAAAAGGATGATAAAATGAACATGAAACAATGATGATAAATGAAATATGGGGATGGGGTGGGAAACAAAGGAACTGTTAATTTTGAATTATGACTGATTCGTTTTTGTCATTTTCTCTGGACTATGAGATTGATCATTCAAGTTCGGTAGTTTTGTTATTACCTTTATTTGAAGAACCAAAGGAAAAGGGAGGAGGTGGGTAGGGGCGGAAAATTAAGCCTATGTGGTGCACTACTTGGCGGCCCACAAAGAGGTCTTTTACGTGCATGAATCGTGGCATTCTCCACACACGTTGGCCCACTATGGTCGGCGGTCAGTGTTTCCGTATTATACACCTGACAACCCCGCGGACGAGGGCCTACCTATTAAGCCATCTAAGGTACACACTTGGTCGCTGTGTGGGCTGAGCACTGACCCGACGTCAGAATCCCAAGACCTTTAGTCGCCTCTTAAGACAAGCTAGGCTCTGCTGCGGACCTATTCGCCACCCGCCCGCACGGGACTCATTTTTCAATTTTCCCATTCATGTATATACATGTATATGACAATACATCAATATTTTTTCCACAGTCATACACTCTGTAAAATTAAGTATGCATGCACAGAACATTTTGTGGTGTATGTGCATACATGTATAAGTAGTCTGTCACACTTTGGAATTACAGAGTACCTTTATCATGTTTGTTTCTAATTAAAGCCAAACCATATAAACTGCATAAGTCACAGACTGAGGAAGACCTTGACTCTGGCTCTGCATGTCAACAATTTTATTTTTAGGAGCCCCGGAATTGCAGTCGTATTAGAAAACCAAGGGAATAAAAGTCCAGCGCCAGCGATGCCATTACATGTTAGCACAGGTGAACTCCAGAAAGACACAGCAACAAGGTGGTCATGTACAGTACAGAGGCGAAAATATAGCGTTTCTACTGCGAATTCAGTCTGGCATGTTGATACCCACCACACTTCAATATACATGTCACTTATACATGCAATAGATTAACAAATTAAGTCGGACAATTGCTTATTACAAATGAAGGTTGAAGATTTGAGGGCCATGTACTAAGTATAAACATGATTAAGTTTTCAATTTGTCGTTAGTCCACAAATTTTGGTGAATGCTAATACTCCAAAATCACTTTAGGGGTTTGTGAATTTTTCACATTGATTTAGTACATGTACCATTAATAGCGTGACTGGAGGATTTGCAAATTATTAAAATTCATCCAAATCCTTAGCTTCCAGTATTTTTGAAATATACTTACAAATGTTTGTCAACAGGGTCTTTAATTTGTGACTTGGGCAGACTGTCACTATTGTAGTTGCTAACATGTAAGTCAATGGTTGTGTGTATTGTAGATGATACATATATATGTGTACATCTTTTAGAATAATAGATGGAGTTTCATTTCATGTACATGTATACTTGGTTATACTTAGTGGTGTGCATTATGTAACGTTTTTGCACCCCCTTTTGCTGAGAAATTGGGGGCCAAAATTAGAACTTTTTAGCACACCTGGACCGAAGGTCCATACAAGCTATTGCCATCACTTGGCGTCCGTCGTCGTTATTATTTTTCAAACGTTAACTCCTCAAACACCATAAGTCCAATGGCTTTTAAATTTGGCACAGTTGTTAATTAGCATAGGTAGTATAAAACTAGCGTGGGGATTTTTGATTCGTTGAAACACTTGGCTGCCATGGCTGAAAATAGAACATAGGTGTAAATTGCAGTTTTTTGCAAATAACTCCAAAACGGTTACAGATATCAAAATTCTGATGAGTGACAAAAGTGATCAGCATCTCAAGATCTACCTGCTCTGAAATCTTCAAGAAGATCCAACAATCAACATTGGAGTTATTGCCCTTTTTCTGGATTTTTTTCCAATTTTTTTTCACTTATATAGCCCTATATCTTGAAAACTATACAAGATATTACAAAAATTTAAGTTGCATATGATTAATCACATCAAGATCTACATTCCATGTATGTAGGTCAAAGCTGAAGGACCATTTCTTTTAGGAGTTATTATCCTTAAAACAACAAAATTTACAAATTTTCATTAGTTTTCCCCTGAATTTCAAAGATTTACTTGTATGACATGGTAAGACCAACTGCATCTGAACATGGCACACTTGTTTAATAGCTTATATGCTACAACTCTGTCGTTCAGATTTTTGATTCGTAAAACAAACATGGCCGCCATGGCTACAAATAGAACATAGGGGTAAATGGCATTTGTTTGCTAATAACTGTAAAATGGTTTAGATATCAAAATTGTGCAAGAATCAAAAGTGAAAAGCATATTAAGATCTTCCTGTCCTGAAATTTTAGAAAAGATTTCACTGCTGATGTGGGAGTTATTGCCCTTTTTCATAATTTTTGCCAAATTTTGCGCTTATTAAGCCCTACATCTTGAAAACTTAATATGATATTTTAGAAATTTAAATTGCATATGGTTAAGCACAATAATATCTACAAAATTTGTGTATCTGTGTAGTTCAGGTGAGCAATTCAGGCTCCTGTTCTTTTTCCTAATTTTGCCAAATTTTTAAGCCCAATATCTTGAAGACTAATCAAGATATTTTAGAAAAATTTAAATCGCATATGGTGAAGCAAATTTATGTATCTCTGTAGTTCAGGTGAGCGATTCAGGCTCTTGGGAGCCTCTTGTTTGAATATATTTTCTGATTTGATTTGAACCCGTGCGGGTTCCGGGTGGCGAATAGGCCCACAGCAGCGCTAAGCTTGTCGGTGAAAGTCCACTAAAGAGCGCTCAGAAACCTGACATAAGTTCAGGCCGCTTTGCCCACAAAGCGACTGGGATGTGTGCCCCAGGTGGTTGAATGGGGCAGCCCTGACATCGAGAGATGCAGGGTCGTCAGGCGATAATGCGGAAAACCTGACCGCAAACCATAGTGGTGCACCATGTTTGGAAAAATGTCACGTTCCTCGCACGTCAAAGAACCCTGCTGCAGGTCTCGGTAAGAGAAGGACCCGTAGGATCCCCATGCAGGAGGCTATATTTCCCGTCCCTACCCACCGCTCCTTTTTTCAGTGGCAGTCAAAATGGCCTTGTGTCCCCATTTCCTCCACTTCATTATCATTCCATGTTCATTACATCACCACTCTATGTTCATCTCCCGGATATAGCCGAAATCGTGCTGCTTGGGAGTAAAGCAATAACTAATTAACTAACTAACTAACTAACTATTCAAGTAGTGCATGTAGTGAATATACATGTACATGTTCATAACTGAGGATTTATTTTTGTGACCAATCCCGTATTCCCGTTATAAAAGAAGTGGCTAATAGGGGGAGTTTATTTGTAAGTGTAAATTTTATGAGTAAACTTGACATTACTGTGTTTATAGAATACAATAAATTTGTTTGATATCTTATATTTCTTTTTAAAAAGTCAGGATTTTGCCATCCTCCCACAGCCATCACCTACATGTAGGCTAACTATGATGTTATGAGGGTACAATATAAATGTATTAATTTGTTTTCTTGTGAAAAAACCATTTGCCTTTAATTGTTTTAAAACAATTCAAGCTGTTCCTATACTTAAGGCCTTTTTATATATCAGGTAGGGCATAGTGGTACAAGGAGGGACAGACTCATCCCTTATCTCCCTGCTTCAGTCTGCAATACGTTCAAAGCGGCAGCCTGTTTTTTTTATTTCCAGTGCCAAAGGTTGGTGTTACAAGCAGGATTCGTACTGATCACCAGGGATGGGCACAATTACTTAGAAATGTAATATATTTTTGTGTAATCAATTAATAATCGATTACAAATGTATATAATATGTAATCAATTACAATCGATTACTTTAGAGGAAGTAATCGACAATTACTTTCAATTACAAACCTTAAATATAGCCATAATACAAAAAATACATGTTATAGCAAAGAAACATTGGTACATATCTACATTTTGAATTCTAAACAGTAGAGCTTTTATCATGTTTATGCATTTGACATGTCTGAAATTTTAGTGTTACATTTTATGAAATGTTTCATCTTTAAGTCTACAACGATCTGGCCTGAATACATTTCCAGAAATACTGAATAACCTCTCCACAGGTGCTGACGAAGCCGGCAAGGAATCTCTTAGCCAAAAATGATAGAATTGCCAAATTTTTACAGTTCAACTTCCAATTATCAAGAGCATTCCCTTCAATACATGGTTCCATTAAGTACTTGTTAAGTTCAATTTTAACTGTATCCCCTGACATTGGTATAGCTCTTTGTTTCTTTGGAGTCATTAAACTCAGTAGCAACCTTCATTCTCAACTCATGGTTTTTTTAGTGGAAGTGATTCATCAAGAGTATTCATTACTATGTGTTAGGATGCTTTTATATTTTCTGACTTTTGGTAGAATTTTTTCCTCCAAAGTTTCAGGGTCATCACTCCATCTCCATTTTATAGTAGGGTCTAATGCAGATGCCACAAGGCAACATTCGTCTGACAAACATTTACTAAGTATCTTATGTAACGAAGACTTAAAATGTTGAAATCATTTTGTAGTTGTAAGTAATTGAGATCTCATCTAACTGTTTCTATATACCTATATAAGGGTATTATCAAGATGGATGAGAATGACTTGTCTTTTCGCACCATTATAATTGCATCAGCAAAAGGCTAAAGAACTAAAAAGAGTTCTTTTAGCACTGTTCTTTCATAACTGGATAATTTATGAGGGGCACCTGTTTTTGTAAGTTTTTGCTCTGGACCTTCTAAAAAGATCGTATCATGGTGATTAGTGAGGTCCATCTGGTAGTATTATTGCATTTAAGCCTTTTTTCATTTTCAAGCATTTCTGAAGCAATTACAGTTTTTCTGACAAATTTTACGAAATTGCTTGCTTTAGTAACAACACTTTTCATACTTTGACCTGTATGTTTTAGGCCATTTTTTACAACTAGTTGAATGGTATGTGCAAAACAATGACTCAAGTTAGGAAAGTTTTCTTCAGGGATTTCTATGTTTTCAGTTTCAGTTGTATCATATTAAGTTTTATCTTCCGACAGATTTTCATCATCAGAGGATTGCTCGTCTGAAACTTGAAACCCAGGCAATGAAAAATCTAAAGTTTTTTTTCATGTTAGAAGCATTATCAGTTACTACATTAGTGACTTTATTGGAAATTTCAAAAGAAGAAACAGTTTCCTCATACTCTTATAATTATTGTTGTATATTTACACTTGTATGCCTGCCCTTGAAGATATCAAAACAGATTGAAGTTTCCAATCCAATATAAAATGCCTAGTGATTCCAAGGAATGCTCTAATTTGTCTGTTAGACTATATATCAAGTGTAAGGCTAATATAATCAACAGATTTCAGTTTGTCTTTTAATGCCAATTCAACCTCCTCATACACTATGTTTAATAAAGGTATTAACAAAATTACCAAACTTGGAAAATCTATCTCAAATGTCCATTAGACGAGACAAAACAAGGAAGACATACCGGAAAAATTGAAGACCGCAATGGTCCTGACTTGGTACAGGTATTTCAAAAGAAACGTTGGGTTAAACCAGGTTTTAAGGCGCGCCAAACCTCCTTCTTCCATTGCGATCTTTGGGTCCGGTAGTTGCACAAAACACAACAGTTTGTGATTACATATCATGGATGCTATGGTGATCATCTCAGTACATCAATCAGCCAAACACTAATCAAAGCAAGAACTAACCATTTCGTCTAAGAAGCAGAGGTACCAATGGGGTATCCGAATGTCAAAAGTCCGAAAGGGCAGAGACTAAACCAGTAAACACAAACAAGAACGGGACAAAAACAGACAACACGTAAAACATGGAAACACAAAACAACTGAATATCAATCAACAACGCGAACTCCAGTCGAAACAAGAGTGAACTCAGGTGCTCCGGAAGAGTAAGCAGTTCCTGCTTGCTATAGCACACCCGTCGCGTTGCCAATAGTCCATTCAGCGTGTCAAATCCAGTAAAGGAAGACAAAACAACACACTATGACAAACCAACATCTGCACTCATCTGAGAGATCGAAATCCCATATTTGTCTATAAGTGCATGATGTCTTCCGTAAAATTTCTTGAGTGAAGACAGCAACCGAGGAGCAACATAACCCTGTGTGAGCAATTTTTGCGTCAGACGTGTCGCTCTGCTAAGGAAATCGATGTAAGTCCCGCACGCTCTGGAGTAACGAATCAATTGAGATACGTAAACTCCATAAGCTGGAGCTGACGGAATATTGCTACACAAGAAGGGGAAGTTGACGATTGGAAAGTTGAAGTCATCACGTTTGTCATAGAGCCTTGTTGAAAGTCTTCCTTGAGAGTCAATTTCGAGATGTAGATCTAAATATGAAGCAGACTTCCTAGAATCCGTTGATCCGTCTAACATGATATTGAGTTTTCCTTCCAGTGGCTGATAACGAAGAACTAATTTTTTAGAGATCGTATGAGACGTATTTTCTTATAACCTTGGTTTAATAGTCGGTTACGGAGAAAGCGGTGCCGGATTAAAAAAATCTGAAAAATGTGTGCAAGCCCCGGCATGCATATCGAATTTCCTGTGAAATATAGACACCGTATGCAGGTGACGTTCAGTTTAGGAAAATTAATAATTTTAAAATTTTAAGTGATTAATGGATAGGTATCTGTTTCCTTGAGAGGATTTCATATTTAGGGTCAAGAATGTTAATAAGCTTATTGAAATGTGGATTCTCAACATATTTATTTTATTTTCTAGTCATGAAGGGGGCAAGATTTCGCTGTTTATTTTGTTCTGCTTCTTGGTCGTACGTAAATTGCTCATTGTGGTGTTTCCTCTGAAATAAGGAAAATCAATTCTTTTTAGAAAGGGAATTATGTGCAGTTTTAAACATCAAATTTTGCCAATTTTAATTAAGAATAATAAATCAATAATTGCATTGGGTAAACAATGGGTGTGTTTAAAAAAAATGTGGTGCACTACTTGGCGGTCAACAAAGGGGTCTTTTACGTGCATGAAGCGGCGTGGCACTCTCCACACACGTTGGCCCATAGTACTATGGTCGGCGGTCAGGGTTTCCGTATTATAGTCCTGGCAACCCCCGCGGACGAGGGCAACCCTATTCAGCCACCTATGGTACACACTTGTCGCTCTGAGGGCTCGATTTGGACCTCAGTGACAGTAAACACAAACAGGCATTGCAGTATGTATTTGTAAGACGTATAGACTCTGCACTTACTGATTGGATGGAGGTTCACAACAACCACAAGATAGGAACAGAAAAGAATGAACTTCAAACATGCTATGGTTCCAATCACTGTCGTAAGGAGACCCAGATATACATCAATGTCAGAAACATAGAAAACCCTCAAGATGAGGGTATAGAATCGACAATCAACAACCTCCATCTTGAGTTAGATGAATCAAACTTTCTGAAATCTAGAGAGAGGTGTCCACTATCAGACAAAGACTTGAACACTTTGACTGAATCAATTGACATTTTAAGACCAACAACCTCACATGGACTTGATGTGTTCAGAGATGTGATTATGTTTTTAACTTCCCAGGACAGCTAGCTAGCAATATCGAGTTTGTGGTTGTGTTAAAATGTAGATGTATGAATACAAACTGCTTTACGTTCCAATTAAGCTTGTTTGTCATGTCTGTTATAATTTACATAATTTAGATATCAAATTTCCATAAAACAAATGGTCAAACCAATGCAATACATTTTTTTTGTTTATTTGGAAAACTTATGCATGCATTTTATATGTTTATGGCAAGAATATCATATTATTATGTTAAATAATAACATGATGTTTTACATGTGTATCCCCTTGTTCCACTATTGCAATATTCTGAAAACCCACATCTCAAAACAATATGTTAGATGATTACATGTATATGGCACAATAACATGATGTTTTACATGTGTTTACCTGTCCCGTGCGGTGCCCGGGTGGCAAATGGGCCCGCAGCAGAGCCTAGCTTGTCGTAAGAGGCGACCAAGGGTCTTGGGATTCTGACATCGGGTCAGTGCTCAGCCCACAGAGCGACCAAGTGTGTACCCAAGGTGGCTGAATAGGGTAGCCCTCGTTCGCGGGGGTTTTCAGGTCTATAATTCGGAAACCCTGACCGCCGACCATAGTGGGCCAACGTGTGTGCAGAGTGCTACGCTTCATGCACGTAAAAGACCCCTTTGTGGACCGCCAAGTAGTGCACAACATAGGCTAAATTTTCCGCCCCTACCCACCTCTCGCCTTTTCATGTGGTTCTTCAAAATTAACCGGTCCTTTGTTTCCCTGTTTTCCTGTCAATGACTGACATCGAAGAAAAATTCAGCTCGTAGCACTAAAAAATAGACATTTCTATCATTTTTATACCCCTGCTTCGAAACAAAACTTGTTTACCTATGTCGGTCCTTCTGTCTGCAACACGACTTTTGTAACAGTTTTCTCAGCAACTACATAACTACATGACCGGAAATTTGGTATTGTTTTGTGAAATTAGTTCAAGTGTTTGAAATACAAATATATTTGGCTTTTTAGCACCACAGACGACAAAGGCATAGGCAACAGGCCAGAATTCCAGAGACACTCCACTAGTCATCACTAAAAAAAAACTCCATTATTATTAAAAACGAAAGAATATGGAATATGTGCCAAAAAGACACGATCCACATATTGAAATGATTTTAATAAATGTACAAAAGCAAAATTTCACTGCGTGTGAAGCGCTTTTCTGGATTAACCTTCATCAGACACGCTAGGAATAGAAAACTTGGAAAACCGGTAGAATTTATCGATTTGATTTTAAACAAAAATGCCAAAAAATATTACAACAATGACCAAACAGATAAATGTATCAATTTCTAAAGAAACAGCCAAACGTTGTTAAATTTTGGAAATATGTAAACTGTGTCTTTCCAACACATATTCCAGTACTCGAAAATATATAAGAGCATACAACTGAAGCACGGGGAAGCTTTTTACGACCTCCACACGGCACTAAAGTCAAACTCTGAAATAATATTAAAAACGAAAGAATATGGAATATGTGCCAAAAAGACACGATCCACATATTGAAATGATTTTAATAAATGTACAAAAGCAAAATTTCACTGCGTGTGAAGCGCTTTTCTGGATTAACCTTCATCAGACACGCTAGGAATAGAAAACTTGGAAAACCGGTAGAATTTATCGATTTGATTTTAAACAAAAATGCCAAAAAATATTACAACAATGACCAAACAGATAAATTTATCAATTTCTAAAGAAACAGCCAAACGTTGTTAAATTTTGGAAATATGTAAACTGTGTCTTTCCAACACATATTCCAGTACTCGAAAATATATAAGAGCATACAACTGAAGCACGGGGAAGCTTTCTACGACCTCCACACGGCACTAAAGTCAAACTCTGAAATAATATTAAAAACGAAAGAATATGGAATATGTGCCAAAAAGACACGATTAGTCATCATTCAGATACACTCCATTAGTTATCACTCAGAAACACTTCATAAGTCCTCATTCAGAGGCACTCTATCAGTCATTACTCAGAGACACTCCATTAGTTATCACTCAGATACACACCATAAGTAATCACTCAGAGACTGACGCTCCATTAGTTATCACTCAGAGACAACTCCATATTAATCACTCAGAGACTGACACTCCATTAGTTATCACTCAGAGACAACTCCATATTAATCACTCAGAGACTGACACTCCATTAGTTATCACTCAGAGACACTACATTAGTTATTACTCAGAGACACTCCATTCGTCATCAGTCCCGTGCGGGGCCCGGGAGGCGAATAGGCTCGCAGCAGCGCTAAGCTTGTCGGTAAAAGTCCACTAAAGAGCGCTCAGAAACCTGGTTGAATGGGGCAGCCCTGACATCGAGAGATGCGGGGTCGTCAGGCGCTAATGCGGAAAACCTGACCGCAAACCATAGTGGTGCACCGTGTTGGGAAAAATGTCACGTTCCTCGCACGCTTCGGTAAAAGTAGGACCCGTAGGATCCCCATGCAGGAGGCTAAATTTCCCGTCCCCACCCATCACTCCTTTTTCCAGTGGCAGTCAAAACTCTCCTACCCGATTGGCCTTGTGTCCCCATTTCCTCCACTTCATCATCATTTCATGTTCATTGTATCACCATTTTCATGTTCATCTCCCGGATATAGCCGAAATCGTGCTGCTTGGGAGTAAAGCAATAACTAACTAACTTACCATTCGTGATCACCCAATGACACTCCATTAGTGATCACTTAGAGACACTCCATTTGTCATCACTCAGAGACACTCCATTACAGATGGGCTCAAATCTAACCTGTACAAAAGTGAACCGGGAGCAAACATTTAGTTTACTTGTCTGGTTTGGTTTGCATGACCAATCAAATTAGCAAACCACAGTTTACTCAACACAAACCGTGGTTCACTTTTTCTAGTTTGGTTTGGTTTGAAAAGCAAACCCAACCAAACCAGGGGGCTGGTTTGGTTTGCTCTGACCAAACCAAACTTTGACGCTGGTTTGGTTTGCTCTGACCAAACCAAACTAGGGTGCTGATTTGGTTTGTTCTGATCAAACCAAACAAGGGCGCTGGTTTGGTTTACTCTTACCAAACCAATCTAAAATGATGGTTAATATTTAAATCATAATAAATGCCTCTAGTAAAACATATTTGTTTTACCAGAGCAAATATCATAAAATGATGTCAGACGTCGTATTACTTCGATTCTTTGAATCATCTGCGCATGCTCATGGTTTGCTCTAAAAATAGAATACTAGGGTGCTGGTTTGGTTTACTCCTAAAATACCTATCTAATATGATGTTAAATGTTTAAATCAGAATTTGTAATTCGATTGTTAGTTAGTTAGTTAGTTAGTTATTGCTTTACTACCAAGCAGCGCGATTGTCAGGGCTGCCCCATTCAACCACCTGGGGCACACATCCCAGTCGCTTTGTGGGCAAAGCGGCCTGACCCCGATGTCAGGTTTCTGAGCGCTCTTTAGTGGACTTTTACCGACAAGCTTAGCGCTGCTGCGGGCCTATTCGCCTCCCGGGCCCCGCACGGGATGTAATTCGATTGAGACATTTAGTGAATAATATTTGTTTAATATATTATAATTGTGAAAAAGTTCGGACATTCTTTGACATCGATTATATGCATCATCTACGCATGCTCGCGGTTTGCTCAGAGCAAACCAAACCAAACCAAACCAAACTAGGACGCTGGTTTGGTTTGCTTTTTAAAGTTTGGTTCGCTCTGACCAAACCAAACCAAAGTGAAAAGTGAACTTTGACCAAACTTCTGGTTTGCTCTTTTAGTTTGGTTTGCATACAGGTTAGGTTTGGACCCATCTGTAGTTATCACTCAGAGACACTCAATTACAATATGTAGTTATCACTCAGAGACACTCCATTTGTCATCACTTATAGACACTCCATTAGTTATCACTCGGAGACGCTCCATTTGTCATCACTCAGAGACACTCCATTAGTTATCACTCGGAGAGACACTCCATTAGTTATAACTCATAATAAAATATGATTTTAATAAAAGATAGCCAATCAACAACAATGAGAGAAACATCTTTTAAACAACCCAATCATATCCCTGAAACTTTTGGTTTTATAGGTTTTTTTTTCAATTTGGTTTTCATGAATGTTCATCTCCCGGATATAGCCGAAATCGTGCTACTTGGGAGTAAAGCAATAACTAACTAACGTAAAATTAAAGTATTTCCATGACTTCGTTTGTATTAATTATTCTTATGCCTCGTCTTCGACAAAACAGGACCATAGTGTTCAGGTGCGTCTAGATATATCGGCTGTTTTGGTAGCGTAATTTTAATACGCCTTTTGATACAATCATTAAGCTTACTGTTCACATATTTAAGCTTTGTAAGGAACCGAGCATTTAACTTTAAAGAGTGAGGCTGATTTTTGATTGGCTCCATGACAACATTTTTTTTCATTAATAGCATTATTTTGTATAGCAGAAACATACCCGTAGCCAGGATTTTCTTAGTGGGGGTTCCATCCGGGGTTCGATTTTCAAAATACTCCATTTTTTAAGAGTGCTCAACCAAGATTTCAGTTTGTTTTTACCTATACATGTATTTTTCCCCAAAAAAAATGTCCAAGGAGGGGCTCGTCCGAACCCATCGACCCCCCCTGGCTACGGGTACGATAAATGATCGTTTAGAATAATTTGTTTGTTAACTCTTCTGCAGTAATAGTCTGTTTTTTAATCAAATTCAAAATAGTTTTTGTTTTAAAAACGAATTTTCCATTAGTTTAAATATAATGGTCAGTCCTTTATAAGTAAGTACGGAGTCAAAAAGGTCAAGGTAACACATTTTGGAGTTTTAGACAAAAATAGGTGTCCGAAACATTACTTTTTGCATCTTAAAATTCTTTTATCAATTACGATACTAGCATACAATCTTATATTCTATTTTCATAATTTGGAATTTTAGGTTTTACTGTTCTCTTCATATTCATACAGTGTTTGGCATTTTCAATATTTTTGGTAGAGCGCCTCTGATGAGTCTTGAATTGACGAAACGCGCGTCAGGCGTAGCAAAATTTATTGTCTGGAACTTTGTCGTCATTTGTATTTCGGGAACTGCAAGTACATCGGAAACAAGATTTTCCTTTTTAACCGAAGAAGAAATCAGAGGAGACATGACCGCATTTGTCCCCGATAACACTCGCAGAAAGGCTATATGGGCAGCCAATATTTACGATGCCTGGAAGGAAACAGCCAAGTTAAGTTCAAGCACACCACACATAAGACATCTGTTGGAAAGAGATCTCCTAAATCTACCGATGATGACCTTATCGCCGTACTTCCATCTTTCTTCACCTCGGCTAAAAGACAGGATGGCGAAGATTACCAGGCCGATACAATCAATTCGATCGCATGTGAGTTGGTAAAATATTTTGAGATTAAAGAAAGGAGCGTGCCTCTTTTGTCCCACGAAAAATTTAAGCACGTCAGAAACGTTATAAGCAATACAATGAGGAAGAAGGTGCAGTCTGGGGTTGGGTTATTCAAGAAAAAGGCTGAGCCCATTTCTACAGAAAATGAAGACCAGCTATGGAAACGGGGATTTTTAGGAATTGAAACGCCCCAAACACTTTTACGCACAACGTTTTGGCTCATTGGGATCAATTTTGGCCTAAGGGGTGGACAAGAACACCGAAGTCTGACATTCGAAAACTTTCAACTTGAAAAAGATACAGAGGGGAATGATGTGCTGCATTACGTTGAGACTATATCCAAAACCTTTCGCGGAGGCCTTGAACATCGTAATATAGAACCGCATTCGGCTAAGGCCTTTGAAAATAAAACACACCCTGAAAGATGTTTAGTTTCTATATTCAAACTTTACCATTCAAAGCTACCTAAGGATAGGCCTAAGAACGCCTTCTACTTCCAGCCTCTTTTCAAAACGTTACACCGAGACTTGGTTTAGCAAGCAGCCCATCGGTAAGAACAAACTTGAAACTGTTGTAAGAGACACCATGAAAGAGGCTGGAATAGAAGGCTATTTCACTAATCATAGTCTCCGTGCTACAACCGCGACCCGCCTGTTTAACGCTGGTGTTCCGGAGCAGCTTGTGCGGTAACAAACGGGCCACCGAAGTAATTCAATTTTGTCATACAATAGACCAAGTGAGATCCAAAAAAGGAAAGTTTCGCAAATCCTGAAAGTTCAAGACCAACCCCAGAACCAACCATGTGTTGAAAACCAGCCAAATTTCTCGCCCAACAAAAATTCAGAAGAAGGAGAACAGTACAGCCATAAATGTTGACAAGGATCGAATTTCTTTTCTATTTAACAATTCGAATGTCACTGTTAATTTCAAATGAATACTAGCAAATTTATCAAGTTAAATACCACTTAAGATTAAACTGGTGTTTTGATTTTTATTGGTTTACTTTATTTCAATAATGACTTAACAAATTCGCCTTTCAGATTGGAGCTTCACAAAATAAGAACCCCCCTTTTTACACTGTCCGACTCATCAATCATTTTTTAAATCATGTTCCCGATTGTAGCGTTGCGTATGTGAGTTTTAATTACACAGACTAACACAACTTACTTATTCAAAACAAACAATAGTGTCTTGATTAGTGAGTAGGGTATTCCGAGGGATGATTCGGCTCAGATCACCCCTGTGAGAACAAAAGAGCTAGGATGTAACATGTATTATTCTAGAGTGAATACTTGTCTATATACATGTTAAAAATCTCAGTACAGTATAGTACCTGAACATTATTGGTTACGCTAAAAGGGATATCATTAATCAATACTCTTCTGTTTGTCGATATATTTCCTTATATCCACGGCTTTTATTTTAGACATGATTTATTTTAGAGTGTTTAATTTTGGCACATTGATGTTAGGCGCAAAATAAACCAAAATAAAACAACAACCAAAAGTTCCCAATTTACGGTACTCAACATTTCTTTTTTGTGTAATCACAAAAACAAAAATAGGACATTAAATGACACCCGCCACAATATATTTATAAATCTTTGTTTGAGAGAAAAATAAGTTTTATCGGTAATTAGCTGCTTTTCCCTGTGTTCTCATCTGCCTGGTATTTTTTAGTATCTTGGACAGTCCTTAACATTAACATTTTCCAGTCTTACAGGTAGGTGCACACATAACCTGTACGGTAAGTTAACTTGAGATGCACACATCAAGATCACTTGCGACTGGTCATGCGACTGCTTTGAGCAGACGCGCGACTGGTTCCAAGTCAACTTGAAAAGCAGTCATAATTCCACGTCTGCTTTTAAAAGCAGTCACATAATTATGACAGGTCTGGTCTAGTAAACTTCGTGTAACGTCTGCTTTTAAACTTAAAGTAAAAACAAATTTTATGTTCTGTTGCCTAAACTGTATTTGAAACTCATTTTATAGCCCCGCATGAAAAGTAGACGAGATATATACATTTGTAAGTTTCAGGATAATCTATCAAGGGGTTTAGGAGGAGTTGCGGATAAGAGATGGGTACCCTGAAGTGTAACGGAAGGACGGACGAACACCCCTATCACTACATGTACATACAAGCTTTGGCCGACTTCACATGGAACTCGAGTTTCAACCCGGGTTCCATGTGAACGGAAATGGAATTGACTCGGGTACAGACTCTCGGGTTCCGGAAGTACAAGGCCCCATCTATGTATATCTTTCTTTCAAATTTCATTGGATTGACGTCATCACATCCGGGGTATAGAGTCTGTCTCGACGAACCCTTACCATACCCAGGGTTTGTAGAGATCTAACGGCGCAAAACTTAGTCCAATAAGAGAAGGTCTTACATATGCCTATTCAAAGCTTCACTTCTCCCGAGATCCAAGTGAGGTCGCCCTCTGTGACAAAATGTAGATGTGCACCTACTATTTAAAAAAATTGATCAGAATGATTTTTGAGGTTTCCCACGGCAAAACATGGACTTAGCCATTCGACTACATGGGGGTACCCATCTCTTATCCGCAACTCCTCCTAAACCCTTCGATGGATTTTCATGAAACTTACACGCAATCTTTGCGACATAATGAAAATATGCATCTACTATTTAAAAATTTGATCAGAATTTTTTTTGGGGGTTTTTAATGACAAAACACGGACTAAGACATGGGGGTACCAATCTCTTATTCACAACTCGTTCTAGACCCCTTGATGGATTTTCACGAAATCTTTACACAATCTTTGTGACATAATGTAGTTGTGCATTTAATATTTTAAAATTTGATCAGTCAGGTCTATAATACGGAAACCCTGACCGCTGACCATAGTGGACCAACGTGTGTGGAGAGTGCCACGCTTCATGCACACAAAAGACCCCTTTGTGGACCGCCAAGTAGTGCACCACATAGACTAAATGTTCTGTCCCTACCCACCTTTCCCCTTTTCCTGTGGTTTTACCGTTCCTTTGTTCCCCACCCCATCCCCATATTTCATTCATTATATGTTCATTGTATCACCCTTTTCATGTTCATCGCCTGTAAATAAACCTATATAGCGTTGCACGGGCGAAAACACCAACTCACTCACATTCTTAATCTACAGAGCAATATACCTACTTCTCCTGCATACGGTGTTTATATTTCACAACTTATTCGATATGCCAGAGCTTGCACACATTTCACAGATTTTTTGATCAGACACCGATTTCTTCGTGACCGACTTTTGGAACAGGGCTATAAGAAAATACGTCTCATACGATCACTAAAAAAATTCTTTCTTCGTTATCAGCCACTAGTAGAAAAGTTCAAAATTGAGTTAAAAAATATGGTAGTTAATTGTTTTAATTAGTGTTTGACTGGTCTTTTGTACTGAGATGATCACCTCAATATCCCTATTGTGTCTCACAACTATGTTGTGTTCTATGGTCATTACCGGATCCTAAGATCGCATTGGAAGAGGGAGGTTTGGCGCCATAAAACCTGGTTTAACCCACCATTTCGTTTGAAATGCCTGTACCAAGTCAGGACCATTGCGATCCACAATATCTCCGGTATGACTGATTCGTTTTTGTCATTTTCTCTGGACTATGAGATTGATCATTCAAGTTCGGTAGTTTTGTTATTACCTTTGTTCACTCACAAGGGAGTACACTTCTCTTATCCGCAAATCCTTCTAAACCCCTTGATGGATTTTCAGAAGAATTACACACATAATGTACAAAATGTAGATGTTAACCTACTATTTTAAAATTTGATCGGAATGATTTTTTTTTTTGGGGGGGTATTTATTTGTGAGGTGCTGCTAACAGTTTTTCTAGTTTATGTTAAATTAAATTCAACCCTTGCAATATTATACATGTCTGGTAAGAGCAGACTTGTTGCAATGACTGGTCTGGTAAAAGCAGTCATGTCTTTGTGACTGGTTATTACTAGTAATAAAAAAGCTGTCATTAGTCTGCTTTGACCAATCATGAGTTAGCGCAAGTTAACTTGAATGTCTGGTATAGCAGACATGAGTAGACGTGGAAAGCAGTCACTAAGTTAACTTTATGTTGACTTCTTTACAGGTTGTGTGTGCACCTATCTGTACAACCACCACGACAACTACAATGAACACGCCCTTGACTGCCTGTCAAAGATGTTAGTTGGACAGCTTTGTGTAAAGTTATGTTCATTCCCATCGGAACATCTGGTTTCGCTACAAGGGTTTTGCTATGAAGTTTTTAAAACTGGTCTGTTCATGTAACCCCTTATCTTTCCAACAGTCGTACCAACACGGTAACCAGATTATTTTTTTTCCAGAATAATACCTTGGATATTGCGACAGTCTGTTGAAATCGTTATCCCTCTGCCCAGTGAGTGGTCTTATTTTCTTGAGTCCATGTTATAATCATAATCATGTCCTTTATATCAGCATTTTCCCTCTCGACTGAGCCCTGACTCGGTGGATGACGGGGCCGACCATGAACTTGTGTCAATTCTGGCCACATAGGTCTGAGCTCGGTAATGATCTTGGTCGTAACTTCTCTGCCATTGTCGCTTTGTAGTATATTGGGTACCCATATAAGAAGAAATATGTCCATCAGCTGGTGAGCAACCTCGACTGCCCTTTAAGAAGTCAAAGGTCGTAGAATGCAGAATTTAGTGAAGTGGTCTTGATGATGCATAACCCACTTGTAATTTCCGTCAGGATGAGATTTATAGTCAACCAGGTCAACTTGGCCACGAGAATTAAAGTCTGAAGACGAAATAGGCTTTACAACTAACCTTGATGTCTCTGTTCTTTTCTTCTTCAAGATACATTGCTCACAAAGTGTAACATAAATCCTAATTACAGTAATTCCCTACTTATGTTTGCAAATTGCCTCTTTTAGTTCTTTGTCAGTTATATGTAAGCGACCATGTTCAACTGCTGAATAATGTAAATAACTCATCAGAAGTAAAGAAATAAAGCTCGGTCCCTTCACGTGCTGCTTGGGAGTAAAGCAATTACTAACTAACTAACTTTGCTTTCTAATTTATTTTTCCAATCCAGCCTCAGTCAGAACATCATACCTTTAAAACAGATATCTGTCCATAGCCGTTTTTGTTTCTTTTAGTTTTGCATTTTTCACTTGGTTTATAGTCTCATAATAGCTTTCCTTTGTGAATAAAACATTATTTGAAGATGTATTGTCCGTCAGCAGCTTTTCTATTCCAGTTTTAAATTGATCTTTGTCATTTTGTCAACTTGACCGTTTTGAGTACTTTTAAGTAAATGGTGTACCTAGTGGGTTAACAGTTTTAGAATAAATGCTAGATGCTAAATTGACTTCAAATATATTTTTCTTGATTTAACAGACTCAAAATAACTCAATAACTTTGTACTTAATAACTGTTTATTTTCCTACAGTTTATTTATAAATACAATAAGACCATATTGAAATGTTGCTTCCTAGCTTTTGGACGTATTTCTTGTAATAATTTACAGGTAAGCCCTTGTACAAGGCTAATAATAACATGTACACGACATATATCTTCCTTATACCGGAAAATTTCAATATATTTTCTATATATCCTGATTTATTGTGTACAAGACTCATTATGATAAAGCTTCCTCGGTCCGTGGTTAGCTAACTTCAACCTATAGCCCTTTTCAAAATGTCATCATGAATTTCGATTCCGTCTCTTTGATTTTTTATTTTTGCAAGAGTAGTTTCCCTTTGTGGGTCGGCCAGATGGTGTGATCAACGTTGAGCTAAGGAAAACATCAATTTATTCCTATCTATTTTTAAAGTAATTTCCCCTTCCCGATTAAAAAGAAACTGGTTTGGGGAGTGAAGTATAAGGTGTAAACGTATGTTTACTTCGGGCAGACAGATTTAAAATGTTTTATCAAGTTGACGAATTTAATAAATTTCAACAGATTTTTAATTGTGAAGCCCAGTGAGTGAGTTGGTGTTAAGGAAAATACGCCCTTGCAACGCTATATAGGTTATTTACAGGCGATGAACATGAAAAGGATGATAAAATGAACATGAAATATGGGGGTGGGGTGGGAAACAAAGGACCGGTAAATATTAAAGAACCAGGAAAAGGGGAGAGGTGGGTTGGGGCGGAAGGTGCACTATTTGGCGGTCCACAAAGGGGTCTTTTACGTGCATGAAGCGTGGCACTCTCCACACACGTTGGCCCACTATGGTCGGCGGTCAGGGTTTTCGAATTATAGACCTGACAACCCCCGCGGACGAGGGCCACCCTATTCAGCCACCTAGGGTACACACTTGGTCGCTCTGTTGGCTGAGCACTGACCCGACGTGAGAATCCCAAGACCTTTAGTCGCCTCTTATGACAAGCTAGGCTCTGCTGCGGGCCTTTTCGCCACCCGGGCCCCGCACCGGACATTGTGAGGCCGACCTGGAAGTCGTAAACCTGTAGTTTTTGTCGCTGAAATTTGCATTTGTTAAATTCAAAATTGTTTAAAACACCAGGTTTCTTTCCTTGTAATGCCCATGGTCGATATCCTAGGTGCTGGATTTGGTTTCCTTGTTCGAACATTTTGGTTTTGAGTACTTTTCGTTTTCAACAGTTTTGGAATTTGACCTTCCAATGTTTTGATTCAAATGCTACTGACGAGAGGTTACTGCTTGAAATAACGATATATAGCATATCCAAATTAACCGTTTATACCCGCGTTTTGGTATTTGTAATTTTAAACCACTGGGCGATAACCGCTGCTGGTGGACCAGAGGTCCCCGAGGGTAATCACAAGCCTGGTCGCCAGACTTGTCTGACACGATTTACCATAAAATTTCTTATGTTTTTGTCGCTGAAATTTCCGTTTGTTTAATTCAAAATTGTTTAAAACACCAGGTTTCTTTCCTTGTAATACACATGGTCGATATCCTCGGTGCTGGATTTGGCTTCCTTGTTCGAACATTTTGGTTTTGAGTAATTTTCGTTTTCAACAGTTTTATTTGACCTTCGAATGTTTTGATTCAAATGCTACTGATAAGAGGTTACTCCTTGAAATATTGATATATAGCATATCCAAATTAACCGTTTATACCCGCGTTTTGGTATTTGTGTAATTTCATAATTAAAAGATTTCTCAGGTTCGGGCGTCCTTAAAATATTTTCTAAATAGGACTATAGTTAAACCTGTTTTTGACTGAAAACAATGAAAATATATGAGTGAGTGAGTGAGTGAGTTGGTGTTTTACGCCCGTGCAACGCTATATAGGTTATTTACAGGCGATGAACATGAAAAGGATGATAAAATGAACATGAAATGATGATGATAAATGAAATATGGGGATGGGGTGGGACACAAAGGATCGGTAAATTTTGAAGAACCACAGGAAAAAGGGGAGAGGTGGGTAGGGGCTTAAATTTAGCCTATGTGGTGCACTACTGGGCGGTCCACAAAGGGGTCTTTTACGTGCATGAAGCGTGGCACTCTCCACACACGTTGGCCCACTATGGTCGGCGGTCAGGGTTTCCGTATTATAGACCTGACAACCCCCGCGGACGAGGGCCACCCTATTCAGCCACCTAGGGTACACACTTGGTCGCTCTGTGGGCTGAGCACTGACCCGACGTCAGAATCCCAAGACCCTTAGTCGCCTCTTACGACAAGCTAGGCTCTGCTGCGGGCCTATTCGCCACCCGGGCCCCGCACGGGACTGAAAATATATGAAAAATTAAACATGCTGTTAATTGTAAAATTCTTAATTTTTGAAAATATATGAAAAATTAAGAATTTTACAATTAACAGCATGTTAAATTATGCCCTGACTAACCTGCTATGTAAAATATTTGGTTAAATCTTGCATATATGAAAATTTTTGTGGGCAAAGCGGTTTATATCAGGAAAATGAACATGAAAAGGTGATAAAATGAACATGAACTGATGATGGAGGAAATGGGGACACAAGTCTAATCGAGGATTAGAGTTGACTGAAAAGGAGGGATGGGAAGCTTCCTGCATAGGGATCCTATGGGTTAACAAGGCATGCAGCAGGGTTCTTGAACGTGTGAAGAAAATGATTTTTTTTCCTAACACGTTGCACCACTATGGTTTGTAGTCAGGTTTCCAGCATTTTACATTTGTAGCCTGATGACGCGGCAGTATGACGGGCTGCCCCATTTAACCATCGGGTACACATTCCAGTCGTTTTGTGGACAAAGCGGCAGATCCAATATCACGTTTCTGAGCGCTCTGTATATTGTGGATTTTAACCGACAACTTAGCACTGTTTTATGCGCCGGTATTTATGTATAAAGATGTTTGCACCTTCATTGTTATTAAAAAAAATCATGAAAAAAAGAGTTAATCAAAATCCACATTTCAATGCCTATTCGCCAAATCAACAATCATGATTATTTATCAGTTCACGTTTTCTGTATATTTAAATCACATGTACACTTACATTAAATAATGTGAACAACTCATATGTCAAGTCATTTATTTTTAGTTTCTCAATGAGAACAAATTTAGTGTGAAACTAGTTTTTAGAACAGTAAACTACTTCAACACATGTTTACTCAAAACAACTTCAGTGTGAACGCGGCCTTATTTACTCATTTAGGTTATAAATTTAGGAAGAGTTGAAGTAAATGAGTAAACATAGGATGATTTGACACCTTCATGGATCTTCTCTAATTTAACTAACCTCTGATGTAATTATCTTTAGAATTGTTCTCCGGTAGGAATGGTAAAAACAACTGACAGTAATTGGTCTAGGCTGCAAGATGTTATCCTTCTACTCATTTGATTTACAGCAGCCTCTCTGTTCTAAATCAGATAAAGAATAAGAAGCTCTTAAAGGTTAAAATGCATTTTTGTGAATATGTGTAAAATTCAAAAAATTGCTTTGTTTATTTATAAGTAATAAATATGCCTAAAATAATATGTCCAAAAGACATAATGCCCCATTACATCCTCACAGTTCCTGTTACTTCCCCTTGCTCCATAGACTAATTAGTGAACCAGGCTTTCCAGACTTCTTTTTGGTGACTTCTTGTGACCCACGGTGACCTATTGAGACCCCATTTCTCATAATTACAGAAGAAGCGAAGGTGTACCAAAGGGGTAATCAGTATCATAAAACCGTAAGGACAAAGACAAAACCGGCAGACAAAAAATCATCACAACAAAACAAACCACATAACAACATAAAACACACGCATACATAACAACAAAACCGTATTCAGCAACGCGAACTCAAGTCGAAACGAGAGTGAACTCAGGTGCTCCGGAAGAGTAAGCAGTTCCTGCTTGCTATAGAACACCCGTCACGTTGCCAAAGATCGATTAAGTGTTCGTCAAATCCGGAAAGGATGAAATTTCAAAACTCTATGCCAATCCAACATCTGTGCTCATCTGAGAGATAGAAATCCCGTATTTGTATACAAGCACATGATGTCGTCTGTAAAATTTCTTGAGTGATGGAAACAACTTGGGAGCAACGTAACCCTGTGTTAACCATTTGCTTGTCAGCCGTGTAGCTCTATCAAGGAAGTCGTTGTACTCCCCACATGCTCTGGAATAACGAATCAATTGTGATACGTAAACTCCATATGCTGGAGCGGACGGAATGTTGCTACACAGAAAGGGAAAGTTAACTATTGGAAAGTTGAAGTCATCACGTTTGTCATAGAGCTTTGTACAAAGCCTTCCTTATGTGTCAATTTCGAGAAATAGATCCAAATATGAGGCGGACCTCCTAGAATCTGTAGTGTCCTTTATCTCAAGTTCCTTCGGATATATGAGATGTAAAAAGTCACCAAATCGAGGATTGTTTAGTGAAAGGACATCATCAATATAACGAAATGTGAGATTGAAGGATAAAGCAAGTTTGCGGTCCTTTTTGTCTAGAAGTGATTGTAAGAAGTCTGCTTCATATGAATGAAGAAACAAATCGGCAAGCAATGGTGCACAATTTGTGCCCATTGGGATACCTATTGTTTGCTGAAAAACACGTCCACCAAACTGTACAAATATGTTGACGATCAGAAAGTTGAGCATTTCTGGTATTTGATCTTCTGTATATTTGTTTTTCTTGCTAGACTCTTAAGTGACAAAGTAAGTCTTTTTATAACCGACTACCAAATACTTGTACCTGCGTTTTCCGTTCTTTTCGAGTGAGTGAGTGAGTGAGTTGGTGTTTTACGCCCGTGCAACGCTATATAGGGTATTTACAGGCGATGAACATGAAAAGGATGATAAAATGAACATGAAATGATGATAATAAATGAAATATGGGGATGGGGTGGGACACAAAGGAACGGTAAATTTTGAAGAACCACAGGAAAAGGTGAGAGATGGGTAGGGGCGGAAAATTTAGCCTATGTGGTGCACTATACTTTGCGGTCCACAAAGGGGTCTTTTACGTGCATGAAGCGTGGCACTCTCCACACACGTTGGCCCACTATGGTCGGCGGTCATGATCAGGGTTTCCGTATTATAGACCTGACCACCCCCGCGGACGAGGGCTACCCTATTCAGCCACCTAGGGTACACACTTGGTCGCTCTGTGGGCAGAGCACTGACCCGACGTCAGAATCCCAAGACCCTTAGTCGCCTCTTACGACAAGCTAAGCTCTGCTGCGGGCCTTTTCGCCACCCGGGCCCCGTTCTTTTCGATAAAGCTACGTTTAATCAGCTGTGCCAAACGAGATTTTAATTGTGAAGGTGGAATTGAAGTAAATAATGTAGAGAAATCAAACGTTTTATTGCTATTACATGATGAAAATGACTTAGAATGGAGATTTTCCATCAGTTCTTTAGAATTTTTGAGAATCCACATTTGATTGACGCCATTTCTAGAGTAACAACAATCGAAATACTTTTGAAGGCTTGATTTTATTGCCGTCAATATTGATGTTAACAAAACTGAAAGAGGCTTAGTTGTACATTTGGATGACCCAGCAATAGATCGTTGCTTGTATGGAGTTTTATGTAACTTTGGAATCCAATACAAGGATGGAACGTCATCGTTTTTTTTTGGTCAACAGAAATGCCAAAGGAAGAAATGACAGAATTATGATTGCTGATTATTTCCTCCTTTGACAGTGTTGTTGCTGTATATGTGGTGCTTTTGCTAGTACAACCAACCCCTAATTCAGCTGTTAAACAATCAATATAGTGTCTTTTGCGTACGAAAATGATGTTGTTAGGCGCTTTATCAGCAGGTACGACAACATATTTGTCATGTAAGGTGGATAATGTCTTCGCAACATCAGGGTTGTTGAAAATAGATGTTGCCTTGGTGCTCATCGAGCCTTTCAAAGAGTTAATCCTCTTCAAAACCAACGACCTCACAGACTTTACCCACTCAAAAAGAACGTCGCTTTCTTTTTCATGTTCTTTTTTGGCCCATTTTCTGGCATAGTCTTCAACTGAATCCATAATTGTTTTGAAATTATGGTTCCAGTTGATTGCTCTAGGCTCACGATATTTTGGTCCTTTGGCCAAAACATCGCGGAGTTTTCCACTATGTTGAGGTCCCCGGTAATGACGTGGCCAGAGGGACTATATTTGAATGGGGATTTGTCACAAGAACAGTCTGGTGGTTTTGCTTTGAGGTCGTTGATTTGGTAATCCCGCAAAACTTGTTTGTAGTTAAATACCTTAGGTGCAATGGTGGAAGTATAGGAATAAGAAGTGATGGGAACACTTTTGTCTTTGAAATAAGGAGGGATATGTTCTGTAACAGATTTATGGTGTAAAATGTTTCCTAAATTTATGGCATCCAAATCTTTGTTTAAAAATGGAAGAGAAATGAAAGAGCGATTTTCCTTGTTGTTTTCGTGTGGAACACCGACTGGTTTGAATAATACAAACCATGACAAATTATGTGCCATAAAATTTGTATTTGATAAACAATGGGAACTCATATTCGACAATTTATAGAAATTAAAAATTTCAAGAATCTTGATGAAATTATTGAAAGTATCCCGCAGCCAGATTATAAAGTACGACTTTCAGTTGGAAAGGATAAGCCTAATGTGAAGGATTTTGATATTGTACAAATATAACTATTACCTGTTTGCGTATTTCCTGTTGTATTTGCCTTTGGCGGCGCCTTTCCATATTTTGCCGAAGTCTTGGTTGCTGCAACTGTGTGTCCTACAAAATATGGAAATGAACACCAAAAGGATCAATCATACCAAGTTTCACTAAATTCTATTTAGTAGTTTTTTGAAAAATTGTTAACCAACGACAAACAACGGCAGACGAGGACGAACGCCAAGTGATGGCAATTGCTCACATGGACAAAAAGGAGTTCCAAAATTTATATACCATATTTGTTGTATTTTATGAATGACAGCTAAAGATTCTTTCATTTCATCTTAAGATTTGATGTGCTTTCTCTTTTTAAACTTAATAGGCAATTTCTGTTTGCTTCAACCTTAAGTTATATGTAATATATATAATTATAATCTTGTCTATCTAAAATTTATTTGTCGTTGACACTGGTGTCCAATTTAAAAAAAATATACATGTATGTAAGTCACAGTACACTGTGGGTATTCAGGAAATATTACATGGTTCAAGTAATCCAAACAAATAGTATTGTAGTTGAAATGTACATTGCAAGCTTTCTTATAAAATTGTTACCCCACCTTGATCCATAGCTAAAGATGCAGCAAACTCTAAGTCTTGTTTAAGTAAAAATTATTTGGAATGTCGTAATCGTTTGACGAAAATATTACCTTGAAGTTCAAAAGCTCCAACACTTTTATTCACGTACAGTCTACAGAATCTAGTATTATTGAGGACCATATTTTAAATACTACATTACGACGAGCCGCTCCTACATACAATAAACTACCTACAATGTACTGGATCCCTAAATTACACAAAAATCCTTATAAATCTCGTTTCATATCTGCTTCAAGTAAGTGTTCTCTCACTAACATTTCTAAAGTCCTTTCTCTTGCTTTGACTACTATGAAAGAATTTATTAATCGATACTGCGAAAAGGTATTTGAAAACAGTGGTATAAATCATTTTTGGAGTGTGAAAAATTCGCTCGATGTTTTAGACAAACTTCGCGCTTTTGAAGGTACTTACCATACAGTTGATAGCTACAATTTTTCTACTTTGTACACTTACCTTCCTCACTATCTTATTAAAAAACAATTTGAATATCTGGTTAAATGGTGTTTCGATAAATCTAAAACTGACTATATCTGCTCTAAAGTTTCTAAATTATTTAATAAATCGTTTTTTAGCAATGAAACTCATAAATGTTACGTCAATTGGACTGATGCAGAAATGATAACTGCTCTAAATTATCTTTTGGACAATATTTATATTCGTTTTGGGAGAACAATTTATTGCCAAGTCATTGGTATCCCTAAGGGAACTAATTGTGCTCCACTTATTGCTGACCTTTTCTTGTATTGTTATGAATCCCAATTTATGGCAAAACTTCAAAAAGACCCCAACAGACAATATCTCATTGAAACTTTTAATTATAACTACAGATATTTAGACGATATTCTTTCACTAAACAATACCACATTTTCTAATTTTGTTACGGAAATATATCCCAAGGAATTAACCTTGAATAAATCTAACCTAACCTGTGATAGATGCCCATTTTTAGATCTAGATTTAAGTATTATCAATGGAAAATTACACACTAAAATATATGATAAACGGGATGACGACTTTTCATTTCCTATTGATAATTTCCCTTTTCTAGTGAGTGAGTGAGTGAGTTGGTGTTTTACGCCCGTGCAACGCTATATAGGTTATTTACAGGCGATGAACATGAAAAGGATGATGAAATGAACATGAAATGATGATGATAAATGAAATATGGGGATGGGGTGGGACACAAAGGACCGGTAAATTTTGAAGAACCACAGGAAAAGGGGAGAGGTGGGTAGGGGCGGGAAATTTAGCCTATGTGGTGCACTACTGGGCGGTCCACAAAGGGGTCTTTTACGTGCATGAAGCGTGGCACTCTTCACACACGTTGGCCCACTATGGTCGGCGGTCAGGGTTTCCGTATTATAGACCTGACAACCCCCGCGGACGAGGGCTACCCTATTCAGCCACCTAGGGTACACACTTGGTCGCTCTGTGGGCTGAGCACTGACCCGACGTCAGAATCCCAAGACCCTTAGTCGCCTCTTACGACAAGCTAGGCTCTGCTGCGGGCCTATTCGCCACCCGGGCCCCGCACGGGACCCCTTTTCTAGAGGGAGATGTACCACTTGCTCCGTCTTACGGAGTATATATTTCTTAGTTGGTAAGATATGCTCGGATCTGCAGTGGTGTGTCTGAATTTAATGATAAAAACCGGTGTATTACAAAAAAAAAAAAAATACTGAAACAAGGATATCGTTACCACAAATTAGTGAAGTCATTTACAAAGTTTTATTACAAATATCTTTACCTTATTGGAAAATTTAACTGTACACGTCGAATTTTGATTGTAAAGGGAATATCCCATCCCGATTTCTACGGTAATGTTGTTTTTAAAGCAAATAAATTCAAAAACAATCCTTTGGGAATGAAAAATTATTGAATAAAGGTTATGAAATGGAAATTTTAGTTAAATCTTTGAATTTAGTCTTCTTTGGTTAAAATATTGATACTTTGATACTTACTTTAAAATGTTAATTGCCTTTTTATACTTTTTTATACTTATGTCATTTTTGAGCATTACAGCTGTCAAGTGTGTTGGTTTTGTGTGATGATGCATCATCAAATCATGAATTGTTTGACGTGTTGTGTCGGATTTAAAATCGACATACATGTACTTGATTTTTTTACATCAGTCGATGGATGCTTCTTACATGTAGCTGTCAGTAACTTTGAGTGTTCTCAAGAGAGTATCTCTACGTCCTGTTAATTAATTGCTGTCCTTTTGTCTCAGATACTCTCTTCACAGTGTAGAACCGGACAGTAAGCGATCACGGAAGTTGGTCACTGTCCGGTGGTAAAATCCTAGTTGATTTAATAAAAATGTATGATTTTGCCATAAATTTAAGCCCTTATTCAGCCGAAACTAAATTTTAAGAAAAATTGAAGCGTACAATTAGTTTACATTGTTATTTATCACTATTTAAATTATCAATATATAATGTAGATCATTTTAATTTTCGAAAAAAAGTGGTTTAATCATTGATAATTTTGACAATGGAAACTCATTGCAGTGAAAGAAACAACAAATTATTAGTGAACCACTTACATTGAAATAGTGCATTGCATCTCCATTTAAAGCTGTTTAAATAGGAAATCCTTTGGTGTCAAATTATTTCACGAAAATGGTTTGGATTGTTTATAATAATCGGATTTGTAAGAGCACTGCTCACTCCGTCTCTGTCCGACTAATCGCCACTGTACACAATCATTAATTGTTAGAAAGTTATATCTATCTGTCCGATTAATTGTTGGGTTGAATTTAGCAATAACAAGACAAATATCCTTACAGCCCCGGTATACAGCTAGAGCAAAATGATTTAAAAAAAACCTGGAACAAATATAAAAGGTAGCAGCTTATCCAAACAAAGTATTGCAATAAAATTGCATGAGGATTGAATTTTACTACAAAAGAACTATTTTTGTAATTTCTCTTAAGTTCAAGCAACTTATCGAATATAAACATGTGATCATTCATCTAAGCTTTGAATTTGTATAAAGTAATTGGAATTTTTGGAAAAATAAAGAAGGAATATGTCCATAGGACACGGATGCCCCCGCTAGGCCCCAAACAGGAAGTTGATGTCTGGCAGACCTGAAAGTTGCGTAGGACATAAAGTTTGTGATACTGAAACATCCTACTAAGTTTCAAATCATTCTGCGAAAAGCTTGACAGAAATTTTTAAAGTCATGTGCACATATTTTCACACCAGCCTAAGTCCAAAACAAGAAGTAGATGTCTTACAGGTCTCAAAATCGCTGAGGAGGTACAGGTTGTCATATTAAACCATCCTACCAAGTTTCAAATCATTCTCATGTACGATTCCTGAGAAAAGCTTGACGAAAATTTTCACATTTGCCTAAGTCCCAAACAGGAAGTAGATGTCGGTCAGGTATGAAAATCACTTAGGACTTACAGTTTGTCATACTGAACCATCCTACCAAGTTTCAAATCATTCTCATGTACGGTTCTTGAGAAAAGCTTGACGGAAATTCGTAGGGACGGACGTACGGACATGAGTAAAACTTAATGCCCCCGACATGTCGTCGCGGGGGCATAAAAAGGATTATACATGTAGGTAAAATTTCAGATTTGGAAAGTTGGCCTTTCTCTTAAAATCTAGATGACTTTTCAAACTTTGCAAATGAAAATATTTATCTAAGGTTTTAAATACATGTATATGCCGCATTTTCGTTACAAATAGTTATGATCGACAATCTGTTACTACAGAAAGAAACTTTAACAAGACCAATCGATGTCTGGCCCTGCGTCGCACTGAAAATGTTGAACCCTGTACGTTCTAGGCCAAATATGGACAGTCAATATTTTTTTTTATTTTTTTAAAAAACAAATTAAAAAATCACTTTTTGGCCCTTTTTTGGCCCCTAATTTCTCAACGAAATTATAGAATGACCCCAAAAGGTGAGGTGCACATTTCCAATATATCTGTAATCACTGTGTTGCAATTTCATAAAATATCTAGCGTTTCGTTTTTGAGATTCAGATTACACAAGACAGGCACCCCATAGCGCGACGGACGGACGGATGGACGGACGGATTGACCCGACTACTGGACTTGCTTTCGCCTTCGGCGACGCAGGTAAAATTGCTCAAATCAGATGAACTTCAGGTAGCCACACCACTTCAAGTGTGCTGCTCCATGCAAATATATACTAGTATTTGGCTGAAATCTAAGAGGAATTTAGATTTAGTCAGCACTGATTGATTAACATGAGCATTGCAATATTCATCTATCTAAGTCTTTTAATATTGAGATATGAAGGCATCCAACTAAAACCTAGTGTATACGACCTAAGCATGAACTTAACATGAATCCAAGGACAAAGTCAAATGGTGAAGGTGTTCTCTTTACAGACACATACCGAATTACACAAGGCGGCCAGTTTTAATGGTTTTAGAATGGAGTAGACTAACGCATGCTAGGTCGATATCGTAAGAGCCTAGAACATTGCTGGATTGGCTTCCCTGTTCGAACGTTTTAAAGTTTAATTAAGCATTGCTGGCGAGCGATTACTCGTTGAACTATGCATATTTACAGCGTTGCCAAATTTCCGGCTTTTATGCCACTCTGCTTTGATATTTTTCTTGTTGTTAGACGTTTAGAACACACCAAATCTATGAGTTATCCGTTTCATGAGTTTAAAGCTTCATGCGTTTAAAGTTTAAAATTGTCTTAACTCTAAAGTTCCCCCTATCCCAAACATAGTTTGATCTTTAAAAAATCATATTTTTGGTAACACTCTTCGTATTGTGTTAAGAATTTTTAAAATTTTTTGGTAGAGCTCTGTTACATTGTACAACGCGTCAAAGAGCTCCCCTGCTGAGTCTTGAATAGACGAAACGCGCGTAAGACATAGGAAAATGTAGTGTCTGGAACTTTGTTGTAATTTTTATTTTTAATGGACTATGTGAATACAATAGAAAATAATGAGATGTGGAATAAGTGTACGCGACACAACCCACAATTTAACGGCAATTTACAAAAACCACAATGGACAACCGCCAGCAGCCTTCAACGAGGCCATTTGGCACTGCTCGCGGTTCTGCAATTGGCCCATGGTCTAAATAAAATGCATATAATTCAAATCCAGCCCTGAAATAGTCACAGATAGACCCCCTTCTTAAACAAGGAACAGACAACATCAAAAATACAAGTACAAACAAAAGCTTTGTCAAAGATTCCTGGCTTAGGACAGGCACATGTAATATGTGGCGGGGTTAAACTAGTTTTTTGGGCACAACCTTCCCCCTATCAATATTCCAAGACAAAGCACAAAAACTTAACACAAAAAAAATCAAATCGATCAAAGTCCAATTCCACTAGAGAGAACATTAGACAAAAAACAAGAACAAACAAAAGGACGGTAAAGGAACTCTCTATCGAACACTCACTGTTACTGACAGCTAGCTGAGAATCATCAATCGGCTGATGTAAAAAAAATCAACTAACCAGCAATGATTAACGCATATTAAGGCAGTCCAATAAATTTACGGTGTACGATTTTTAATTGAAGAAAACAGGAAATAAATACTGTCATCTGATTTCCAGCATTAACCATAGCCAGCATAGTTCCGTTTATAAGGGAGTTTATAGATTCGAGGCTGTTAATAAACCTTTCGTGATAATCTGCAATCACAGTCGCTAAGGCTTACCAAATTTCTTGAACCAACTTAAATCATTGTTCAGCTTTTTATTATTATGATTATTAATATGAAAAATGGATTTATCAACAGTTGGCAGCTCCATTACGTCCATGATCTAGATCTAAATTGTTTGCACATCTTAACGGGACTTTTACTGTTTTGAGCACGTTGTTCGTTAATGAATACACGTAAATGAACATTGAATGACTCAAATATCTCAATACACTGGCTGTCCAATGTGATAAGAAAATTTGTTTCATAAGATTCCAGTCAATGGAAAGCTCCTTATGAACCATTTTGACATTTGCATTAATAAGTCATACACAATGCAAGTGACATGCAAAAAGTAGGCCCAGGGTTTTAAATGTACTCATATCTGTTAATCGCCCTTTCTTTTATCATCTTGGTGAATGGATTTCCATTTTGTTATGAACACTGCTACATTTATTTTTTTCGAATCCAACAGTAGAGACTATTTTGAGCTCCCACATTTATTCTGTACAATAAATAAATAAACCAAACACACAACGAAATAGATTATCATAAAAATATGAAAATATATTCATAAGCCTTTGAATAAGCACCTGTAGAATATAAAAAAGGAATGGAGAATACGTCATGTAATTTGAAACTTTTTTATTCAACCCCTGAGGATTCAAAACAGGCAATTAATCGGACACCCACAAAAAATAAACGACCAATTAATCGGACTGTAAACGATTATGCCAAAACTACAAAACTTGATGTTTTAAACAAAATTGTTTATTTTATCTTAACTATCGTTGTCAATGTAGAGAGTCTATCAATTGCCCTTTGAGATAATAATAAAAATATTAATCAAATCATTGCAGTTTGTGTCTAAATTCCAAATATGTGCTAAGCGGTGAAGGAAAAAATGTTCAAACACTGATGATCAATTAAATTTTTTTTAACATTTTGAATTGTCAAGAATACAAAAAGAAACGTTTAAAAGTTCCATAAATGAGCAAGGTTTAAATTCAACTTACCTTTGTTCCTAATCGATATTATAGAGTGTTCATACACACTAAAAACCACAAAAATTTTGGAGAAAAATAACATACAACTAGGATTTATCCACCGGACAGTGATCAACTTCCGTGATCGCGTACTGTCCGGTTATACACTGTGCTCTCGTTGAATTGAACTTCTATCAATTTGATTTTTACTGTTGGTTAGTTTGTGCTTTGTTATTGATTATCAATAGGGGGAAGGTTGGCGCAAAAAAAAAAAACTAGTTTAACCCACCACTTGTTACGAAGTGCCTGTACCAAGTCAGGACAATTGCGATCTTTGATTCTTTTGGTTTTGTGTTTCTCTCAAATAAAAATTACAACAAAGATCCAGACAAAAGCTTTTGTATTTTGTTCACGATAATTTTCATATCCTACATGTCCTATTATGTTCGACTTATAAAACCTAATTCCAAGAAAATTTTACAGTGTCACACTATTTTACGTAACTATATATTATGGGTTAAGCAAATTTTACAGTGTCACACTATTCTATGTAACTAAATATATTATGGACTTGAAGATCGCAATGGAAGAGGGAGGTTTGGTGCCATAAAACCTGGTTTAACCCCGCCACATTTGTAATGGTTCTGTCCTAAGCCAGGAATCTTTATCAAAGCTTATGTTTTTATTTAGTCGAATTTGTGTTAATAAGAAGAGGGTCTTTCATTGCACTTTAGGATTGGGCTTGAATCATATGTAATTTATTTTCAATCCAGGGGCCAATTGAAAGACAGCGAGCAGCGACCACTGGTCACATTGAAGGCTGCTGGCTGTTTTTCCATTGTGGATGTTTTTAATTTACGTTTATATTGTAGGTTGTGTCGCGTACACTTATTCCACATCTCATTTTCTTCTATCTTAGGCATATGATCAAGGGCAAGGGCCAAGTGTACTAATGCCAAGTAGAAAACCAACAGGACTAGGAAATAATTCATATTAGATTATTGCCCTTAAGTATAATATAAATTACTTTTTAACTTAAGTTGTACAATATGTTTTACAGATTTATAGTAAATTTTGATTTGCCAGCTCTGAAATGGTATTAATTCACTTTGTACAATTTTAGACCAGTTACCCTTACGGTTAATCCTCTTTGTGCGGGAACCGATCCGAGAAACGTTACGAAAAGTGTTGAAAATAAATGTGACGTCATTGTATATTTGATTTTGATATATGACGCTACATTTTTTTCACAAGTGCAAAGCAAATATTTTTGAGTTTTACAAAACCATAGCAGTCAAATAATGCATCATTTTGATAAAAAAAAAATAGTGATTTAAGCTTATACCTTAAAGAAATCACAAGTTTTGAATTTTGTAAAGGGGACATTTATGTCCTTCCCGCAGTAAACCGATAAGGACATAAATGTCCCTCCCACACTTGCACAGATGAGGACATATTTGTCCCTGCCGCACCAAGAGGGTTAAGAGAAAAGATTGTGAACACATTTATACAGAATAACAGGCAAACCAACACAAAATTTAAGTGTAACTATAGGACATCCTCGTAGATATTCAAAAAATTATTGGTATGTGAGTCTACAATGTACCATGATAATTTATACAGTTAAGGTTTGAGTTTTGTTACGATCCACTGATATTTGCCAGCGGTGCATAAGTGGAGTGTCGTCTTGCCCCATTTTCTTGCTTTTGTAATAGTGTATTTTGAATTGAAAAAAAATATTTGTAGTAAATGTGTAGTAAAGAATTTTTGGTGCTTGTGACGCTTCGTTGCATGGCCAAGGGGAATTTTTATTACGAAACTGGACACTTCCATGGTATGTCAAAGTCGTCAGTTTGTGATCGTTGGATAGGGTTCTTACATGTACAAGTATCTGTGAAAGAATGAAAAATATTTCATTTCCAAGATGAGAAGACGAACATAGGGTTTTAAAGCGGAATTTTTACCATAATTCAAGGTTCCCAAATATGGTTGGTGCAATTGACTGTACCTTTGTAGAGATAATTGCACCAAAAAAGAACGAGACTGAATAGCTTGCAGGAGGGGTTTCCAAGCCTAAAATATTCAGGCATTAGTTGATGCCAATTTAAGCTAAAGTTTTAATTCAATGACTGAAGTAAAGACCGGTAATTATGAGGCATAATAAATTACATGCCATAGCGTATTTAGATTACAAGCGTGTTCCGTGCTACACGTAAGTGAAAATGTATTGCATCGCAGCACGATATATGTAAGAAACTATTGAGTTATTGTTGTCATCACTCAAGAAATTTTTCGTACGACATCATGTGCTTGTATACAAATACGGGATTTCTATCTCTCAGATGAGCACAGATGTTGGTTTGACATAGAGTTTTGTAATGTCATCCTTTCCGGATTTGACCAACACATAATCGATCTTTGGCAACGTGACGGGTGTGCTTTAGCAAGCAGGAACTGCTTACTCTTCCGGAGCACCTGAGTTCACTCTCGTTTCGACTTGAGTTCACGTTGCTGAACGCGGTTTTGTTGTTATGTGTGTTTGTGTTTTATGTGGTTATGTGGTTTGTTTTGTTGTGATGATTTTTGTCTGCCGGTTTTGTCTTTGTCTTTACGGTTTTATGATACTGATTACCCCTTTGGTACACCTTTGCTTCTTAAAGTGCTGTATGTTATGACATAGTTGACCTTGTTATTATAAAATGTCAGATGTGTCATTTCATAAGCCGATTCATTCACTCTAGAGACTTACCGTACACAAATTACTAGCATAGTGACAATCCTGAAACCATAGAATTACATCAATGTTTTACCCGTGTTACCAATAACTTTAAGTAAAGTGTCAAACTTTGTACATGTATAACAAGAAAATGTGTAAAGATGACACTGATGCCCCCCCCCCCCTGGCAAATAAAATGAAACTGTTATTTTTACAAATTTGCCAAGTCCAAGGGCCGTAATTTAGGTCATTATCAGTGGACCGGATCAAAACTCAAACTTGAGTTGTAACTCATCATGGTAGACTCACATACCAAAAATCGTTTGAATATATGCAAGGATGTCGAAAAAAGTGCGGAAAACTGTTTTATTTATACAAAATTTGCTAAGTCCGAGAGCCGTAATTTAGGTCAAAATCAGTGGACCAAAAGGAAACTTAAACTTGACCTGTAACTTATCATGGTAGACTCAAATACCGAAAATATTTTGAATATATGCAAGGATGTGGAAAAAAGTTCGGAAAACTGTTATTTTTACAAAATTTGTTAAGTTCAAGGGCCAAAATTTAGGTCAAAATTGAGGACCGGAATAAAACTCAAACTTGACCTGTAACTCTTCATGGGAGACTCACATACCAAAAATCTTTTTAATATGTGCAAGGATGTCGAAAAAAGTGCGAAAAACTAAAGTATGACGGACGGACGGCATGACGAACATCCGAAAAACTATATGCCCCCAAATTTGTTGGCGGGGCATAAAAAAATTAGTAACAAAAAGGTTTTGGGTCCAGATACTGTCTACTGACGACGCGATATTGTGAGAGGGCAGACCATTTCCCCCAAATTCGTCCAGTCAATTTACAACGAGTGAGTGAGTGAGTTGGTGATTTAAGCCCGTGAAACGCTTAGGCCCGCTATGATCAGCGGTCAGTGTTTCCGTATTATAGACCTGACAACCCCAGCGGACAAGGGCCACCCTATTCAGCCACCTAGGGTACAAACTTGGTTGCTCTGTTGGATGAGCACCGACCCGAGGTCAGAATCCCAAGACCCTAAGTCGCCTCTTACGACAAGTTAGGCTCTGCTGCAATCGGGATGTGTGCCTCAGGTGGTTGAATGGGGCAGCCCTGACATCGAGAGATTCGTTAGTTAGTTATTGCTTTACTCCCAAGCAGCACGATTTCGGCTATATCCGGGAGAAGAACATGAAAGTGCTGATACAATGACCATTAAATGATGATGAGGTGGAAGAAATCGGGACACAAGGCCAATCGGGTAGGAGAGTTTTGAATGCCACTGGAAAAAGGAGTGGCGGGTATGGACGGAAATTTAGCCTCCTGCATGGGGACCCTACGGGTCCAACTCTTACCGAGACCTGCAGCAGGGTTCTTAAACGTGCGAGGAACGTGACATATTTCCCAACACGGTGCACCTCTATGGTTTGCGGTCAGGTTTTCCGCATTATCGCCTGACGACCCCGCATCTCTCGATGTCAGAGCTGCCCCATTCAACCACCTGGGACACACATCCCAGGCGCTGTGTGGACAAAGTGGCCTGACCCGATGTCAGGTTTCTGAGCGCTCATTAGTGGACTTTTACCGACAAGCTTAGCGTTGCTGCGGGCCTATTCGCCTCCCGGAACCCGCACGGGTGTCAAGAGATTCGGGGTCGTCAGGCGATAATGCGGAAAACCATAGTGGTGCACCGTGTTGTGAAAAATGTCACGTTCATCGCACGTTTAAGAACCCTGCTGCACGTCTAGGTTATACAAGAATGATGTATTGTGTGTATGTTTTATTGTTAAGTAAATTACAATGCAATCCTTCCATTGAGTATTAACGCTAAGTCAGAGGATTAAACTGTAGAGGAAACAATTGTTTTTTTACTTTGGAGTCTTCAGTTTAAGGATATTATGAACAATTTCTCTTTAACCATTTTGACCATCTGCTATGTTTTTACTTTTTATACCCTGCCACTCAAAGTGGCGAGGTATTATGTAATATCCTCAGTTTCTTGTTTATAATGCAGAGAACCTGACCGCAAACCATTGTGGGCCAACGTGTTTTGAGAGGGCCACGCTACATGCACGTAAAAGATCCCAAATAGTGCACCACATAGGCCAAATTTTCGCCCATCTCTTTTTCCAGCGGTCTTCAAAATTTACACTTCCTTTGTTTCCCCACCCCACCCCCATGTTTCTCTTTCAGTGAGTGTAGGTCCAATCAGGATTCATAATTCTATTTACGACAGATAAGGGTTTATTATGTGAAATCGGGAAAGGGTTGGCTATATCCCACATGGGTAAGTGTTCTAACTAGTATGACCTCATTTCAGGTAAGGGTTCTTCATTGTTGGTCACCATAGGTAAGTGTTCCATATTGTGTGAATTTTTTGGGGAGAGATTTCGTCGCTTTCTGGGTACTTTGGCCTATGGTGCGTTGAGTGTACATTGGCCTGTCTTGTGAGTTGGTTCGTTTTCCTTCTGGTTTGTGGTCGTAAATTGGCCCATTTTTGCATGACATGCATGGGTCTGTGTTATGGGTGCTGTTTCCTGGGTGGGTCTACACAATTCAATTTGTTGTTTAAATTAGTTCTTGTCCTGATTATGACT
This sequence comes from Arcuatula senhousia, assembly GCA_963971305.1. NCBI lineage: Eukaryota > Metazoa > Mollusca > Bivalvia > Mytilida > Mytilidae > Arcuatula > Arcuatula senhousia. Next base: position 29,011,688 of record OZ020311.1, on the reverse strand, counting down.
GAAATATTGTTGACTGGACTTAAAACAAACAATAAGCAAACAAACAGTTTTTTTAGTGCTTGTCCGTCCGTCCGTCCCCGGAAGGTTTCCGAATGTTAACTTGAAAAAATACGTTAAAGGATTTGAATAATATTTTGCATTGTTATGGTAGAGCATCTTTTATCAAACTCGGATACATTTGAAATAACTAATAGAACTACTGAACTTATATTTAAAGTGGCAGGGATTCAATTCATACATGTAAGGATTTACAAAACAGGCGAAATCTTCAAGAGTGGCCCTTATGAATTACATAGATATTGTATTAAAGTATCACGGTAACATTGCAAGGCACCAACGGTAACAGCAGATTCGTGTTGTAAAAACATGAAAAGAAAAATTGTGATTTTTATCTTTGCATATATTAGACTCATGTGGTTTAAAGAAGAAAAGGCAGATGATATCTTATCCAACCCAAACCTAACAATCTCATAAGTAAGTTCATATCTATATGTACCTTTTAAAAAAGTTGCAATAAACAGATAAAGCAATACATTTTTGTCTTATAAAAAGATGGTATCTGCAATAAGATTGGTTTGGTGATGGAAATTTTTGAGTTTAGTTTAAACTTATTTATTTATCCTGGATTGGGAAACAAGCTTAATGCTTCTATAAATCCCTCTCCAGCTAGCCGTTTGCGAGTGTGGCCTTTGTAGACGGCCCCCATTGAGCCTACTCTTATCGAACTCTACAAAGGGGTCTTTAACGTGCACAGGGTATTGCTCTCCCCATACACGGGACAACCTTTTATCGTCCCTTCCGAAGGACTAGCATCGTTTCTTGAGACCATTCTCGCAAATGGTGTCAAGAGAGAGCCGGAAAATCGGTTCATGAAATTTTCACCCCTGACGAGGATCGAACCACGATTGAGTTTAAGGCAAAGCTTATCTTACAGTTTATTTTTCAGTGATAACAATCTTAATATTTGCATTTACAAATCGGACATTCAATTTCATAACAAATTTGCTTATAATATTATTCATTTTTAACATTTACTTCAGTCAAGTTGATGGTTGAATGTAGCTGATTCTAATATAACGTGTTACTTTCCTATGTAAACAAAAGTGTGCTCTAAATAGCACAATTAGTTTTAGCACATGCGCATAGTTTTTCACCACCGTTTCGGTGTTTCCCCACCATTTCATCTGTATAAACGAATAAAATCATTTCAGAAACTTACAAAATATAAAAAATAGACTTATTTAAATAATTCAAACACCTTTCTATCAAAACTCTTGGCCGTTGAACAATTTCGATCACAAATCAAGAAGTCGGTCAAATAACGTCATTTATGGCTGTTCTGTCAATATTGCAAACCCATTATAAATATGTAAATACACATGTAGCATGAGTCATTGTCTGTTGTAAACAAATATCGACAATGGCTACCACAACGGCTATACCGCTCAAAATCGGACTTAATGTTGACCACCAAGGATCAATGTACAAAATTGTGAACCATTTCCTTGAGCCAAATGCTGTTAGAAGGTATGTGATACAGTCAATGACCACAGGTGAACTGAAAAAGGGTCTTCAAACATGAAATCTATGATGCAACAATAAGCTATGCATTTTCAAAGCTGACATATGACACAATTTTTGACTTTGAAAAAGAATCTCAGTCTGATGATGAGTTGTTGGACATAGTTAATGATGAACCTGTGGTGAAAAAACTGCGATTTAAAGAGGCACCAACCAAAGAGCAAAATTAAAATATTGCAAAAGCCAGGACTGAACTAAAAACTACAAATCAACAGATACTGTGGGCTGTCAAACTTCTTTGAGGTAGTTAGAACGTCATTCACCCAGAAATTTTCCAAATAAATAATTACGCAACTTTCCTAGAATTTTAAATATTTTTTTTTCTAACTGGGTATAATGTCTCATTTTGTTTTTTTTTGTGTGAACCCCCTTTAAAAAACTGTATTCATGCTTGATGCCAACTGTGCTGTTTAAAAGTACACAAATATTTAAAAGGATTTCTTTACAGAAAATTAACTATCTAGGATTTATTATGAAGAAGCATAACACAGCTAAAAACCATGGTGGGGATTCCAACCCCATTCTCCTATACATGTAGGTGTAATATCCAATATACTACCATGGTTTACTTTTTACTTAATGTTATAACTTCTTACTTAATTTAATTCGAAAATTCCATCTTACTTTATCAATATATATTTTTGGTCATAACCTTTCGTTTAGCTACAGGTACCTTTTTAAGAGAAATGATATTTTTTGCATTTTTACAGCTAATTTAAAGTTAAATAATTGGCTCAATTATAGAGTTCCCCGATGAATAAAAAAAGAAAACATGAATTCAAATCATGTGCATTCCAATTTAAACTACAAATAATGTAAACTAGTCAAAAAGTTACTCAAAAATTCATAATTGAATTGTAAAAAGTAAATAAAAACATTTAAGCAAGCAACAGCTTTTCTCTACCTGCAATAGTTTTCATTCTATAGGCCAAAAACACCATTTTTCACCTATAAGGGGCCATAACCCCTATAAGGAGTCATCTGACAACTTCGACCCTATGGAGACTTTTGTAGAGCTAAATGAGCTGAACATTTAAGCAAGCAACAGCTAATCTCTATCTGCAATAGTTTTCATTCTGTAGGCCAAAAACATGAAAAAATGCCATTTTTCAGGGGTCGTAACCCATATAAGGGGTTATCTGACAACTTCGATCCTATGGAAACTTTCGTATAGCTAAATGAGCTAAACATTTAAGCAAGCAACAGCTAATCTCTATCTGCAATAGTTTTCATTCTGTAGGACAAAAACATGAAAAATCGCTATTTTTCAGGGGCCGTAACCCCTATAAGGGGTCATCTGACAACTTGGACCCTATGGAGAATTTTGTAGAGCTCAATAAGCTGAACATTTAAGCAAGCAACAGCTAATCTCTATCTGCAATAGTTTTCATTCTGTAGGCCAAAAACATGAAAAAATGCCATTTTTCAGGGGTCGTAACCCATATAAGGGGTTATCTGACAACTTCGATCCTATGGAAACTTTCGTATAGCTAAATGAGCTAAACATTTAAGCAAGCAACAGCTAATCTCTATCTGCAATAGTTTTCATTCTGTAGGACAAAAACATGAAAAATCGCTATTTTTCAGGGGCCGTAACCCCTATAAGGGGTCATCTGACAACTTGGACCCTATGGAGAATTTTGTAGAGCTCAATAAGCTGAACATTTAAGCAAGCAACAGCTAATCTCTATCTGCAATAGTTTTCATTCTGTAGGCCAAAAACATGAAAAAATGCCATTTTTTCAGGGGTCGTAACCCATATAAGGGGTTATCTGACAACTTCGATCCTATGGAAACTTTCGTATAGCTTAATGAGCTAAACATTTAAGCAAGCAACAGCTAATCTCTATCTGCAATAGTTTTCATTCTGTAGGCCAAAAACATGAAAAATGGCTATTTTTCACCTTTAAGGGGCCGTAACCCCTGTAAGGGGTCATCTGACAACTTCGACCAAATGGAGACTTTTGTAGAGTTAAATGAGCTGAACATTTAAGCAAGCAACAGCTAATCTCTATCTGCAATAGTTTTCATTCTGTAGGCCAAAAACATGACAAAATGCTATTTTTCACCTTTAAAGGGCCGTAAACCCTATAAGGGGTCATCTGACAACTTTGACCAAATGGAGACTTTTGTAGAGCTTTTGATGCTGAATCAGTAGCGTGGCCTCAGATTTCCTCTATCTCTTATACTTTTTGATTTATAAGCCAAAAACAGCAGTCTGACCCCCCTAGTCTATTTTTAGTAACGGCGGCCATGTTTTTTAACAGATCAAAAATCAAAACACAAGTTTGGTGCAGGACACCCTAAGGATCATTCATACCAAGTTTCATTAAATTCTGCTTGGTAGTTTCAGAGGAGAAGATTTTTGAAAAATTGTTAACAGACGACGACGACGACAGACGACGACGACGGACGCCAAGTGATGGTAATAGCTCACATGGACCTTCGGTCCAGGTGAGCTAAAAAGTGACTACTTCTTTAAGTTATTTGGCAGGTCAATCGTTGGATTTTAAGCTAGGTTGCTCATAATAACTCATTGTCCAACGAAAGAGCTCTCTACAAGAATGAAATAGAATGACTTGTCAGGATTGTTGTATGATTTTTCTTTACAAATTAAGCCTGTCAAATTTATTGTAAGACAAAGACTTGTATTTTGGTTTGCATGAGGAAAATTAATTTTCTCACAATTGTTGTTTTTAATACAATATATAAGGTTTGAGGATTTACAGTTCATTTTGTCTTTTGTGCATAGATTATTGTGCCATTCTTTGTGACCTTCGACATAATCACATGTTACACTCTTGGTTTATTACAATATTGTAGAATGGAACCTATCTTGCATTTATAGTTATGAGACATTTATTTGTCTTTTTTTGGTAAACTTGTTTTCTAAAATACTTGATACAAATTCCAAATTGAAGAGATTTATTTTTGATGCATTTAAAAATTTCAGATCTTGAATCGTGGTGGGCACCTTAAAGATGACCTTGGAGGTAGATCAATTCTAGATCCACCTTAGACTTTATTTGGCAAATTTTCGGAGGAAGAGTTCTCAGAGGAGTCAATCAATATGGCAGTGACTTTATTAGGTTCTACCATATGGTTTAGGAAATCATTCAATACAGTATAAAGTAAAAGGTAGACGATAAAGAGATGTGGAATAAGTGAACGGACAAATTTTTAGAAACAGGAATTTAAAAAATTCTAATGGAAAACAGCCAGTAGTCTTCAACAGGAACACGGTGTTCCTCTTATGTTATTTTTTCCTGGTTCCATCCAGTGCCATTTCCAAATGAAACAAAACTTTCTTCTATATGATTTCTTTTCGTGAACTTCTTTTATGTATCTTCCAACTTCGGCAAAAAATGACAGAAATCAGCTGAAAAATTTCCAGGCCCTTGGTATAAAGACTTTATAGTCCCCTACCGGCGAAAGCCGAAGGGGAGTATAGGTTTGCGCTATGTCCGTCTGTCACGCCTCAGTTTTCCGCACTTTTTTCCTAAACGCTTATAGATAATGAACTGATATGAACTGATGATTTTTGGTATGTGAATTCATCATGATGAATAACAGATCAAGTTTGAGTTTCCTGCTGGTCCACAAATTTTTACAGGAGTTATGGCCCTTTGAACATTTAAAATTCACTGAAATTTCAGTATTCGGCACTTTTTTCTAAATGCTTATAGATAATGAACTGATTGTTGGTATGTGAGTTTACCCATCTTCTCTAGCCAAGGGTTACGATCCGCTATCTCTCATCTTCACCCTTGGCAGATCTAGAAGGTTTTTGTTATCTCAACATTTTAATTATCTCCCTTGAAGCAATATATATATTCCAAGTTAAACAAAATTATTTTCATCCAGATAGTTGCAAAAAATAGGAGATATTTCATTCCATTAACGACAAACATTTATCTAAAGATAAAATTAAGGTAATTTTGATAAGATTTGATCAAAACTGCTAATATTTTTGCAAAAATGATAATTATTTATCACCTTTGTAAACCCACATGTTTGTTAACAGATTGTTTAAAAATTGAAATGGAGCAATTTGATTGGATGCAGCCAACTTTCACTGCATCCAATCAGATGGGAGAAAGAAGCAAAGGTGTACCAAAGGGGTAATCGGTATCATAAAACCGTAAAGACAAAGACAAAACCGGCAGACAAAAAATCATCACAACAAAACAAACCACATAACAACATAAAACACACACACACACATAACAACAAAACCGCATTCAGCAACGCGAACTCAAGTCGAAACGAGAGTGAACTCAGGTGCTCCGGAAGAGTAAGCAGTTCCTGCTTGCTATAGCACACCCGTCACGTTGCCAAAGATCGATTAAGTGTTGGTCACATCCGGAAAGGATGACATTACAAAAACTCTATGTCAAACCAACATCTGTGCTCATCTGAGAGATAGAAATCCCGTATTTGTGTACAAATACATGATGTCGTCCGTAAAATTTCTTGAGTGATGACAGCAACCTGGGAGCAACGTACCCCTGTGTTAACAATTTGCTTGTCAGCCGTGTGGCTCTATCAAGGAAGTCGTTGTACTCCCCACATGCTCTGGAATAGCGAATCAACTGTGATACGTAAACTCCATATGCTGGAGCGGACGGAATGTTGCTACACAGAAAGGGAAAGTTAACTATTGGAAAATTGAAGTCATCACGTTTGTCATAGAGCTTTGTACAAAGCCTTCCTTGTGTGTCAATTTCGAGAAATAGATCCAGATATGAAGCGGACCACAAAATGTATGTCCACAAAAATCCTTCTATATCTGCCAAGGGTGAAGATGAGAGATAGCGGATTGTAACCCTTGGCTAGCGAAGATGAAGTTTACCATGATGAGTTCCAGATCAAGATAAAGTCTCTTGCTGGTCCACAAATTCTTACGGGAGTTATGGCCTTATGAACATTGAAAATTTACTGAAATTTCAGTTTTCTGAACTTTTTTTTTCTAAACACAGATAGATAATGAACTGATTTTTGGTATGATGAGCAACAGATCAAGAAAAAGTTACTTGCTGGTCCACATATTTTAACGGGAATTATGGCCCTTTCAAGTTTGAAAATCTACTGAAATTTTATTTTCTGAACTTTTTAATATCCCTTGTAGATAATGAACTGATCAAGTTTGGGTTTTGATTTGTTTGACAAATTCTACCAGTGACTTAAATATGAGGCCAGTAGGGGACTATGTATTGTTTAGCAATACTCTCAGAATACTTGTTGATTTTGTTTTGTCCTTTTGTTTGTCAAAGTTATTCAGTTTTTCCAGAAAATCCTCATCAAGAATGTTCATTGACATATAAAATTGAGCAAATGTGTGACAACTTTTTATAAATAAAATAAATATTTAGAAAGAAATAAAGCTTTAAAAAAAAATAATTGAGGGCAAATGTGTGACAACTTTTTTAAAGAAACGTGTAGGAAAAATCTTAGTTTCGTGAAATATGATTCAGTGGCAGTAGTTTCATAAAAGTGAACAGAAACCAATGATTAATGATATTTTTTTAAATGATATTGAATGAAGTTAGAATGTATTTACAATTTAGTTAGTTAGTTATTGCTTTACTCCCAAGCAGCACGATTTCGGCTATATCCGGGAGATGAACATGGTGATTAAATGAACATGAAATGATGATGAAGTGGAGGGAATAGGGACACAAGGCCAATCGGGTAGGAGAGTTTTGACTGCCACTGGAAAAAGGAGTGATGGGTAGGGACGGGAAATTTTGCCTCCTGCATGGGGATCCTACGGGTCCTATTCTTACCGAGTCCTGCGGCAGGGTTCTTTAACGTGCGAGGAACGTGACATTTTTCCCAACACGGTGCACCACTATGGTTAGCGGTCAGGTTTTCCGCATTATCGCCTGACGACCCCGCATCTCTCGATGTAAGGGCTGCCCCATTCAACCACCTGGGGCACACATCCCAGTCGCTCTGTGGGCAAAGCGGCCTGACCCCGATGTCAGGTTTCTGAGCGCTCTTTAGTGGACTTTTAGCGACAAGCTAAGCGCTGCTGCGGGCCTATTCGCCTCCCGGGCCCCGCACGGGACGAATGTATTTACAAAAAAATAATTCTATCCTTGTTAAGGTTTGAAAATTTCATCCAAAAGTATTATTTTAATTTTTTTTAAATGACTAAACAAAAAACTAAGTATCAAAAACTTTATAAAAACTTTTTTATTTCGTTTACAGAGATGTTTCTGTCATAAGAAGAGGATCCTCTTCCGCCAGAATGGGGAGCCTAATGAATAATGAAATAATGAAAATTCTCGATGCTTTTTAAGGTGTCACATCCTACAGCAGAATATATTGTGCTGCCTGTTACCATTTTAGTTTTCCATGTGTCCCTAAACTTTTCTTAACAAGTTCAGGTGGCATAAGAAATCTAACATTGCATTGTGAGAGCAGTTCGGCGGTTTCAGGCTTTGCAAACAAATTGCCGACTTTATTTAAGTGGGCCCCCGTTTTGCAATTTTTTTTTATTATGTTTAAAGTTTTTCTATTGCATTCTGCAGACGATAGAGCAAGGTATAACATAAATCAATAGCAATTACAAACTTTGGTCCTCGCCAGTCTTGTCCTGCCTGCTTTTTCTTTCAGTCTTCGAAGAGCAACGTCTTTATCTTTCTTCAGAACTCTCAATTTCTGAAGACATTCAGAAAACAATTTCAACAGATCTTGTAAAGCAGAGTACACCTTTATTCGCATTTCTCCATCAGTTTCATCAACCGTATCTCCTAATGATTGGAATACAGTTATTGATTCATCTATTAATTTAATTCCTAAGTCTCTTATTTTTTGTTGGTCTTTTACTGTTTCCCCTGCCTCAAATCCTAGTAAATCGACATCACCTCCGGTTCTTACCCTTTTCCCCATCAAACATCAAAACATACGATTTTTCTTTTCCATCTGTTTTTTTGCTTTTAACTTAATCATATCCTCCAAAATCCCCGGTGCCATCTCTCGATCTAACAAGCTCTCCAATGGGTTATAATCTCTCAGAACATTTTCGCTAGGACACGGAAAGTTTATCTTTGACTTTTGGGGGTTTAATACCGTTTTGAATGAATGATGTTTCATTCTTATGTCCACCCATGAATCTTATGAATCGACCTCCAAACAACTTCCATCCGACCCTATAGAAGTCCAAACAATTTCTTGAATACCTCATCTGTCGCGCATCTTTAAGGTTAAACCATTTAACGTGATCGCACCATATGGAAAATGCAATATTCTCTTTGGGGAACTTTCCTTCCGACAACAATTTAAAAAATGTACAGAGTGTTTCACTTTGATTTACTAACGAAAGCTCTTCTAAAACAGCAGGTAACATCTAAATCATTTTATCGAGAGTATTATTTTCTATTTGACATTCATCGTCAAATTCAAGCATTTTTATTGTATGTTCCATGCTTTTGTCCTCTTCATCATCTTCGAGATGGTCGTTGTTATGGTCACAGTAAGCAGTGTTTTCTTAAAGAACATTATCTTCTTGCTTTTGAGACCCCTTATCTTGCCTACTACTATTCACATCTAAAATTTCATTTGCGTCATTATCCACCTTATTTCGTTGTTCAGTCTCAAAGTCTAATTTCTTTCTTCTTTTTCTGTCTGATTTTGGGGTTAAAATCAGGATTGTATTTGACCAATTACATTTCGGCATATAAGGCGATGTTATTTTCAAAGGAGATGAATTGAAAAAACGTTTACTGGGCGGTGATTTTAATGGTGTTAACGAAAAACATGCTTTTTTCTTGAAGTGTGTAAGAGGCTTGATTCTAGTTAAGAAAACTCCTTTCTTACGTTTTCCTTTAAACTTCCCCATCCTCAGTCTGAAAATAAAAGGAGGAATCAACATTAATAAACCTGCATTTATATTGAAATAAAGCTGTATATTGCGACTTTTCACTAGCATCTATGCTAATTTTCTAATGGCCAAACCCAAACATCGAAAACCAAAAGAATAATAACAAACATATTTGCAAACGGCATGGCGTCTTTCCGTGTTATTTACTTTCTTTTAAGAAAAGTAGCCAAAACCTTACGTAGAGCCCATTTAAGGGGCTGACGAACGGACATGCACACCCGAATACTTTATACACCGTAGGTGGGCATAACAATGTCAATATTTGAGTAAACAATGTTTCAAAATACACGTCTTTGTCAAAATGCAGTGTTAAATTGATTCTTACAAATTGAACCACAGGATGTGTCTATGCTCAGTATGCTACAAACAAACGTCAAAACATCAACATTTACAAGTTTAATTATGTCGCTATTGTGCAAAATGTTAGAATTTAATTTATATATTAACTAAGGAAGTAACCATTTATTTTATGCGGGGGATAGTTGTTTTGTAAACATCGGAGCCTTGACTTTTTTTTTTTTTTACCATAAACTGTTCAGCCAAAAAAAACATTTTACCTTTCCAAGTTACAGCACTGTCCTGCCTTTTTATTTCTTGATTTTTTTTTACATCCTGCTTTTATTTTGAATTTCCCCATACAATTAAAAATCAAATTGTCGCTTCCTAAATAGTGCATCCACTTTTTATGACCAATTGGCAAGACAACTGGCATGACAGGAATAATACACGTATTGTACACGTAGATCTTGAGATACTGAACAACTAAAATCACTAACATATAAACTAAGACAGGAAATAATTGACGGACAAGAGAACATCTATAGTGAGTATACAACTATTTAATTAACGTTGAGGCATTCAAAATTGATAAATAGACATTTTTAATTGTGACACAAAAGGTTAATAAATTAATTCCTCAAATTCATAACTTGTTCCTCTAGGTCACAACCTGCTCCTCCACATCACAGCACAGTCGTTTTGTCGTTTAGACTTTAATACAATTACACCTAAGCACATTTTTAATGAAGCGGGTAGCGCTTCATGTTGAAAATGTGCGCAGAGGTCCACGCTTTTGCAAACTAATATAACTCAAAAATATTGCATTCATTGTATATAATTACATTCCAATCAAATTTATTAAATATTTGCAACAAAAAATTGCACGGATTGCATGGGTTATATTCTTTAAATTACTCCGCGTAGTTCGTTGTCAAGGTGGCACGTGCTGGTGAGTTTTTATATAGAAATAAAACCGTACTTTTATCCAATCGAATTAGTCGTTATAAATTAGAATGTAATTATAATTTAATAAAACATTGGTGGTACAGGAGTTAATGCTATGGGTGAGTGAGTGAGTGAGTTGGTGTTTTACGCCCGTGCAACGCTATATAGGTTATTTACAGGCGATGAACATGAAGAGGATGATAAAATGAACATGAAATGATGATGATAAATGAAACATGGGGATGGGGTGGGAAACAAAGGCACGATAAATTTTGAAGAACCACAGGAAAAGGGGAGAGGTGGGTAGGGGCGGAAAATTTAGCCTATGTGGTGCACTACTTGGCGGTCCACAAAGGGGTCTTTTACGTGCATGAAGCGTGGCACTCTCCACACACGTTGGCCCACTATGGTCGGCGGTCAGGGTTTCCGTATTATAGACCTGACAGTCCCCGCGGACGAGGGCCACCCTATTCAGCCACCTAGGGTACACACTTGGTCGCTCTGTGGGCTGAGCTCCATCTAAAACTAATATTTTCATCAGCAAACAACCTCAGAAACCGTAACTAAAGTCTTTTATTCTGAGATAGTAATCCGTCAAAATGAATGCCGACCCACCCCCTTGTCACTGCCAAAAGTTCTAGTGCCGTCATTTCGCAACACATGAGAAAGAGATTTTGATGGGTGACAGAGGGATGGATCATCAAAGGGTATGACGACATTCTTAGATTTTTCATTTTTTCTTTTAACGAAACACACGGGACCACAATAGAAATGCATACCTTAGTAACCTTACCGTAAAAGCGATTTTGGTTCCTCTGCATCACAACCGGAAGTTCCTCTAAGGATTCGGCTGTGATTGGGATCGATTGGTAGCCGTGTTAAACATTGTCTGCGCTAAATATTCACATTCTACTCATCTGAACTCACTATTTTTAATACCGATATGTACGTATTGCTCTTTATTATTGCATTTATAAAGCAATCTGTAGAGTTGCAAAATATAGGTCACTTGTTTGTTCTGGTATTTAAAATAACTTCTATGTAGAGTGAGCGAGTGAGTTGGTGTTTACGCCCGTGCAACGCTATATAGGTTATTTACAGGCCATGAACATGAAAAGGATGAAAAAATGAACATGAAATGATGATAAATGAATTATAAGGGTGTGATGGGGGTACAAAGATCTGGTAAATTTTGAAGAACAGCAGGAAAGGGGAGAGGTGGGTAGGGGCGGAAAATTTAGCCATTGTTTTGCTCTACTTGGCGGTTCACAAAGGGGTCGTTTACGTGCATAAAGCGTGGCAGTCTTCACACACGTTGGCCCACTATGGTCAGCGGTCAGGGTTTCCGTATTATAGACCTGACAAACCCGCGTACGAGGGCCACCGTATTCAGCCACCTAGGGTACACACTTGGTCGCTCTGTGGGTTGGGCACTGAACCGACGTCAGAATACCAAGACCCTTAGTCGCCTCTCCTGACAAGCTAGGCTCTGCTGGCTGCACACGGGACTTTCTATCAAGATGAATTAAGATGTAGCCATCAAGCACAAACATTTTATGTAGCAAATAAAATTCTTAAAAACGATATTTTGTGACAGGGAAGAGATGGCCAAAACAATATGATTTACAAAACAAGAGTATATCTATTTATATACATGTGATGGTATAGATTTGCTTCTTCACCAGTCATTCTCAATTGCTGAAACGAAATATCATTGAACAAATCAAGAACATGAAAGAACAACTCTAAATAACACTTTTTAAGACACTCATAAATCCAGTCAAATACAACACATTCACTGAACTAATACTGATATTGTGAAAGCCAACCATGTGTTTTAAAAGAAAAAAAAAGTGGAGAAAAAATGTTTTCAAATAGAAGACAAACTTGCAACACAAACAAAGAAACTCGACTGCAAAAGAAAATGACATTACTTTAAGTCAAACCACCCGACTCTGAAAAGTATATGCATCTATATATACACCTCGCCATAAGTTAAGCAACACCTGTACTCACGTTAGTACAGCGTCCATAATTCTCTAAACAATATCCTGCAACTTGGCCTATATTTTCTTCCACACATTTACAACATTTTCTGATTCTAATAAATCATCGTACAATTTTCGGCTTTTGTAGAATATTCAATATTGGCAAACAAATCAAGCAATCCAAAAAGTGTTGTTTCAGTTACAACTTTTGGGTTGCGTAAATTGAGAGTTTTGATGATTAAAACCATATGTTTTTTGCTCTGGTATAACAATTAGGATGTTAACATATCACCTCCAGCATTTTGGGATTGTTTTATCAGGTTTTAGACCTAAACATTGTAATAAATGAAACCTTACTTTTGCATGGTTTTTGCATTGTACAAAATGCTGACTTCAGATTTTTTACATTAGTTGATTTTAAAGGTGACATTTTGGTACTCATAACATATGATATTCATAAAACCGTTCCGAAAATCTCATAATTGGAAATTTTTTATGGATATTTTTCAGTTTTTCGATATTTTCGTTTAAAGGCATTATTGTGACCTTTTGAAAGTTTGCTTCTATTGCCGGAAGTTGAAGTTAAGTTTGACATTTTATCAATATGAATGTGGTAACTTACACCAATGGTAAAGCTTTGCCTTACACAAAAACATAAGAATTGCATATTTTCATGCCAATAACAGATTTTAAGTATCCAACCCCCCTTTTATACGGATATGTTCTGGTAGGAATTCAAACAATTCAAATGTTTTAGTGACATCTTTTAGGTTCAAACGTGTGTTTAAGGGTTAGGAAAAACAATGAATTTGTTTAAGACAAAAAATTGTACACGTTTGCAAAAATTTTGCCTTTTTAGCGTTTTTCATACTTTTTATGGTGAAGACTGATTAAGTCCCTTTGTCGACCACAGTGGATGCAACATGAGCTTGAAACCTTTATTTTTTGTTTGTATAGTGGTAATTTGTCATGTTTGCAAACATTATATGCATTGATAAGTTGTTATTAGTCTACAATTGATATTGAAAGTTAAACTTTTTAAACGCTATTTTATCTTAGTTTTTACACCATTTTCAAAAAGTTGGATTTTCATTACTTGCAAACATTTCTGATAAAACATCTTTAGTCCATTACACAATTAGAGTCAATACATTGAAGTGATTACTTTTTGATTTTCCATCATTTTGTATTATGCGAATATTTCAAGCCATAAAATGATTATGGTTTAAAAAAGTTGGTGTTGCTTAACTTTTGGCGAGGTGTATATAATATTAAATGAATAGACTTTTTATTATGTTCGGATTTCATTCCTTCCACATTGTACTACATGATTAGTTTTCGTTATAAACATAAACAATAAACATTGAACTTTATAACTATTGAATATTTCTTTTTTCAGCTATGCCATGGGGGTATTGGGGACAAAACGTAAAAAAAACCGGAATATTGCCGCGTTTGATTTTAGAAATTACAAATTATAAACAATACTTTCGTTTCTATTCCCAATATTTTAAGCACACTTCTCAGATAGATAGGTAAAAATATAGTCCGAGATTGCTCTTGACGCACGGCACCAACTTGCTGGAAAAATGCCGAGGACGTCAGAGCAATCTCGGACTACTAAAAATAATAAAACAACAAGTTTTAGCTTTTGAAAAAACTGGGGGAAACTTCGCCGTAGCGGCATTTAAAGGAAAGGAAAGTTTATTCGGTTTAATACTAAAAATTACAAGTCACTCGTCTTGAGTTATTTTATTTATTTGCACAACTTTCATCTTACAATAAGATCAAAGGCACACATACATTATACACATACAATAATTATGATCAACAACATAGGTTGATCATCTTAGTATTAATTTGGTTCCCCAAGTTGGTATTTTTGGTTTCTTGTTTTATTTGTTTTAAAGGTTTTATTTCTTTATATTTCTTATTTAGTTTTTACCTTTTAAATGTGGCTTCACCATCCATTTATTTATCTATTTTATTTATACACAAGTCACAGTGCAACATACTTTATTTATTTTTGGTTTCACTGTTATATGCTCTTCATAATCATATAGTGTTTGGCTTTTTCAACATTTTTGGTAGAGCGCCTCTGAGGAGTCTTGAATAGACGAAACGCGCGTCAGGCGTAGCAAAATTTATTGTCTGGAACTTTGTTGTCATTTGTATTTCGAACACACGTGAAGGTTAGCACTGCTGGTGGAGTTTTTATTCCCCGAGGTTAGCCTGCTCCGGCATCAACACTTTTGTGTTGGAGAATACATCAAAGCTTTAAATTATCCGTTTAAATTTCAAAATTGTCTAAACTCGAAGGGTCTTCCTACCCCAGACATAGGTTGATCATCTTACTAGTATTAATTTGGTTCCCCAAGTTGGTATTTTTGGTTTCACTGTTATATGCTCTTCATAATCATATAGTGATTGGCTTTTTCAATATTTTTGGTAGAGCGCCTCTGGGGAGTCTTGAATAGACGAAACGCGCGTCAGGCGTAGCAAAATTTATTGTCTGGAACTTTGTTGTCATTTGTATTCTGAATGAAATAAACAGTAAATATTATTATACAAATCACAGTATTTAAATATATATTTATATACCTATTCCACCAGACTAACATTCATACTTGAAAATCAAATGAAACTTTTATTTGGCCCCTGTCCTCAGTTCTAAAGATAGCTACAATAATGTAGCTCCTTTGACATCTTTGATTAGGCGGAGCTACAATGCGGTCCCATTACTCGTAATTTGCCTTTTTTGTTGGGTACTGAGTTCTTCAAGACTGTTCCATTTATTTTATAGTCTTGGCCATTAATAAAAATTCATAAAGCATTTACTTATATTACATTTATTATTGCATATGAATTGTAAGTTCACTATACAACATGAATAAATTACTGCATGCCAACATAAGAATGTATATACATGATAAAAAAAATCCTCCTCTTTGTCATCTTACTCGATTGTGAAAACTTTAACCATCCTAAAAATGCTCTCAAAGAAATTTCTCTCTTTCACTGTTGAAAACTGATTTATAATTATTATTAATTGATTTTTACTATTTTTTTTATTGATTTTTTTTTATATATAATTCATTTACATGTTGAATCATTTTGTTCTTATATGTTTTATGTTTGTCATTTTGTCATTTGTATTTGCTGAACCCGTCAGGGTTTTATGTTTTGCAAATAAACTTATTATTACTAAACATCAACAAACTATAGTAATGTAACATTCTTTTCTATATGCTCTGTTAGTCTGTTACATGAACTATTCTCTGACAAAAGTCATTCCTTCAATATCAAAGAGATTGGTTTTCGCCTCGATTATTTTTTCTTAAATCCTTAGCCATGGACTGTAGACTACATATCGTACATAGCTGGTAGAAGGAAGGAGGTATATAAATATGGCATAAAATGTCTAGTTAACTGTTCTTGTCACAAGCTGTAACCAGCCTAAAAAAGGTTAAGAGTTATACATGTTATATGTTATTACATTGAATATCCACAAAACAATAAAATTTTGGTAAGTATATTAATATGTTTACATTTTGATGGGTATGTCACATATTGTATGCTCAATGTAAAGAATTATCTTGAATTTTTAGATTTTCAATCATTGTTTTTACAAATTTGATCAAAAGTTCAAAGCATTATTTTTTGTCGTTTAAGTAAGCTATCAGAATTTTAAAAGCATATTCTAATATAAATTTCTTTCACTGTCCAATAATAAGAAAGATATTGATAAATGAAGTATTTATTTTCTTAATGTAAATTTAATTGGTAAAACACACGCTTTTTCCCGCAAAATCGGCCATTTTGTAAAATTTATCAAGATTGTTGTTCACCTTTTCAACAATCATAAAATGTGTTTTGCTTGGCCTTGACCGGAAGATAAATTCGCGGTCACTGACCTCAAATCAATATTGAAGCCAAACTGACCGCCATTTTTGTTATGCAATGTTTTCTTACCAAGAAAAACCGTTTTTAAATAGGGGGAAAAAGTGGCATTAGCAAAATGCACTATTTGAACAAGCCAATGTTAAAAAGGTAATATTTACCTGCATAAATCGCATTTCTATCGGCAGAGTTGAAATAATTTTTCCATAGAAATAGGTCAACTTAGAAAGCCAAGATAATGACGTCACCGACCTCGTATCTCGCGAGTATAGTTAAAAAAACAAATATGATCGGCAATAATGCTTGATCGACCAGAGGTTGCCAGACGATATAGTTACTCAGAAAAGTAGGCCTTAAAGTTTTGTTAATAATACAGTTAAAAAAGAAATGGCTTTCATCATCCCCGCACGAAATACATATTCGTTGATCCCTTGGTACTTTTCAAAAAAGTCAATCAATATACTTTTACTAATTTGATCCTGAACTTTTCTATGAAGGTTAAACAAAATACTATTTTGTGATCAGAAACTTGATATTCTTGGGTAAAATGATCAATTCACTATCAAGATATTAATTATAAATCCGAAGCAACTCAAAAATCGCACTTGAACGCTTTTAAATTTCAGGCGGCTGCTCCATTACCTTAAAGGGAACCCCAACCCTAGCGTTCTTTATCTGATCTTGAGCTTCATACAAGTTCTAGTAACGATAACGTAACCCATACTCCGTTACTCCCCGTGAGGGTTACAAAACCCGCCCATTTTACCTCAATGGAGCAAAGCAATTATCTTTCATTCACACTTTAACTAACCTATTTGTATATTTTCACAATAATGTAGCTCTTTGACATCTTTGATTAGGCATGCAAAAAGGGTAAATGTACGACCACAACATCTGCAAGTTATCGGAATACCTTTTCAGGATAGCGCGGAATGACCAGTGAACCTGGAATATGTTTTTCCCGGGCATGACAACTTTCGGTGCAAGAAAAAGCAATATCAAAATAAATACTGCTTTGTTTATTAACGATGGAATGTACAATATTCTGGAAATATTTCTACACATGTACAATATATCCGTTCCGGATTTGACTCGTCATTTAGACGAGGTCATCAGGGGGTCACGGGGAGGAAAAACGACATCATTCAACAAGGGACAAAGGGAACGGCATTTTCTATCAACGATAACCCGTGCGGGTTCCGGGTGGCGAATAGGCCCACAGCAGCGCTAATCTTGTCGATAAAAGTCCATTAAAGAGCGCTCAGAAACCTGACATCGGGTCAGGCCGCTTTGCCACAAAGCGACTGGGATGTGTGCCCCAGGTGGTTGAATGGGACAGCCCTGACATCGAGAGATGCGGAGTCGTCAGGCGATAATGCGGAAAACCTGACCGCAAACCATAGTGGTGCACCGTGTTGGGGAAAAATGTCACGTTCCTCGCCCGTGAAAGAACCCTGCTGCAGGTCTCGGTAAGAGTAGGACCCGTAGGATCCCCAAGCAGGAGGCTAAATTTCCCGTCCCTACCCATCACTCCTTTTTCCAGTGGCAGTCAAAACTCTCCTACCCGATTGGCCTTGTGTCCCCATTTCCTCCACTTCATCATCATTTCATGTTCATTGTATCACCATTTTCATGTTCATCTCCCAGATATAGCCGAAATCGTGCTACTTGGGAGTTAGGTAAGGGTTCCAGATTGTGTGAATTTTTTGGGAGAGATTTCGTCGCTTTCTCGGTAATTTGGCCTATGGTGCGTTGAGGGTACATTGGCCTGTCTTGTGAGTTGGTTCGTTTTCCTTCTCATTGGCCCTTTTTTGCATGACATTCATGGGTCTGTGTTATGGTTGCTGTTTCCTGGGTGAGTCTACTCAATTCAATTTGTTGTTTAAATAAGTTCTTGTCCTGACAAGCGAACAGTTTTTTCAGTGTCCGTCCGTCCGTTCACCGAAGGTTTTCGAATGATAACTTGAAAATACGTTAAAGGATTTGAATAATATTTTGCACAGCTGTTGAATACAATAAAATACAGGTAAAGTTCAATTTTCAGGATGATCCGAAAAAAAATATTGAAGATTTGCCACTATCAAATTTGAAAATGATGAAATTTTCTGGTCTAAGAAAGTTAATTCATCTCTATATATGTTAATAGTATATACAGTATATTATATAAATATATTTAACTATGGTTAAATATCGTGGCGGTGTATCATTAAATGTCCCATGATTAGATGCCCTATTTTTCATGAATGCTTACTCATTTTAAGAGCAAAGTGTCGTTGCATTTCCTAAAAGTCCAATGTGTGTAGCCAATGCGCCTGAAAAAAAAGGATAAAAAGTATACATACTATGACATCTCTGGTATACATATTATGACAGCTGGTTTAAGTGTGAAGGTAGGATTAACGTCAACTCAGTGCATATCATCAAGACAGCTAAATTGGAAAATTTTCACACAACTTGTTTTCATGATTTCCTTAAACAAATTGTTTTTCTGTTTGTTCTAGAGGTTTGGCGCCATAAAACCTGGTTTAACCCACCATTTCGTTTGAAACGCCTGTACCAAGTCAGGACCATTGCGATCCACCAGTTCTCCGGTATGACTGATTCGTTTTTGTCATTTTCTCTGGACTATGAGATTGATCATTCAAGTTCGGTAGTTTTGTTATTACCTTTATTAGAATAGATCAAGATGAAATTACAATATGATGTTAAAAGCTTTTTGAGAATATCAAATTATTTTTCTGCTTTAACTTAGTTATGTAGAGGTTAGAAACTTACACTATTGTTTTCCTCTTGAAGGTTGCAAAACATCCTAAGATTAATGCACATAATTCTGTGTGGGCCTGTCGAATATAAAATATTTAAGTTGTGTGTGGTTGAATATTTATATTGGATGCCTTCGACACACCTATGATGATCAAATATTTGTCATTACCCTGATCCAATTAATAATAATATTTTTATAAATACATTAATGAAAGACTAGTATTTAAATGCTTAAAACAAATCTTAAAATGGCTATTAAGCATCTGTACCATATGTGTAAAAGGGTCATCTCTTTCCAAAATGCCAGTTGGGTTGTTCCTCATTTCCATACTTTTGTTTAATGGTAAACCTCGAACCCATCTGAGGTGTCTCCAATGTGGACTGCAGTACCTAAAATGACTTTCAATTGTAAATATATATCAACAGAAAATGTATTGAACTAAATGCCTGAAACTGTTAATTATATTATGTTGATCCCATTCGTGCCAGTTGTAAATAGAAATGATTTCAACACTTCAGGTAGTACTCCATAATTAATAGCACATAACTCATTATTCAGTTCAAACAAAAAAAATATGAAAAGAAAACCATCACCATCCAAGGCTATACAGTGAAAAAATTGAGATCTTTTTTTGTCAAAGTTATGCAGAATATTTATTTTCCTGATTTTATCGGTAGATTTATAAGACAAGTATCTAAAATGTTCTCTGTTCAATTTGAGTTTATATTTTAGCAGAATATCAACTGGACTCGCATCTTATAATTTGCAGGCAAAAACTGGTTGACCAGTATTAGAGCCGGGGAAGAAATGCTGCCTTCACTATACTGGGACAAGTATTTCTGTTTTAGATCACGGTGTTTGCGCTTAAATCCATTTGTTGTTGTTATCCGTATGTTGAACGTGTTGTCCCTGAATGCTGTTGCCCATCTCTAAGATAAATAACATAGTAAGTACAAGTTATTTACAATTATACCCCCACTTTTAAGAGAGAGGCGTCCCGTGCGGGGCCCGGGTGGCGAATAGGCCCGCAGCATAGCCTAGCTTGTCGTAAGAGGCGACTAAGGGTCTTGGGATTCTGACGTCGGGTCAGTGCTCAGCCCACAGAGCGACCAAGTGTGTACCCTAGGTGGCTGAATAGGGTAGCCCTCGTCCGCGGGGGTTGTCAGGTCTATAATACGGAAACCCTGACCGCCGACCATAGTGGGCCAACGTGTGTGGAGAGTGCCACGCTTCATGCACGTAAAAGACCCCTTTGTGGACCGCCCAGTAGTGCACCACATAGGCTAAATTTTCCGCCCCTACCCACCTCTCCCCTTTTTCCTGTGGTTCTTCAAAATTTACCGGTCCTTTGTTTCCCACCCCATCTCCATATTTCATTTATCATCATCATTTCATGTTCATTTTATCATCCTTTTCATGTTCATCGCCTGTAAATAACCTATATAGCGTTGCACGGGCGTAAAACACCAACTCACTCACTCACTCATTAAGAGAGAGGCTTATTATCGCAAACCCTTTAGTCTGTGCACATAGGCTAAATTTACCGCCCCTACCCACCTGTCCCCTTATCCTGTGGTTCTTCAAAATTTACCGGTTCTTTGTTTCCCACCCCACCCCCATATTCCATTTAGCATCATCATTTCATGTTCATTTTATCACCGTTTTCATTAAATAACCTATATAGCGTTGCACGGGCGTAATTCACCAACTCACTTCTTCACCTTACAAGCGAAGAACCATGGTATTGAACTATGCCATGCTTAGTGTCCCTGGTCCACATTATCCACACCCGTGTGGGGTCCGGTGGCGAATAGGCCCGCAGCGGAGCCTAGCTTGTCGTAAAAGGCGACTAAGGGTCTTCGGATTTTGACGTCGAGTCAGTGCTCAGCCCACAGAGCGACCAGGTGTGTACCCTAGGTGGCTGAATAGGGTAGCCCTCGTCCGCGGGGGTTGTCAGGTCTATAATACGGAAACCCTGACCGCCGACTATAGTGGGCCAACGTGTGTGGAGAATGCCACGCTTCATGCACGTAAAAGACCCGTTTGTGGACCGCCAAGTAGTGCACCACATAGGCTAAATTTTCCGCCCCTACCCACTTCTCCCCTTTTCCTGTGGTTCTTCAAAATTTACAGTCCCTGTGTTTCCCACCCCATCCCACATTTCATTTATCATCATCATTTCATGTTCATTGTATCATCCTTTTCATGTTCATCGCCTGTAAATAACCTGTATAGCGTTGCACGGGCGTAAAACACAAACTCACTCACTCACTCCACCTTATCCAAGCTTGTTCTCTATGGAAAGAGCACAGATATACCTGACAATCTACAAGAAAGAAAAAAAATCTCAAGTAGTATGTGTGTCACTCTCCATGTTCCAGAATTTTAGTCAAATTTTGAGAGGTCTTTTAGTATCCTTAATACATATTATTACGCTATGTCCATTGTGACATCATAATTGTTTGCAAACAAGTAGGTTGATGTTGAAGAATCTTTTTATTTCCAAAACTTAAGATACAAGGACAAAAAATACAAATACATTGTACTTGTGAATTTCAAAACAGCAGAGGGTTAAATGCCACATCATCTAATTGAAAAAAACTTTGAAAGACCCTGCAAATCTATGTAAATTTTATAAAAAATACTACATGTATTAATATTTAAATGTTATAAACTAATGGCAGTTCTCTGATCTGATTATGACACTCAGCTGAAGGCCTTATGCGATATCAATAAAGTGTTCCATTAAACATGATATTTCAACCTATGAGCTTCAATAATTGTATAATGTATTATTGTTGAAGTAAATAAATTTTAATAATATGTATCCTGAAAAATATTTTCTATGGCATTTATTTCTCTAGTGTAAAAGTCTGTCTTGAAGAAAGATGGGTTCCAGTCCTCATTCCAGGATTTAACGGCGCCTAAGGCCCCCTCTACGGTCTCCCGAGTCTGGGAGCTGGTTATTTAAGAAGCTACCTCTGAATGGCCAACATTCGTCTGCACACATACATGTATGAAAAACAGTGGCAAACTATAGTTAGATGTTTTGTACGTTGCGTCCATTATGGCCATTTCTTTTCCATATAGCATCAAAAGTCGGTTTTGCCAACTCGTTTGATGTATAAATAGAAATTCAGTACTGTAACCATCTTTCTTTTCGTATCTATAATTGAAAAGGTAAACTGCTGTAATTATTTGTTATGTAAAGGATATTTCAAACTCATTTTTTTTTCTAATATATGAAGTTTTTTGTTGAAACAATTAAATCGAGCTAATGCCACAATTTAAAAAGATTGTAGAAAATACGAAAGGGCTGCTCCAGAATTAAATGAGGGGGGTGTTAGGGAGACACTTTTTTCTTTACCCCACAACCCATCAAAGAATAATTATTTTCTATCATTGTTTCTTCACAAAATATTTCTAAAACACCTACCATCCATCATATATGTAATAGAAGTTCCTCCTGACCCCCCACACACGTTTAATTCTGGAACAGCTCTAGATATATACAATGTATTGTGTTCGTTTGATACTCACTTAGATATATTTACATTTTTAGTACAACAAAGTTAATTCTTTGATAGTACTTACATGGTAATTTTTGCAGTGTTCATTTTTAGCTCACCTGACCTGAACGGTCATGTGAGCTATTGTCATCGTTAAGTGTCCGTCGTCCGTCCGTCCGTTAACTATTCTTCAAACATCTTCTCTAGCACATGGCCGCCGTTACAAAAATAGAACAGGAGGGTCAGACCATAGTTTTTAGCTTATAGCTCAAAAAGTTCAAGAGATAGAAAAAATCCGAAGCAACAAAAGCTCTACAAAACTCTCCATTTAGTCAAAGTTGTGGGACGACTCTTAACAGGAGTTATTTCCCCTTAAACATCAAAATTGACCATTTGCACAGTTTTTGGACTTTATCTTGAAAACTGTAAGTGCTAGAGGAAAAGTAAGCATTGCAATATTGTTCAGCTCATTGAGATCTACAAAAATGATTCGAGGATCAAAATTGTCAGATCAACAGTTGAGAGTAATCTTCCTTCAACTGAGTTAGTAATCTCCCTTCAACTGATTTTTAGTCCCGTGCGGGGCCCGGGAGGCGAATAGGCCCGCAGCAGCAGCAGCGGTAAAAGTCCACTAAAGAGCGCTCAGAAACCTGACATCGGGGTCAGGCCGCTTAGCCCACAAAGCGACTGGGATGTGTGCCCCAGGTGGTTGAATGGGGCAGCCCTGACATCGAGAGATGCGGGGTCGTCAGGCGATAATGCGGAAAACCTGACCGCAAACCATAGTGGTGCACCGTGTTGGGAAAAATGTCACGTTCCTCGCACGTTAAAGAACCCTGCTGCAGGTTTCGGTAAGAGTAGGACCCGTAGGATCCCCATGCAGGAGGCAAAATTTTTCGTCCCTACCCATCACTCCTTTTTCCAGTGGCAGTCAAAACTATCCTACCCGATTGGCCTTGTGTCCCCGTTTTCTCCACTGCATCATCATTTCATGTTCATTGAATCAGAAATTTCATGTTCATCTCCCGGATATAGCCGAAATCGTGCTGCTTAGGAGTAAAGCAATAACTAACTAACTAACTGATTTTTAAAAATCTTCTCTGAAACCACTGGTGGGATTGCTCTGAAAATTTGTACACTCGATCTTTAGATTTTTAAAAATCAGTTAAAATTGATAGGAAAATCAGTTGAAGGGAGATTACTCTTAAACTGTTGACCTGACATTTGCGAAATTTTTGAATGTCGACCAACCAACATGACCACTGTTACTAAAAATAGAACAGGGGGGGGGGGGTGTCAGACTATAGTTTTTAGCTTATAGCTCAAAATGTATAAGAGATAGAGAAAATCCGAAGCAACCATCCTTCTTCAGCATCAAAAGCTCTACAAAACTCTATTGAGTCAAAAATGTGGGACCACTCCTTATAGGAGTTATTTCCCCTTAATCATCAAACTTGATCATTTTCACAGTTTATAGACTTTATCTTAAAAGCCATAAGAGTTAGAGGAATAGTTAGCATTGCAAAATTGTTCAGCTCATTAAGATCTACAAAAATGATTTCAGGGTCAAAATTGTCAGATCAACCTTTTAAGTGTTTTCAATCAATTTTAACTTAATATGATTTTTTCCCAAATGGAAAGCTTTGTAATTTAGTATTCTTGGTGTTAAAAGTGTTTTCTCTCCTAACTAGTTTCTTTAATGTTACTTACCAAGAACATGTAGACCATGTTGCACACTAGGTGAAAGGTAGACCATGTTGCACACTAGGTGAAAGGTAGACCATGTTGCACACTAGGTGAAAGGTTTTAGCATAAGAGATCAGGTGAGCGATTCAGGCTCCTGGGAGCCTCTAGTTTTTCTATATTCGTGTCCATGAAAAAAAGCAAATATGCAATTATAACATGTCAATCAAAGAATGGTAATTGAAAACCACGAAATTCAATACCTTCAAAATTAACAATTGGATTGAATCGTGAAAATTGTCAAACACGAAAGTTAAAAATTAATATTTTACAGTACTTACGATGTTCTAAGAAAAAAATTATCATCTGGATTAGATTTTTTTCCATTCCTCCACTAGAGCCTCTATATTTTCCTGATCATTTTTGGAATATCTGCAAAATGTATATTAAGAATTTAAATTTTAAAATTTTGCAACAATTATTCCCCCAAAAATGTAGATATATTATCACCTATTATATAATCTGAGTTTTTTGTGATGAAAGATGATTATAATTTGAGTTGTTAGTGTTAGGTCATTTTTGGTTTTTCAAATATCATTTTTAACTAATAAGCATGTAGCTACCTCCACAAAATTAATTGGAGTGCCTACATAATTTTTTTACTTTTACTGACAAGCTTAGCGCAGCCACCCGGAACACGCGCGGGTTTCGAATACACGTTGTTTATAGACATCATGCTTCTTTGAAACATATTCTTTTAATGTGTAATAAGTTTCATAAGAATTATGCTTCTTTTATGGTAAAAAGAGTGTAGTTCTTAACATGAAACTGGACATGAAATTCAGGGTCAGAAATAATAAAACAAAGGTGTAGCATTTTTTAAATATATTTGTCTTTATTGAATGCAACACCTAAGACTCGATAAAATCCCGTTTCTTATATTAGTTGATATGCATTATTCCAATCAATAAAAAGGCTTTTCAAAAGACAATGCATGTTCTTTTCAGAATACAAATATTTGATGGCCAATAAGATCTGTGCAGTGACCATGTTTTTGTCCCCCGCCGCAACGCGGAGCGGGGACTTGGAAATGCCGGTGTCCGTCCGTCCGTGCGTCCGTCCGTCCGTCCGTGCGTCCGTCACACTTTTTTTCGTAACACTTTTCTCAGTAACTACTAATCCTAGGGTTCTGAAATTTTGTATGCAGACTCCTATAGGGGTCCCCTTAGGTGTAAGTGATTTTCAGGTCAGTCTGGCATCTACTTCCTGTTTAACGACTTAGTCATTTTTTCTCCCATAGGCTCAATGGTAAATTTTTCATAACACTTTTCTCAGTTACTACTAATCCTAGGGTTCTGAAATTTTGTATGCAGACTCCTATAGGGGTCCCCTAAGGTGTAAGTGATTTTCAGGTCAGTGTGACATCTACTTCCTGTTTAACGACTTAGTCATTTTTTCTCCCATAGGCTCAATGGTAAATTTTTCATAACACTTTTCTCAGTAACTACTAATCCTAGGGTTCTGAAATTTTGTATGCAGACTCCTATAGGGGTCCCCTAAGGTGTAAGTGATTTTCAGGTCAGTCTGACATCTACTTCCTGTTTAACGACTTAGTCATTTTTTCTCCCATAGGCTCAATGGTAAATTTTTCGTAACACTTTTCTCAGTAACTACTAATCCTAGGGTTCTGAAATTTTGTATGCAGACTCCTATAGGGGTCCCCTAAGGTGTAAGTGATTTTCAGGTCAGTGTGACATTTACTTCCTGTTTAACGACTTAGTCATTTTTTCTCCCATAGGCTCAATGGTAAATTTTTCGTAACACTTTTCTCAGTAACTACTAATCCTAGGGTTCTGAAATTTTGTATTCAGACTCCTATAGGGGTCCCCTAAGGTGTAAGTGATTTTCAGGTCAGTCTGACATCTACTTCCTGTTTAACGACTTAGTCATTTTTTCTCCCATAGGCTCAATGGTAAATTTTTCGTAACACTTTTCTCAGTAACTACTAATCCTAGGGTTCTGAAATTTTGTATGCAGACTCCTATAGGGGTCCCCTAAGGTGTAAGTGATTTTCAGGTCAGTGTGACATCTACTTCCTGTTTAACGACTTAGTCATTTTTTCTCCCATAGGCTGAATGGTAAATTTTTCGTAACACTTTTCTCAGTAACTACTAATCCTAGGGTTCTGAAATTTTGTAGACTCCTATAGGGGTCCCCTAAGGTGTAAGTGATTTTCAGGTCAGTATGCCCCTTCAACAATATAATGTTCAACGGGCGGGGGACCTGGAATCTGTTCTTGTTAACTTCAACTTCAACTATTTATAAAACTCTTTATCATGTTTATAGTAATAAGAAAAAAATAATATTGTATTTAACACTACATTTATTACTTATTTTCCTATACAGAGATGATCTGTATTCCACACTGTACTTCCTTTTCCAGAAGTTAAGTGCAGACCTGACCCCCGTCAGGCTTTAAAGGATCTCCTTGTGGTCTGTCCAATTACCTCCATAACCTCCAACTTGAAATTCAGTTAGTGCAAGGTGGAATTTTTGCTCATTTGTTTTGCCTGTATAAAGCAATGACCCTTGTCAATATCAATATCTATGAAATGGCTTTGCTTTATTGTATCTGTCTTCTATAATGAATAAATAATTCGTATAACAATTTATAATGTATCATTAAATACAACCATAAAAAGTAATTTTTTTGTCTGATGTTATTCGTCCACTAGTTCCGGTCAGACAGACAGGACGCTTCCTCCTTGACAGCAAAATTTTTACTGGAATTTCAGCATTTACACTCTCATCTAAAGCTATATACGAACTCTGCCAATATCAGATGCTCTGATATACCGATTTATTCATACCCACTTAAATTACACTTGATAATACAGATTTTATTCATTTTACTGCTATTTGTTTATACAAGGGAACTAACTCAGGATCCACTTCCGGCGGGAAACTTCAAAACAATTATGTAAACATGACACAAAAACGAAGTTCACCATTGATTCTGTCCTCGTTTTTGATAATTATCAACCTGGTGGTAAGATACAGTGTCCCCAAAAATGAACAATTGGAACTTCAACCCACAGGACCCTACAACAACGCCAACATCACACTGTCAAACAATGTCAAACTACACCCATGTACTGACATTTTCTTCTGGTGCACAACATCCAAGATCTATAAATTGCCCACCGTATTAACTCAGAGACACAGTGTTAATTTCTTACAAATGATACTTCTAGTAATGGCAGGTGTGGAAACCAACCCAGGCCCACGACCACCCAAGTACCCATGTGGTACATGTGCTAAAGCTTGTAAATGGGGTGAAAAGGCCATCGCATGCGACGACTGCGACACCTGGTATCATGCATCTTGCGCTGGCCTGACTAGTCAAGAATACTCCAAATTGGAGAACTCATCAGTTTCTTGGTTTTGTATGGTCTGCGATGCCCCAAATCACTCAACCATATTATACGACCTAATAGACTCAGCTGAAAGTAATACCTTTTCGATGTTATCATCACCAAGCTTAAACCTAACTGCATCAACAGAAAATGACAGCGATATAAGTTTTGGACAGCCAGTTGCATCATCTTCTCCAAGACGCACAGGAGCAGCTCATGGGAAGACAAAGGGCAACAAGAGGAAAATATTAAGAACCTTAATAATCAACTTTCAGAGTATCAAAAACAAACGCACAGAATTGCCAGTACTCTTAGAAACAACACAACCTGATATAATTATAGGCACAGAGACATGGCTATCCAACAAGATAGGTAATAGAGAAATATTTCCTACGGAACTAGGCTTTGACGTCTTAAGAAGGGATCGAACAAGCGACCCCCATGGCGGGGTACTCATTGCAGCCAAAACAGAACTTGGGCTTACACAGGAGTTTGTTAGCTCAGAATCAGAACTTATAGCAGGAACCATCAAGCAATATACCATCGCTAGCTACTATAGACCACCCAGTAATAACAATGTTAAAGCAATCGAGAAAGCCATTAAAGAGATTGAGAACATCAGAAACAAACACAAGAAGAATATCTTCCTACTTGGAGGGGACTTTAATCTGCCCGACGTGGATTGGAAGTCAAATAACATGACGGGAAACCAAGTACCCCAAACGATTAACAAGGCCTTCTTACAGTTGTCAGCAGATTTGTCTATCGAGCAAATAAACCAGCACAAGACAAGGGGAGACAATACACTTGACTTGCTATTCATGAGCCACCCGGGACACATGGATCGATGCAAGACACTGCCTCCGCTGGGCAATAGTGATCATGACATTGTCCTCACTGACATGACTACAACTGTCTACAAGCCCAAACCCACGAGAAGGAAGATATACCTGTGGAAGAAAGCAAATCTAGACGGCATGAAAGAACAACTAGAACTAGAACAAAACTCTTTCGGTAATACCCACTTCAATGACATAGACACCATGTGGAATAGTATTAAACAGATAATCAGGGACTCCATAGACCAACACGTACCAACAAAAAGAACCGCAGCAAGATATAGCAACCCATGGATGAACACCAACCTAAGAAGACTAAGCAGACGAAAACAAAGAGCCTACAATAAAGCAAAGAGTAGCAAGTCTACCAGAGACTGGAACAGATATAAGAAACTAAAGAGTGAACTGCAACGGGAAACAAGAAAAGCTCACACCACCTTTATGCAGGATATTGTAAGCGAAGATCTAAAAGATAACCCTAAGAGATTCTGGTCCTACATTAAGAGTCGAAAGCAAGAAACATCTGGCATTACGTCACTAAAGAACAGAGATGGATACCTACACAGCGACACACCAACAAAAGCAGCCATATTGAACCACCAATTCCACTCAGTCTACACGACAGAAGACCACACCAACATGCCCAACAAAGGCCCCAGCCCATATTCATCAATGAGACCGATACAGATAAACCAACAAGGAGTAAAGAAACTATTACAAGGACTGCGTCCCTATAAAGCCACAGGACCAGATGACATACCAGCGTTTGTCCTGAAGAACTGTGCCAATCAGATTTCACCTTACCTTACAAGACTTTACCAACTATTCATCGACAGTGGGGAGGTACCTGATGACTGGCGGAAAGCCAATATAGTTCCTGTATTTAAGAAAGGAGAAAAATTCACAGCAGCCAATTATAGACCAGTTTCATTGACATCCATTGCCTGTAAACTCATGGAACATATAGTACACAGCTCAATAATGGACCACTTTGATGACCACCAGGTGCTTTGCGACGAACAGCACGGGTTTAGATCCAAAAGATCCACTGAGACACAACTTGTACTTACGCTCCATGATATCACAAAGAACAAAGAAGATGGATACCAGACTGACATCATACTGCTTGATTTTGCTAAGGCATTTGATAAAGTGCCTCACGCAAGACTACTCCACAAGCTTAACTACTATGGCATCCGCAATACCACCTTGGATTGGATCCAGTCTTTCTTGTCCAACCGAACCCAGTCAGTGTTGTTGGAAAGCCACAAATCAGACCCGC
Organism: Arcuatula senhousia; assembly: GCA_963971305.1. Classification (NCBI taxonomy): domain Eukaryota; kingdom Metazoa; phylum Mollusca; class Bivalvia; order Mytilida; family Mytilidae; genus Arcuatula; species Arcuatula senhousia. The sequence goes on along the minus strand of OZ020311.1, from coordinate 28,981,614 downwards.
TAGACGTAATTTCAGGAGTACCACAGGGAACCGTCCTGGGACCACTTCTCTTCCTTGTGTACATTAATGACCTACCAGAAGTTACAACATCAAAGGCAAGGTTGTTTGCAGATGACTGCCTGCTCTTCCGGTGCATCAAGAAGAAAGATGACACAACAGCTCTTCAGAAAGATCTAACATCACTTGAAGAATGGGAGCAGAAGTGGCAGATGAGTTTTCATCCAGAAAAATGTACTGTCATTAGAGTCCCAGGTAAAGGTCAAGTACACCAGACCCCGTATAGGCTACGCAATCACACCCTGGATGTAGTAGAGATGGGAAAATACCTGGGAGTCAACATCAGCAGAGACCTCTCCTGGGCCCCCCACATTAGCCAGACCATCGGCAAAGCCTCAAAGACCCTTGGCTTCTTGAGGAGGAACCTAGGCAGATGCACACCAGCAGTCAAGAACACAGCTTACCGAACACTCGTAAGGCCAATCCTTGAGTATGCAGCACCAGTATGGGACCCTCACCACATCACTTTGACGAAGGAAATCGAACAGGTGCAAAGAAGATCAGCCCGTTTTGTTTACAACAATTACCACGACAACTCCCCTGGTGTTGTAACAGAGCTTTTAGAGCAACTTCAATGGGAACCACTCCAGTGCAGACGATGGAAACAGAGTCTAGTCTTGTGCTACAAGATCCAGCACCACATGGTCGCCATTGATCCTGAGCTTTACTACTCAGCAGGAGACTCCAGAACTAGAGGAGCCCATAAACTCAGGCAAACCAGAGCCCAGCGGGATGTTTACTACCATTCCTTCTTCCCTAGAACAACCCGAGAATGGAACAAGTTACCACAGGCTGTAGTGGAGTCCGGTACAGTAGAGGACTTCAGGTCCAGGTTGAGCACCATCCCCTGGACCCCAGCTTACCTTGGATAGACAGACCGACTACTATTGTTTTTATCTTGTTTTTAAGTGTAAATACTCCATTTGGATCTTACTTTGGCTCTTGTCAAATCTTGGCTGGAGCCTCCTGTCTGTCTAACCCAGAGTCAATTACACTCAAGCCTGAGGACGACTCTTAACCGGGAAGAAGAAGAAGAGTATACAGTTGTATTTTGTATAAAAGGGGATAAATGATTTTAAATTGAAAATTTTGAAAATCGAAAATAATTTTAGTCTTTATTGCTGTAGTTAAATGTATACTTATAAATGCAAAAAAAATGTTTTCTCTGTTTCGTCATAATCAGTGGTACACACGTTTGTCTCACTGTTGGCTGAGCATTCACTAAACGCTAAATCCCAAATGCCATATTTACATTAAATGTTTAGCTTGACTCTATTGCAGGCCTCTTTAATACCAAGACCTTGCAGGACAAGATGCAGTGAAAGAAGGGCTAAAGTTCGTAATTAAAGAATCACTGTAGAGTAACTAGGTTAAGATAATTGGTGTTTAACGCCCTTGCAATGCTATATAGGTTATTTAAAGGCAATGAACATAAAAAGGATGATAAAATGAACATGAAATAATGATGATAAATAAAATATGGGGTGGGTTGGGTTGGGAAACAAAGGAAGAGTAGATTTTGAAACCACATAAAAAGGGGAGAGGTGGGTAGGGGCGTAAAATTTAGCCTATGAGGTGCACTACTAGGCGGTCATCAAAGTAGTCTTTTACGTGCATGAAGCGTTGGACTCTCCACAAACGTCGGCCCACCTGACAAATCCTGTGGACGAGGGCAACACTATCTATCCACCTAAGGTAACACTTGGGCGCACTGATCCGATGTCAGAATCCCAAGACCCTAAGTCACCTCTTACGCCAAGCTTAGTTCTGCTTTTAATAGTTTAAATACTTAAGTAATTACAATCCATAATGCAAATATAAGAATAACAAGAGACTCCCAGGAGCCTGAATCGCTCACCTGGTCTTGATGTCAACCCTATGAAGAACTTTGTAGAGCAGAATACACTGAACATTAAAGCAAGCAACAGCTTTTCTCTTTCAACCAAAGTTTTCATTCTGTAGGCCGAAAACGTGCAAAATGTTATTTTAAGGGCTGTCTGAACACTTTGACTCTATAGAGACTTTTGTTAAGGGCTTAAAGAACTGAACATTTAAGTGTGCAACCACTTTTCTTTATCTGCTATAGTTTTCATTATATGAGCCAAAAACATGAAAACATGTTCATTAAGGGGCTTGTCATCTGACAACTTCAACCCTACGATGACTTTTGTAGAGCTAAATGAGTTGAACATTTAAGCAAGCAACAGCTTTTTAGCTCACCTGGCCAAAGGCAATGTGAGCCTATACCATCATTATGCGTCCGTCGTCTGTCGTCGTCCGTTAACAATTAAAAAAAAACTTCGTCTCTGAAACCACTGAACCAATTTAACTAAAACTTTGCAGAAATGATATATGACGTGTTGGCATCAAACGGTCTTCATTTAAAATGATTCAATAAAAAACATGGCCGCTGTTACTAAAAATACAACATAGGGTAAAATCACTTAAAATGGCTTATAACTCAGAAACTAAAACAGATAGAAAAAATCCGAAGGGTCTTAGGCTCTTCAGAATCAAAAGGTATACAAAAGTCTCAATTGGTTCGAAGTTGTCAGATGACCCTTGATAGGGGTTATGGCCCTTTAAAGGTAAAACAGGCGTTTTTTCATGTTTGCTCTATAGAATGAAAACTATTGCAGATAGAGAAAACTGTTGCTTGCTTGAATGTTCAGCTCATTAAGTTCTATAAAAGTCTTCATTAGGTCAAAGTTGTCAGATGACCCCTTATAAGGGTTACAGCCCCTTTAAGGCGAAAAATAGTTTTTTGGCCTACAGAATGAAAATTATTGCAGATAGAGCTTGCTTAATAATCAGCTAATTTAACTCTACAAAAGTTTTCATAGGGTCGAAGTTGTCAGATGACCCCTTATAGGGGTTACAGTCCCTTAAAGGCAAAAATCGTTTTTTGGCCTATAGAATGAAAACTATTGCAGATAGAGAAAAGCTGTTGCTTGCTTAAATGTTCAGCTCATTTAGCTCTATAAAAGTCACCATTGGGTCGAAGTTGTCAGATGACCCCTTACATGTAGAAGGGTTACAGCCCCTTACAGGCGAAAAATAGTGTTATGCGCCATAACCCTATTAGGGTTCCTCTAACAACATCGACCCAACGGAGACTTTTGTAGAGCTTTTGATTTTTAAGTGCCTAAGGTCCTTCGGATTTTTTTTTTATCTGTTATGGTTGCTGAGTTATAAGCCATTATAAGTGGTTTTACCCTATGTTCTATTTATAGTAACAGCAGCCATGATTTTTATCGGATCATTTCAAAATGAGTATAGTTTGTTGCCAACAGGTCATATACCATTCCTGCAAAATTTCAGTAAAATTGGTTAAGTGGTTTCAGAGAAGAAGATTTTTTTTAATTGTTAACGGACGACGACGGACGCATAATGATGGCATAAGCTCACATGGCTTTTGGCCAGGTTAGCTAAAAATGGGACAAAAACTTATTTTTACTAAAATGCATTATTTTGCACTTCATAAGTTTATCCATCCTCGGAAACCTAGGGGTTTTTCTATCGCTTACCTATCCACATATAAGCCCGAGAAGTTTATCAGAACTACAGCAGCTCTTTGCCTTTTTTATGGAGAAAAAATAACGTAAATTAAAGATTGAATTTAATCTGCACCACCCAACAAAGGTGAGAGAACAAAAATCTATTTAAGAAGAGTGAATTAAATACACATTGAATAAAGAAATTTTAAATGGAATAAGTGTACGCGACACAGCTCATCATAAACAATAGACATTGGCATGTGTTTATTGACACATTTCGACAAAACGTCATATTCTTTACATCTGACACGTACATACAACACTATAGATATGGCTAAAAATTGCAATACTGTTCATTTACTGCTTTTTACAGTACTGTTAATTTACTGCTTTTTACATATACTGCTATTAGGAGAACTGCTTATTTACTGCCATTAACAGCACTGTTTATTTGCTGCTTTTTATAGTACTGTTTATGTACTGCTATTTACAGTACTTTCATTTTACTACAATTTATAGTACTTTTATACTTCTGCTTTTTACAGTGACTAGTAGTTGTACTGTTTTTTTTTTTACTTTTTATTTGCCTGGTATCCTTTAAACTATTAATGTAAATGTAGGAAGTATACTTTTTGGTGTCTGCATTTTAATTACCATAATTACGTATGGAAGTGTGGGTCATGCAGAATTAGATAGTGCATGATTTTACCCTAGGAGTAGGATTATGAAATGACCAGTCATTGTGTTTGTTTTTAATTTTAATTGACAAATGAAAAAAAAATCCACATCACAAAAACAACAATAAACCGAGACGTCTGCAAACAGGATTGATACAATTGAAGATGAATAAAAATAATAACATAAATACCGTACTCGGACTGCCCCTACCCATCACTCCTTTATCCAGTGGCAGTCAAAAGTCTCCTACCCGATTGGCCCTGTGTCCCCATTTCCTCCACTTCATCATCATATAATGTTCATTGTATCACCACTTTCATGTTCATCTCCAGGATAAAGCCGTAATCGTGCTGCTCGGGAGTAAAACACTAACTAACGCAGCGTAAGTATCAGTATCAAAGAGAAAAAAACAAAAACAAATCATGGTAGACCTACCGATAAATTGAAGATCACATGACTTAGGTCTCAAATGACCTTTTGAAATCTTTCATGGACTTGCAGCATGCACAAATACGGGTAAGTTGGGATACATGTTATACATCACTACGAAGCTTGTCAAATTTTCTGTAAAATGCTGGTGTAAAACCACCATCATTAAGGACTTAACTTTTCACAAAATGGCAGTGTACAAATAATGCAAAAATTACATTGGTTCAACACGTGTTTTGCTTTTCTTCCAAAAATCTTTTTTAGCTGACCGTGCGGGGTCCGGGTGGCGAATAGGCCCACAGCAGAGCCTAGCTTGTCGTAAGAGGCGACTAACGATCTTGGGATTCTGACGTCGGGTCAGTGCTCAGCCCACAGAGCGACCAAGTGTGTACCCTAGGTGGCTGAATAGGGTGGCCCTCGTCCGCGGGGGTTGTCAGGTCTATAATACGGAAACCCTGACCGCCGACCATAGTGGGCCAACCACACTGGAGAGTGCCACGCTCCATGCACGTTAAAGACCCCTTTGTGGACAGCCAAGTTGTGCACCCTATAGGCTAAATTTTCCGCCCCTACCCACTTTTCCCCTTACAAATTGACCGGTCGTTTGTTTCCCACCCCACCCCATATTTCATTTATCATCATCATTTCATGTTCATTTATTCATCCTATTCATGTTCATCGCCTGTAAATAACCCATATAGCGTTGCACGGGCGTAAAACACCAACTCACTCACTCACTCACCCAGTCTGATAATTTATGATACCATTTGCAGTGTGATCACATAAAAGCTATTGTCTTGCAGCTTTTTCTTTTGTTAGTGATGATTGTGGCCGGAATCGATACGGAAGGATGGGTTGTTTATTGTCTACCTTAAACAAATAAGCTGTTGTATTCATAGGTCTTGGACAATCCTTTGTACTCCCTGATGTAAATGGTAATGCTGTATTATTGTTTTATCCATGATCAATGTGTCCTAAGTGCAAGTTGATTCTATGATTGACAAGTGCGGGTTGGGTGGCGAATAGGCCCGCAGCAGCGCTAAGCTTGTCGGTAAAAGTCCGCACTTAAGAGTGCTCAGAAACCTCATATCGGGTCAGCCCGCTTGGCCACAAAGCGACTGGGATGTGTGGCCCAGGTGGTTGAATGGGGCAGCCCTGACACCGAGAGATGCGGGGTCGTCAGGCAATAATGCGAAAAACCTGACCGCAAACCATAGTGGTGCACCGTGTTGGGAGAACTGTCACGTTCCTCACACGTTAAAGAACACTGCTGCAGGTTTCGGTAAGAGTAGCACCCGAAGGATCCCAATTTAGGAGGCTGAATTTCCCGTCCCTACCCATCACTCCTTTTTCCAGTGGCATTTAAAACTCTCCTTCCCGATTAGCCTCGTGTCACCATTTCCCCCACTCTATCATCATTTCATGTTCATTGTATCACAACATTCATGTTCATCTCCCGGATATAGCCGAAATCGTGTTGCTTGGGAGAAAAGGAATAACTTACTAACCAACTGATTCTATGATAATTTCTTTGAATGGCTGATTTTTACTAGAAATAAATATTTTCTGCTCTTTCTAAAACATTTATTGACCATTCCTTGATCCTATTTAGCAAATGATTAGCCATTACATATTGGCAAAAAATATTTTCAAGATTTATTTGAGTTATCACCCTTTGAACACAAAGTTGAATTACATTTGTAGAATTTATTATTTTTAAACTTTTAAAATTTATCAGCCAATTAATTTTAAATGATAATGCAGTAGAAAACTAGTTGAAAATTTACTTTACTTTACGGTTCCAACTAAAATGTTCATCTTTGCAATTTGGCCAAATCATTATAAAGATTCAATAAAACATTTTGCCTTCTAGCAATACTTGCCTTATTTATTTATTGTTTATGATACAGTTTTTCAAGCCGACATGACCAAAGCATATCTTACTTTCATAGCAAGAACCTCTTTGAAGGCTCATAGCTCAAATGGTCAAAATTGACACATTCTTTTCGGTTACATAAGTGGCTTGCATTCTTGGTTGAGTCAAGGGTGTCCGCACCATTAAACAAAAACAAAAAAATAATAATAACAAAAACAAACTACCTATGAACATATAAATATTCACCTTGCCAGATCTTGCATCCATTGATTTCACATATAAAAGTTATCAATTTAGTCCCATAACATATCTTGTTCTGTAAGAGCATTTTTTCCGAAACAATCGCACACATTATTTATGATATCGGCTTTAAAAAATCTAGATCACAAAGTAATTGATGATATAATTCTGGATTTGGAAAAAAAAATGATAAAAAAATTCAGAGACAAATGTCACAAAAAAACCTCTTTAACTAATAAAATTATTACATACTGAATAAGAGGTAAAGTGATTAAATTACATTGTATCACTGTCAGCGTCAGAATAAAAAAAAACAAATGTTTCCATGGTTACAATAAAAAAAAAACCTTTGAAATATTTTAAAGTAGACAAAACCCCCAAAACTTTCAACTTTGGGATGGGTAAATAGGTGGTAGTCACGAAAAAACATGTGATCAAACATACGACTATGCCTTGCATATGAGATCCCAACCATTTTTTGCTAATACTAAGTGTTGATTTGCCATTGATGGCCCAATAATTTCTGCCCAAAGTTTCCCGCTTTACTGCATGTTTCTGTAACCTATTATGCATGCTTTCGGACTTGTTTGTTGTCTTCCGACCACATACTTCATGCAAATTGGTATGCGGAATGTCCTGGCTTACTATATCTTTCAATTTATTTAAACTGTTGTTGACAGCTGTAAATATTTACCATGGAAAATGATGGTGTAAATGCTGCTTTGTGTGCTTCACATACTGTAGACAAAGTGCGACACATTTGATGGTTGTTGTGGAAACATTCTTATACATTTGTTAGCATAGCAAAGAGATTACGTTTCGTGTACGCCTGTTGATGCGCGTAAGTTCTTTCTGAACCCTTTTAGAGAAGATATGGCAAATTGTTTAACACACTTGGCCTTTTCCAAATTATTAGTTTTCGAACAATCTTTCAATTTCATAAAATTAATATGGGATTGAAAGTTTCGCATTTTTTGCAAAAACCATTGTAATGCCTTATTTTGCTCCTTGTCGTATTCTTGCACTCTTTGTTTATTTGGTTGCATGCGTCGCTCGTAATTGATTCCATTTGTAAAAATTCCCTGCTCATTATTTCTAAAAATAATTTCTTCCACCATGAAACCTTCCGATGAAGCAATGGATTTGTATGCGGATATTTTTTTTCATAACTGGCTCCTATTTTTGTTATTACAGAGATGGCTTTCATAAAGGAATTTTATATCTGCCAAACCCATTTTTGTTTTAAGGCAGGCTAAAAGGATAAATAGGTCAAAATACAAATGACAACAAAGTTCCAGACAATAAATTTTGCTACGCCTGACGCGCGTTTCGTCTATTCAAGACTCATCAGAGGCGCTCTACCAAAAATATTGAAAATGCCAAACACTGTATGAATATGACGAGCATAGAACAGTATAACCAAAAATACCAAACTGGGGAACAAAATTATTACTAAGATATTCAACCTTTGTCTTGGGTAGGAAGAACCTTAGGGTTTAGACAATTTTTAAATTTAGACAGATAATTTAAAGCTTTGATGTATTATTCAAAAGTGTTGGTGCCGGAGCTGGCTAACCTCAGGGAATTTATACTCCACCAGCAGTGCTAACCTTCACGTGTGTTTGAAATACAAATGACAACAAAGTTCCAGACAATAAATTTTGCTACCCCTGACGCGCGTTTCGTCTATTCAAGACTCATCAGAGGCGCTCTACCAAAAATATTGAAAATGCCAAACACAGTATATACGAATATGAAGAGCATAGAACAGTATAACCAAAAATACCAAACTGGGGAACCAAATTATTACTAAGATATTCAACCTATGTCTGGGGAAGGTCTTAAGAACCTTAGGGTTTAGACAATTTTGAAATTTAGACGGATAATTGAAAGCTTTGATGTATTCTCCAACTAAAAAGTGTTGGTGCCGGAGCGGGCTAACCTCGGGGAATTTATACTCCACCAGCAGTGCTAACCTTCACATGTGTTCGAAATACAAATGACAATAAAGTTCACAATTCTTACATTTCAAAATTCCTGTTTTCCATAATCCCAAATGTCCATGCTAGTTTAATTCCACTGTTGCGTTTGGACATTCAAATATACTGTGCTTTGTAGAAAATTGTTGAAAAGCTTTCCTATTTCTGATTATTTGATGATACCACTTTCAGTGTGATCAAATAAAACATTTTGTCTTTCAGCTTTTTCATTTCTTTGTGATGTTTGTGGCCGGAGTCGATACGGAAGGATGGATTGTTTGTTGTCTACCTTAGTCAAATTATCTGTTGTATTCACAAGTCTATGACAATCCTTTAGACTCCCTGATGTGTATGTCGTAAGAGGCGACTAAGGGTCTTGGGATTCTGACGTCGGGTCAGTGCTCAGCCCACAGAGCGACCAAGTGTGTACTCTAGTTGGCTGAATAGGGTGGCCCTCGTCCGCGGGGGTTGTCAGGTCTATGATACGGAAATCCTGACCGCCGACCATAGTGGGCCAACGTGTGTGGAGAGTGCCACGCTTCATGCACGTAAAAGACCCCTTTGTGGACCGCCAAGTAGTGCACCACATAGGCTAAATTTTCCGCCCCTACCCACCTCTCCCCTTTACCTGTGGTTCTCCAAAATTTACCGGTCCTTTGTTTCCCACCGCATCCCCATATTTCATTTATCATCATCATCTCATGTTCATTTAATCATCCTTTTCATGTTCATCGCATGTAAATAACCTATATAGCGTTGCACGGGCGTAAAACACCAACTCACTCACCCCTGATGTGGATGGTGATGCTGTTTTGATATTTTATGCATGATCAATGTGTTCTAAGATGTAAGTTGACTCTATGATAATTTCTTTGAATGGCTGATGTTTACTGAAAATTAATACTTTCTTCTCTTGCTCTTTATTGACAATTCTTGGATCCTTTTTAGCCATGATTATGGTAACTAAGGTTAAGGCATCACAATCGCACCATGCAGCACAAAATAATGCAAATGATAAAGCCATTACTTATTGGCAAATAATTATTTTCAAGATTTTATTGAGTTATCTGCCCTTTGTACACAAAGTTGAATTACATTTGTAGAAGTTATTATTTTAAACTTTAAAAATTAATCAATTACTTTTTAATGATAATGCAGTAGAAAACTAGTTGAAAATTCACCTGACAGTTTCAACTAAAATGTACAACTATGAAATTAAGCCAATGTAACAAAATCATTATAAAAATTCAATAGAACATTTTGCCCTCAAGCAATACAAGCCGATATGACCAAAGCATATCTTACTTTCAAAGCAAAAACATCTTTGAATATTTACTATAGAAGACTCATAGCTCAAATGGTCAAAATTGACACATTCTTTTCGGTAACAGTCCCGTGCGGGGCCCAGGAGGCGAATAGGCCCGCAGCAGCGCTAAGCTTGTCGATAAAAGTCCACTTAAGAGCGCTCAGAAACCGGACATCGGGGTCAGGCCGCTTTGCCCACAAAGCGACTGGGAGGTGTGCCCCAGGTGGTTGAATGGGGGCAGCCCTGACATCTAGAGATGCGGGGTCGTCAGGCGATAATGCGGAAAACCTGACCGCAAACCATAGTGGTGCACCGTGTTGGGAAAAATGTCACGTTCCTCGCACATTAAAGAACCCTGCTGCAGGTCTCGGTAAGAGTAGGACCCGTAGGATCCCCATGCAGGAGGCAAAATTTTCCGTCCCTACTCATCACTCCTTTTTCCAGTGGCAGTCAAAAACTCTCCTACCCGATTGGCCTTGTGGTCCTATTTCCTCCACTTCATCTTCATTTCATGTTCATTGTATCACCATTTTCATGTTCATCTCCCGGATATAGCCGAAATCGTGCTGCTTGGGAGTAAAGCAATAACTAACTAACTAACCAACTTTTCTGTTACACAAGTGGCTAGTATTCCTTGTTGGGTCAAGAGTGTCCGCACCATTGAAAAAAAATAACAAAAACAAACTACCCAAGAACATATAAATACTCACCTTGCCAGATCTTCCATCCATTGACTTTGGAAACAGTCATTTACTTCCAGCCTGAAAGTGATTTTTTCCACATTTTAGCATGCACAAGAACGGTTAAGATAGGATACATACTACATATCATTGTGAAGCTTGTCAAGTTTTCTGTAAACCACCACCATCAAGGACTTGATATTTCACAAAATGGCAGTGTATAAAAATGCCAAAATTTTGGTTCCACACGGGTTTTGCTTTTTATCAATTAACTGTTTTACTCATAGAAAAAAATACAGTACCCTTGCACCTTCTTCTGAAGTAAAAATACCATTGAAATGGAAATTTCCTCAGCTTTCATTTGATTATAATATTATTTTAGTCATTGTAATAAAAAGATACCAATTGAAACTCTTTTATTTACAAACTGGATGCTTTTACTAGGTCCTAAATCTATACTCTGAGTTTTTTTCATATAAACAGAGGAGTTAAACAAGGGGAATCATTGGGACCAACTTTATTCAATACTTTTATTAATGATATAGAGTCTGAGTCCCGTTCACACAAAAATAGGTTGTCTCCTATTTGTTGATGTGGCCGTCTCATCCTATCAGAATCAAAAGAAGGACTCCAAAACAGCATTGGCAATCTAGAAAAGTATTGTACAAATTGGCAACTAACCTTAAATGTAAGAAAAACAAAAATAATGACCTTCCAAAGTAATAAAATGGAAGCAGAAAATGATGTTTATTAATAATAAAATCAAAATTTGACAAATGTTAATAAATATACCTTTTCATTCAGAGATTGAAATAAAAAGGAATGGTGATTTATCTCACAGAAAAGTACTCGTTAGAATATTTACCAAAATTATAGCAAACAACTTATCTGATACTATGGTCAAACCTATACATGTAGCAACATTTAATTCTGTTATAGCAAACATGGACACATACATTTCCTTTTATAGAGCATTTAAACGCTCAGAGTCGTCTGGAAATAATATTGATCATTTATTGGTGAATCATGCATTGAAAATTACATCTAAGTTTCTGCATGCCTTTATGTCCCATAAACAAATAAAACCTCTTCTGTGCTGGGCCCGGGTGGCGAATATGCCCGCATTGTCGTAAGAGACAACTAAGGGTCTTCGGATTCTGACGTCGGGTCAGTTCTCAGCCCACAGAGCGACCGACGAAGTGTGTACCCTAGGTGGCTGAACAGGGTGGCCCTCGTCCGCGAGGGTTGTCAGGTCTATAATACGGAAACCCTGACTGCTGACCCTAGTGGGCCAACGTGTGTGGAGAGTGCCACGTTTTATGCACGTTAACGACCCCTTTGTGGACCGCCAAATAAAGCACCACATAGGCTAAATTTTCTGCCCCTACCCACTTCTCCCATTTTCCTGTGGTTCTTCAAAATATACCGGATCTTCGTCACTGAAGAAATTTTCGAAAAAAATGTTTCACTTGTGCACAAAAACTTGAAAAAAAATCACTTGGAAATTTTAATGGTTTAGAAATTATGCTATCGCCAAAACATAATTATGTCGCCTGCAACGTGTTGCAGAAGCGACATATAGGGGTTACTTTGGCACCATCCATCGTCTTGCGTCCTGTGGCGTCACAAAAATTTCTGTCGCAGTTTTCCGGGAAACTACAAGTCACAACCTCTTGCTATTTGGTATGTGGCTTCCTCCTATGATACTATATGGTGTAAAGCGATTTTATGCCCGTATCTCATCTACTTCCTGTTTACCAAATATTTTAAGACGCAGGCGACATACGTCTTCCATGGAAGACAGTCAGTTTAGTTTTAAGTTTGTAATGCGAAAACACAGATGAAGCTGTCCTTCGGTGGATTCTGGGATTGATTTAAAAATATTACGTCTGGTTTGCACCAATAATACATATATATAAGACCTATATTCTACACTTTGAAATACTGTCGACTGGATATAAACAAACAGCAATCATATTCAATCATTTTGATAAGTTAATTTGCCTTTTTTAGTTTCTTTCTTTGGGTTACGTTTAATGATGTCGAGGCCATTTTCTTCTGTTTTTTTGTTAGTTTGCCATTTGTTGTCAACAGGTGTGATAATAATGTATCTTCATGTTCTTCACCATTGCAAGTGACTTAGGCACTATTTACGTTCTCGGGACAGAAAACACGAATTCACTCACTGAACAAGTTTTCAGTATCATGAACTATTATTTTCACTGAATATTTCCACTGATCTATTTGCTTGAGGTTTGTAGGCTGTCAATATTCTATGAGCAACTTTAGTTTTATTTTGTATCAGGAATTTACCTTACGTGATACACTACTTGGTAGTCCTGAAATGGATCTTTTGCGTGCAGGAAATGTGACACTCTCCATACACACGTTGTCCTTCTATCATTAGCGGCCAGACTTACCGTACTATAGACCTGACAACACACTTGGTTGCTCTGTAGGCTAAGCACTAACCCGTTGTCAAAATCACACGACCCTTAGTCGCTTTTTACGACAGGCTATGCTTCCCTGTGGGCTTTTTCGCCACCTGGGCCAGGCGTATCTTGTTCTATTTATTTGTTGATGCAAATGACACCATGGGCCTGGAGAATGCTTTTGATCCCCTGTGGTCCTGGTTGAGGACCAAGGCCAGTCAAAACCTTTTAAAGCTCTCTCGATTAAAAATTAATTAAATTTTATAGTGACACAAATTGAATGTTAAATGAATATTAAACGAATGATAAGTGAAAGTGAAATGAAAGTTAAACGAATATTAAATGAACAAATGAATAACGAAAAAAGTAACCAACTTCACATTGCCGTTACTGCAGAAGGTTCCATCCTATATTCATGACTAAAACTTCCCCGGCTACATTGGAAATATTAGGGCCATGTGCTAATTTTGTCTTGATTATTAAAACTGTACTACAAAATAGCTAACTTCATCTTAATATAATAAGAAAAAGTCTTCACTCAACATGTGTTTTTGCTTCCATAAAGGTCAAAATTCTGTACAAGTTAATTGTTTTCAGCACTATCATATAAAGGGTCAATACTTTCTCTGATATGAGACATTTTCTCAACTGCCAGTGTAAAGGTGTTACTTGGAATGTTTACAACGCTTTTATATCATTAATAAGAAGCAGTTTCAGTTGTATCACTATCTTGGTCAACACCAAATGTATTACAGTCTACATTTGCTGGTTAATCAAAATGTGCAAAATATGTCCTGCAAGGCTGTGTTACATGTAGTGGTTTCATACTCGTACAACTCTAGACTCCTTTTAACAAACAATTACAATGGAGAAAATTGGTGTTCTGTTCTTTACTGATGATTGTTCCCCTATTCAATTTGTTCTATGCTCTTTTGTATTCGGGGTAAGAAAACATAATGAAAACATAATGAAGTAGAAATATGTGTACTTTTTCTCTATCCAATATGCCATTTCTTTCAATGAAGTAAAATAAATCGTAGTACATAAGATCTACCCAAAGTTGGTCATTTGGTTGATTATGGCCACTGCGTCCTCTAATTGCGCTAACACGTTAAAAATCTTACACGTAAAATTATTGCACGTAAAAATATTTACACGTTGGCCTTACACGTTTTTGTCCAGTTTGTCGTCCCATAGATGGTCGTACGTTCTTGCAGATTTGTCTGGTATAGGATTGCAAATGACCATTTTTAAAGTTAGTTAGTTAGTTATTGCTTTACTCCCAAGCAGCACTATTTCGGCTATATCCGGGAGATGAACATGAAAGTGGTGATACAATGAACATGAAATGATGATGAAGTGGAGGAAATGGGGACACAAGGCCAATCGGGTAGGAGAGTTTTGACTGCCACTGTAAAAAGGAGTGATGGGTAGGGACGGGAAATTTAGCCTCCTGCATGGGGATCCTACGGGTCCTACTCTTACCGAGACCTGCAGCAGGGTTCTTTAACGTGCGAGGAACGTGACATTTTTCCCAACACGGTGCACCACTATGGTTTGCGGTCAGGTTTTCCGCATTATCGCCTGACGACCCCGCATCTCTCGATGTCAGGGCTGCCCCATTCAACCACCTGGGGCACACATCCCAGTCGCTTTGTGGGCAAAGCGGCCTGACCCGATGTCAGGTTTCCGAGCGCTCTTTAGTGGACTTTTACCGACAAGCTTAGCGCTGCTGCGGGTCTATTCGCCACCCGGAACCCGCACGGGTCCCCATTTTTAAAGAAGTCCATAATATTTTTTTATTTGGCATTTTAATCACACCAATCCAAACAAAGAACATGGTAATAGAACTGGGTTGGGATCTAGTTCGTCTTTTTTAATCTGTCACATTTTGTCCAATTTCTGCTAATTTCATGAAAAAAAAACAAAACAGATAAAATTGACTTTGTTTGCTATTACTTAAATGTATCATCACACATATCGAAATAAATTGTTTCTCATAACTCATTTTCAAGGACCCCTATAATAGAATTTCCTACAGGTCATCTTTTAAGTTGACCCAATACAGTTTGTCATTTTAAAGGCTTACTTTTTATTGAATTCCTCGTCTTTTGACAGGTTTATATGCTAAGCGCATGTTTTATTGACGTTGTATTGTGAATAGTTTCTGATCTTTTCTAAATGCTATTTTTAATTACTAGTAACTTTCTGTTGATGCACCGCGTATAAATCCGTAAAAAGACTGCCTTTAAAAGAATTCATGTGTGATGTATACTTCTTTTGGCATGTCTTAACTTGTACATTTTGTATGATTACAGAATGTTCACTAAAGCATAATCTTTTAATTCACTAACGCTATGAATGATTCTTGCTCTTCTGCCAGACTTGGTAAATTCACACAGAATGAACTGATTTTGCGGTAAATAGTACAAAAATGGCTCTAGGGGGAACTTTTTCACAAATATGCTTCTTTTCTCGAGTTTTCCAACAAACCGAACTATTATGATTATTTCATTTATTCACGATCGGCTAAATGTACCGATGTTTTTTACAATTTGTCTTTTTCTCGGGGTTGAATGTCCTCTTATTCTATTTCATCTTGTCTAATTCCTTTCACACTGAAAAAGGAGGTTTTAACTTTAAAGAGGGCCATTTTAAACAAATCTAGACATTCTATCAAATTATACTCAGTAGAGCTTTATTTATTGACATGTTTACGTAATGATCGTTCAACCTCAAACCGAGGCACCTTTACAGTGTAAGTTTACCTGTTGTGTTTTGTGTAACTACCGGACCCAAAGATCGCAATGGAAGAGGGAGGTTTTGAAACCCACCATTTCTTTTGAAATGCCTGTACCAAGTCAGGACCATTGTGGTATTTAATTTTATCCGGTATGTCTTCCTTGTTTTGTCTCGTCATATGGACATTTGAGATTGATTCTCCAAGTTTGGTAATTTTGTTATTACCTTTATATACACCACGCATTTTAAATCTTGTTTATGTTTCCACGTGTCTAAAATTCTGCTTTTAGAATTTATAACGTTAAGTTTTCTTTCGTCCTACCCTGGATTATATCCAACTCATTTTGACCCAGCTTACTATTACACTCACTCTAATTTCATGTTTGCACGCAACCATTCTACACTTTTTCTACACTTAATATAACTCTTCGTTTTCAAGTTTCGTCTCATCCTAAACCATTAAACCTATTTAAAATAATAACTCTTCCAGTTCCAATTAATGACACTTCATCGCATGCTACTTAATTGATGAATATGCCTGACTTCTTTGCAATCTAACCGTGCGGGGCCCGGGTGGCGAATAGGCCCGCAGCAGAGCCTAGCTTGTCGTAAGAGGCGACTAAGGGTCTTGGGATTCTGACGTCGGGTCAGTGCTCAGCCCACAGAGCGACCAAGTGTGTACCCTAGGTGGCTGAATAGGGTGGCCCTCGTCCGCGGGGTTGTCAGGTCTATAATACGGAAACGCTGACCATAGTGGTCCAACGTGTGTGGAGAGTGCCACGGTTCATGCACGTAAAAACCACTTTGTGGACCGCCAAGTAGTGCACCACATAGGCTAAATTTTCCGCCCCTCCCTCCTATCCCCTTTGCCTGTGGTTCTTCAAAACTTACCGCTCTTTTGTTTCCTTCCCCATCCCCATATTTCATTAATCATCATCATCATTTCGTGTTCATTGTATCACCCTTTTGATGTTCATCGCCTGTAAATAACCTATAAAGCGTTGCACGGGCGTAAAACACCAATTCACTCACTGGTTGAAATTTTACTGAAAATGAATATTTAGATGGTTTTTTTTTAAATGAAGATTAATCAAACATCTATAATACGGAAACCCTGACCGCCGACCAAAGTGGGCCAACGTGTGTGGAGAGTGCCACGCTTCATGCACATAAAAGACCCCTTTGTGGACCGCCAAGTAATGCACCACTTAGGCTAAATTTTCCGCCCCTACCCACCTCTCTCCTTTTCCTGCGTGCGGGGCCCGGGTAGCGAATAGGCCCGCAGCAGAGCCTAGCTTGTCGTAAGAGGCGACTAAGGGTCTTGGGATTCTGACGTCGGGTCAGTGCTCAGCCCACAGAGCGACCAAGTGTGTACCCTAGGTGGCTGAATAGGGTAGCCCTCGTCCGCGGGGGTTGTTAGGTCTATCATACGGAAACCCTGACCGCCGACCATAGTGGGCCAACGTGTTTGGAGAATGCCACGCTTCATGCACGTAAAAGACCTCTTTGTGGACCGCCAAGTAGTGAACCACATAGGCTAAATTTTCCGCCCCTACCCACTTCTCCCCTTTTCCTGAGGTTCTCCAAAATTTACCGTCCCTGTGTTTCCCACCCCATCCCATATTTCATTTATCATCATCATTTCATGTTCATTGTATCATCCTTTTCATGTTCATCGCCTGTAGATAACCTATATAGCGTTGCACGGGCGTATAACACCAACTCACTCACCCCTTTTCCTGTGGTTCTTCAAAATTAACCGGTCCTTTGTGTCCCATCCCACCCCATATTTCATTTATCATCATCATTTCATGTTCATTTTATCACCCTTTCATGTTCATCGCCTGTAAATAACCTATATAGCGTTGCACGGGCGTAAAACACCAACTCGTTCACTCTTTGCAATCACTTATTATAATGATTACTATACTCCACTCTCGACCAAAGATTGGCTAACTGTGATAGTGTGGTTGTTACATTTCTTACTAAAAATGTTTTATAAATTTATCGGTGTCACTAATAGCTAGTTTGTCACTTCTAGGGATATTGCAATGCTTTATTACTACTAAACGAATCTTTACCCTTTTGCTAATGCCGTGATTTGCATTTTTCGCAACGAATTTTTTAACTTTACTCTTTCAACATTTCTGAGGGATCAAAACAGTTACTGTATGAACGGGAATCGTTGGACGAGACTGCGATTTCACTTTCATGTTCATCTTCTTTTGACATGTTTTTTTATTCTTGTGTACAGGCGCTTTGTTTGATACTTGCTGAGCAACGGTATGCGTCTTTCTTACGTGCAGAGACCCAGTTTCCCCGACTTCTCGGCTTAGTTTAAACATTTCTATCTAATCTGGATGGAGATAAGCTTAATGCGTATGTCAATCCCTCTCCAGCTAGCAGATTGTCTTTGAAGCGGTCCCATTGAGGCTACTGTTATCGAACTCTACAAAGAGGTTTTTAACATGCATTTGGCATTGCTTTCCCATACACCGGACAACCTTTTTTTGCACCTTCCGAATATCTAGCTTCGTTAGTTAAGACCAAATGGTGTCAAGAGAGAGTCGGACAATTGGTTGATGGAATTTTCACCCCTGACGAGGATCAAACCACGAGCCTTGCTGTTGGTAGCCCACCGCGTTAATCACTTCACCACCGACTCACCCTGATTTTTCAGAACCTTCTGCCGTCACTTCGTTTGAAGTTAAATGCACTCTCTCAATGCAAATATAAATGAAATTTGCGTTCAGTTGTGTTATGTGTATTTTTTGTGGCGTGTGTGTGTATTCATATTGGTGTATTCCTCGCTGTACATGTTGTATGCACATTTTCCTTTGCTTTTCAAACTTACATATTTTCTATTCCAATAACTCTTCTTTTAGGCTTTTTACAATTATACCTTCTTAATAATTCTATAGAACTTAAAACCAGATTTATGTTTAATATTTTAATACAATATAAATTATTCATTTAATACAAGACTACAACAATATGAAATACACTTATTGCGTAAAGTTCCTCTATATAGTCCACACCCCTTTAAAAAGAATACACGTCGTACAGTATACAATACATGCAAGAACCATCGCAATTACACTATATATCAATTAACATCTGTATCATTATACATTTCAATACTTGTACACTTCAGTCTGAATATTCAGTGTTTGACAAATAATTGAACCTCAACTCTCCCCCTAATTTAATTACAGACATTTACATTAATTCGCTAATGGAGAAGGAAACATTTTATTTTTGAGATTTTTAATACTTTTTGTAAAACAATAAAACTATATCAATTATAAATACGAAACAATTACAACATTTTACTCGCGAAATTAAAAATGCCATCTCCTGAATTCAAGATTTTATAAACCATCATATACATGTTGATATAAATATGTCCCAATTTTGCAACAAACAATATATTATTAGGTTCTTGAAGAACAGTATTAAGCTGCAACACTCAATGTTCGCATGGATTTACAACATTTTCTTACATGAAGCACAATGTTGGTGGCACAACACCGAAAGGCACAAACTGTTATGATTAACCAGCAAGAAATGAAAGTACATCTTGTAATTGAATATTTTTTCAATGAGATCAATGTCTTTAAAGCACTATACTTTACTATATTTGGACGTCATTGATAAACCCTTGCAGGAAGTTTTCTGAAATTAGTAAAATAAAATAAAAATATTAATAAAGCATCATTTATTTGATCATCCTTGTCGTGTTCATCCCTCTATATAGTGTTGATAGGGCGTTAAACACCAACTCACTCATGATCACTCACATTCTAGAGGCAACATTTGATATAGTCTTGAATAAACACAAAAGGTGTCTCGCCAAGGAAAATTAATTGTCGGTAACTTTGTTGTAATTTTAATCTTCCATGCATAATAAAACATTGTTTATTAAACAGCAAATTAAGAATAACAGAATGGCCTTTTCGATGCTACAACGTATTGAATTTTGTGATTTTCTCGTTCAAAAATGTTACCTTAAAGTAGTACATACCTATTTCTTACACACGACATACATCTTTGGAGTACAAATTTTAAGAAACTACCCGATGTAATGTCAATTAATTGTAAATTAATAATTTGCGAACATACGAGTATTCTACTGTCTGTGAATGAACGAAGGTTTAATTTGATTGTATGACAGATTACGGATTGATTTGTCGCAAAATACTTACAACTATCATTTTGCCATCTTCAATCCATCTTTCTATATTCATTTCGGCCCCTAAAACTTGGTTTGTATGTTGTTCTATTAGTTTTCCATTTTCAGCATTCACTAAACTCTGAAATGGTATAGACAAATAAAGGTAATAACAAAATTACCGAATTTGGAGGATCAATCTCAATGTCCAAGACAAAAGAGTGAGTGAGTGAGTTGGTGTTTTACGCCCGTGCAACGCTATATAGGTTATTTACAGGCGATGAACATGAAAAGGATGATAAAATGAACATGAAATGATGATGATAAATGAAATATGGAGATGGGGTGGGAAACAAAGGACCGGTAAATTTTGAAGAACCACAGGAAAAAGGGGAGGTGGGTAGGGGCGGAAAATTTAGCCTTTGTGGTGCACTACTGGGCGGTCCACAAAGGGGTCTTTTACGTGCATGAAGCGTGGCACTCTCCACACACGTTGGCCCACTATGGTCGGCGGTCAGGGTTTCCGTATTATAGACCTGACAACCCCCGCGGACGAGGGCTACCCTATTCAGCCACCTAGGGTACACACTTGGTCGCTCTGTGGGCTGAGCACTGACCCGACGTCAGAATCCCAAGACCCTTAGTCGCCTCTTACGACAAGCTAGGCTCTGCTGCGGGCCTATTCGCCACCCGGGCCCCGCACGGGACCCAAGACAAAAGACAAAAGATTTAAGACACACCAGCAAAATTATAGATCGCAAAATATGAAAAACACAATATATTGTAAAGTTGCTGATTAATATTTTATAAATTGAGAAAATACATGTATGAACAGATACAAACCAATATCTTGTTTTCTCCTATGGGTTAAGGTGTGCTAGTTCAAGCTCACGTACATTAATGCTGACATTTCATCTGCCCTCATCATCGACTTACGTAATTAAGTCAACTTTTGATTAATGCTATAATCTGCATCTTTCGTAGCAATCAACAATCTTGTACCAGCCTTTATGCCAGTGGCACTGCAAGTTATCGGACGACCAGAGACTCCTTTTATTGGCGAAACAAATGTAAATATTATCATCTGAAACTTATTGTGATAGCGTTAAGGGGGAATTGCAGAAAACTGTTGAAGTTGGATCAAAATTGAAGGCTTACAATTTCCACTAAAAAGTTCGATCTGACAAAAAAAAATCTAAATTTTTGTCTGTAACACATGATTGACTTTCATACCAAAATTAGGAGCAGTTAAAAAAGCAGGAAGGTTATTTGGCATACAGAAATTAAAATTCAAACAAAGTACCAGGCAATAAAATTTGATTCCTCTATTTAAAATCATCAAAGGCACTAGAAAAAGGATGATTATGCCAAACAATATGAATACAAAGAGCATAGAACATGGTTTTTTTTATTTCTAAACAGGGCCCTCATTTATGCTAAGAGTAACTTATATCTGAAGGATAAAATAACCATACGACTTTTTGACAATTTGAAATTTATACCCACAGTTTTAATACTTTGAAGTATTCACACAGAGCGACCAAGTGTGTACCCTAGGTGGCTGAATAGGGTAGCCCTCGTCCGCGGGGGTTGTCAGGTCTATAATACGGAAACCCTGACCGCCGACCATAGTGGGCCAACGTGTGTGGAGAGTGCCACGCTTCATGCACGTAAAAGACCCCTTTGTGGACCGCCCAGTAGTGCACCACATAGGCTAAATTTTCCGCCCCTACCCACCTCTCCCCTTTTTCCTGTGGTTCTTCAAAATTTACCGGTCCTTTGTTTCCCACCCCATCCCCATATTTCATTTATCATCATCATTTCATGTTCATTTTATCATCCTTTTCATGTTCATCGCCTGTAAATAACCTATATAGCGTTGCACGGGCGTAAAACACCAACTCACTCACACTCATTTGAAGTATTCGTAAACACAAATGTGTTAATTGCATGCGGGCTAAGCTCGGGAAAGTAAATCTCCACCAGCTCTTAACTAGTTGCATGCATACGTGTTTTAGAACCGAAAATTTCAACAAATTTCGTTTTGCTGTATTCCGTCCACTAAAGACTCATCAGAGGCACTCTAGCTACAGATGATGCCATTACTTCTGAGTATTTGTCAATATAAGTGTTGATACCGAAGTGGGCTAACCTATAATAGTACACTAGCAGCGTTATCAGATGTTAAAATTTAAGTTTCAAGGAATAGAATTTGTTACACATGACGCGTATTAATTCTATAATGACTCTTCAGAAAGCGTTTGCATTCTCAAAAGGATTCTTGTAATTTGGAATATTTATTACCTTCATTGGCGACCCGTCTATATCTGCCGAATCGTATGGTTCTCCTAGATTAAATTTAAATTCTCTTCCTCCTGGAACTCCAACTAAACCAACGCTTACAATCCAACAATTGTCACCCTTTGAATATGTTATGGCTGTCAATGTCGCTTTATACATACCAGCTCTGTCTGCAGGGAGTCCTGTAAAAAAGAAATAAAAAAATACATGCAATTTGTTGACGTCAATACTTACGGCAACAACATCCGGCCTCGAACAATAATACGATTTTTTGGTTCTAAAAAGGTGTCAATCAAATGTGGATCATGAAGAATTCGAAAGAACTGACGGAGATTCTTAACTCTAAATTTGTTTCATCTTGTAACAGCACCAAAACTTTCGATTCTACAAACTTTACACTACTTTCCACACGAACAATTGAATACGCGATTGGCACAACTGATAAAACGCACGTTTTTCAAAAAAAAATGGAAAACGCAGATACAAATATCTGGCAGTCGATTATACTAAGACTTGCTTTGTCATCAATGAGTCTAAAAAAAGAACAAATTTAAAGAAGACCAAATAATCGACATGCTCAACTTTTTCATTGACAACATATTTTTTCAGATTGATGGACTTAGTTTTTTCAGCAAACAATTTAGATTCCCTGCACCTTTGCTTGCCGATTTACTTTATCATTCATTTGAAGCAGATTTCTTACAACCACTTCTAGACATAAAAGACCGTAGACTAGACCTTTCTTTTAGTGTGTGAGTGTGAGTGAGTGAGTTGGTGTTTTACGCCCGTGCAACGCTATATAGGTTATTTACAGGCGATGAACATGAAAAGGATGATACAATGAACATGAAATGATGATGATATATGAAATATGGGATGGGGTGGGAAACACAGGGACGGTAAATTTTGAAGAACCACAGGAAAAGGGGAGAAGTGGGTAGGGGCGGAAAATTTAGCCTATGTGGTGCACTACTGGGCGGTCCACAAAGGGGTCTTTTACGTGCATGAAGCGTGGCATTCTCCACACACGTTGGCCCACTATGGTCGGCGGTCAGGGTTTCCGTATTATAGACCTGACAACCCCCGCGGACGAGGGCTACCCTATTCAGCCACCTAGGGTACACACTTGGTCGCTCTGCACAATCACTGTCCGTTATATTGATGAACAATATATATTGGTGTCATTTTACTGAACAATTTTCGATTTGGGGACGTTCTCCATCTTATATATCCTCAGGAACTTGAGATAAAGGACCCTACGGATTCTAGGAAGTCTGCTTCATATTTAGATCTGCATCTTAAAATAGACTTTTAAGGAAAACTTTTAACAAAGCTCTATGACAAAGTGATGACTTCAGCTTTCCCTTCTTGTGTAGCAACATTCCGTCCAAAGACCAAATCGATAGACTAAAAACATCACAATGAAACAAACCACACAACATTAAAAACACACATACATAATAAAGTCGCATTCAGCAAATTGAACACAAGTCAAAACAAGAGCATCCTCGGAAACCCAGGGGTTCTTCTCTCGCCTATTCGTTCATCACCCCTGGGACATTTGGTATGGAATTCTTCGTTTTGAGTTCAGGATCGGATCTTGAACTTTATATTATTTGTATATAGAATCATGTATAAATCGCAATAGATAAATCTAAAGCGACCAATCAGAAAGCTCGATACAAAACTATCGAAAACGAAGTATTTTGTGCGTTGTGTCCCAGGGGTGATGAACAAGTAGGCGAGAGAAGAACTCCTGGGTTTCCGAGGATGAAACAAGAGTGACCTCATGTGCTTCGGAAGAGTGAGCAGTTCCTGCTTGCTATAGAACGCATGTCACTTTGCCAAAGATCGACTTAGTGTTGGTCTAATCCGGAAAGAATGAAATTACCAAACTCTATGTAAAACCAACAACATCTGTGCTCATTTAAGAGATAGAAATTCCGTATTTGTCAACGAGCACATGATGTCTTCCGTAAAATTTCTTGGGTGATGAAAACATCCTGGGAACAACGTATCCCTGTGTTAACAGTTGCTTGTCAGCCGTGTAGGTCTATCATGGAAGTCGTTATACTTCCCACATGCTCTGGAATAACGATTTCATTGTGATACGAAAACTCCATAGGCTTGAGCAGAAAGGAAAAGTTGACTATTGGAAAGATGAAGTCATCACGTTTGTCATAAAGCTTTGTAAAAAGCCTTTCTAGTGTCTCAATTCCGAGAAATAAATCCAAATATGAAGCGAACAACCTAGAATCTGTAGTGTCCCTTATCTCAAGTTCCTTCGGATATATAAGATGTAAATAGTAACCAAATCGAGGATTGTTTAGTGAAAGGACATGACGTTTATCAATTGATTCGTTATTCCAGAGCTTGCGGGATTTGCTCGATTTCCTTTACAGAGTGTCACTTCTGAAAAAAAAATGCTCACACAGGGTTATGTTGCTCCTCGGTTTCTGTGTTAACTCAAGAAATTTTACGGAAGACACCATGCGCTTTTAAACAAATATGGGATTTAGATCTCTCAGATGATGGTTTGTCATAGGAATGTTTTATTTCCTTTAGCGGATTCGACACTTAATTGACTATTGGCAACGCAACGGGTGTGTCAAAGCAAACAGGAACTGCAAACTCTTCAGGAGCATCCAAGTTCACTCTCATAACTATACTTGAGTTCGCGTTATTCATTGATATTCAGTAATTGTTGTGTTTCTGTGTTTTACATGTTGTCTGTTTTTTGTCTCGTTCTCGTTGCTGTTTACCGGTTTTGTCTCTGTCCATTTGGACTTTTGACATTCGGATGCCCCGCCCCATTGGTACCTCTGTTTCTCTCATTCGTATTTATGACCTTGAAGTAAAATACAGTTGCATGTAACATGATGGTATCGTTAATATGAAAAAAAATGTGAAACCTAAAATGGGACGCAGCTTTAGATGTGCAAATTATAACTATTACATGTATTAACATTGTGAAAAAGAGTAAAAATTAGCTTGACGGTAAAAGTTCACAAAAGAGCATTAAGAAACCTGATATCGGTTCAGGCAACTTTGCCTATAAATCGACTTTGATGTGCACCCCAGGTGATTGAATGGGTGCAGCCCTTCATAATGAATGCCGGGGCCGTCGGGCTATAATGCAGAAAACCTGACCGCAAACCATAGCGGAAAATGTCACGTTCTTCGCGTGTTAAAGAACCCAACTGCAGGTCTAGGTAAGAGAAAAACCCAGATAATCCAAATGCAGGAGACTAAATTGCCCGTCTTTGCCCATAACTGTCCTATTTATTTAAAAAATAAGAAAAAACACCTGCACTAAAAGAGCGAAGAAAAGCTGCTTTGGTCTGTAATATCACTGATGTTGTCATTTTGTAAGTGATGTTGCATTAAATCGTCAGTGGTGTCATATTTGTCGGTCACCAACATTGTTTCATATATCAAGCAGATTCTACTACGCGGGTTCTGGTTGGCGAATAGGCCCACAGCAGCGCTAAGCTTATCGATAAAAGTCCACATAAGAGAAATCAGAAACGTGTCATCGGGTTCGGCCGCTTTGCCCTCAAAGCGAATGAGATTTGTGCCCCAAGTGGTTGAATAGGTCATCCCTGTCATAATGAATGTCAGGGTCGTCAAGCTACAATTCGGAAAACCTGACTGCAAACAGTAGTGTTGCACCATGTTTGGGGAAAATGTCACGTTTATCGCACGTTAAAGAACCCAGCTGCATGTCTCGGTAAGAGAAGGAACCGTAGGATCCCCATGCAGGAGACCAAATTGCCTGTCCCTACCGTCATCTTCCGGATATAGCCGAAATCGCGCTGCTATGGAGTAAAAAACTTACTCACTAGCTAATTATTCAGAAACATATTTCCATAATTTTTTTTTCTATTTTTGATTTTGAAATTGGCAGTTTTCAGGGGCTGATGACCTTTAGAACTTATAGGAGATTCTCAATATATTTTATTTTATTTTTATAAACATAGTCACTATAACATTTTAAGAACCAAAAATATTCTAAATCACTGATGTTTTTGATTAAAACCTATAAAGTATAAACGCATCGATGAGCATTTCTAGTGTCATTTCACTGCTCCCTTCAGAAATACAAATGACAACAAAGTTTTGCTACGCCTGACGCGCGTATCGTCTATTCAAGACTCATCAGAGGCGCTCTACCAAAAATATTGAAAATGCCAAACACTGTATGAATATGAAGAGCATAGAACAGTATAACCAAAAATACCAAACTGGGGAACCAAATTATTACTAAGATATTCAACCTATGTCTGGGGTAGGAAAAACCTTAGGGTTTAGACAATTTTGAAATTTAGACGGATAATTTAAAGCTTTGATGTATTCTCCAACTCAAAAGTGTTGGTGCCGGAGCGGGCTAACCTCAGGGAATTTAAACTCCACTAGCAGTGCTAACCTTCACGTGTGTTCGAAATACAAATGACAACAAAGTTCCAGACAATAAATTTTGCTACGCCTGACACGCGTATCGTCTATTCAAGACTCACCAGAGGCGCTCTACCAAAAATATTGAAAATGCCAAACACTGTATGAATATGAAGAGCATAGAACAGTATTACCAAAAATACCAAACTGGGGAACCAAATTATTACTAAGATATTCAACCTATGTTTGGGGTAGGAAAAACCTTAGGGTTAAGACAATTTTGATCTAGATTCTATGTGGCGGTAAAAGTCTAAACATTTGCACTGATCATTGTACATTTTACATAGGTAAGCCCCACTTGCTGTGAATCTCATCACATTTGGTATTTTAGCTTTTATGGAAATCCAAGATATTTATCAATATTTTATCAATTGAACAGTAATTTTGTTCTGACATTTATTATAAGTTATAGAAATGCAATTTACAAGTATGTAATTCGAGTTTTTTTTTAACTATATCCTTTTGGAAATTAAATATTTTTGATAAAATTAGCATTTTCAATAGTTTGGTAAATTTATTGTTGTTTACTGATATTTAATGCTAAATAGACAGATTTTTCAGTCATTGACGGGACTTAACAAACCAAATCATTTAAGAATACACATTTGTAGCAGATTAAGAAACTTAACCATGACTAAGACTTCATAATCTACCTCCTAAAAGACAGGCTACATTTAGTGAAAATGGAACTACATGTAAGAAACGTCTTTCCTTTTATTGTTCTAAATGGTTGTTTTTTTTAACTCTCTTTACATTTTGCTCAGCATTTATAGTTTTATCCGTCAATCCGTTTTATTTATAACGATATATGTAAAATTATGCATAGATGAGAAAGAACGATGAAATTATGCATATAAGGTTTGACTTAAGTACGAAAGATAATAACACTTTTTCACTCTTGAAAGTGGGGGTTACAATTACTTAACAGATGAGTTTGAAATATGTCGTATAAAAAAGTGCATCAAAACTTTCTTAAACATTATCTATATAAGAATTCCTCTCTCTATGACACATTAAACTGACATATGTTCCATTATAACTGTAATTGTATCTAATGAAACGTTATTCCTAAGAGATTTGTATAAGTATTATGGCTGCTTACAACATGTGTTTATTACAAGGAACTGCTTCATACTTATGTAACCTTTTGTTCCTATCTAATAATTAAAGTGCTCTTATTTCTTCTTTCTTTCTATTTTCTTTATCCAGTTTACTTTGGTTAAGTAATTTATACTGATTTCAAAAGCATTCTTTTAGACTGCAATGCAACTTGTGGGATCTGCTGTTTAATCTTTAGTAAACAAGAAATAGCATATGTATACATTAAAGTACCTGCTTTATATAACAAACTTATTGACACAAGATGCAAATGGCTATATTAATAATCGCAACAGTTTTAAATATAAAATTAAGATACCCATAAAAATCTTTATTTATTATTTTTTAATTAGATTATTCAACTTTAATTTTTTTTCAAAAAGACCAATTTGTTGTTGTTGCTTTTTTTTTACCAATTATGTTTTTTTTTCAGTTGAATTGTCACTATAAATATCTTTCTGTACTGTACATGCAATTTTCTCATTGTCAGAGTTATGCATTGAAACCTACATTCTTGACATTTGAATAGAATACGTACATGTATGCAAAAGTAAAAATAAGGCAACCATTCAATGTACTTACTTTGACTCAAAGAATTCTTTGTATTTGTTACGATACAATTACATGATCCTTCTTTCATCTTTATTACGTAAAAGTACGTTACGCAATGATAGAAAAAGACGAAAGCAAGAAATGCTAAATACCTGCCTATTACTTAATAGTTATTCTTTTTCATAGAATTTGACGATCACTACAGATGTAGACTGGCACAGTTGCAGTGAAATGATACTCCTGTGCTTAAAATACAACAGCCTTAAATAACTGTACTTTTGAGTCATTGCATTATCAGCAAAAGAGATGCTGTTACATAAAGCGTCACATATCATCATGGAACTGCCTGTACAAATAACATAAGCCTGGTCATTCAAAGAACACTGGTAGACAGTTGTACAGTACTCGTTGGTAGTTTTAGAATGGTTCTACATTCTTTTTTTAACTGTTCTGTACCTTGTAAATATCTGAATGTGTTCCGTTCTCTTCACGTAAAAGTACAACCTTACAGTAAAAAACAGACGATATGCTCATTTATTTGGATACCGTCGTCGTCTGTCGTCTGTTTAATCATATTTTCTATTTTATATTGTCGAACAAAATGCCGAATATTATTTAAATCAGCCTATTGTAAAACTGCTTTAATTGGCTTATTACTTAAAAAATATAACAGACAGAATAAATCAGATGCATATCGTAGTTGCCTTGTAGAATAACGCTTGTTTAAATGTTGAGCAATAAAAATTCAAACAGCCCCCATTGGATCGAAGTCGTCAGACAACCGTACGCGTAAGGACAATGAGAGAGATTTCAGGCTTCCTGGAGCCTCTTGTTTTTACTACAGATGGTACAAATATTTAAACAATGTCAAAAATGAAAAATGTGCAATTATAGTGATTACAAAAACCTTAAGAACAGATATTATTAATATTGTAAATTTCATAGCATACAATAAGTGTCAGATCGAGATTTATGTTAAGTTGATGATAATAATCAGTTACATAACGTCTTGAAAATTGCTGTTTTAGCTAAGCCTATTAAATGTTATTATACAGGCAGCAATTCATAGACAATGCAAAAATATTTTACAATTTTGTCTTAAGTTTTGGTTTTAACATGTACGTGAAAAGAAACTATTTGAAATATCAAGATACTAATTCTCCTAATTCCTAATTCTGCCTTACCGGGGTATTAAAATTTTGAACGCATTCATGAAGTGCTTGCTTACTTTGCCCAATCAAAAAGATGTCTAAGGAGCTACATTTTTGCAGATAGGTGCATGAGGCGGCCAGGGAAAATATTTTGATAACAGTAATCTCAGCACAAAAATAACGAAATGCAAACTTGTTCTGTAACTTATGATGGTAGACTCACATACACAATTAATAATTAAGTAAAAGCTTTTAGACAAAAAAAGGAAAATTGAGATTCAGTGAATTTTCTAATTCAAAGGGCCAACTCTTGTTAAATTTTGCAGAGTGGAACGAAACGTAGACTATATGTGTGACTAATCATGATAAGCATTTACAGAAAAATAGCAGAAAACTCCGATATGAAGGATAGACGGAAGGAGTGCAAACATAAAGTACCCTTCGGCCTTCGCAAGTAGGAATCGTAGACGAAGAATAAAATCAACAGGTCAAAGACTATGACTGTCAGAAAACCAAACCAACTCGCTCATTTTATAAGCAGGGATATAAGTATTCGTTTGTTTTTGCTTTACAACCAACTGTGCTATACCAGACACTAACAAAGGGCAGTGGGGCCTAATATAGAAATGACAAGACAATAATGAAACATTAGTCAGCATAAATTCGGGATACCTGTCATTCAGTTATTTTCAGTTATATATTGTTTAGTCAAAGACTTCTTCTTTTGATACAATGCAACAATAAATAACGTCTCAAAATATTGGCAGATTGATCTACAAGAATACCTTGTGTTGATATAAATTCCAATAATTGCTTAAACATGTAACTATAAAAATATATCAATGATGTAATATTGCTGTTAAAATAATTTCAACTTCTATTTTTTTCAAACTTTTCGCATTCCAAGAACTTAATTAGTGATAGATAGGATCCTCGCTTGACTCCAGTACTGCGGGTAGTCTGTTAAAATGTAAATATCATCATGAAATAAGATTTATAATGTTTGATTAATGAAGAGTTTATGTTTGTTAGACAGGTGGATATATCATAACAAAACTAAATGAGTCTTGAAAGTCTACTGTATCCTAATTGAAGTAAGACGGTTTTACACTTTTGGTACTTCTTTTTCTCGACATGTAGGATAAACTGTTATATTTTTCTTATTTGTTGTTGGTTTGGTTAAAGTCCAGTCGACAGTATTTCAGTCATTATCACGACAAGAACAAATTGATTTGTGCCGACCCACCGAGGCCAATGCGCCCAGAAAGTAATGAAACCCTAGGCAATTGTTTTGCAGTCTAGAACCCTTGCCAATGGTGACTGGCAATGAAGAACCCTTACCAAAAAATAGTCATACAAGAGTTGAACACTTACCTGAGTGGGGCATAGCCAACAAAATGCAAAGTTGAGAACAAAAATGGTCATACAAGAGTTGAACACTTACCTGAGTGGGGCATAGCCAACAAAATGCAAAGTTGAAAACTGTTCAGATTCAAACATAAATCTACGAATGCTTAACCTCATAATATAGGTTAGTTAGTTATTGCTTTACTCCCATGCAACGTGATGTTGACTCGTCTCGAATATGAACATGATAGGGATGATACAATTAACATTTAATTTATGATGGTGAAAAGGAGGGGATGGGGACACAAAACCAATCGAGGGGATGTGTTTTGACTGCCTCTGACAACGTAACAGGGTTCTATAACGAGCGAGGAACGTGACATACCGGTATTTCCCAACATGGTGTGCGAATATGGTTCCGCATTATAGCCTAACGACTTCGGCATTAAAAATGACAGGGCTGTACAGTTAAATTTCCTAGGGCAAACTTATCAGTTGCTTTGTGGGAAAGCGGCCTTATTTGATGTCAGATATCTAAGCGCTTTTCGGTAGACTTTTTCCAACGAGCTTAGCGCTGCTTCAATACTATTCGCAATCTCAAACCCGCACAGGGATTAGTTAGGTTTACTTATATGTCTCTGCCTGCAAAATATTGCTTTCATCAAAACTCAACCCAAGTAAAAACCAAATTGTTGATCCCTTCCTTTAGTTTTTAAGTTTAACTGCATGTATTACATTAAGCGATATTTTATGGTCCGTTGACAGTTTTATGGAATATTAAGAACCAATTCTAATTTATGGACCTTTTAAGAACATACAGTATGTGTATATCACCAGTTAATTTATAATTAAAAATTAATGAGGTTGGCTTGTTTGACAGATGTTTATATCATTTAAGAAATTAATGATTTGAAAAGTAAACACCTGAATATTAATGATAACACAGACATTAGAAGATAAGTAGATAGATCTGCAATTCTGATAACCTTCAATCATTTTAAATACCATTATTCAATTAAGATATAAAAAAGTTACTGGTATACTGGTTGTTTGTCCTTTTCGTTGCGGATTCCAGTCGAAGTTGAGGCCTACATCAGTATCCAGCTTACCGAAATATGCGACTGAAGGTATTGACATTATAACGGCGGGTAAGTCTTCTGACAACAAAGATTAAGGTATTTGAATTCGAATAAGGAGGAACTCGTGGGTTTGAGAAAGCAGGTTATTATACGGAAATCCTGACCAATGACCATAGGTGGTGCACGTTAGTAAGATAGCCACGCTTTTATACACGTACAAGATTCCTTTTTGGACCATTACATAAATGTATAAGTGGTACACATAGGCTAACGTATTCGTTCTAACAAACCAAACTCTACCGTTTCAGTGCACGCGACCTTCAAAATAAAATAAGATTTGTTTTTTTTAATCTCATCCCCAATGTCATCATTTGTTCATGCTTATTTTATCATCCTTTTCAATATCAAAGCCCTAATATAACCTAGAATGTTAAAGTAAAGACCAAGTAAATCGTCAAGATTGGAGCGCTTGTCGTTCACTTTGGTTCTTTAAATTTTCCATATTTTTTGGAAAAATATCTTGAAAACTATTTTGAGCACATTAATGTCGACAAAGTATGCGCAATTTCGGCTTTAGCATCGGAGATCAACATGAAAGGGTCGTAAAATGGTGATGGAAGAACTTTGGACTCACAATGCGACTAGAATATGTGCCCGAGGTGGTTGAATGAGGCACCCCTGTCGAAATGAATGCCGGGGTCGTCAATCTATCATGCGGAAATCCTGACCACAGACCATTGTGATGCATTGTGTTGAAAAATGTCACGTTCCTCACACGTTAAAGAACCCTGTTAAAGATCTCTAAGAGTAGGACCCAAAGCCTTAAGGATCCTAATTGCCCGTTCCTACCATCACTACATTTTCATTGGAAGTCAAATGTGCATATGTCACCCCTTTCATGATCTTCTCCCTGCTGAAGTCGAAATCGTGCTTCTTGTGTGTAAAGCAATAACTAACATATAATCATGCGCATGTACTAGTATTATTTTTCAAATTAATTTGAAAAAAGATCTAGATATTATTTGATTGTCATACAAAACATTGTCCTCTGCACTATATACTAGTACATTATTATTTAGTTTCGGTATGTGCATTTCCGCTAACTAAAAACTGCACACTCGAATCTATATCGAAAGCAAAATTCCTCTAAGGAAAATGTTATGTAATCTTATTAAAAGTATGCAATAAGGGTACAATTTGTTATTGGCAAAAATGCAACTGAATTAAATGTCAGATCATCAAATTTGTAATGAAATAATAATGATTAAAAATTGTCTAGGGATATGATTAAAAGTCTGCATTCACTTATTAAAACTACAGCAGTTGGAAATGTTCTAATAGAAAATTATATAGATTCCATATTGTGCTTCAAGATTATGTTTTTATCATTTAATTGAAATCCCTTAATGGATTCCTGGTCTAAAACTTAGTAGGCTGGAAACATGTTTTTTTTTCGTCAGCGGCCACTGGTGAATGCCTTAGCAACACTAAATAGGTTATATCTGGACACGAAAGGATTATAAAAATAAACATAAAATGATGAGAAATATGGGAGTTAGTGGGATACATAGGAACAGTTGTTTTCAAAGTATGGAGATGGGAGAGATGGCCATGGATAAGGGCAAATTACTTAGCCTATAGATATATTATGGTGTTCAGCATAAAAGACTAGTTGCGAAAATTCTGTCATTCTACCATTCACAGTGAACCACTTATTGTTTCCATTATATGACCTGACAATGCTGTGCGAGAATGCAACCCTATTCAATAACCGAAAATCCAAACTTAGACCGCTCTTCGGACTGAGCATTGACCCTATATTGCCCAATGTATATTCTTTAATCTTACAGAGTTAACAGAAACAGAAGACAATTATTTGAAACATGTACAATCTAGAATGATATCTTCTGATAGAATTATGTCTCCCTCCACTTTTGTGGGGAGACATATTTTTTTTGTCGTGTCCGTCCGTCTGTCCGTCACAAAGTTTGTCAGCGCAACTCCTCTGAAACTACTGACCCGAATTCAACGAAACTTGGTATATAGGAAGGACACCATATGTAGTTGTGCATATTACCAGGAAATTTTGATCCTCAAATTTTTGTGTGAGTTATGGCCATTTGAACTTAGGAATTTGCTGAAAATCCTCATTGATCATCTTGTTAGCACAACTCCTCTTAAACTACTGAACCAAATTCAATGAAACTTGGTATGCAGGAAGGACATCATATGTAGTTGTGCATATTACCAGGAAAATTTGATCATCAAATTTTTGTGGGAGTAAGGGCCTTTTATAGATAGAACTTTTCTGGGAAACGGGGGGAGACATCGTTTTTGTAGGCAAAAACAACCTTTAATTTGAATCGTTTTTGTTATAATTAAAATACATGCCATGAGTTGGTGTTTTACGCCCGTGCAACGCTATATAGGTTATTTACAGGCGATGAACATGAACAGGGTGATATAATGAAATGATGATGATAAATGAAATTTGGGGGGTGGGGTGGGAAACAAAGGACCGGTAAATTTTGAAGAACCACAGGAAAAGGGAAGAGGTGGGTAGGGGCGGAAAATTTAGCGTATGTGCTTGGCGATTCACAAAGCGGTCTTTTATGTGCATGAAGCGTGGCATTCTCCACACACGTTGGCCTACTATGGTCGGCGGTCAGGGTTTCCGTATTATAGACCTGACAACCCCTGCGAACGTGGCTGAATAGGGTGGCCCTCGTCTGCGGGGGTTGTCAGGTCTATAATACGGAAACCCTGACCGCCGACCATAGTGGGCCAACGTGTGTGAAGAGTGCCACGCTTCATGCACGTAAAAGACCCCTTTGTGGACCGCCAAGTAGTGCACCACATAGGCTAAATTTTCCACCCCTTCTCACCTTTCCTGTGGTTTTTCAAAATTTACCGGTCCTTTGTTTCCCACCCCACCCCCACATTATGGTAGACTTTCGATCCACATTTCTCAATAATCATAAACAGTTAACCGGATGAGTCTAACGCACATTTAAACAGATGTAGCAAAACGATATTTAACCACCTTTGTCATACAGCAGTAACAGTCGGAGAAAGTAAGAACTTATAGCTGTTACACTAAAAACAAATCGTTTATATAATAAATCCGATTTAGAACAAAATGTATAATTCATGTATATTTATGTTATTTTAGTCAACCAGTTTAGCAGGTTAGATTATCCAAAATAAAAAAAGTCTGAAATGTGATTACAGTATTACTGGAGACTTTTAATTATAAAAAAAATAGTTGTTATAACAAGACTGTTTATAGCAAACTTTATTGCAGCATACATTTGTATCTGCCATTATTCAAAATGCACCTTTAAAAGTCAAATGTATTTATTTCTGTCAATTTTTATAATACTAAAGACAGACGGCAATTTTTGAATTAAAATCTAATTGCCTGACAGACTTTTATTCTATTTTAAGCGGACATATTTGAATGCAAGACAGACTTACCTAAAGCAGTGGCCATTTCATCAAATCCCTCTTTTGAATCTGGAATCTCCTGCCAGCTTCCGAGAAAAGGCTCAAGCCCGCTCATATTGGAATGGTATCGACAAATCAACTGCTTATGTCAAACAATGATCAACTAAGATGAACAATTTGATTATTTAATCTGCAGTCTGCTGATCTAGCTAATGAATATTATATAACACAAGTCGTATGATGGAGTGTTGTTTAGTTTCAACTGAAAAACTGTGAATTCTTCAAAACAAACTCAATATATATAGCACTGCTAGGAGGAAAAAGACAAACCCACAACGTCTGATACGTAGGTCGACAAGTACGCCATAAATTTATTTGAGTTTTTGTCGATTTTTGATATTTTACAGCACTAATAACGCATATTCACTTCATTCCAATCAATTCATGGCACAGAATGTTTAGATAACACCTTTAATTATTGTTACACTCTTTTACGACAGACAGAACATATTTATCATGCAGTATAATGCACTTTTTCTATATTTACCTCCACGCTATTAATATGTTTAGGAAAATTGATCTTATTTCATTCAACAGTTCGTAATAGCAGTCTTTTCATGCTCGATTTCGTTAGCAAAATACTATTTCAATATTAAATCGGTCTTGTAGAAAAAGTGCTAGAAGTTAAATAAATCGATGTGAAATTAGTTTTCTCATTTCTCTAACAATTGAAATTCAACTTGTTGGTTGGATTTGATACATTTGTAGTCGTTCGTTGGTGGTCAAAATAATTGGAGAGATTTAACGATTTATTTATTACATTGGACAATGGAAATTTATTCTGTTTCAAAAATATTTATATTCTGATAAATAACAAAGTTTAACATTAAAATACAATACACCAACGTATATTATCTTGATATAATTTCAAAATAATGAGATTTTCACAGTCTTTCGTTTTAAATTATGTTTTTTTTTCACAATAAAAGGTTCAAAGAGAGTAAGAGCATCGAAAACGATTTTCCTTGTTTGATTATTCTTCATTTAAAAAAAAAACATCTTAATATTCATTTTCAGTAAAATTTCAACCAGTGAGTGAATTGGTGCAACGCTTTATAGGTTATTTACAGGCGATGAATATCAAAAGGGTGATACAATGAACATGAAATGATGATGATGATTAATGAAATATGGGGATGGGGTAGGAAACAAAAGAGCGGTAAATTTTGAAGAACCACAGGCAAAGGGGAGAGGAGGGAGGGGCGGAAAATTTAGCCTATGTGATGCACTACTTGGCGATCCACAAAGTGGTCTTTTACGTGCATGAACCGTGGCACTCTCCACACACGTTGGCCCACTATGGTCAGCGTTTCCGTATTATAGAACTGACAAACCCGCGGACGAGGGCCACCCTATTCAGCCACCTAGGGAACACACTTCGTCGCTCTGTGGGCTAAGTACTGACCCGACGTCAGAATACCAAGACCCTTAGTCGCCTCTTACGACAGTCTAGGCTCTGCTGCGGGCATATTCGCCACCCGGGCCCCACACGGGACAAAAATTGCAAGGAACTGGTTTAACTGCGTTGTTTTATCTGGTAATTATTCAACGAAATAATTAATACTGCAATAATACGTCAAAGCGTATACATTGCAGACCAAACTTAACATAAGGCACAGATTCAAATGAAAATGTCATAATAGATTGAAAAAGAAAGATTAAGTTTTCTTTATCCTAGACCACAGGCGTTTGAGTCCAGGATTTAATTTTTTTATTGTAATTAAATAAAAAAATCTAACCCTCGCTATAATACTGTGGAGATAGTATATAAGACAAAATGAAAATTTTTATATACACGTTATTTATAATACAATAAAATCATGGATCCAAAACGCCTGTGTTCTAGATCCCAATTTTTCATCAGAAGTTTAAAATGCCTTATTATATTGAAGATGTAATGGATATCTTCAATTTTTTTGGATAAAAAATAAGACTAAATATGATTTCTGTTTGATTGATTGATTGATTGATTATTTGTTGGTTGTTTTATCTCCAGTCGACGGTATTTCAGTCATCAGGACAATAACATATCAAAACAACAAATTCTTTGATTTATATCGTTCAATTCCAATGCACTTGTACAGTGTACATGTAACTTATCCCTTTTGTTAATTTCTCTTTATCTTCCAAAGTTTGTTGTTTAATTAACCTTTATCTGCACTTCCCCACTTCCATGGACAAATACGGGATATCAATCTCACAGATGAGTGCAGAAACTGCATTGTTTTCTCTTTCTTAATCGGATTTGACACACTGAATTGACGGTTGGCCGTGCGATGGGCGTGCTATAGCTAGCAGGAACTTCTCACTTTTCACGGGCATCTGAGTTCACTATTGTAAAGACTTGAGTTCGCGTCGTTGATTGCTATTCGTTGTTTTTTATGTTTCCTATGTTTTTTTTTACATTCGAATGTCCCATTGGTACCTCTTGCTGCTTCTTTGTAATGTGCCAAAAACTTGAATTTGATAGTTTCAAAATGAAGAAAAAAATGGTAAAGTGTTGATAAAACCAAATTATAATATCGTATTACCATTTTTGTTCTTAAATAACAATTACAAACCATCAGTGGTATAAGCAATAGTATAGACGTCTAAAGATCTTCCAAAAATTTTCTTTTTTGTAAAGTTTTAATGGGAATTGTGATCGTTCTCTCAACGCACGTACCTCAACAAGAAAACAATCCTTTCCAGAAAATCTATGCCAATACCACCTACACTATGCACTGCGCTCTAGACCACTCGGTCTGGACGTCTATATAAAAAGGACTTAGCTTTACCCGGTGGGTAAAATCTAGGGTGTGGTGTGTAGTATTAGGAAGATTCTCAGACAACTCCGATATACGTAAACAACCTTCCATTACGTTATATAAGATGCCATCCATTGAACAAATACAGGCTGTTTAGTTTGTCACATTGTTAGACGAAATAAAGTATTCATATGATGCATGTATAAGCTTAAGTACACATTTAAAATAAAAGTCAGGAAGTGTAAAATAGGTGCATCCTTTCATGAAAGCACTGAATCCTAAACCCGTTCAAGAATGTGCCAAACAATAGATTAGGTATTTTTATGAGTATTAATGTCATAAATAATGCACATCATTTCTAACCATGATTTAGATTTAGAGGTAATTTGCATGTACCACAGAACATATTGTTTTAAAGAACTGGGAACCTGTGTATCATGAGATCAGAATGCCATTTGCACATGTAACCACAATTCATTTATATGTTTTCGCTGTTTTTGTATAGGGACAAAGTTGTTTTTCTATAAAAGTTGTCTTAGAAAACTAGTTCTAGAATAAAAAAAATGTAATCACAAGATAAAGAAGCACCTTAATCTAAATGGCATAGCCCGATAGTTTTCACTTGGTCCGTCCTTTGGTTTGTCTGTTCGTTCGTCATTTTGTAAATGCTTAAACAAGAGGGACTGAATTCAGTTTGATAATTTGCATGTTAAAATTGAATTGGTATTGGTCCAATATCTTTGGAAAATCTATGATCCTTGCATACTGAGCTGTCTAAAGTTTGACATAGACCAGTTCTTCGCTTTTCAAAGAATAAAGTGAACCAAATGTTTTATTGCAATGTGATCGAAACAGATGTATAAACCACTTTTTAGTTGGTTTGGATTTAACATGAGTGAGTGAACTGTTGTTTTACACCCTTGCTACGCAATATAGGTTATTTAAAGGCGATGGACATGAAAAGGATGATAAAATAAACATGAAATGATGATGAAAATGAAATTAGGGGGTGGGGTGGGAAACGAAAGAACAATTAATTTTGAAGACCACAAAAGTTTTCAAGCCATGTTTGATCAGTGTCCTGATATGAGAGGGATTGATATGGCTTCCCCCCGGGCAATATCAGGCCTCGTGTACTCCTGTGACGCCATTAGCTCCGCCGTTTTAATAAACATGAGATGATGTTCAGATTATAATAAATTTTATAATGACAATCAAACAATGATACTAATTATAAAAAATTGAATATTTAAATATTGCGCTTTCTGTTTTTGGTGTGTAAAGGACTAGGGAAGGTTTTATAGAGCATTTTAGGGTCTTGTGTTGAAAATGATGTGTTAAAGAGATAATGACACAGGGTTTTCCATATCAGGTTCCATATCATTCCGAGACTCCGCCTAGACCTAATTTACTGTATGTCCGCAACATGGACCCCGTGCAGTCTATGATGGCGAATAGGTCTTCAGCCACACTAAACTTGGCGGTTAAAAAAACTACCTTGTGCCTAAATGACGAGTCAATGTGCCAAATCTGCTTGAATATGAAATCCATAATTATTTTGTATCAATATCGATTCGTCAGGTCAATGTACACGTAACCGGACTACAAATCTTAATTGGTACTGCACCTTGTTTGAAGAGTTGTCACTTTTTTGCACGTTTAAGAACTTTGCTGCAGGTTTCGGTAAGAAATCGAACTTACAACAGATCTAGACAACAATTTTTTCCACGCTTGTAGCGCGTTTCGTCTATTCAAGACCCATCAGAGGCGTCTAGCAAAAGATTGAAAATGTCAACCACTATATGAATATCAAGATCTTAAAAGAATAAACTGAAATGCCAAACAGGAAACAATATTCTGACTAAAATAAACCTATGTCTTGGGTAGAAAGAACCTAAAGTTTTTTTTTCTCCAATTTTGAAATTTAAACGGATAAGAGTGAGTGCAACAGTAACAGAAACTGCAGTATAATAAATTCTTTATCTCATACCTAGAACACCCCCCAGTGTTCTTTTTATCCGCGCTTTCATGTACATGTATCACTGCGCTACGCTTTTTAGCGGTAAAGCAATAACCATCGAACTTCAATGTAACTAACCACAACAATCAAGTTTGCAAGAATTCTACTGACAAATGTACTTTCAAATGTACATCATGGTGTTTAGTGCATAAACACACAATAAACAAGCCAACAAAACTCGACTCGCAGCTTTTGGCGGGATGGGACTATTTATTATACCTCAATCAACATGTACAGTAATCAAACCATTATTTTTATTAAGGGGCGTTGGAAACATCCTCTGGCCTGCAGATATAAAGCGATGATGTAATCACATTAGGATAATTGCTAAAGATTATTACATAATTTGATTGATTATTTAATTAGTGGTTACATTATTTTCTTGCAGTGAATACCTCATCGCAATAAACCATTGACTGCAACAAAAGTGACTGATTCATAATTGAACAAACCAAACGAGATTTGCTGGAACTCGAATCGCCCAATTGACCGTGCGTTATTACGTTCAATATCATAATTCATTTTATCTTCATTTCCACAAATACTCACATTGAATTAGCTTAATGCAAAACAATTATTAGTTTTTCCCTTTATGATTCATATGTATTTGAAAGATCGCTAGACATGAAATTTATAATTTCAGAACTATATTATAGACTATAGTTTTTACTCTTTTTTTTTGCATTTTTACACCTGAAAAAAATGGGTCAAAGTTAAGTCGACATAATTATCTCTTCAAGTTACATTATTTTAATTAGGTCGACTTAAATGTATTAAAATGGCGCAAAAACAACATGAAAAATGTCGGGTTTTTTTGCTCACCTGACCAAAAGGAAGCTATTGTCATCATTAGGCGTCCGTCGTCCTTTAACTTTTCTTCAAAGATCTTCTCTGAAACCACTGAACGGATTGCTTTCAAACTTTGTATATTTGATCATTAGGATGTCCTCTACCAATTTTGTGAAATTTGTGCATGCAGACCAACCAACATGGCGGTCGTTGCAAAAATAGAACGGGGGGTTAAGACCATAGTTTTTAGCTTATATCTCAAAAAGTATAAGAGATAGAGAAAATCCGAAGCAACCTTCCTTATTCAGCACCAAAAGTTCTATGAAACTCTCCATTGAGTCAAAGTTGTGGGACAACTCCTTATAGGAGTTATTCCCCCTTAATCGTCTAAATTGACAATTTTCACAGTTTTTGGACTTTATCTTGAAAAAGGTAAGAGCTAGAGGAAAAGTAAGCATTGCAAAATTGTATTGGTAATTGAGATCCTCAAAAATGATTTCAGGGTCAAAATTGTCAGATCAACCGTTTAAGAGTTATCCCCCTTTAACTGATTTTTCTATCAATTTTAACTGATTTTTTAAAATATTCTCTGAAACCACTGATGGGATTGCTTTGAAACTTTGTACACTTGATCTTAAGGATGTCTTCTACCAAGTTTGTGAAATTTGTGAACGTCGACCAACCAACATGGCTGCCGTTACCAAAATAGAACAGGGAGGTCAGACCATAGTTTTTAGCTTATAGCTCAAAAAGTATAAGAGATAGAAAAATTCCTAAACAACCTTCCTTCTTCAGCATCAAAAGCTCTCCAAAACTCTTCATAGTCTCAAAGTTGTGGGACGACTCTTTGTAGGAGTTAATTCCCCTTAATCGTCAAAATTGACCATGTTCACAGTTTTTGAAAGAAGCAGAGGTACCAATGGGGTATCTGAATGTCAAAAGTCCGAAAGGGCAGAGACAAAACCAGTAAACACCAACAAGAACGGGACAAAAACAGACAACATGTAAAACATGGAAACACAAAATAACTGAATATCAATCAACAACGCGAACTCCAGTCGAAACAAGAGTGAACTCAGGTGCTCCGGAAGAGTAAGCAGTTCCTGCTTGCTATAGCACACCCGTCGCGTTGCCAAAAGTCCATTCAGCGTGTTAAATCCGGTAAAGGAAGACAAAACAACACCCTATGACAAACCAACATCTGCACTCATCTGAGAGATCGAAATCCCATATTTGTCTATAAGTGCATGATGTCTCCCGTAAAATTTCTTGAGTGAAGACAGCAACCGAGGAGCAACATAACCCAGCGTGAGCATTGTGCGTCAGACGTGTCGCTCTGCTAAGGAAATCGATGTAAGTCCCGCACGCTCTGGAGTAACGAATCAATTGAGATACATAAACTCCATAAGCTTGAGCGGACGGAATGTTGCTACACAAGAAGGGGAAGTTGACGATTGGAAAGTTGAAGTAACACGTTTGTTATAGAGCCTTGTTGAAAGTCTTCCTTGAGAGTTAATTTCGAGATGTAGATCTAAATATGAAGCAGTCTTCCTAGAATCCGTTGTGTCCTCAATCTCAAGCTCCTGGGGATATATGAGATGGAGAAAGACACCAAATCGAGAATTGTTAAGTGAAAGGACATCATCAATATAACGGAACGTGAGGTTGAAAGAGAGCGCTAGTCTACGCTCTTTTTTGTCTAGAAGAGATTGCAAGAAGTCTGCTTCATATGAATGAAGAAACAAATCATCAAGCAAAGATGCACAATTAGTGCCCATTGGAATCCCTATTGTTTGCTGAAAAAACACGTCCACCAAACTGAACAAATATGTTGTCAATAAGAAAGATGAGCATGTCGATTATTTGGTCTTCTGTAAATTTGTTCTTTTTCCTAGACTCATTGATGACAAAGTAAGTCTTG
Source organism: Arcuatula senhousia (assembly GCA_963971305.1). Taxonomy (NCBI): domain Eukaryota; kingdom Metazoa; phylum Mollusca; class Bivalvia; order Mytilida; family Mytilidae; genus Arcuatula; species Arcuatula senhousia. Next base: position 28,938,560 of record OZ020311.1, on the reverse strand, counting down.
GTATAATCGACTACAAGAAATATGTACCTGCGTTTTCCATTCTTTTTGAAAAAGCTGCGTTTAATCAGCTGTGCCAATCGCGATTTCAGTAGTTCATGTGGAATAGAAGTTGTAAAGTGTGGAGAAATCGAATGTTTTGATGCTGTTACAAGATGAAACTGATTTTGAACTTGATCTTAAAAGCCATAAGAGCAAGAGGAATAGTAGGAATTGCAAAATTGTTCGGCTCATTAAGATCTGCTATAATGATTTCAGGTTCAAAATTGTCATATCATCCTTTTAACAGTTATCCCCCATTAAGTGTTTTCAATCAATTTTAACTTGTTTGGTTTTTTCTTTTCAAATGGAAAGCTTTGTAACTTTGTATTCTTGATCTTAAAAGTGTTTTCTATCCCAACTAGTTTCTTAAATGTTACTTACCAAGTACATGTAGACCATGTTGCACACTAGATAAGAGGCTTTAGCATAAGAGATCAGGTGAGCGATTCAGGCTCCTGGGAGCCTCTAGTTTTAATAATGTAGACTTGATGAGATATTTATGTCGACTTATCTTTTAAAAATGTCGTCATAACAATACATTTATGTCGACTTAATTGAAAAATTATGTAGACTTGAGGAGATAATTATGTCATCTTATTAAAAAAATATGTCGACATGGTGGGATAATTATGAAGACTTAATAGAAAAAATATTTCGACTTCGACGAAGATTAAATGGATAAGTGGATGGCAGTTTCTGTTCAAAGAAGCCATTTTGCAGACTTAACAATTGTATTATGTTGACTCCATAAAGTAGCATGTCAACATATTTCGGATATTATGTCGACTGAATTATGTGATATGTGATGATAGATATATGCCACCATATGTACCACTTCTAAGTTATATTTTCTTATTTGTGTAGAAGGTGGTTTTTTACTGCTCTGGTCAACCCAGGACTGGCATAGCTGACGACTCTTTAAGCTTTCCAGTACCTGGTGCAAAACAGCTCCTATATGCATCAACATGCAATTCATAATGTGTAGGAAAAATCAGGGTAAATAAGTATCTATGAACAACAGATTGGTAAAACTGGCATTTTAGGCATCAAAACATGCACCCAAACCGATTGCAACGAATAAATAGTGAGTTTGTTAGTTATTGCTGTACTCCCATGTGGCACGAAATCGGCTTCATCAGAAAGATGAAATGAACGTGAAATGAGGATGAAGTGCAGAAAATGAAGTTAAAAAGCCACTCGAGTAAGAAAGTTTACTGCCATTGTGAAAATTAGGGTTTTCGGAAACGCAAGGTACATGTAACCATATCTCTACGACAAACTGCCAAGAACTACTTTATAAAAATTACAAATCATATTCTCTGATAAGATTTTGATTTTTTTCTATAAAAGGTCGTGAATGTATTAAATATTTTGTATATTTATTCGAACATGATACCATTACGCTTTACGTTTTGATGAATGAAAATATGAATATCAAAATTGATTTGATATAAATATCGTTTATACAGAAATAGCTATTAATTAACGTCATACACTATTGATCTGTTTTTGTCTAGCAAATAAAATCTCCGATGAAAGATAAGGGAAACATTTGAAGACTTTTATATGATCGGCTTTTTAATCATTCAATGTTTTCAAAAACTGAATAAATAATAATACTCAAGTTACATTTTGCTTGTAAAGATTGATCATAGTCAACTCGACTAAGTATATCTGCTGTAATAAAAGTTACTTACATTATTTCACATTATATTTTTTACAACTCCTAACTCTTTGTTGCATTTCAAATAAATCTGTCGGCCGCATCTTGTTTACGATTAGCTCTCTTTTCATAGTAAATATACTAGTCTGCAATTGAAACAAACATCCTGATAGTTTTAGAACATATTCCCAGGCCTAACCCTTTATAAGTGAAATACTTATAACTAGATTTCACAGGACCAAAATCATGAAAATGCAATCAAATTATGCTGGAAATTTATATTTCAAACACTAGCTCGACAGCAGCATTTAAATCATAATTACTGGTAGGTAGAAATTAATGCTAGACATAAGAGAACACCCAAGATAACAATTTAGTATGTCGACTATTTTATTTTAAAGAAAAAGGAGAATATCAGGAATATTTAATTAGTTCTGAAAATTTAAATAGTCTGACAATTTTAAATTACAGGTTGACAATTGGGCTTATGACCACACAATGATAACAGAAAGTTAAGGTATTTTTGATACTAGTATGCATATTGAACATTTAAAAAAAATACGAAATTCAAGTCAATCTTTTTCAAAACACAATTAAAACATTAAAAATAGTTTACAAGATAGGGTAACTAATATTCTAAATAAACATACACACATATGAAACACACACAGTTAACAAGGTAGATTAACTCACATTCTAAATAAAAACATACACATACAAAACGCACACAGTTTACAATGTAGGTTAACTCATATTCTAAATAAAAAAAGTCCCGTGCGGGGCCCGGTGGCGAATAGGCCCGCAGCAGAGCCTAGCTTGTCGTAAGAGACGACTAAAGGTCTTGGGATTCTGACGTCGGGTCAGTGCTCAGCCCACAGAGCGACCAAGTGTGTACCCCAGGTGGCAGAATAGGGTAGCCCTCGTCCGCGGGGGTTGTCAGGTCCAGACCTGGGGTCAATTACATACTAAAGTAACTAATTACAATGCAATTACAATTACATTTTTTCAGTTAAATTACACATTACATTAGCCAAATTTTTTAAAAGTAATTAATTACATTACAATTACTTTGGTAATGTAATTAATTACTTTTGAATTACATTATATGTGATTAGTAAAACACAAAAGACACTTATGCAAATATTTTTGTCAAATGAATGTATTACAAATACCAAAACACGGGTATAAACGGTTAATTTGGGTATGCTATATATCGATATTTCAAGGAGTAACCTCTCATCAGTAGCATTTTAATCAAATTATTGGAAGGTCAAATTCCAAAACTGTTGAAAACGAAAAGTACTCAAAACCAAAACGTTCCAACAAGGTAGCCAAATCCAGCACCGAGGATATCGACCATGTGCATTACAAGGAAAGAAACCTGGTGTTTTAAACAATTTTGAATTTAAAAATTGGAAATTTCAGCGACACATTAATTAGAAATTGTATGGTAAATCGTGTCAGACAAGTCTGACGACATATAACATATATATGTATGTAAGGCGATGATTGCCAGTTGCTTACATCCTGAATAAATTCACTTCATTCATAAAGCCTAACTGGTTACATACGGGCAATCGTTTCCGACATCTTTGTTCAAAAACTTTCCCGAAATTAGGAAATTAGAATAAAATGGTGGCTAAAATATATCATGCAATTGCTATGCAGTGATAAAGCTATGGAGCATAAATTTATATATTTATTTATTTTTCAATTTAATTTTCAAGTGCTATTTCTTTTTTTTGATATTTTGAATTCTTAATTCAAACATGTTTTGTTTGAAATAATTTATTTTATCATTCAGTTATCATGTGATATTACAATAAGACAACAGCCAAAAAATCTGTTCTATTTAGAAGCCATGTTTGACATTCTCTTGACAAAATATATCAGTTTGTTGTTTTAGCTGATTGAACATTGAAAAGGTTTTGTTTTTCTATATTAGACGATCAAATTTAGTGTCCAGGGCTCGGTGTTATGTTGTTTTAGTGATAAAAGGGCTTTGGTGTCAATCAAATGAATTGTTTATTTAAAGGAAAAAACTAATTTTCTAAACATGCTAAACACTGTAAATGAAATACTTACATGTATTTATCTATTTGTCATTTTCTTAACTTTGAAAGAATAAGCAAATATTTTATGTTCATTACCAAAAAGGTGCCATTTTCATGTGAACATTTGCTTTTTTTATTAAGTAAAATATACTATGAACTCATGAAAATGTATAACATGTATAATGCTTATATTATGATGCTGAAAGCATTGTAATGATATGTAATTGAAATATAATTGGCATTATATGCATTAATGCATTACTTTCAATTACAAGTAATTAAAATTTGCCTCAATTACACATTACTTTCAATTACATGAAAAACATGTAATTAATTACAGCTAATTACAATTACTTTTTTAATTACCCCAGGTCTGGTCAGGTCTATAATACGGAAACCCTGACCGCCGACCATAGTGGGCCAACGTGTGTGGAGAATGCTACGCTTCATGCACGTAAAAGACCCCTTTGTGGACCGCCAAGTAGTGTACCACATAGGCTAAATTTTCCGCCCCTACCCACTTCTCCCCTTTTCCTGTGGTTCTTCAAAATTTACCGTCACAGTGTGTCCCACCCCATCCCATATTTCATATATCATCATCATTTCATGTTCATTGTATCATCCTTTTCATGTTCATCGCCTGTAAATAACCTATATAGCGTTGCACGGGCGTAAAACACCAACTCACTCACTCACTAAATAAAAAAAAAAACACACACACAAAACTTTTCACTTGCATATCTTGTTACATTGTCATTATAATTTATTCTCTCAAAATGGACATTTTTGCATGTCACAAAATCAAGTTTTATTATTTGTGATACGACTATGACTTTTTAAGGCTTAACTATAAACTTTAACGCTATTTCTTTATATTTTTGTCACTATCATTCAAATATTATGATATTTTTTATATTGTCACAAAAAATGTCCATTGCAAAACGCGTACACATTTTTAAATTTTGCATTTCCCCCTTTTAAAGGTGAGCTATTGTCATCACATGGTGAGTGAGTGAGTGAGTTGGTGTTTTACGCCCGTGCAACGCTATATAGGTTATTTACAGGCGATGAACATGAAAAGGATGATAAAATGAACATGAAATGATGATGATAAATGAAATATGGGATGGGGTGGGACACAAAGGACCGGTAAATTTTGAAAAACCACAGGAAAAGGGGAGAGGTGGGTAGGGGCGGAAAATTTAGCCTATGTGGTGCACTACTGGGCGGTCCACAAAGGGGTCTTTTACGTGCATGAAGCGTGGCACTCTTCACACACGTTGGCCCACTATGGTCGGCGGTCAGGGTTTCCGTATTATAGACCTGACAACCCCCGCGGACGAGGGCTACCCTATTCAGCCACTTAGGGTACACACTTGGTCGCTCTGTGGGCTGAGCACTGACCCGACGTCAGAATCCCAAGACCCTTAGTCGCCTCTTACGACAAGCTAGGCTCTGCTGCGGGCCTATTCGCCACCCGGGCCCCGCACGGGTTGTCATCACATGGCAAATGTCATCACATGGCAAATGAAACTTGGTATAATTGATCATTCAGGAGTCCTGCACAAAAGTTGTGTTTCGATTTTCGATCCGTCTAACAACATGGCTGCCGTTGCTAAAATATACCAGGGGGGTCAGACTATGGTTTTTGGCTAGTAAATAAAAAGTATAAGAGTTAGATTAAATTTGATGCAACGTTCCTTCTTCAGCATGAAAAGCTGTACAAGTTTTCTTTGGGTCGAAGTTGTCAAATGACTTCCTATAGAGGTTATGGCCCCTTAAAATTAAAACAAGGCGTGTTTTTATGTTTAGGCCCATAGAATGAAAACTGTAGCAAAAAAGAGAAAAAAACTTTTGCAGGCTTGAACCTTTAGCTTATTGAGCTCTACAAAAGAATCCATTTGGTTGAAGCTGATAATGACCCCTTACAGGGGTTATGGCCAATTAATGTCAAAAACACGATTTTTTTCTCGTGTTTTTTGCCCTATAGAATAAAAAGGATTGCAGGTAAAGAAAAGCTGTTGCTTGCATTATCCATCAGCTCATTGAGCTTTACAAAAATCTTCATTGGGTTGAAGATGTCAAATGACCACAAATAGGGTTATGGCCCTTTTAAGGTCAAAAATAATGTTTTTGTCCTATAGAAAAATAGAAAAGCTTTTGCTTGCTTATATTAAAATTACAGCTCTACAAAAGTCTCCATTAACTTAAGTTGCCAGATGACCCCTCACAGAAGAGCCCTTATAGCTTAAGGACTATATGAGCAATTCAGGCTCCTGGGAGCCTCCCGTGTGTTAATTATCTTTGAACTTCTTGTCGCTAACACTACTTTCACAAAGTTAAAATGAAGGTTTTTTTTAGATTTCAAAAGATAATTTGAAAGAAAACATTGTTAAGGTAAATCCGATTAGCGCCCCCCCTCCCCCCTGTGTGGGTTCCGCGTGGCGAATTTGCCTGCAGCAGCGCGTAGCTTGTCGGTAGGTCCACTTAATAGCGCTTAGAAACCTGACATCAGTGTTTTAATAAAATTCAATCAGTCATGGTTGCAGAAAGTTTTATTGGATATATATTCAATAATGGGTTTCAACCTGAAACAAACAAACAAAAATAATAAGTTCACGATACAATCAAACCAGTTCATGATTAGCACATTCATCAATAATTGTCACAATAAACAATCAGTAAATCAGCGGTAAGGTTATATTCAGTACTTACACAATGACGGCATGAATTTTCAAGAACTTTCAAAATTGTCAACAATCATATTTTACTAATTGGGCGAAAACAACCCGGGGAATGAAACCAACATTATTTCAAGGTTATCAAAAAACCTGTCATACAATCCTGGAATTTATCGCCAGATACACTCCCCGCCTAATATTTGTTCTGTTCTTCTGTTGGTAGTAGTACAATGAGCCTATGCACTGATCGTTTAACGAAAGAGTCTCTTATTCCCTTATAAGTAGATCCTTCGGAAGGAAGTTTATATCTCACTGTTACATCTCTGATTGAACCATCTCTTCCTGGAACTATTTCAGATACTTGTCCTAATTGCCAATTACCACGAAACGTGTTATTGTCTTGTATTAACACAATGTCTCCAATCCTGATGTTTCTCAGTTTACAATGCCATTTTTGTCGAACGATAAGTGAAGGAAAGTAATCCCTATGCCATTTTCTCCAGAAAGAATTCACCACTTCTTGTACAAATTTCCAACGTTTCTTGAAATTCTCCGATTTATCCCATATTCCAATGGGTACACTAGACGAAGCTCGACCAAGAAGAAGATCATTTGGGCATAGATATGTTCCATCATTAGGATCTGATGATTTCACTCCTATTGGTCTCTCGTTCATGAGGTTGGCCTCTTCAAATAGAACTGTCTGAAGCTCTGAAAATGTCATAACTGTTTGCCCGATAGCAAACAAAAGGCTTTTCTTTGCAGATTTTATAAGTGCCTCACTACATCCATTTTCCCACGGTGCATCTGCAGATTTTGAAATGAGCCATTCTAATCCATTTTCAAGACCAAATTGTTTGATAGCATTCCAATTCCAGTGGATTACTACATCCTTAAGCTCCTTACTTGCCGCTACCAGTTGTGATCCTGGATCTGACCGTATTCTCTTAGGGTAGCCATGAATTGACACAAACCTTCTTAAAACCATCAGAAAACTATTTGTATCATATCCATCAGCAACATCCAAGTATACTGCTCTACTAGCCATGCAATTAAAAATCACACCGTAACCTTTACCATGTGTTCTCCCTTTAACAGTGTCCTTAATGGTGAATGGTCCAAAAAGATCAAGCGATGTATAGGCGAATGCTGGTGATGGTTTTAATCTCTCCAATGGGAGTGATCCCATGTGTTGTCCGGTGCATTTTCCTGTATACCTTCGACAAAGAACACAAATTTTCTTGATTTGCTTTACTATTCTAGTTATCCCGGGAATCCAGTATTTACTCCTAGACTTAGAAACAGTTGTGTCAACTCCGGCATGATCATCATCATGAACACTCTTAAGAAACAGCCAGACAAATCTACTCTTGTTTGGAAGTAATGGAAGTTCAGTTTTGTTCCAGTTACACCTAAGCCACTCATCAATTCTTTTTCCTACAACTACAATGCCATCCTTGTTCTTCTCTGGACAGAACCTTTTATACTGTCTCTGCCAATCATCTGGCATACTTCTTTGTTCATACCTTATCCATTCAATCTCAGCTTTTCTCATCTCATTAGCAGTAACATTTGTCGCTGCTCCTTTGAAGGACTTGTTCCTTGCCACATTCATCAAAATAGATGTCACCTTTAACAGTTTCTTATAAGAAGACACATTTTCAACATTGACATCATCAAATTTGGAATAACATTGGTCATTAGTTTCCCTTTGAATACTCATTGTGACACCCACAACATCTGGAATTTTACATGACTCAATGTCACAATCTTGTCGTATTAGCCATTGATCTATATGCAGTTTCAAAAACTCGGGTCCGTTTTGCCAGCGTGAATTTGAATTTAACTCAGATGGATGGTGGACCCGTGTCGTCATATCCGCAACATTTAACTCTGTTGATACCCACCACCATTCCATGGGGTCACTTTTGTTCTGAATTTCTGCCACTCTTGTAGCCACAAATGTTCCAAATCCATAGGTTTCTCTTTGTATTTGTGCTCTCGCAATCATAGAGTCCACTATATGAATTATGCGGTCAAATGTGTAGTCCATGCATTCAACTACCTTTTCCCTAATCCTGACACTCAATATTGCACCACAAAGCTCAAGTCTTGGAATAGTTAGTTTTCTTGTCGGTGCTATTCGATTTTTTGCCAAAACTAATCTTGACTGAAACGTTCCGTCCTTCATTCTCCACCTAACATAAGCACAGGCACCATATGCAATATCACTTCCATCCGAAAAGACTACAAGCATAGGATTTCCTGTAGTATTTGGCGGCTTCACACATCTTCTAAATTCCAACCTTTCAATATCACTCAAATCTTTGAGAAACTTCACCAATTCGTTCATATTTTGTTCAGATATCTCAGAGTCCCAAAAGTTCTCCTTTCTCGGTATGCTATCCTTATTATTTTCGGTGCACAATTTTCGGAGCAATATTTTTCCAGCCAGTGTCACAGGAAGCACAAGACCTAAGGGATCATAAGTTTTAGCTAGCTGACTTAATACCATTCTTGGTGTTAGAACTTCAGGTATGTTTTTATTGACAGTATTTTCTTTGAAATTCACATTACTCGGAACCTTTCCCTTCTTAGGTTCAAAGTTTATCTCCACCTTGAAAGAAAAATGATCTGTGATTGGGGTCCATTTTAATCCAAGAACCTTCTCTTCTTCTGATTCCATGAATCTCAAACTTGACCGACAATTGTCATCATTAGCGTTATCTCCGGACACAATCCAGTGCTTTATTTTGAATCCTCCATATGCAAGTATTCTCTCTGCATCGTAAGCAATCTGTCTTGCCTTTTCCATACATTCTACAGACTGAAGCAGATCATCTACATAACTATTCCTAATTATCATTTCTGCGGCTTCTGGATATTTTTTGCGTTTCATCTCTGCTGTTTTTCGAAGTGCAAGAGTTGCAATAGCTCCACTCGGTTTGTCACCAAATGTGACTGTCGTAAGCGCGTAATGATCTGGTCCTCTATGGGTCTCTAAATTTCTCCACACAAACCTATGAGTGTGTTGATCATTTGGTGACAAACTAACAGCGTTATACATTTTTGATATATCTCCAGTTAATGCAACTTGTTCCTGTCTAAATCGTATTAGAATAGCTAATAAGTCATTTAACACATTTGATCCTTTGGCCCAGTAGTCGTTGAGAGTATGGCCCATATACGAGGCAGACGAGTTGAACACTATACGAACTGGAGTAGATTTTGATTCTGGTTTTAAAACCTCCTGATGAGGAATGTAATGAACTGGTCCCTTATAATTCATTAATTCATCACTGGTGAGTTTTCTTGCAACTCCACGTTTGCACATGTCCTGAATCTGATCATCATAGGCCTTTGCATAATCTTGACCGTTTCGTATGAGTCTATGCTCTGTAGATTTCATTCTTGCCACTGCAGATGAGACATTGTTTGGCAAACCTTTAGGATCCTTAATCCACGGATACTGTACAACCCACTGCTTGTTTGTGTCATCATGCTTCATTCCAGACTCTATTAAAGCTAATTCTCTTTCCTCACGAAGAGAATGTTGCGATTGTCCAACAACACAATTTCCACATTTGCAAGATCCACATTTAAGACTACATTGAGACAATCCTTCGACATCAAATATTGAGTCGAGCTTTCTATTAATACTGTCTTGAAATATAATTTTAGCAGCATTAACATTGAATATTCTGCCCGTTGCCCAATAGATTCGATTTGTTTCGTGACTAACATCATTCCTTGCCTGAAGTAAAGGGTGACTTCCACGCAGGCAGTACCCAAATTGGTTTCTCATTAGTTGTAGGTTACCTATTTGGTTGATCAAGTTGGGCATCAAAACGCAACAATCTGTCCCTATCAACATGTCAACTTCTCCAGTCGGTCTACATAAGTTAATCTTTGGTGCAAACAGTTTCATGATTTCCTTTGTGTCAACTGGAGCGATTTCAGCCGTTACTTCTTCCATCCCATAAACCTTGATGTTCCATGTTTTCCCCATCAAATCTGTTAACGGCACCAAATACTCCTTGCTCTGAATATTTTCATGTACATTTCCAACCTTTGTAATGGATAAAATTACATCCTTGCCATGCAATCCCAATCTTTGAGCAGCTTTGTGAGTAATAAGAGACATGTTTGCCCCCGGATCCCATAAGGTTGTCACTGCCTGGTCTTTACAGCGTACTGAGCTTACCATTAACAGTACTTGGTCCTTGCTTGGATTTTCGTTAACTATCTGTGTTGAATTGTGAAATAACTGACCTTCCCTTTTCTCTGCATGTAGCCATTTATGATGGAATCTCATACATTGATGTCCATATTGGTCTAGCATGTCACATGGAACCTTGTTACGACATTGTCTTGACTGGTGGCCTATTTTCAAGCAAGAGAAGCATCCATTATTTTGTCGAAGACTTTCTAATTTTCCTTGAACATCTAATCTTTGAAACACATTACACTCTAGAATGTCATGGTTGTCAGTTTTATGATACCAGCATTTGTACTTAACCGTTCCCAAATTATCTGGTGCATTTTGCCTTCCTGCTTTTGATTGTGAGTTTGACACTGCCTGGGCTACTTGCGCTAGCCCATCTATCACCTGCTTCATCATCTCATTATTTTCCTTAATTTGAGTATGAAAAACATTCATTGTATTACTTTGCTGGAGATTGTTATTTCTTTCATCATCATTTTCTGTGATTGCGGTATTTACCTTTCCCTTTGAATACGACCCACTTTCTCTACTGTCAGCTTCAATGTATTCGAGAGCGTTCTTTTCTTCCAAAAGAAAGTCAAGGAATACTTGGAACCCTTTCTGTGCAATATCCGATTCAGACCTGTCCTTCCTTAATGCCCATTCACGCTTCTGGATAGGTGGTAACAGTTTCTCTATCTGACTCACAATTGTGGCGGTATTCATTTCCCTTTCAAGCTTCATTCTTTTGAGATCAAGCCAACATTTTTCTATAGTGTCAACCATACTTATGAATTTCAAGTTTTCACCTTCCTGCACTCGTTTCAGCTTCTTGAGATCATTTAGTATACTGTCCACTAACCGTTCTGCTCTTCCGTACTTCATATCTAAGCGATGAACCATTTCACTATAATCGTTATCGACTCCTTTGACCACTGATAATGCTTCGCCACCTAAACATTGTTTCAATGCGAAGGGATCCTGTCCATAAACTGAAACCATATGTCGTTCAAAGTCAACCTTAAAACTAGGATAATCTCGAACATTGCCGCTGAATGTAGGGGCATCCAATTTTTTCACTCTAAAACTTTCGAACTCGCTGGATTTTGGCTTCCTATCATCTGTTGTTTGATCCATATCTTTAGCTTTATTTCGTTTTTGAACGGCCTCCACAAGGGACCTTGACTTAATTAATTCCTTGTACATAACATTCATATCATGATTGAGATCATTTATCATTGGTTTATCTGCCTCATTGTCTGAATCAAAGTTCTCTAGGTAGGCTTCATGCTTAGCTTCTAATTCATGGTAGGCAGTTTCTAAATCCTGAAGAATTTTTACGATTACAATTGGATCGGTCTCACCTTGTACCCCTTCTAAAAGTCGTCCATAAATTCTGTGGAATTTTCCCTTAGATGTACTTCTTTTCTTCTTAAGAACTTTTTTGGCGTCGTCCATCTTGCCTTGTGTTGAAATGTTTTAATAAAATTCAATCAGTCATGGTTGCAGAAAGTTTTATTGGATATATATTCAATAATGGGTTTCAACCTGAAACAAACAAACAAAAATAATAAGTTCACGATACAATCAAACCAGTTCATGATTAGCACATTCATCAATAATTGTCACAATAAACAATCAGTAAATCAGCGGTAAGGTTATATTCAGTACTTACACAATGACGGCATGAATTTTCAAGAACTTTCAAAATTGTCAACAATCATATTTTACTAATTGGGCGAAAACAACCCGGGGAATGAAACCAACATTATTTCAAGGTTATCAAAAAACCTGTCATACAATCCTGGAATTTATCGCCAGATACAATCAGGCCAGGCCGTTTTACCAACAATCGACTGGAATGTTTGCCCCTGATGGTTTAATGGGCAGCTCTGTCATAATGAATGCCAGGGTCGACAGTCTATAATACATGTAATGCCGAAAACCTTACCACAAACCATAGTGGTGCACCGTTTTGGGAAAAAGGCCACGTTTCTTGCACGTTCAAGAACCCTGCTGAAGAAGGATCCGTAGGATTCCCATGCAGAAGGCTAAATTGTCACTCATCACTTTAATCTAGTAGCAGTCATAAACTCTCCTTCCCGATTGGACTAGTGTCTCCATTTCCTCCACTTCATCATCATTTCATATTCATTGTTTTTTCGTGTTCATCTCCCGAATATAGCCGAAATCAAAGTGTCAAAGAAAAAGAACAAATATACAGAGGACCAAATATTCGGCATGCCCAATTTTCTTATCGACAACATATTTGTTCAATTCGACGGACGTGATTCCAATGGGCACTCATTGTGCACCTTTGCTTGCTGATTTATTTCTTCATTCATATGAAGCCGATCATTTCATGTTCATTTTATCATCCTTTTCATGTTCATCGCCTGTAAATAACCTATATAGCGTTGCACGGGCGTAAAACACCAACTCACTCACTCACTCACATATGAAGCCGACTTCTAAATATCTGATCAAGCCAAAAAAAAAATCGTACACTAGCTCTCTTTATCCTCAAGTTCGTATATTGATGTTTTCATTTCACTGAACAATTCTCGATTTCGTGACTTTCTCCATCTCATATACCAGTATCCTTAGGACTTTGAGATAAAGGACAAAACGGATTCTGGGAAGTCTGCTTTATATTGAGACCTACATTTCGAAATTAAGTCTCAAGGAAGACTTTCAACAAAGCTCTATGAAAAACGTGATGACTTCAACTTCCCCTTTTTGTTTAGCAACATTCCGTCCGCCCCTCCTTATGGAGTTTTTGTATCACAGGTGATTTGTTACTCTAGAGCTTGCAGGATTTACATCGATTACATCGAAGTTGCTAAATCAGGGTTATGTTGCTCCACGGTTGCATTCACTCAAGAAATTTTACGGTAGACATCGTGCACTCGAAGACAAATATTGGAATACTTTATCTCAATTGAGTACAGATGTTGATTTTTCGTAGAGATTTTTGTCTTTCTATACCTGATTGGACACACTGAATTGGAAATAAGCAACTCAACAGTCACTATCTGTATCTGTTAAAACAATAAAGTTATCTTTGGTGTACATATTCGTGGGCACATTTCTTCCCGGCCTAGAGCTTATATTAATATGACCTAAAAGCTTAAAGCTTCTTATTGCTAAAGTGTTGCTATTTTCCTTTTGAACACTATGTACTACCACATGCACCAGTACTAATATTATTCACCAAGGCCGATGGTTTCTTTACTCTTTATCGTCGTAATGGGACAAACTCGTCCTCACTTGACATGATCACTTTCTTCGATCTGTTGATTTTGTAGTGTTTTTGTTGTTATTCACGCGTTTGGAGCAATCTCAGTGTGACTGGTTGTTGTTTTGGTAACTGTATTCTTTCGTGAAGTACACCTTGTTGGAACCATTGCATATACACTAGCAATAGCATTATCTGACAATGGTGGAGTCTCGCTACCAGTATTTCTTTCTGAATCCATACTGTCTCCCTCAACGTACAATACAGATATCATACTTTACAATTAAACTTTCTTCGTAATTGTTAGACAGATTTATTGGCATGATTTACATGTAATTTAAGCTCATCATTCCAATCTACAGACATGACATAAGAAACTTGATATAAGTCTTGTTCTTACATACTACTACTAGTAACAGCAACGCCATAAATTATTTCCATAGCAACTGGACAGGTTTAATTTTCCGAGATATCAACTAAATTTCTGTGGGGTAGTGTTGTTTCATTGTCGCCATTTTGCCAACTTCGTCCAAAATCAGGAATAAAGAAGACCCCCCTCCAAATTAACATTTTGCTAAACATTCCTGTCGTTTTTTTTGTCGTCAACTTTCCTTAACTGTTCGGATACTCCCGACATACCATCTTGTCATACCTAAATAACGCATCCGAGACCTTTGAGTGAGTGAGTGAGTTGGTATTTTGCGCCCGTGCATTTTATTTACAGGCGATGAACATGAAAAGGGTGATAAAATGAACATGAAATGATGATGGTGGATGTAATATGGGGGTGGGTGGGAAACAAAGGACCGGTAAATTTTTAAGAACTACAGGAAAAGGGGAGAGGTTGGAAGGGGCGGAAAATTTAGCCTATGTGGTGCACTACTTGGCGGTCCACAAAGGGGTCTTTTACGTGCATGAAGCGTGCCATTCTCCACACACGTTGGCCCACTGCGGTCAGGGTTTCCGTATTATAGACCTGACAACCCCCGCGGACGAGGACCACCCTATTCAGCCACCTAGGGTACACACTTGGTCGCTCTGTGGGCTGAGCACTGACCCGACGTCAGAATCCCAAGACCCTTAGTCGCCTGTTACGACAAGCTAGGCTCTGCTGCGGGCCTATTCGCCACCCGGACCCCACTCCAAGACCTTTAAAGAGCATAACTCAGATACATCAGTATACTGCCTGTCTTTTCTATGCACAGTATCAGATTTGCATGTGTGTGGATAACCGACATACCGAAATGAGTTTCTAGCAGAACCTAATATGTTGAAAATAGGACATTTCATCAGAAAAAGTATAAAAATTTTCGTTTTTCTAAAAATATATTTGCATGGGATATAGCCTTCCCTAGTTGTCTTCGATGGCATTTAATTTCATACAAATCCGTGCTTTACTTGCTTCAAATAGTCTGCCGCAATATGATCAACCCCAACAAACAAACTTAATCCATGATCAAGAAATAAAATTGAATACAACTGGCAATATCTTTTTCTATGTGCTTTGGTTTCAGATATATGATTTATAAAAAAAAATAACAAAAGAAGTTAAGACACGGAAAGAGTTGTTGCGAATTAGGAAACATTATATAACAATGTACTGAATGGCAGAGACAACTTATTATCAATTTCATAGACTTTGAAACAGTCGTTGACTTTATTCAAAGTCTTACTTTTACAAATGTTTTACAAGGATTTCAGATGTTGTGTTGGAAACACAACAGACACCAACTTTGTAAAATCTGGAGTTCGACAAAACTGTGTCATGTCATGTCTTCTATTCATAATGGCAGTCGACTGGATAATTAGAACCAGCCTAAATGATGGCAATATAAATATCAAGTAAACCTTATTCAAACATCTTGAAGACGTAGACTATGCAGACGATTTCGCCTTGGTTTCGCATTTTGAGAGATACCTGCAAAACATGACATCCGAACTACACAAAAATGCAGCCTCAATATGATTGAATGTCAACATCAAGAAAATTGAGGTCTTAGCCCTTAACTGTCAAGATCCTCCTAAAATTGAAATGAATTGAAATCGTCTAAAATGCTCACCATCTGTCACATATTTGGATAGCATTGAACATGTAACATCTGATGGTGGTGTCCCGTGCGGAGCACAGATGACGAAAAGGCCCGCAGCAGAGCCCAGCTTGTCGTAAGAGGCGACTAAGGGGCTTGGAATTCTGACGTCGGGTCAGTTTGCAGCCAACAGAGCGACCAAGTGTGTACCCTAGGTGGCTGAATAGGGTGGTCCTGCGGGGGTTGTTAGGTCTATAATACGGAAACCCTGACCGCTGACCATAGTGGGCCAACTTGTGTGGAGAGTGTCACGCTTCATGCACGTAAAAGACCCCTTTGTGGCCCGCCAAGAAGTGCACCACCTAGGCTAAAAATAATAAATTTTCTACCCCTACCTACTTCTCCCCTTTCCCTGCGGTTTATCAAAATTTACCGTTCCTGTGTTTCACACCCCCAGCCCAATGTATTACGTATCATCATTTTATGTTCATATGATCATCTTTTTCATGTTCATCGCCTGTAATTGACCTATATAGCGTTGCTCGAGGGTAAAACACTAACTCACTCTGATGGGGTGCAGACAGAGATATAAAATAGAATAGGAAAAGCAAGAAATGCATTTACTAGTATTAAGCTGAGAAAGATCTGAAAATCAACTAATATAAGTAAGACAAAAAAGAGAAAACTATAGTAAATACAACAGCTGTGTCCTATCTGTACTTCTACAAGGAGCAGAAAGTTGGAGAATTACCCAAAAAGGAAATACATTTCCAGCCTCCATTTATATGGTTGCTTAAGAAAAATCCAGAAAAAAATTTTGCCAATCAACATGATCAAAATAACCGAAAAAATGGAATATGCAATTTAAATTTCTCAAATATCTCATCAAGATGTTAAGATCTTGTGCAAAATTAGCTAAAAATTAACAAAATGGATAGTAACTCCTACATGGGTTCTTGGATCTTCAAAATTTCAGAGTTGATCTTGAGGTGCTGATAACTTTTGTTCTGTTTGTTGTTATTGTCTGGAACTTTGTTGTCATTTGTATTCCCAATCCGACTTTAAAAATCTGTCACTGTTTTTTTAGTTATTTGCAAAAAATGCAATTTTTCCCTATGTTCTCGTCCCGTGCGGAGCACAGATGGCGAAAAGGCCCGCAGCAGAGCCTAGATTGTCGTAAGAGGCGACTAAGGGTTAGTTAGTTATTTATTGCTTTACTCCCAAGCAGCGCGATTTCGGCTATATCCGGGAGATGAACATGAAAGTGGTGATACAATGAACATGAAACGGTGATGAAGTGGAGGAAATGGGCACACGAGGCCAATCGGGTAGGAGAGTTTTGACTGTCACTGGAAAAAGGAGTGATGGGTGAGGACGGAGAATTTTGCCTCTTGCATGGGGATCCTACGGGTCCTACTCTTACCGAGACCTGCAGCAGGGTTCTTTAACGTGCGAGGAACGTGACATTTTTCCCAACACGGTGCACCACTATGGTTTGTGGTCAGGTTTTCTGCATTATCGCCTGACGACCCCGCATCTCTCGATGTCAGGGCTGCCCCATTCAACCACCTGGGGCACACATCCCAGTCGCTTTGTGGGCAAAGCGGCCTGACCCCGATGTCAGGTTTCTGAGCGCTCTTTAGTGGACTTTTACCGACAAGCTTAGCGCTGCTGCGGGCCTATTCGCCTGCTGGGCCCCGCACGGAAAGGCGACTAAGGGTCATGGGATTCTGATGTCGAGTCAGTGCTCAGCCCACAGGCTGTGTCTGCCCTAGGTGGTTGAATAGGGTGGTCCTCGACCGCAGGGTTGTCAGGTCTATAATACGGAAACCCTGACCGCTGACCATAGTTGGCCAATGTGTGGGGAGAATGCCATGCTTCATGCACGAAAAAGACCCCTTTGTGGACCCCCAAGTAAAGCACCACATAGGCTAAAGTTTTCGTCCCTACCCACCTCTCCCCCTTTTCTGTGGTTCTTAAAAATTTACCGGTCGTCGATCATCCTTTTCATGTTCATTGCCTGTAATTAACCTACTATCCTGTGTTTCCCACCCCAACGCCATGTATTAATTATCATCATCATTTCATGTTCATATGATCAACTTTTTCATCTGCATCATCACTTCATGTTCATTTTATCATCCTTTTCATGTTCATCGCCTGTAAATAACCTATATAGCGTTGCACGGGCGTAAAACACCAACTCACTCACTCACTCATATGCATCCCCTGTAAATAACCTATATAGCGTTGCACGGGTGTAAATCACCAACTCACTCCCCATATTCTATTTTAAACCACAATGACCAAGTTTTACAACAAATCATAAATCCCAACATCAAACAGCTAATGCTAATAAACAACTATAACAAGTTTGGTTTCAATTGGACTTGAAGTGTCAGAGGAGTTAACGTTTTCTATGTAATGAGGAAATGCTGTATAAATGCTCAATTTTGACGTACAAAGGAGAATTTCCTTAAAAGAAAAATTCCTACAACATTGACCCTATTATTTTGAAGAATTTGATGTGCTTAACAATATGCAATTTTAATTTCTGAAATATCTAAACAGTTGCAAAATATCCAAAAAATCCACCAAAAGGGCAATAACTCCTACATGGGTTGCTGGATTTTCTTTAAAATGTCAGGGTTGGTAGATCCTGAGGTGCTAATTACTTTTACTTGCCAGAATTTATATATGTAGCCATGTTTGAGTTATTTGCAAAAATCTGCAAATGACCCATCTGATCTTTTTTTTGCCATGGCGGCCATGATTTACGAGGAATCAGTTCTAAGCAACGAATGGTAATGAACAGTTGCAGTTGGACCTAAGGTGTCAGAAGAGTTGACGTTTTATAAAGTTTACGGAGGACGTAGGCTAAATTTTACGCCCCTACCCACCTCTCCCCTTTTTCTGTGGATCTTCAAAATTTACCGTTCTTGTGTTTCACTTCCCACCCCTATATTTCATTTATCATCATCTTTTAATGTTCAGTTAATCATCCTTTTAATGTTCATCGCCTGTAAATAACCTATATGGCGTTGCACGGGCGTAAAACACCAAATTACGCACTCACAGTAGTCTAGTAGACCATCATAACGAGCGGGCCAAACAAACTGAATACTCTAAGGTCACCCAGAATATCTGTGGTCTATAAAAAGAATTTTAAACTGTACACAGACGCTGTACAACTCTTGCAAGACTTTTGGCGTTTAAATTCATCGAGTTCGTCAAAGAAGTAGATGCACAACTGCATAGTTGTTTAACGGGAATTATGTGTATACAAAGACGCTCTGTCTACACGCCAACGTCCAAGACAAGCAAAGAAACCCTGCTGTAAGTACTAAATTTCTATCAATATTAATTCTCTTTTATCAGCAATGAAGCACTACGAGTAAATATATGCTGCATAAATAGCTAAAAACATTTTCAGAACACCTTTAGCCAAAAAGCACAGTCACGACAAGCAGTAAAGTTCTGCTGTCTTGTAATAAATCAAACTGAGCTGACCATGCATTGCATACAAGCTTACAAGCATAGCCTAAAACATAAAAATCCAGTAAATAATTTATAAGTAAACATAGGCGAAGAAACTCTGCTTGAAAGTCAAAGAAACTATTTAAAAGAAGATCTTTATGCATCAAGTCAGTAATATGTAAGCAAACAAAGGCAAAGAAGCTATGTCGATATCACGAACAATATTGCAAATAAGCTCTGCACGCATCAAGTCAGTTATCTGTAAATAAACAAAGAAACAGAAGTTCTGCCAGTAACACAAACAACAATAGTGCAAAGCAGCTCTACATAAATATATAACGGCAAGGTAGCTTAAAAATTAAACTTTAATTCAAATAATAAAAGAACAGCAAAGAAGCTCTGCTAATCAAATCCGAAAATTCCCATAATGAACATTGATGATTTCATGGGTGCAGCAAGCATCCTAACATCAACACCAAAACGCAAAAGCCACCGGTGTATCAAAACGACATAGGCTGGGCAGCAATGGATGCCCAAAGTGCAGCAAAACCCTAGACGGTAAACAAACATTGTATACAGTATATGTGAATTAGGTTATTGTGTCGAGTGTTAAAGTATTCCCAAGTCCTGAAACAAGAAGACAGAGACCTGCAAAACTTCATGTGGACATGTAACGGATGTAAACAAAACTTTCCCAGTCTGACAGCATTTTATCATTTTAAAGGAAATTGGACTGTATTCAAAAAGAGAGAGACAAATAGGCTCAAATGGGGCATTCGAGTGTCATAAGCCCGAAACCGGTAAACACGAACAAGCACGAAGAAACACAAAATCAACTGAACGGAAATCAACAACGCAAACTCAAGTCTAACATGAGTGAACTCATGTGCTCCGGAAGAGTAAGCGGTTCTTGCCTGCTATAGCACACCTGTCGTGTTGCTAATTTCCAATTCGTCAAATCCGGTAGAGGAAGACAAAACAAATGTCTACGAAAAACCAAAATCTGTACTCATTTGAGAGATAGAAATCCCATATTTGTCTACGAGTGCACGGTGTCTACCGTAAAATATCTTGAGTGAAGACAGCAACCGTGGGGCAACATAACCCTGTGTCAGCAATTTCTGTGTAAACGTGACGCTCTGCCAAGGAAATCGATGGAATTCCCGCAAGCTCTTGAGTAACGAATCAACTGTGATACGAAGACTCCATAGGCAGAAGCGGACGGAATGTTGCTGTAGATCTGTTTTTCTAAGATATAGTTCCTGAACAATTACTGTTTTATATTATTATTTGAATCGCTTTAACGTTGTTCTTGTTTTTGTTACCTTACGATTAGTTTTATATTTTAGTTTGTTCTTTTTTAAAATTACAAATCACGGGGTAGAATGTCTACGACTAAATCGGCATGGTACGAAGAGGACAAGAAAATTTGGGATGGTTTTTAGTAAAAACTCATGTAAACATCCGCTTCAGAATGAGAAAGGTAAGAAAAAATTATAAAATTCTAGAACTCCTGGTAGCTTTTCTTAACTGAAAGTATGCGGAAGATGTACCTATTGTTGTCTAGTTTTAAGGATTGAAAGAGCATTTTGTTTATGTTTTATACATTTTGTGTGAAGCTGGTTCAATCACATGCAACACGAGCATTTTTGTTTCACTTCAATCTTTAAAAGACTCAAAAACAGGTAAACAGACATCCTAGATATATTTTACAAATTGTACATGCATTGGCAATGCAAATACTGTCTCAAAAAGCAGCCAAATAACACAATGATATACCCCTTGATTAAATAATTACAGTACAAGCCAATCCTTGTATGGTACAAACAGGAACAAGAACATTTGAAAAGGCAGAAACTACCAATACATGCAATGTATTTTTGATTTATTGTACATGTATATCATTAAAGATACTTTATTCAACAGTTTCAAAATGAGAAACAATCCATATAACATTTTTAATTCAGGGTTTAATTTATGATACAAAATCGAAAGATAAGAAAGCTGAGTAATTATTTGTAAAACCAACAGCATATCAGGTTATTTTATATGAACGCCTTCACACTTAAGAAGTTAAAAATTTTTGATTTTTTACCGTACAATAGAAAATAATGAGAAGTGGGATAAATGTACCCGACTCAGCTCACATAACCAGCGGTAATTTAGAAAAAAAATCAATGAAAAAAAACGCCAGCACTAGAATTGTACAAAACAATTTGTATTTATGGATTTCATGCCCCGAACCCTCACGATGTCTTGTCAGAGGAAATTGAATTATAGATTTTTTTTCTTTCGAAAGTGGTTTAGCAAAGCCATTCTTATGGCCCGACCACGTATATGAATCGGATATATTTATTTTTCCGATTCCGTCCGTCCATACTTTCGTAACACTTTGGTTAAGTTCTTTGTTGTGTAACATAACTTAAATATTTTTAATTCTAAATATTTGGGGTCAATGAAATTTCACTTTCACCTCTATAGATATGTCTTAGGCAGCACTACACCAACTGCTAGAAATTAGTTCGCTGTGGCATTTATTTTGAGAATGAATTACTTTGGTTAGGTTCTTGGTCGAAAACTATACAAGTTGGGGTCAATAATATTCTACAAAAATGTGGCTCTGGTAGCGCTACATCACCTCTTAGAAATTAGGTCACTGTGACCTATATTTTAAGCATGAAAACTTTGATTGAGCTCTAGATTATGACAACGTTAATCCGGATACTACATGTGGGGGTGGGGGGGACAATGAAATTTCGCCACTAGATATGATAACCTTGCCTGTCTGTTTGTCTGTAACACTCTTTGTTAAGTCCATATCTCAATTACTAAATGCTTGGGGTTAATGATATTTCACCATTAGATGTGACTTGATTATCACATACCCACCGTTTAGAAATTTCGGTTTAACAGTCTCGAGGGAGTTGTGTCTACAATAGGTATTCTATAAACTAATATGAATAGAGTTGATAAAGTAAAAAAAAAACTCCTTTAAATTCTGGTCGATAATTTGGCCTTCCAGTATTACATATCATGAAAACAATGCTTCAAAATTTCATCAAAATCCCTCTTGTGGTTTCAGCTGGGGATTGTGTCAATTAAAGTTTGACGGGCGCACAAACGGACAATTTAAATGAATTATCTAGCAGGGGATTGTTTTGTATGCTATATATTTCTTAGGGATATGCTATAACAATTTTATTCATTGTAACATAAAACATTTGTTTGAGTATTGCATATTTGCTAGGTGAATCTTCTGTAAAATAAAGGTATTAGTTTGTACACTCGACTTTGAATGTATGCTGGATTTGTTTTAAATTTGGTTATTTTATTATTACCTCTATTTACATTAATTAAAACTTGTTTCGGATTTTCAAATAAATTGAGGAGGTATCGTAATATGTATTAGCCATGCATAATTCTCTTAGCAATGTTTGTGCCGTTCCAAATCTTCTTAATTTGTATTTTCTATATAAAGCCTTTATTCTTGTGCCCAAAGAAACTATGTATATAATCAATTGAATAAATAAAACATTTTACAGGTACAAAATAACATAAAAATGCTTACTTTTTTTAAGATGTTGTCTAAAAAGGTTTCGATATGCATCAATTTTTGACGCATGGACGGCCTTTGAATCAGCTTCACACTTTTAACCATTAATTGAATTTAAAAACAGTGTGGCCTAACATCAATAACAAACCACTATGTTGAGCATGGGCATTTTGATTTTGATATATTATTTAAAATATACGCAGAATCTTTTGAAAACTTTGATAAAAATATTTTCAGCCATTCATTTAGTTTTTACACTGCAATGCCGGAACATTTTTTGCCGTAGACATTCTACCCCGTGCAAATACCAAAACGCAGGTATAAACGGTTAATTTGGATATGCTATATATCGATATTTCAAGGAGTAACCTCTCATCAGTAGCATTTGAATCAAATGTTTGCTTTTTATCAATTTATCTTTTCATAATTGTTGTTTTATCTACGGTCTTTTGACTCCGTTTTACCTATTTTGATTGAATTATTACAAAATGTTTATGTACCGATTTTGGCTGAAATATAGCCGACGGGACACTAAGCAATCAACAATCATTCGATCAATCAACCAAGTCTAACAGGTATGAAAAGACAGTGGAAGTCAATTGAAGACACAACAACCAACAAACTAGCGCATATTGAAGCCAAAATGGGAGCAATTTGAACCACAATACAAGACAAGGTTATAGACGAGATCACAAATGAAACAACAGGCCTCATTTTACCATCAAGAGTGAAATAAATTGTTCACTTCAAAATGATTTTCGAATAGAAATTGGGGAAATATAAGACCAAAAGGTCAGGGCAATGAACATTATCCTTTATAACAAGCCAGAAAGTCAACAGGCAGACAGTCAAAAACGAAAAGTGGATGACATGAAATCAGTTAATGCACTATGCTCAGACCTTATGTCAATATTTAGGCTTGGATATCGCTCAGACAAAAAATAATCGGCCTCTACAAACGATTTTCAACAATAAGGAAAGAAAAAGCATTCGAAATGCAAATAAACTAAAGCATATGTATATATACCAAGCACTCATATACTTGCAAAATGTGTCATCTCAAAAGATCTGACACCACAACAAGAAAAAAATTCAGTTAACAAGAAAACAATAAAAAAGCAACGACATCTTGATACATGAAGAAGAGTCCAGTGACAGGCAGATAAAAACAACACAGAATCTGAAAACCATGACGAATCAGATGGGTACATGAACGACACAATAATACCAAGCCAAATAAATTCACAATCGCAAGGTATTTTAGCACCTATATATAATGCTGAGTACCTTTCCTTGTCTATCTTAGGGGACAACACAGTTCTAGGAGGATTTGATGTAGGACAAGCACAAAACAAGCCTACCTGTCCTACCGCAGATGCCAAATCTTCATAGGAAAATGTTTTTAATATTTTAAACCGCACTGTACATGTAAATAAGGAGCACCTGAAGATGATGTACATTAATGTTAATTGTTTTAACAATAAAATAGATTAATTGAGGTCACTTAGCAAAAAAGCACTGTATGACATTATATGCCAAACAGACACAAAGCCTAAAAGGAAGGATGACTCCACCAGTAGTGCAATCGAATAGAAGATTGAAGACTATGACATGTTTACAACCCCAGATGATGATCCGGTATTTACTGATCTTGGATGCCTTTTATATACAAGAATTGACTTAAAGGCATACCAAATTGAAACCCAGGCCACATAATTTGTAGAATATGTAAAAAGGGTATAAAAGCTGCCCGCCTCCGCCGGCAGAGTTGCAGATAACCGTCGGACCTGCCGGACTCGGGAGCAGAAATTTGAAAGGTCCGGTAATTGAAGTCATTGTGCAGGACCTGTTGGCAGACAGGCCATTTAAGTAGTCTGGGGCCGGCTATAGAATTATGTTGTCGGTCCTGTGACATTGATAATATTCTAATTGTCACGAGAATCTTTAATAGATAAAGTTTTCAATAAATAAAATTATCATTGCGGTAAACATAACTGTTCCCGGCAAAATATCATATATTAGGAAACCAGTTACGATTTCCGCCTAATTCTGGGTTTTCGTGTTTTTTCCGTCATCTAGATAATAACGAAGATAAACAAGCATGCCCGACGAGGCTGATCGGGATCGAGAGAAGCCTTCGACTTCGCAAATCAAAATAACTGAATACAATTTTCTATTTTGGTATTTATGGTTTTATTGTTCTAGCTGTTCATAATTATATAGTGTATGGCTTTCGCATATATTTTGTGTAGAGCAACTCTGGTGAGTCTTGAATAGACGAAACGTCATCAGGCATAGCAACATTTAATGTCTGGAACTTTTTTGTAATTTTAATATCTAATAAAGAGTAATGGTATTTCTCTTGATTAAGCTCAAGAGGTTTTAATAACAAAATTACTGAACTTGGAAAATCAATCTCAATTGTCCATAAGACAAGAAAAAAAAAAGGAAGATCTACTTAAATTGAAGATCGCAATGGTCCTGATTTGGTACAGGCATTTCGAAAGAAATGGTGGGTCAAAACACAATTACTTACATGTAAATGTGATAAAAATAAACAACAATAACTGCTCCTCTGTTCAGGATTTTTTGTGTTGTCTTTTAACTATTTGCGTTCTTTTTAAAACTGAAAGAGATTTATCTTCACTGTAAATATACACCTTGAAAAAAGTGAAGCACCCTCGACTATTCCTACTAATAAACGAGCCAAATTTGAAGTTTGATTTCAGTTAATATTTTAATTTGTAAACGTGTATTGTATGATCAAAGGATGGTAGTGTTTGGTAAGAAGCCCATTTTCATCTTGAATAATAGGTGATAAATCTAAAAGAAACCAGACCTCTAACTGGCAGTACAAGACCAAAGGTTCAAGTCGTCAATCATGCTAAAGATGGATATCCCAGACTTTTGTTTTGATTGACATTGCCACATGAACACACGGTGGTGTAATGGTTAAGGCGTTGGACTGGCTACCGAAGGGTCGTTAGTTCGAATCAAGTCGCCGACACTATTGTGTTGTATCCTTGAACAAGATACTTTACTTCAATTGGTCCAGTCGACTGTATACTGTACTCCACTAGGAGCTGAGAATGATAATAGTTGGCATGGCTCAATAACCACAGATAATAATTTGTGAACCGCTTTGAGACGACATAACTGTTGTGAAAAGCGGAATATAAGAACCTCAAATTATTAAATATTAATTATTTTCAAATGCAATTTGACAATTAAATAACAGTTTGGTGCTTCAGGTCATGTAGATGGTAATTCTTTTTGAAGACCATGTTTATGTACATGTACAAAAGCTATTGTTTTTGCCATGGCATGTTATGTAAATATACAAGAATACACGTTTGTCTGACATCTCGCAATATTTTTGGATGGACGGGCGCTCAGAACTGAACACTATCTGCCCCCATCTTGCCTAGTTGAGTATAATAAAGTTATTTTATTGATTTAAAGCATGTTTTAAGTTGTGCGTAACATTGCAATTTTAGTTTCCAAAATTAACAATTTAGAAGGACTAACAGTTTATTAATAGTTTGAAGGTGTTTTGAAATTGTATGACTTAAAAAAAACATGGGAGTTTAACTTTTATACAGGTATATAGTTTTATAAGCGAGGGAGAATAATTCAGAAATAGAAAAATACAAGTTCTGTGCGGGACCAACAGGCAATTTGACCAACTTTGCACCAGCATTAAATTAAAGCCTGGGGAGGGAATCGAACCCTCGTACACAGAATAATGATAACAAATGAACTTGCCAAACTTAAAGACACTCCGAGGGCCTAAACTTCTTCAGATTCATTCATTTGAATGTTTTTTATCGATTTTATCCTATGTCCTGTTCTGCCATGTTTGTTGACAAATTATATCCAAACACAATTTTAAAATATTTTGAAAAAGAATATGTCCAAAAGACATAAATGCACCAGGCCCATGGACAAACAACAGACCCAAACACAACATGCTCCCCTTCTTTTGTAAATTGGGCTTAAAGAGGTGTGAAAATGCCCTAACATTGTTTCAGAGATGTTTATAAATGTAATTAAGGGATGGGGATGCCTAAAGATGACAAGAACATGAATTACCCTTCAGGAAAAGTATCCCTTTTGTATTTGTATTTCAAAATATTGCTGAGATCGTGATTAATTATTACTGTGCTGCAACTTTAGCCTACTCCAAAAGAACTATGATTTATTGGAGCGTTTCCCACTCACTACCAAAAAGGAGGTATTGCAGCTGAGGAGTAATTTTTTTTTTCAATTTTTTTTTTATTTTTTTTATTTTTATTATTTTTTAACGTTTTTTTTAAATACCCAATTTGGAGTTTCCCTCACAGCCTAGGCGAACAATGTAAATGATAGCACACAGGGCTCGTGAGTAAAACACCCAGGTATTTTTTTTATCAGAAAACAGAACACTAACAAAGTATATGAATAATAACAAGAATAAACTAGGAGAGAAATAAAAAGTCTCAATTTTGAGTTTCCTCACAGCCTAGGCGAACAATGTATATGATAACACACAGGGCTCTTGAGGAAACACCCAGCCATTTGTTTTATTAGAAACTAACAACGTATATAAATAATAACAAGAATAAACCATAATTAACAATAACAATAAATATATGTAAGAAGCAGAGGTACCAATGGGGTATCCGAATATCGAAAGTCCGAATGGGCAGAGACAAAACCAGTAAACGCTAACAAGAACGGGACAAAAACAGACAACATGTAAAACATGAAAACACAAAACAACTGAAAATCAATCAACAACGCGAACTCCAGTCGAACCACTAATAAATAAAACAAAATATGCAAAAATAAATAAAGGTAAATAAAAGAAGTTTAATAGCATGCAAACAAATAACAAAACAATGGTTTAGTTCATAAAAAATAAAGATATGTAGTAACCTTTTCTAAAAATATAAGTATCCAAGAAAAATGAGCTAAATTAATAAAGAAATACTTGGACGATACCATGATAGCATGATCATCCCTATAAATACAAAGGATATGTTGGAACAAACCTTTTTTTCATGAACTGAAACATTTGAAAAATATTTTAATTAAACAACGAACGCGAGTGGTGAAGGGTATTGATGTTTTTGTGTTTGGTTTTAATTTAGGAGTCCAAACTATCATCAGTGGAATTTTTTGGTGGCCGTGAAAAAAACTATTTTTGGGTTTTTTTTTTTCGTCCTTTCCTATAATTGTTATGGGCCTACCAACCAAGGATGGTGACTAAAAAGTTACTAGGCAACCCTTGTTCTGTATTAAGAATAGGAGCTTGACCTTGGGTTGGATAACAGGGGGCTGACTTGAAGGTACCAAACGAAGGGGTGGATATGGTGCCACAGATGGACCTGGCTTTTGAATTTGCTGTTCTGAGTTTGATAATTTTAGAAGTTTATTTTTTTCTTCCAAAGATGGCTTTTTGAACGGAATTTTTTTCTTTCTGCCAGTTGAAAAAGATGTAGATTTAAATCTAGGCTGTAAAATGTTATTTGCATTTGGCGCAATTGGTTCAGTTTTCTTCATTTGACTTAATGTACCAAGTTTTTCAGTGTCATCATTTGCTGCTATAATTTAATCTAAAGTAGATATTAAATTATCAAGTCTAAAATCTTGAACAGACAACCTTGACAAACACAAATTATTTAATTTGCAGGAACCTTTTTTCAAAATCTTTCCTTTTTCTTTCTGTTTTAATTCTTTGCTTACCATCAATATGACAAATAAATATAAATCTATGACTACCATCTTTATTGAAAGTTTTTTTTTCGATGCTGAACAAATCTAGTATTAAATGATCCCAGAGATTCAAATGAGAGAGTTTCTACAGAAATATCTGCTTCATGAAAACTAATTAAATGATTTATTAATTCTTCAACATGAAAAAACTGAATTCCACAAGAACTAACAAGACAATTCATTCTCTTGTCATTCTCCTTGACTTTATCGTGGACTTCTTATATGCCTATTCAAATGGGATTTTTGATTAAAGGATTTTAAACAAATGCCACAAGTAATTTTATCTTTCATGTTAATTTCACCATCAGTTTTGCCATAGAAATGAAACGAATTAATTTGTGACAATTTAGGTAAAGTAATTGTTTCTTTAGGACTATTGTCTAAGCAAACAGAATTTAAAAAAGTTTTTTTGCATCCATGTACTTTTAAATTCCAAATATCATTACTACTAGGTTTTTGAAAGTTTTGTGATGAATCATCAATATCATAGCCTGATGGAATATATTCAGTTACAGTTTCAAAGTGACCTCCGCCAGCTCTTGTCCAAACTAAATGAATTCTATTCCTGGAGTCTTCAAAGTCATGTTCATGTGTTGCAACATTAGGGTTTTCAGGATCACCACCAAATGTTACCAAAATATTAATGCAAAAATGTCTAGACAATGCGAAAATCGATTCCTGTCCTGCAAATGTGCCCAACTGTCTAAAACGACCTAATTCCTCCTGAAATTTCCACATTATGATTAGAAATAAAAATCATTCCAAAAACATCTAAATTTTGTTCTATCTCATTTATGGCCAGATTTCGCAAATCTTGTTGGTGATCCTGACTTACAGCCCTAAAAAGACAAATACCATCCCCTATAATAGGTTTTCTGTCAAAAACATACAATTTCAAATACTCATCCTGCCTTGTTCTTTCCAACCTGGTATCGATCTGAGTTCTTTCAAGTGGGTCCAATACCTAAAAAAAGAGAAATGTTTATTGAATAAAAGATTATTAGATTAAGACCCATGAATATAGTCATGAAGTGTATTTGATCATAATTGAAAGTCAAATCTGTTCAGTGTAAAATGATTACATGTATGCCAAGTCGTGTTGAAGTATTTATTAATTACATGTATGTCTAGAAGTATACCAGTTGACCATGTTTAAGTCTTGATTAAGTACAGGCCTTTTCTAATGGGTAACCACTTATTATATGAATGCCTAGTTTTTAAGCCTAGTACAAGTATAATTTGATGGGTAATCATTGATAACATGCATGCCTATAGGTGTTGCAGTATTTTTGGCAAAATACAAGCCTAATCTGATGAGTAATCATTGATTACATGCATGCCTAGAGGTGTTGCAGTATTTTTGGCCTAGTACAAGTATTATCTGATGAGTAATCATTGATTACATGTATGCCTAGAGGTGTTGCAGTATTTTTAGCCTAGTACAAGCCTTATCTGATGAGTATTTATATATAAATGGTGTTGCGTACAGCTCTTATCTAATGAGTATTCATTGATTACATGTATGCCTAGATATGTTGCAGTATTTTTGGCCTAGTACAAGCTTTATCTGATGAGTAATCATTGATTAAATGCATGCCTTGAGGTGTAGTAAAGTATGTACTTTCATCTATTTTTTACCATTTTAATGAGTATTCTTCTACTGAAATTACTTTAAAAAAAAGTTAATTACAACCTGTAGAACATCTGGCATCCTCACTTCTCTCAGATTCTGAAAACAATAATTATTAATCTACGTTATTTCAAATAAATAATACATGTGAAATAAACAATGTTTTATTTATATATTTTTAAGGGTAAATGTACATGTACATCGGAATATTGATTGTTTTGAAGATGGTAATGCAATTTTTAGCCTTTTTTAACATTTGCATATGACATTGACTTCATATTATGTATGTTATGAATTTCTATGGTTATCATTATTTTTTACACAATTAAGTAAACTTTACTATAAATGGAAATTTATTATAATTAATTAATTAATGTTTTTATTTTATTATAGTTAATTAATTAGTGTTTTTATTTTCTGCATTATAAATCCACATCTTTTCTCTTCTATTTGTGATTGACCAACCTACATTTATAGCTGAACCTGTGGTAATTGACCAGCAATAGCCAATCATGATTGTAACCAGAACTAAAGACTTTGACTCTGATTATGATTCTGCAGAATCAGACTTTGAATTCGAAAAAAATGAAAATTTTAATTTTAGTGTCAAAATATGCTGCTGAAGAATAATAAATGTCAGAATTTATTTAGTCTTTATTTGAAAAAAAAAACAATTTCATGTAAATTGAAAAAAGGAGACTTAAGTTTATTTGTCAACTCAACAGTGATAAGAAAGTTTACATGTTTCAATACAAAATAAAATTTAGATAATAAAAGGACTAATCGAAGTTGACATTAATCTGGTATGTAAGGCTGGCTTAATTGCCTTTCTAACCTCTGATGATTCTGACATTAATCTTGTATGTAAGGCTGGCTTGATTGCCATTCTAACCTCTGATGATTCTGACATTAATCTGGTATGTAAGGCTGGCTTGATTGCCTTTCTAACCTCTGATGATTCTGACATTAATCTGGTATGTAAGGCTGGCTTGATTGCCTTTCTAACCTCTGATGATTCTGACATTAATCTGGTATGTAAGGCTGGCTTGATTGCCTTTCTTACCTCTGATGATTCTGACATTAATCTGGTATGTAAGGCTGGCTGGCTTGATTGCCTTTCTAACCTCCGATGATTCTGACATTAATCTGGTATGTAAGGCTGGCTTAATTGCCTTTCTAACCTCTGATGATTCTGACATTAATCCGGTATGGAAGGCTGGCTTGATTGCCTTTCTAACCTCCGATGCTTCTGACATTAATCTGGTATGTAAGGCTGGCTTAATTGCCTTTCTAACTTCTAATGATTCTGCTTTAGTTTCATTTTTAAGTTTCTTCAAAGAATGGGGAGAAAATTTGCTTCTTTTAGGAGTAGATTGTTGAACATACATGTATTTCACTTATTTGTAGTCTACTTTCTAATGTTTCTGCAAAAAAGACATCCTGCATTAATGATAAAGTAAATTTGGCTTATAAAAATTTCGTTATTATAATTATAGTGAAAAAAGTGGGTCTGACAAAATCTTGGTAGGTCTGCCAAACCTGTTCATCTTGCAGGACCCATCGTCTGACAGAAAAAAAAATATCTGCAGACGGATAAAAAACTACTTATATTATGTATTTAAAGAGGTCTTAGTGCCAAAAACACCAGACGAACTACACACTATCCTAAATAATAGCATTAGTGACAACCAAAAGTATGTCTCACATGCAGGTGATTTTAATTTCATAGAAATTAATTGGGAAAATAACTGCTCGAATGCGTCCCGTGCGGGGCAAGGGTGGCGAAAAAGCCCGCAGCAGAGCCTAGCTTATCGCAAGAGGCGACAAAGGGTCTATAAAGATGGGACAAATATGAGAGAGTTGCGTGACGTTTACTTCGAATGATCAACGTAGAATGGCGTCGTAGCCCATACAAGTTTACGTAGCAATAGAATAAAGTTACAATAGAAAGTGTGTTCTTTACGTTGTGTAGATTCTCGACATTCTCTCCGCCTCAAAAGTACATCGATAACATGTATAACGTAGAAACCAGTTACTTTAGGTCAACCAATATAAGAAAGTTTCCTTGGGTGCGTGTCTTTGAAATCGGTCTTCAATTCTCGTAGGTCCATGGGCAAATCTTAGGGTCATAATCCGGGAGTCTATCTGAGTTTCTCGATTAAGCTAACCATCTCGAACAGTCCATAGTGAATGAATCAAGTCATAATGTTGGAGCCTGTAACACCATCTACTTATAATAAGAGCCTGGGATATGGTTAACATTGATAAATGTTTTACATATTTCACTGTTGCGGCATAACGAAAATGTGAAAAAACCTTTTGATGCTTCCTTGTTTTTCATTCTTTTCTGTGTATCTGTTGTTGTTGTTCGGGACGAACAACCGTTCACCGTAACATGGGTAGATTTTAGTGGTGCGATGAACATTAGATCGAAATCAAATCAGAAATCAAAGGCATACGTATGCCTGTTCACCTGTGTCAACACACGAGCCGTACATTTAGAGCTAGTACCCGATTTATCACAGGACTCATTCTTATTAGCCTTACTTTCCAAAAGTAATTTTTAACTCTTCTCTATCAAAAACTGTAGAGTCCTGCAGATCTGCAAGTTTCTTTGTAAGATCTTCTGAGTGTTTCCTGTGAATATCGCGTAGAATCTCTAGCTCAATGGGTCATCGGCACCAATATAAAGAAGAGACAAATACGAGAGAGTTTCGTGACGTTTACTTCAAATGATCAACGTAGAATGGCGTCATAGCCCATACAAGTTTACGTAACAATAGAATAGTGAGTGAGTGAGTTGGTGTTTTACGCCCGTGCAACGCTATATAGGTTATTTACAGGCGATGAACATGAAAAGGATGATAAAATGAACATGAAATGATGATGATAAATGAAATATGGGGATGGGGTGGGAAACAAAGGACCGGTAAATTTTGAAGAACCACAGGAAAAGGGGAGAGGTGGGTAGGGGCTGAAAATTTAGCCTATGTGGTGCACTACTTGGCGGTCCACAAAGGGGTCTTTTACGTGCATGGAGCGTGGCACTCTCCACACACGTTGGCCCACTATGGTCGGCGGTCAGGGTTTCCGTATTATAGACCTGACAACCCCCGCGGACGAGGGCTACCCTATTCAGCCACCTAGGGTACACACTTGGTCGCTCTGTGGGCTGAGCACTGACCCGATGTCAGAATCCCAAGACCCTTAGTCGCCTCTTACGACAAGCTAGGCTCTGCTGCGGGCCTATTCGCCACCCGGGCCCCGCACGGGACCGTAACAATAGAATAACGTTACAATAGAAATAGGGAGATAGAATGTGTGTTCTTCGCGTTGTGTAGATTATCGACAGGGTCTTTGGATTCTGACGTCGTTGCAGTGCTCAGTACACAAATCGACCATGTGTGTACCCTAGGTGACTGAATAGGGTGGCCCTCGTTCGCGGGGGTTGTCAGGTCTATAATACAGAAACCCTTTCCGCTGACCATTGTGGGCCAACGTGTGTGGAGAGTGCCATGTTTCATGCACGTAAAAGACCCCTTTGTGGACCGCCAAGTAGTGCACCACATAGGCTAAATTTCTGCCCATACCCACCTCTCCCCTTTTACTGTGGTTCTTCAAAATTACCGTTCCTTTGTTTCCCACTCCACCCCCATATTCCATTTATCATCATTATTTCATGTCCATTTATCATCCTTTTCATGTTCATCGCCTGTAAATAACCTATGTAGCGTTGCACTGGAGTACAACACCAACTCACTCACTGCTCTAATGCTGGTCCTGAACACCTGTCGACCTAAGTTTAGAATAAAAGTGGCGATGCCTATTTATATCAATATGTACGTGAGCAAACTAGACTTACATCAGAAAGTCAATCGAGTATGCTCGACTCAATATTCAAAAACTAACAAAGAATGGTTGTAGAGATAACACACAAAGCACCTTTAGGCAACAGTGACCACGAGGATTTAAAATGTGATTTTAAATTTGGGGGAAAAAACGTGAAGAGAGACACGGTCCATTAAAACACAGCTGTTTAAAAGGAAATTCCAAGGCCATAACCCAACAACTAACAGACATTGACTGGGATGCTGAACTAGCATCAGGGGACATTGATGACGTATGGAATACGGTAGTTTTGCCGATAAAATATCAGAAACTGATATTGGAAACATACCGGAGAGCAATTTTAGACCACCTTTCCCCTTTTTTCTGTGATCTTCAAAATTACTGTTCCTCTGTTTCCCACCAGTATGTAAAGCCAGACCTAACTATATATACATGTATCTGGCTCTGTCTGTTTCAACCCGTTCTGGTATGTTGCATAATGCATACTGAAAGTGGTGTTAAACCTTACAAAAAGCAAAGATGATTATTTCTTCATTTGTTGTATAGCCTGCAACGAAATTCGCAGAGAGCGAGACATAGGCACATTGTATGGTGTTTCTGACAGTAGCGGCCAAAATTGTAAGAGTTTTTTCTGTAGTCTGTTAAACATAAACGACTTATGCTTTGCGATTGATATATGGTATGTAGAAACATTGGCATCAGTATGGAACATTTATTTTTGTCATTTCGGGCATATTCCAGCTTTTTCACGGTCCATCGATTCTTATAGTCTAGTTATATAGACAATGGGGGTACCGCAAGGCGAGTTTCACTTCAGTGATAACAGTTAAGAGTCTGTCCATGTAGAAATCAGGCAAAAGCCTACAAAAGCTGGCACATGAAAAATTTTATCCCAGCAAATTTATTGCTTAAATGTATTGTCTGACTCATATGTAAAACAAAAATCACCAGGATTCGTTTGAAAGCAACATGGATGACTTGTGATTCAGCCTTGAAGTTCATGAACAAAGCAACCAAATTTTGCAAATATGCAAGAGTTATCTCCCTTTTTCTGCATATTTTCAATGCATTCTATATAAATTTTATCTAAGTTGCCACTTCAATAAACCAAAAATCTGCATTTGTGTTGGGGAATGGATGTTATCCTGATGTGAAATCAACAAGAATTTTTGAAAAACTAAATTTGTCATGTGCCAGCTATTGCCCGGGTTTTGATTGGACAGCCTCTTAATTGTATAGCTATCTATGGGTAATGTCCCCACTAATGTTGCATTAAATTTATTTGATGCACTTATTAAACCTATTTTAATGTATAATCTTGATATATGCATGATGGATCAGTATCTTCCATTTTATAGAGCAAAAATGAGAACAAAAAATACAAATTATCCGGAAGTATTTTTGGTTCCATTTACGTTTATAGAAAAAACTTCTTTTGAAAAGGTTCATTTGACATATTGTAAATATATCCTTGGTGTCAAACGAAGCTCTTCAAATCTGGCCTTACGTTTAGAACTTGGCCGCTCCCCTATAGAAAAAATTATTAAAATTCAGTCACTTTTATATTATGCCAGATTACATACTACTAACATTAATCCTCTATTGAAAGAGAGTTTTGATCTGTGCAAGACATTAGATTCTGAGCATATCTACTCATGGGTTACTTATATAAAAGATATCATCTCTGACACTGATATTGATGTAAATAAAATTAATTCATGTAAAACATCTAAAAAATTTTAAATCAGTCAAAGCATATGTAAAAAGTGAAATTTCTGAATATTACGATAATATGGCTAACAATAAGATTAAAAACTTAAATGAACAAAATAAATTATTCCTATATAAATCTTTAAAACAGATCCTGGAAAAGAACACTATTTATCTCATTATGACTTTGAAACACGCAAAAATATAGCAAAATTTAGAATATCTGACCACTTTTTTGAAATTGAACAAGGACGATACAAAAAAAAAAATCCTAGAGATCAACGTTTTTGTAATTATTGTAAAAATCAAAATAGTATTGATGATGAGCTCCACTTTTTTCTTCATTGTGACCATAACAAAATTTATAGAAAAATTATTTTTAAGACTATGAAATAAACTTTGACCATTCTGAACAATATAATTTAACCAAAATATTATCCCCAACAAATTTTAGGCAAACTCGGAGTCTTGCCTTCTTCATGAAACAGTCATCAGAACTGAGGACAGGAAACTCAAAGACTTGATGTTGTCTTTTTTGTTTATTGTCATATATGTATATAATTATGTCACAAATCATTTAAATGTTGATTTCTTGACAAATAAAGATTATTATAATTATTATTATTATTATAAGACTTTAAAAACATTCGTTTAAATTTTCATATTGTAAATATATCCTTGGTGTCAAACGAAGCTCTTCAAATCTGGCCTTACGTTTAGAACTTGGCCGCTCCCCTATAGAAAAATTTATTAAAATTCAGTCACTTTTATATTATGCCAGATTACATACTACTAACATTAATCCTCTATTGAGAGGGAGTTTTGATCTGTGCAAGACATTAGATTCTGAGCATATCTACTCATGGGTTACTTATATAAAAGATATCATCTCTGACACTGATATTGATGTAAATAAAATTAATTCATGTAAAACATCTAAAAACTTTAAATCAGTCAAAGCATATGTAAAAAGTAAAATTTCTGAATATTACGATAATATGGCTAACAATAAGATTAAAAACTTAAATGAACAAAATAAATTATTCCTATATAAATCTTTAAAAACAGATCTTGGAAAAGAACACTATTTATCTCATTATGACTTTGAAACACGCAAAAATATAGCAAAATTTAGAATATCTGACCACTTTTTTGAAATTGAACAAGGACGATACAAAAAAATTCCTAGAGATCAACGTTTTTGTAATTATTGTAAAAATCAAAATAGTATTGATGATGAGCTCCACTTTTTTCTTCATTGTGACCATAACAAAATTTATAGAAAAATTCTTTTTAAAGACTATGAAATAAACTTTGACCATTCTGAACAATATAATTTAACCAAAAAATTATTCCCAACAAATTTTAGGCAAACTCAGAGTCTTGCCTCCTTCATAAAACAGTCATCAGAACTGAGGACAGGAGACTCAAAGACTTGATGTTGTCTTTTTTGTTTATTGTCATATATGTTTATAATTATGTCACAAAGCATTTAGATGTTGATTTCTTGACAAATAAAGATTATTATTATTATTATTATAAGACTTTAAAAACATTCGTTTAAATTTTCATATTATTTTAGGGGTTTTCTCTTCTTTTTTAGATGGCATGCACATTTCAAGATAAATCGTTATCTGATGCACACTACAAAGACTGGTTACAGAGAGTGCAAGGAAAATCACAATTAGCACTTTGTAAATTATGTAAATAAAAAAAACAATAGATTTAACTACAATAGGTCATTCTGCAATTAAATCGCATATAAGAGGACAACAGCATCAAGCTCTAGTGGCATCTTTAGAATCACAAGGAACTTAAAATGTATTGGAGAGACAAAGTGATGTGGCTACAAGTTCTTCTACATGTCCTTTAAGTACCAGTCATTTGGAAAGTACAAGTACTAGTACAATTTAAGCAGAAACATTTTGAACTTTGTAACAAGGGTAGATTCATTGTCAGCAGAACTATGCTGTTGTTTAAACACAATAGTGTCAAATCATTCATTTAACTCTATTTATATTTGGTGGTTGAATGGGGCAGCCCTGACATCGAGAGATGCGGGGTCGTCAGGCGATAATGCAGAAAACCTGACCGCTAGCAATAGTGGTGCACCGTGATGGGAAAAATGTCACGTTCCTCGCACGTTAAAGAACCCTGCTGCAGGTATCGGTAAGGGTAGGACCCGTAGGATCCCCATGCAGGAGGCTAAATTTCCCGTCCCTACCCATCACTCCTTTTTCCAGTGGCAGTCAAAACTCTCCTACCCGATTGGCCTTGTGTCCCCATTTCCTCCACTTCATCATCATTTCATGTTCATCGTATCACCACTTTCATGTTCATCTCCCGGATATAGCCGAAATCGTGCTGCTTGGAAGTAAAGCAATAACTAACTATTTATATTTTAACAAATGTTTAGTGATTCGGATGTTGCAAAGTATTTTTCCTGTGGTAAAACCAAAACTATGTATCTTTGTTTATTTGGTTTTGCTCCTTATTTTAAGTCAATGTTAGAGAAAAGGTTAATGGAGAACTTTATGTTTTATTTTTTGACGAATCTTTAAACCAATAATACAATGTAACAACAAAAACAATTAGATATCTAATCACTTGTCGGCAATGTTTACATTATTTGAAAATGTGCCAGTAAGGAGAGAGGATTATGAAGAAGTCACAAAATATGATAAATATCCTTTATCATTTTGCTCTCATTGGTGGGTGGAAAATGTTAAAGTTTTTGAAAGGGCGTTAGAAGTATTTCCACATCTACAAAAGTATGTTGAGGCTGGTGAAAAGAAAAAAGTGAAAAACCCTAGCAAACAATCATATGATCTAGTCAAACTTATGCTTAAAGATCAATTTATAAGGGCAAAATAAACATTTATATTGTCAGTTGCAAAACAGGTAGACAGATTTATAATTTTATATCAATGTGATAAGCAAATGATTCCTTCTTCTTGCAGGTCCCATATGATCCCCATGCAAGAGGCTTAATTTCCCGTCCCTACCCATCACTCCTTTTTCCAGTGGCAGTCAAAACTACGCTTTTGGGTAGAGCGCCTCTGGTGAGTCTTGAATAGACGAAACGCGCGTCAGGCGTAGCAAAATTTGTTGTCTGGAACTTTGTTGTCATTTGTACCCGATTGACCTTGTGTCCCCATTTCCTCCACTTCATCATAATTTCATGTTCATTTTATCACTACTTTCATGTTCATCTCCTGGATATAGCCGTAATAGTGCTGATTGGGAGTAAAGCAATAACTAACTAACAAACTAACATTTTTCTTGCACAAGATTTAGCTGAACGAGTCAGAAAGTGTATAGACAGGTTTATTAAAAGTTCAGTAATGGGAGAAGCCAATACCATACCATGCAAAAGTAATTTAAAGTTGACACAAAAAAGAAAGAAAATCAGAAAAAAATGAAGGGTTTATATTTCGGGTCTGTGGCTCAATCAGAATTGAAAGCTTTTAAAACAGGTATCAAAACTATTGAGCTTCAAATCATGGTGAGTGAGTTTACGCCCGTGCAACGCTATATAGGTTATTGACAGGCGATGGACATGAAAAGGGTGATAAAATGAACATGAATGATGATGATAAATGAAATATGGGGATGGGATGGGACACAAAAGACCGGTACATTTTGAAGAACCACAGGAAAAGGGGAGAGGTGGGTAGGGGCGAAACATGTAGCCTATGTGGTGCACTACTTGGCGGTCCACAAAGGGGTCTTTTACGTGCATGACGCGTGGCATTCTCCACACACGTTGGCCCACTATGGTCAGCGGTCAGGGTTTCCGTATTATAGACCTGATAACCCACGCGGACTAGGGCCACCCTATTCAGCCACCTAAGGTACACACTTGGTCGCTCTGTGGGCTGAGCACTGACCCGATGTAAGAATCCTAAGACCCTTAGTCGCCTTGTGGGCTGAGCACTGACCCGATGTAAGAATCCTAAGACCCTTAGTCGCCTCTTACGACAAGCTAGGCTCTGCTGCGGGCCTGTTCGCCACCCGGGCCCCGCACGGGACCAAATTATGGAATTCAGAAAACAATGTTTTGAATTTTTAGATAAACTTGTGAATAAAATTAATGAGAAATCTCCCTTAGCTTACAGTTAAGTCTTTGGTTCCCCAGTTTGGTATTTTTGGTTATACTGTTCTATGCTCTTCATATTCATACAGTGTTTGGCATTTTCAATATTTTTGGTAGAGCGCCTCTGTTGAGTCTTGAACAGACGAAACGCGCGTCAGGCGTAGCAAAAATTATTGCCTGGAACTTTGTTGTCATTTGTATTTCTGATATTTGTCATTTTTAAATTCTGTTCTATTTCTTTTTTTTTTTTTTTTTTTCTTTTTTAACATTTTAATATTTAATTTTGCGAAAAGCTTCAAAAATGTTGTTTCAGTATGCAAATTGTTAATAAGATTAGGCATCAGTCATAATATGATAAGGCATCAGTCATAAAAAAAACAGTATCCTGTATTGATTTGTAATGGCTAAAACGAAAGGGATTTGGCAGTGTAATATTAGTGTTAAAGGTATGAAGTTTAATGATATTTTCAATAGAAGCCTTATGGAAAATAACATTTTGCTGACAGAATTCTGGCTTCACGTATTTTTGAATTTTCATAACATCTTTCTCCACTGCAAATTTAATTTTATCATTGTCACTATATAAATTAACAGACAGATTATGATTTAATATCCAATTCCTTAAAGATGTGTCACCAAAGCCCATGTCTCTTAATGAATCTTTCGGGCAATTCCTTTCACCACAATACGTTTTATTGGCTACGAAATTAATGATATCATTTCCAAATACAACAAACATTTCATCAATCCAAACGTATTTCCTTTTGAGTCGTTTGTGCATCAGTCCATAGTAAAGTCTTCGAGACTTCAATTTGTCTAACCGATTAAATATTTGTGGAACACAAGGGAACGCATCATCGTCCATTTTCAACCCTAGCAGAGTGTTTGGGTAGTTTTCATGTATGTATTTTATCCAAACATACATTTTCTCCCCAAATTTGACTGCCCATCCATGGTGAGTAACGTTTAAAAATAATACATCTTCGTGTCGTGCCTGTTCTTTCAGAAGACGTTCCGTGGGTAAATCGAGCAAGAATCTATATACAACTTCAAACGGTATATTTTTTGCCGTTTTATTTAAAGTATCCAACCAAGTTTTCCGAATAATATTCCGCAAAACAATATTAGACTCCTTGCTCAATATCCCTATTACCATCAGTGGTTTGTTTTGGTATTTGGTATCCGCATCAGAAATGAAGTTAAAATAACCAGCATAATAGATGATAAACATTAAAATTATGACGATCGGAAAAGTCTTAACCTTGAATGACTTTACAAAGCTCCTCTTCATATCTATTGACAGATCGTTCAGTAGGACGTTGTCGTGCTGAATCCTGTTCTATTTCTAGTGTTGAAGATAAAACTCTTGACATGTTATTTTAGTGAAGACACTGATTGAATAGATACATTGTACTATAACATGTATAATGAGATTCATGGTGTATATGAATATAAAATATCTGGTGCATTGTTCACAATGCTTTTAATTTCCCATTGACAAGCTAGTATTGAGAGAGGGTTTTTTTTGTGAATAAAGAGGTCAGTAAGCTAAATTTGACAGAGGAGACACTAATTGTCAAAAGATGTGAAAAGGTCATAAAAAGTTTACGAGGTGTAAATTATGTGACTATAAGCAAAGAGATACTGCAATATGCTTAGTCAGCAAGGCAGAGGTATTATGACTGTTTAGAAGAGAAGAAGGTTGAAAAAGAGAGAATAACACATGGAGAGAAAAAAGAAAGCAGATTGAAGAAGATAAAGGTAATAACAAAACTACCGAACTTGAATGATCAATCTCATAGTCCAGAGAAAATGTCAAAAACGAATCAGTCATACTATAGAATTTCTGGATCGCAATGGTCCTGACTTGGTACAGGCATTTCAAACGAAATGGTGGGTTAAACCAGGTTTTATGGCGCCAAACCAACCTCTCCCATTGCGATCTTCAAGTCCATAATATATATAATTACATAGAAGTTAAAGGAGTTGACAAATACAGCTAAAAGTATGCAAGAATCCATCAATCTATTGGATGCTGTTGCAGACAAGGCAGTAGATAAAACAGAGCATTTTATGTCAATTCTGCATATTACTCAGTCAAATTCTCTTCGTAAAGAGACAGAGAAAATTCTGAAGAACTTGCAGATTTGAGAAAACAAATTTATGTTAAGTCACAACAATTGTCCAACACGTGAATCTGTTAAGGTCGTTTTTGAGTTTAACATTTTGGGACATAAATAACTCATTTTTATTGATCTATTATGTAGTTATTTTAAACTTTTTGTTTTTACAGTTATTAATACATGATGTATATTTTTTTGTTTTGTTTTTTTTTTTTTTGAAATATTGAAATTACATGTACATGCCATTTTTACATGTTTTGAGCACACAGTGGACAAATGGGGTCAAATAATTACAGAATATGGATATTTGCAGCGAGTGTTCTGAAGAGAACTCCTTTCCATCTTTGTTTTCCCTTCTTGTCTATTTGTCGAGATAAACAGTCTATTTGGCTCAAAATTTGGTTGAAATCAGGATTGAGGAAAGACTACATGGTATATGGGTAAGCAATTGGCATTATGGTTTTGAAATTACAATACCAAAACGGCTGTAAACTGCTGTATATCGATATTTCAAGGATTAACCTCTCATCAGCAGCATTTGCGTCAAAATATTGGTTTTGGTTTGGTACAGGCACCTAACAAAGGCAATTATCAACTAAGTGTTATAGTTCAATCTTCATATTCCATAGACAATCAAGTCTCTGGAACACTATCCAAATTACTTAATTATTTGAACAACAGAGTGATCAGCACAGTACTCATTAGATCAACATTTATTAGTCCCCTACCGGCGAAAGCCGAAGGGGACTATAGGTTTGCGCTCTGTCCGTCCGTCTGTCTGTCCGTCTGTCTGTCCGTCTGTCTGTCACGCCTCAGTTTTCCACACTTTTTTTCTAAACGCTTATAGATAATGAACTGATTTTTGGTATGTGAGTTTACCTTGATGAGTTACAGATCAAGTGTAAGTTTCCTGCCGATCCATAATTTTTTATGGGAGTTATGGCCCTTTGAACTTTGAAAATTCACTAAAATTTCAGTTTTCCGCACTTTTTTTCTAAACGCTTATAGATAATGAACTGATTTTTCATATGTGAATTCACCTTGATGAGTTACAGATCAAGTTTGAGTTTCATGCCGGTCTACAATTTTTTATGGGAGTTATGGCCCTTTGAACTTTGAAAATTCACTAAAATTTCAGTTTTCCGCACTTTTTTTCTAAACGCGTATAGATAATGAAATGATCTTTGGTATGTGAGTTAACCTTGATGAGTTACAGATCAAGTTTGAGTTTTGTGCCGATCCACAATTTTTTATGGGAGTTATGGCCCTTTGAACTTTGAAAATTCACTAAAATTTCAGTTTTCCGCACTTTTTTTCTAAACGCGTATAGATAATGAACTGATCTTTGGTATGTAAGTTAACCTTGATGAGTTACAGATCAAGTTTGAGTTTTGTGCCGATCCACAATATTTTATGGGAGTTATGGCCCTTTGAACTTTGAAAATTCACTAAAATTTCAGTTTTCCACACTTTTTTTCTAAAAATGTATAGATAATGAACGGATTTTTCGTATGTGAGTTTACCTTGATGAGTTACAGATCAAGTTTAAGTTTCCTGTCGATCCACAAATTTTTATGGGAGTTATGGCCCTTTGAACTTTGAAAATTCACTTAAATATCAGTTTTCCACACTTTTTTTCTAAATGCTTATAGATAATGAACTGATTTTTTGTCTGTGAGTTTACCTTATTGAGTTACATATCAAGTTTGAGTTTCGTGACGATCCACAAATTTTTATGGGAGTTATCATCTTATGACCTTACTGATCAAGTTTAGGTATTCATTTGTTTGACAAATTGTTACCAGTGACTAAAATATGAGGCCGGTAGGGGACTTAGTATTGTTTTGCAATACTCTCAGAATGCTTGTTTAACAAAGTGTTTGAGACTAAAAATTGTCAGAGGACTAAAGATTTTCTGTAATCAGAAATTCTCACAGCAAGGGTATTGTGCCCAAGTTACCTTACTGGTTAGTTTGAAGAATGTTTTTCAGCTGTCAGTTTTCCAAGCGTGCCTAAATCCCTAATCTACCGCAGGAAAGCAGAAAATCTCATTTTCGGTTAA
The DNA here is from genome assembly GCA_963971305.1 of Arcuatula senhousia. Classification (NCBI taxonomy): domain Eukaryota; kingdom Metazoa; phylum Mollusca; class Bivalvia; order Mytilida; family Mytilidae; genus Arcuatula; species Arcuatula senhousia. The sequence goes on along the minus strand of OZ020311.1, from coordinate 28,894,397 downwards.
AATAAAATATAAAAAGATAAATCTAGCATTGCAAGATGAAATACAAATACAAGATCTTAATAAAACATCAGTAAATCTCATCTCACGTGACCCTTGAAAAAATCGGAAAATCCTGGAGAAGTCTTTGTAAAGTCCTTGAATTTCATGTAAGAAAAAGAAAAGTGTGGCAACCCTGTAGGTAGGTTGCTATAAGAGAATGGTACGATGCTTAAGACAAACCTGGATTAAGTCCAAAAGAAAGAAATTTCCGTCGATAAAATTCTGGGCTCTTGACGTTGATTTTAATAATTTTCCGGCTAAGGGCTCACATATGAAAGGAATACCATTGGTTCTTTATGGAGGTATCTTGACAAATAAAGAACGGCACATCCAAATGTATGCTATTCTGAAAGGAAATATACATTATGTTCGTGCAAAAGCAAAAAAAAAATATAGAAAATTTCTTCGGCAAATTGACTGAATTAGACCAGATGATGTTTTAATTGCAATGGCTACAGCTTGTGAAATTCTTCATACAAGAAAAGACAGTGAAAGGTTTGATGTTGCATTTGCTAGAATGTTATCCTCTAGATCTTATATTAGTTATTATAATGCGTTTATCTCGTATGCATTATTTAACAATTCTTAAATATAAAACTTTTGAATTTCTCTTTTCACTGCAATATGCTCTTTTGCTCTGATGTCATAGGTAACATGATACAGGTTTTCAATATTAAATCGCCATAATTAATTTTGTTATTTTAGATAAATAAAAAAATATTTTGGTTCCAGAAAATATGAAATACAAATGACAACAAAGTTCCAGACAATAAATTTCGCTACGCTAGATAAATTTTATTGCTAAATAAATTTAGCAATAAATGCTTAATCATGATGATAATCCCGTGCGGGACCCTGGATACGAATTGGCCCTCTGCGGGCAGAGGCTAGCTTGTCCTAGAGGCGACTAAGGTTCTTGGGATTCTGACGTCGGGTCAGTGCTCAGCCTTCAGAGCAACCAAGTGTGTACCCTAGGTGGCTGAATAGGGTGGCCCTCATCCGCGGGGGTTGTCAGGTCTAAAATACGGAAACCCTTACCGCTGACCATAGTGGGCCAACATGTGTGGAGAGTGTCACCCTTCATGCACGTAAAAGACCGCCAAATAGTGCACCATATAAATTTTTCGCCCCTACCCACCTTTCCCCTTTTCCTGTGGTTCTTCAAAATTTACTGGTCCTTTGTTTCCCACGCCATCCCCATATTTCATTCATTGCATGTTCATTATGTTCATCGCCTGTAAATAACCTATAGAGCGTTGCACTGGCGTAAAACACTAACTCACTCACTCACTAAATGATGCTATAATTTTAAAACAATATTCAAAGGATTAAGGGTATAGCAACATGTTGATTGTTAAAAATTGATATTCCAATTTCCAAAAATTAGCACAAATTTATTTTTTAAGGTGTGAGTGAGTGAGTTGATGTTTTACGCCCGTGCAACGCTATATAGGTTATTTACAGGCGATGAACATGAAAAGGATGATGAAATGAACATGAAATGATGATGATAAATGAAATATGGGGATGGGATGGGAAACAAAGGACCGGTAAATTTTGAAGAACCACAGGAAAAGGGGAGAGGTGGGTAGGGGCGAAAAATTTAGCCTATGTGGTGCACTACTTGGCGGTCCACAAAGGGGTCTTTTACGTGCATGAAGCGTGGCACTCTCCACACACGTTGGCCCACTATGGTCAGCGGTCAGGGTTTCCGTATTATAGACCTGACAACCCCCGCGGACGAGGGCCACCCTATTCAGCCACCTAGGGTACACACTTGGTTGCTCTGTGGGCTGAGCACTGACCCGACGTTAGAGTCCCAAGACCCTTAGTTGCCTCTTACGACAAGCTAGGCTCTGCTGCGGGCCTATTCGCCACCCGGGCCCCGCACGGGTAAAATTATGTACAAATAGATGAAAAATATGAATAGATATAATTCTATTTACATTTTACGGAACCAAATTCAGATAACAAATAAAAGTTATTTAAATTTAAGAATTGGTATTTTTATCAGGACTGTGTATTACATTGTTAATTGACAACACAAATGTAGTCAATGATTCAAACAAAATTATAGAGAAATAAAGCGATAACAAATTTATTTAAATATATGTAATAGATTTGGTATAAATATTTTTCTATGCCATCTAATCGTTTTAAACCTTTCGATTTTTTTGTCTGGTACTGTGCAATACGAGATATTGAGCAGATATATTTAACGCCTTTGTGAAAGATTATAGAAACCAACCTTTTTAAATTGAACAAACGTGCCAAAACTTACATTCGATTTCAATGCAGGTGTTTTTTCTATGAGAACATCATCAGCAAATCATACCATGTGAAGAATAAATTAGCATCGACGGACCCGCATAAAGAGATTGAAATGAACGATCTGATTGTGTTGCAGCGAATTATTTTGATTCGGTCAGAAAGGTAAATATGTCAAACTTATTTATAACCTTAATCTGTAATAAAAGGATAATTATGTTGTTTTTAAGGTTGATTTGGACTTTGAAGGAGAGTTTTTCTTTGGTGCCGTAATGGTAGGAACTATAATACTTTTGATCAGTTTACTTGATGATGTTGTACTCTCTGGGTTGATTGAAGATTTGCAAGGGACGTATTTCTCCGCAATGCCAAGAAGTTTCACAGCAAGGTCCAGCCTATGTCTGTAGGTTACACCGACCAGGCGCCTGCGTTCACAAGCTGGTTTTCTTCCGCCAGGGATGTTGGCCAGTCTTGTGAAGGATGCGATAGTCTTGGGGTCTGCCAACAGACTGTCGGAAATGTAAAAACGACAAACTTCATCCCGGTGTTCGCCCTCTGCACAGATGTTTCTTGGCACCAGTAACAAGTAGTTGATTTTCAAGGTTGATGGATTCCCTAAGGAGAGATGAAAATGCCTGCATGTCATCTCCGGAGTACATTAGTGTTAAGTCATCTTCCCCAGGGTTTCCATCAAATCCAGTGCCTTCCTTCTATCCTAGCTCCCATTCTTTAAAGCTCTTTTTGCTGTCCTTGGATGTCTTCAGCTGGCCTGCGGAAGTAGTATAATAACCCCCTGGCTTTACAACTCTTCTGTAGCACTGAGGGTACAAGGCTACATAATGATAATTGCTCTGTAAAAGTATATACGGTCCTTAGTCTGCCAACTCATGCCTGTGGGCCTGCTTGGCACGGTCTATCGGTCTATCAGCTCCCACATTCTTTTGAAGGTCTTTGTGTCCGGGCACCACGGGCACACAACTTCCATCTATCCATGGACAGACCCGGCTAAACGGTTCTTCAACTGTTTGGTGGTGTCGAACTTTTTCTCACAAAGCCAACAGTCTTTTGACACCATCTGAAAGATGATAGCTTTCATAGATATTCTACTACTAGCTACATAATTGTGTGGCACTTTTAATATTAAAATTAACACATTTTGATTTTTCTCTGTACTTGTAACTGTTTATATTTTTATTTTTCAGGTGCGGCTCCGTCTTGAAATATCCATCAATGGAAATATGGACAAGAAAGTGGATGTGGAAGACCAATGGCCAGCAACTCTTCAAATCAAGGACTTTGTTGTAAACTTCTCATCAGATTTTGAGACTTTGTTATTGTCACAAGAATTCACAGTAAAGGTTTTATCAAAATGGGCTGCTCATTTCAACCAAATGGTCAAGTAGATTTAAGTTTTTACAACACGATACACCACTAAATAATTGAGAAAGGCTCTGTACATCATCAAAAATAAGTGACAGCAAAGTTCACAGGTACATGTAGTTCATCAGCTCAAGTGGCATCATTGGGTTAAATACACATAACACAAAATCAAATAAACATCACAGCAAATCTTTATTCACAACAAATTATGTTCACAAACATAAATATTATACCAGGACACCAAAAGTTCAAGTTCCTTCCTCTTCGAAGGTAAAATTACACAATATCTACCACGAAAAAAGGGTGGCCATCTCCGTATCCGTGTACCCCAAAATAATGATTGTGCACAATCCACCTATGAAGCGTCCATCATAGGTGTAATATACGTCCCTCAGTACTATAAAAAAAACTGGGCAATGCGTCCAGTGCCACATCACATCAAAGGTTCGAACTGGTACGTCACAAAACGTTATAATAAATGATTAAAAATCCTTTTATATCTACTCATACATTGAAATGCTTTATGTTCCATAAACTCTACATATTCTTAAATTGGTTAAACCACTTAAGAAACTCTTTTTTTCTTGGTAAGGCATAAGTCTGTTCACGTGATAGGCTTTAGCCATCTGTTTTCCTGTTTTCTTCACTGAATATTTCATATCATCAATACGTCTTGTTAGGATGTAAGGGCCTTTCCATCTTGCACACAATTTGCTGCACTCCTAATTTTCTGGATGGGTTAGTTAACAAAACTGGTTGCCCAACAGCAAAACTCCTATTTTTAGATTTTGTATCATAATATATATCTGGCACTTTAAAATCTTTTTCAGGTTCTTACGGGCTGTTTCATAAGCTGACACAATTCTTTCTTGTAGATCTTGGACATATTTATCCATGGAAGATAAGATCTTGTTCCAGTTGTGGTTTTGGGAAGACGGCTTGAAGTGGAAGAGAAACATCTCAACCAAAAGTTAGGTAGTTTGGGGTAAAGCCTGTGGTTGAATGAACTGAGGATCGGTGGTATGCCATAAGTACTTGAGGCAGATACTTGTATCAAACATTTTGGTCTTTAAAGCAGTACATGCTTAATATATATATATATTAGTTAAAGTTCTGTTGAAGCTTTCAACACATCCGTTGGATTGTGGATGAAGGGAAGTTGATCTGATTGTGTCTATGGATGAGATTCAAAATTGCTTCCCTGGTCAGTATGGAGTTGAGTGAGTTGGTGTTTTACGCCCGTGCAACGCTATATCGGTTATTTACAGGCGATGAACATGAAAAGGATGAGAGAAGCAGAGGTACCAATGGGGTATCCGAATGTCAAAAGTCCGAAAGGGCAGAGACAAAACCAGTTAACACATACAAGAACGGGACAAAAACAGACATCATGTTGAAGACTGCTTGCTGTTTTCCGTTGTGATTTTTTGAATTGCTGTTTGTTTATGTTTGTTGTGTCGCGTACACTTATTCCACATCTCAATATCGTATATCATGTAAAACATGGAAACACAAAATAACTGAATATCAATCAACAACACGAACTCCAGTTGAAACAAGAGTGAACTCAGGTGCTCCGGAAGAGTAGGCAGTTCCTGCTTGCTATAGCACACCCAGTCCATTCAGCGTGTCAAATCCGGTAAAGGAAGTCAAAACCAAACCCTTTGACAAACCAACATCTGCACTCATCTGATAAAATGAACATGAAATGATGATGATAAATGAAATATGGGGGGGGGGGGGAAACAAAGGACCTGTAAATTTTGAAGAACCACAGGAAAAGGGAAGATGACCTGACAACTCCCGCGGACGAGGGCCACCTTATTCAGCTAAATAGTACACACTTGATCGCTCTGTGGGCTGAGCACTGGCCCGACATCAGAATCCCAAGACCCTTAGTCGCCTCTTACGACAAGCTAGGCACTGCTGCGGGCCTATTCGCCACCCGAGCCCCGCACGGGACAGTATGGAGTTGAAGTGGTACGCCAAATCGACATATGAAGTCATTGACAAATGTGTCAGCTATGGTTTTTGCTTCTTGATCAGAAATTCCAAATGCTTCTGTCCATTTTGAGAAGCAGTCTGCTATAACAAGGCAATATCTGTATCCTTTGTAAGTCTTGGGCAAGGTTCCAGGGATATCAGCTGCTATACGCTCCATTGGGGCACCAACATCGTACTCTACAAGTGGAGCTCTATTCCCTGTGGGGATAACTTGCTTTCTTGCAGCACATTTGTCACATTTCTGTATGTAATCTGCAATGTACATTTTCATTTTGAAATATGTCTTTATTTTGTCAAAAAGTCTACTAAAGGGCGCTCAGAAAGCTGACATAGGGTCAGGCCGCTTTGCCCACAAAGCGACTGGGATGTGTGCCCCAGGTGGTTGAATGGGGCAGCCCTGACATCGAGAGATGCGGGATCGTCAAGCAATAATGCGGAAAACCTGACCGCAAACCATGGTGGTGCACCGTGTTGGGAAAAATGTCTCGTTCCTCGCACGTCAGAGAACCCTGCTGCAGGTCTCGGTAAGAGTAGGACCCGTAGGATCCCCATGCAGGAGGCTAAATTCCCCGTCCCTACCCATCACTCCTTTTTTCCAGTGGCAGTCAAAACTCTCCTACCCGATTGGCCTTGTGTCCCAATTTCCTCCACTTCATCATCATTTCATGTTCATTATATCACCACTTTCATGTTCATCTCCCGGATATAGCCGAATTTGTGCTGCTTGGGAGTAAAGCAATAACTAACTAACTAACTAAGTAATTTAACGGGATGTATAATTTGTTTTTTTTTGTTTTTTTTTTATAAGAAAAAAAGTTATAGCGACTCTTAATAAGTGATCCGATCCAAGCAAGAAATGTACCTTTCAAACTTATCTTGCCCTAAAGTCCAAACAAAAAAGAAACACACAGTGAACAAATGGGGTTAAACAATTACAGAATATGCATTATTGCAGCGAGTGTTCTAAAGAGAACTCCTTTACATCTTTTTTTCCCTTGTTGTCTAAGTTAACAGTCAATTTGGCTCAAAATTTGGTCGAAATCAGGATTGCAGACAGACTACATGGTATATGGGAAAGCAATGAGCATTATGGTTTTGCAATTACAATACCAAAACGGATGTAAATTGTTGTATATCGATAGTTCAAGGAGTAACCTCTGATCAGAATCATTCGCGTCAAAATATTGGTTTTGGTTTGGTACATGCAACTGAAAAAAGGCAACCATTAACTACATTAACTAAGTGTAATAGCTCCATCTTCATATTCGATAGAAAATCAAGGTTCTGGAACACAATTATTTGAAAAACAGAGTGATTAGAACAGTACTCATTAGATCAACATATATCTAACAAAGTGTTTGAAAATGAAAAATGTCGGAGGACTAAAGATTTGCTGCAATCAGAAATTCTCACAGCAAGGGTATGGTGCCTAAGTTACCTTACTGGTAAGTTTGAAGACTGTTTTTCGGCTGACAATTTTCCAAGCTTGTTTAAATCCCTTATCTACATTGTAACCCAAAAAGCAGAAAATCTCATTTTCAGTTAAAATAAAATATAAAAAGATAAATCTAGCATTGCAAGATGAAATACAAATACAAGATGTTGATAAAACATCAGAAAATCTCATCTTACGTCACCCTTGAAAAATTGGGAAAATTCTGGAAAAATCCTTGAAAAGTCCTTGAATTTCATGCAAGAAAAAGTGTGACAACCCTGTATGTAGGTTGTTGTAAGAGAATGGTAAGTTGCTCAAGACAAACCTGGATTAAGTCCAAAACAAAGAAATGTCTATCTTTTGCGGTTGCGTTCTTGGCTTTTGACGTTGATTTAAATAATTTTCCGGCTAAGGGCTCACATGTTTAAAGGAACACCATTGGTTCGTTATGAAGTTATCTTGACAAATATAGAACGGCGCATCAAAATGTATGCTATTCTGAAAGGAACTATATCTTATGTTCGTGCAATAAAAACAAAAGATAGAGAATTTTTTTTCGGCGAATTTACTGAATTAGACCCCAATGGAAAAGGAGTTCTCACACCAGGTGATGTTTCAATTGAGTGAATGATACATGGATTCAGCCACGTAGAAAAGTTGGATTGGAAATTGAATGATTTGCACTAATTGTTTAAAGACAATGATTTGAAAACGTCTCTATTTGTGTCAATATTGGTATAAGTGGACGTGTGATTGAGTGAGTGAGTGAGTGAGTGAGTTGGCGTTTTACGTTGAAATGCTTTATAATTTTATGTTATTTAAAGGCGTTGAACATGAACAGATGATAAAATGAACATTAAATGATGAATACTGTAAACGTACTTATTTTCGCGTGGTATTTATTTTCACGGATTTCGCGGTCACTTAATTTCCGCGAAAATAAATACCCGTGAAATTAAATACCATATTTTTAAAGAAAATGTTAACCTTTGTTTTCATGTAATACTGTACTCTCGATGTTGAAAGTAACGGTTCTACATCAAAGGGATTGTTATCAAAACATCTTTACAATCGACCCAAGCTAACCTTGATTTAAATTGACATTTTTATTGTACACAACCTTTGACCTTTCCCATGAATGACCCAAGCTGACCATAACCCAAATTGACACCTTTTTGTACCTGATCTTTAACCATTCAATTGTGTGATAATCGATAACAGTTATAAATGACAGACGGATTATAGAATTGTAGCCACAATAAATTTAATTGAGTAATTAGTAAATCATATTTACAAATACGACATTTGAAAGAAATTAAATTATTTACAAAAATAAATCTCTGACAGTTTTAATTACAAGTTGCAATATCGATCTATGTTAAAGAACTTACAAATTCATAGCCTTAATCAATTAGTCAGTTGTCGTCAGTATTTATTTTTAATCACGAATTATTAAGAAAGGACCGTTATTTTAGGTTTATATTAAATGAAAATCATTAATCCGCGAAAACTGCGAATGGTCAATGAGAAAAACCGTGAAATTAAGTACCCGCGAACTTGTTTCAAATACGGAAATCGCGAAAAAAAGTACCCGCGAAAATAAGTACGTTTACAGTAACATATGGGGCTGGGGGGGAACAAGGGAACAGTAAATTTAGAAGAACCACAGGAAAAGGGGAGAAGTGGGTAGGGGCGGAAAATTTATGTGGTGCACTACTTAGCGGTCCACAATGGGGTCTTTTAAGTGCATGAAGCGTGGCACTGTTCACACACGTTGGCCCACAATGGTCATGGTCAGGGTTTCTGAATTATAAACCCGACACCCTCCGCGGACGAAGGCCACCCTATTCTGACACTTAGGGCAGCTCTGTGTGCTGAGCATTGACCCGATTTTACAAACCTGCGGATTTTTATTATTTTCATGAACAAAATATTATTTTATTAAATCGTGCCGAATATATCAATAAGAAATTTATTGATAAGTATTAACTATAATAATTTTTTTGTTTATAGAAGCCATAAACTTAATTTTTAATGGTGCACATTTACGTAATATGCACTCATTTGAGAGGTAGAAATCCCATATTTGTCTACGACTTCACGGTGTCTACCGTTAAATTTCTTGAGTGAAGACAGCAACCGTAGAGCAATATAACCCTGTGTTAGCAATTTAAATGTCAAACGTGACGCTTTGCCAAGGAAATCGATGTAATTAGTTAAAAATAGTAATTTCTTTACTGTTTCCCCAAACCAAGCAGCACTAATTCGGCTACATCAGGAGGATTAATACAAAAGGGATGATGACATGAGCATTTAAGTGAGTGAATATTGTTTTGCGCCTTAGTTACACTATATAGATTAATATCAATGCGATTAAGGTCGCTCTACAGGTTGAGCACTAACCCGATGTCAGAATTCTAAGACTTTTAGTCGCCTTTTGATAAAAGAAACATGATATAATGATAAAATTTAGGAATATGAATTACATCAAAGTTCCAGACAATAAATTTTGCTATGCCTGACGCGCGCTTTGTCTATTCAAGACTCCTCAGAGGCGCTCTACCAAAAGTTGAAAATGCCAAACATTATATGAACGGTGCACCACTTTGGTTACCTGTCAGGTTTAACGCTTTATAGTCTGATGACCATGCCTTTCGTTTTGAGAGAACGTTCAAATTCAACCACCTGTGGAACACGCATGTCAGTCAGTCTATTAACAAGTTCTGACTGCTCTTCATCGGACTTTTACAGACAAGCTCAGCGCAGTTGTGGGTATATGTTGCAGTACATGTACTTAAAGCATAGCTTTCCGTAAGAGTCGACTATGGGATTCTGACATCGGGTTAGTACTCAGCCGATATATCGACCAAGTGTTGTCCTGAGTGGCTGAAGAGAGTGGCCCTTGTTCGCGGATTTGTCAAGTCTATAATACAGACACATGAACACTGACCATAATAAGCCAAAGTATAGAAAAAGTGCCACGATTCATGCGCTTAAAAGATCCAATCATGGACCACCAAGTAGTGCTCTTCATAGGCTAATGAAGTATAGCCACACAGACCTCAAATCGGCCCCAAAAATTCAAATTTGATATACCTGTATGTAATTGCTGCTTTGGTGTTCATTGGACTTCATATTTCATAAATTGCAATATCTTTTGGTTAAATTGTTTATAAACAAGGAAAGCAGAGAGCTCAAAATCAGTGTTTTTTTTTCTACAAAAACTCGACATTTGACATTTTTCTTGATTTTCATGTAAAACCAAGGTAAGCTTAGTACAAGGTTTACAGTACCAGTTTTCATTTGATAATAATAGCCTACCATACTCTGCAGCTGGCATATCAATGCATTTGCAATGGTACGAGAGTTCACAGAATTGGTCGTCACACTGGATACCCCGTTGGTTGGCACGGACTGGTTTTGCACAGGTTCCACGTGGATTCCTAGTAGGTCCAGGGTTCAATGGCACATCACCGCTGATAATGAGCACTACTATTAATTAACCTTTGATATTTCCTTTAGAGTTTGATAGATTTATGCGACAGCGGAGGTCTAGAGTGGTTTATATGGTAGATGATCAAAATATATATTTCAGTGTTTATGTCTTCTTTTGCAAGTCGTACATTCTATGTTTTCAGCTGCGTCTCTTGCTCATAAGTAGACTCATATGCATGTTTCCTAAGTTCACACATGCGGATTGATATATGTTGGGGAGACTAAAGGCAGATTGAATGCCCGTATAAGTGGCCACAGATCCGGAATTAACACCGACAAATTCCCTTTCATTTACCAACATTTTAATCTACCGGACCATTCCATCTTGTCTATGAAAGTCGGCATTCTTGAAAAAATATACCATACCACCAACAATCCCACTTTAAGTACACCATTTCGAAAACAACGAGAAGAATTCTGGATAAGAAGGTTAGGCACCGCTTTACCTTATGGTTGCAATGACAACATTGGCAGTTTAGGGGACTTATCAAGTCCAAGATGCAATGATGTGAATGTGATGAATCTTTTTGAACAGCAGGAAAGGCGCAAACGCAGTCATGGACATCGGAAGTGCAATTCACCGAAGGTACATGACGTGTCTATCAATGGACTGCTTTCGTCTATCCAACAACCTCTCGGGATTCATCACATTCGCACTAAATTGTATTCTATTCCTCTTTCAAAACTTCACACACTATACAAAGAATGTCTCGAAAATCCAGTGACTGATTTTAAATCCAACCTGTACCGTCTTACAGCCATTGTTCTTGACATTGGATACAACCGATTATTCAAACCAGTTGGTGTTCCACACGAAAACAACAAGGATAATCGCTCTTTCATTTCTCTTCCATTTTTAAACAAAGGTTTGGATGCCATAAATTTAGGAAACATTTTACACCATAAATCTGTTACAGAACATATCCCTCCTTATTTCAAAGACAAAAGTGTTCCCGTCATTTCTTATTCCTATACTTCCACCATTGCACCTAAGGTATTTAACTACAAACAAGTTTTGCGGGATTACCAAATCAACGACCTCAAAGCAAAACCACCAGATTGTTCTTGTGACAAATCCCCATTCAAATATAGCCCCTCTGGCCACGTCATTACCGGGGACCTCAACATAGTGGAAAATGACCAACTCCGTGATGTTTTGGCCAAAGGACCAAAATATCGTGAGACTGGAACCATAATTTCAAAACAATTATGGATTCAGTTGAAGACTATGCCAGAAAATGGGCCAAAAAAGAACATGAAAAGGAAAGCGACGTTCTTTCTGAGTGGGTAAAGTCTGTGAGGTCGTTGGTTTTGAAAATGATTAACTCTTTGAAAGGCTCGATGAGCACCAAGGCAACATCTATTTTCAACAACGCTGATGTTGCGAAGACATTGTCCACCTTACATGACAAATATGTTGTCGTACCTGCTGATAAAGCGCCTAACAACATCATTTTCGTATGCAAAAGACACTATATTGATTGTTTAACAGCTGAATTAGGAGTTGGTTGTACTATCAAAAACACCACATATACAGCAACAACACTGTCAAAGGAGGAAATAATCAACAATCATAATTCTGTCATTTCTTCCTTTGGCATTTCTGTTGACAAAAAGAACGATGACGTTCCATCCTTGTATTGGATTCCAAAGTTACACAAAACTCCATACAAGCAACGATTTATTGCTGGGTCATCCAAATGTACCACTAAGCCTCTTTCAGGTTTGTTAACATCAATATTGACGGCAATAAAATCAAGCCTTCAAAAGTATTTCGATTGTTGTTACTCCAGAAATGGCGTCAATCAAATGTGGATTCTCAAAAATTCTAAAGAACTGATGGAAAATCTCCATTCTAAGTCATTTTCATCATGTAATAGCATTAAAACGTTTGATTTCTTTACATTATATACTTCAATTCCACATTCACAATTAAAATCTCGTTTGGCACAGCTGATTAAACGTAGCTTTATCAAAAAGAACGGAAAACGCAGGTACAAGTATTTGGTAGTCGGTTACAAAAAGACTTACTTTGTCATCCAAGACTCTAGCAAGAAAAACAAATTTACAGAAGATCAAATAATAGAAATGCTCAACTTTCTAATCGACAACATATTTGTACAGTTTGGTGGACGTGTTTTTCAGCAAACAATAGGTATACCAATGGGCACAAATTGTGCACCATTGCTTGCCGATTTGTTTCTTCATTCATATGAAGCGGACTTCTTACAATCACTTCTAGACAAAAAGGACCGCAAACTTGCTTTATCCTTCAATCTCACATTTCGTTATATTGATGATGTCCTTTCACTAAACAATCCTCGATTTGGTGACTATTTACATCTCATATATCCGAAGGAACTTGAGATAAAGGACACTACAGATTCTAGGAAGTCCGCTTCATATTTGGATCTATTTCTCGAAATTGACACACAAGGAAGGCTTTGTACAAGGCTCTATGACAAACGTGATGACTTCAACTTTCCAATAGTTAACTTTCCTTTTCTGTGTAGCAACATTCCGCCCGCTCCAGCTTATGGAGTTTTTATCACAATTGATTCGTTATTAAAGAGCATGTGGGGAGTACAACGACTTCCTTGATAGAGCTACACGGCTGACAAGCAAATTGTTAACACATGGGTACGTTGCTCCCAGGTTGTTGTCATCACTCAAGAAATTTTACGGACGACATCATGTGCTTGTATACAAATACGGGATTTCTATCTCTCAGATGAGCACAGATGTTGGTTTGGCATAGAGTTTTGTAATGTCATCCTTTCCGGATATGACCAACACTTAATCGATCTTTGGCAACGTGACGGGTGTGCTATAGCAAGCAGGAACTGCTTACTCTTCCGGAGCACCTAAATTCACTCTCGTTTCGACTTGAGTTCGCGTTGCTGAATGCGGTTTTGTTGTTATGTGTGTGTGTTTTATGTTGTTATGTGGTTTGTTTTGTTGTGATGATTTATTGTCTGCCGGTTTTGTCTTTGTCTTTACGGTTTTATGATACTGATTACCCCTTTGGTACACCTTTGCTTCTTTCACACCTTTCACTACTTGTCTGATATGAAAAGTTCGATGATAAAAAGATAAAGACAAATAAAATCTTTCCAGCATGCTCATCTTGTTGGTTCTAGACCGGAAGTTATGTTAGTGGCAGGCAACGGTCAATTTACATCAGCAACAATATACAATCTGATTGAGAGGCAATCTCACTCCAAACTACTGATACCACTTTCAAATTGATGCAAATGTTAGTGTATTCCAGTCGCTTGTAAGCTATTATGCAGTCTTTATCACACATTTAGCATTTATATGTATGAATATGCCTGGATGAAGCAGCCGAAAGTGTTGAAGCCATATTTGACCAGTGTCTGATATTGCCATATCAGGAGGCCTGCTCACTAGAGGACTTGATATGGCTTTTCCCGGGCCATATCAGGCCTAGCGTGCTCGTGTGACGTCACTAGCTCCGCCCTTTTAACAAACATGAGATGATGGTCAGATGATAATTCATTGTATAATGACTATAAAACAATAAAAGTAATTATAGAATATTGAACATTTCTATATTATGTTTTCTTGTTGGGGTGTAAAAGACTAGAGAAGGTGTTATAGAGCATTTTATGGTCTTGTGTGGAAGATGATGTGATAAAGAGATTATGACACATGGTTGTCCATAAAAGTGAAAATGAACAAGTATCAGAGAAAACCAGACTACTAAAATAGCAAAGGGTAAATTCTATATGTCATCAAAGTATGAAGTTATCATCCATTCAATTCAAAACTGATCTGATCACTAATAATGAAGTGAAAACATGAAACATTCTGTTAAAAGGTACAAAAGTTGCAAAACTTGCAAATTCAAGCATGAGAAATATGATACAATATACAGAATGCATAAGCATAATCATATCATAATAAGAACTTGTCATTTCAATATCATTTCACTTAACAGTTGTGAAATTAATTAAAAAAAAAACATTGGGAGAGGTTGGGCCCTACATTGTTTTCCCCCTGTTACACATTCGTGTCCTCACAAATCATAAAACATGATTATTTGTTTGAAACTATATTTTAGAGAATAAAGTTACACATGAAACACAACAAAAAGGTAAGAAAAACTACTACTATTATCCAAGTTATTTAAGAGAAAAGTTTTTTTTTATAATTTACATCTAAATTAAAAAGTTAAATTCCAAGTAAAGGAAGTTTTAAAAATCCAAAGAGAGTCCAAAAGGTTCAGTATCTTCTTTTCTTTGCAGATGGTTGGTAAGATTTTCGTCGGCTGTATTTAGTGGAGGAGGATCTAAAGGTTGAAGGTTCCTTTAAACGGCGGTTCTCCGACCACTCGTCTCAATAATCTCAGTAATTTGTGATGAGAAAATGTCCAAAGAAGTTTAAAGTTTCTGTATGGTTTGATTTTCCTATTGTTTAGTATTCAGAAATTTGGCTCCAAATTTGTTGAAGTAAAGTTTTATTTGGTTGTGAACTGGCGGAACTAGAACTTGACCTTGAGGATGAAGAGGACGACGACGAAGATTATGGTGATTAGGAGGAGGAAGGTCTTGATGAATTTGGTGGAGGTGGAGCGATGACTGGTACATCTTGCCATTCAGTCACGGGCGATTCAAGTTTGAAACGGAATCGGAAGGTGTTGACAAAAGCTCAGAAAGATAGTTAATTACAGCATTTTCACGGTCATTCAGGATAATTCGGCGGACGGGAGATGCAAGTTCTTGTGTAGGTATAGCGGGTGAAGATAGTTGAGTATTTAAGAAATCGATATCATGAAGAAGCTGTTGGTCTGCAGGATGGGTAGGCTGGTCTGAAAGAATGATGTTGTTATTGCTGCTATATGAGTTCTGAATAGATGGTGTGTCGTAGGCTGGTGCGGATATAGAAGTGCAAATGGAGGATTCTAACAGAAATGGTGGGACTGAATGCGTGGAGTTGGTTGATGCAAGGTCAGAAGAATTCAATGGCAGATGTATGGCGGTTGAAGCAAGCTGAGATCTAGTTGGATAAAACAGAGATGGTTGAGGTGGGACTGTAAGTCATCTGTCTGACTGGCTGATAGGGGTTTCCCTCAAATCCAGTTCCTGTGACTGTGTCTTGACCTGTCAACCAGTTTAACATGCTGTCCAGAGATCATTTCAATAGGATGACTTCCCCTCTTGAAATACTGACTATCATCAGTTATGGTCATGTGGTTGACGATAGCTTTGTGAGGATGATGATGATGGTTAGGGTGGTTTACCAAGTGCTCCCATTTCAAGGAACAACATCCACAGAGGACACAGTAACATGGGGCCTGTTCCTTGCTCTCTAAACGGTTATTTAATATATGGTGCTTTACTCTGTAGCATTGTCCTTCATACTCTCTTCCAGTAGGGCAGAGCAGACATATGGTGGACCTCTTGCTGGCCGTTGCCAAATCAGATAGTCTATTGATGTATGCTGACATCTGGAAAATAAGAGGGACCCACACCGAAATAGCTTAGAATTCCTATGGTCCCAATTAAACTGAACACTGTGTATTTGGAGGGTTGTAATTATATTGATTGATTAATTATTTTAACCGATGTACTGATATTTTGACCATATAAAAAACACAATTTCTATTTAATCTCAGTTTTATTAACATTTCAACTAGGCATATAAATCAAAAATTCATATATTTTAGGAAAAATCGATTTAGATCCTTTTAGTTTCAAAAATAAAATTATGAATATTTATTATCTCATTTCTTCAACTTATGCATCTAAAAAAATCATTTCTGTTTCAGCCATAAGCCATAATTTAACATTTCATATTGCTTTTCAGCTTTCTTTATCCATTTTGGGACATTCTGTCTACCATATGGTTTCAGTTAATCATGATTTACAACTTTCATAGAACCTGTATCGGTCATTTGAATCTGAAAATTCAGATCATTGAATTTCTTTACATTAAGACATGGATCTGTGTTGTGAGGCTGTAATTTGGAACTAATTCCCTCTTTGCGTGTCTCATTCAAGTACCAGAATTTGTTTAAACTTTTATGAGCATGTAAATAGGCTTTATTATCATAAAAATCTTTTATTCTCTTAGCATTGACTCCTAATCGACTTCTGGCAATATAATGTGCTTTCCCAAGGCTCTGTCTTAAGGTCTTGACATAATTTCCTGGTGTTTCTGGCTTTTCTTCTTTCAAGGAGACACATCCATTTGAAATTCCATTAGGCAATCTTACTTCTCTTCCCAACATTAATATATTTGGTGTAAGACCAGTAGACTGATGTGGAGATGACCGAAAGGCTCCTGCCAGGCAACCTAGGTTCAGATCACAATCAGTCTGCATTCCACAGAGATAAGACTTTATCATGGCAATCAAAGTCCTGTTAAATCTTTCTGTTTGTTCGTTTCCTTTCGGATTTCTTGCACTTGTCCTTGTCTCCCTTATTTCTAGTATCTGGCACAGTTCTTTGATTATAACGCTCTCAAAGTTTCTATCCTGGTCGGAGTAAAGAGACGTTTTTACTTTTGTCATTCTTAAGCAGTATAGCGATCAAGCATGTCGGTTTTGTGTGATGACACTTCACTAAATCATTATTGTTTGAAATGTTGTGTCGGATTTAAAATCGATATGTTTGATTTTTTTACATCAGTCGATTGATGATTCCCAGCTTGCTGTCAGTAACAGCGAGTATTCTACAGATAGTTCCTTTACCGTCCTTTTGTTTGTTCTTGTTGTTTTTTTTTGTCTTAGGTTCTCTCTATCGGAATTGGACTTCGATCGATTTGATTTTCATTGTGTGTTTAGTTTTTGTTCTTTTTATAGGAATATTGATAGGGGGAAGGTTGGGACCAAAAACTAGTTTAACCCCGCTACATATTACATGTGCCTGTCCTAAGCCAGGAATCTTTGACAAAGCTTTTGTTTGTACTTGTCTTTTTGATGTTTTCTGTTCCTTGTTCAAGAAGGGGGTCTATCTGTGACTATTTCAGGACTGGATTTGAATTATATGCATTTTATTTAGACCATGGGCCGATTGAAGAACCACGAGCAGTGCCAAAATGGCTTCGTTGAAGGCTGCTGGCGGTTGTCCATTGTGGTTTTTCTAAATTGCCGTTTAATTATTGGCTGTGTCGCGTACACTTATTCCACATCTCATTATTTTCTATTCTAGTCTTTGCAGCATTAAGATTTGTTTTATCTCCAGGATAATCCTGAAGAGGTAAGTTGTCACACTTCATTGAAGTGACCATATTCATGGCTCTTTTGTAACATTTGGTACATGGACCACATTTAAGGAATTCCATATTATGATAATCAGGACATTTGCAATCTCTAGGATTTTCACATCTGGACGTGGCATCTGCGTTGCCATGTTTTTATCAGGTCTAAATTCAACTGTGAAGTCAAAAGGGGATAGAATCTCTATCCATTGGGCTACCCTGCCCTTAGGTTCTTAAAGGCTAAATAGCCAAATCACGGCTTGGTGGTCTGTTCGTACCACAAAGCTTCTCCCCATCAGGTTTTGTCCGTAATATTCTATAAAACATCTTGCTGCGAGTAACCTTTTGTCTGAAAAACAATAATTCCTCTCTGCTTTATTTTATGTTCTACTCCCATATGCTATAACCTTTAGTTTGTCTCCTTGTCTTTGACTTAGTACATCTCCTATGGAAACATCACTTGTATCAGTGTCTGAAATGAATTCTCCATCATCCATTGAATATGAAATAATTTCTGGAATAACAAAGGCGTTCTTTAGCTTCTCGAATGCATTCTGACATTCTTTATTCCAATTGAAGGGGGTTGATTTCTTTGTCAAATCTGTCAGTGGCTTAACTAACAGGGAAAAGTATTTAATGAATCTTCTATAATAACTCCCTATTCCTAGGAGTCGTCTTATTTCTGTCACACTTGAAGGTACTTTCCAAGACAATGTTTTCTCAACATTATCTGGATTGGGCTGGACTCCATCACCGGATACTATATGACCCAAAAAGGCTACTTTTGACTGCAAAATGGAACATTTATCTGGTTTAAGCTTTAAATACTTCATCTACTCTAAGACTTTATAGATGTTCTTCAAAATTTGATCCAAGTACAATTATATCGTCTAGATATATTTGGCATGTTTACCATTGAAAACCACTTAAAAACAAGCTCCATTAGTCATTGGCACGTTATAATCTACGCATGGTCTAAGCTTACCTGATTTCTTGAAAACCAGAACAAGAAGACTAGCCAAGGGACAGCTAGATTTCTGTATAATTCCCTGGAATAGCATATTCTCTATCAATTTCTTCTCTTCGTTGGCATACGCAATCGGTACTCTTCGTGATTGCTGTTCAACTGGCTTTGAGCCTACAGTATCTATAACATGTGCCGTTCAAGTTGTCAGGCCTAACTCTGTTTTATTTCTTTAAAATGTATCCGAAAACTTACAAAGAAGTTCCGCTATAGCTTCGCGCTGTGCTCCTGCAGTTTCCAGATGCACTGTTGTACAAATCCTTCAAATGGTCTGGGACTATTCCGCGTTTTCCTCCATCTTAATTTCTTTGGCGCCATAAAACCTGGTTTAACCCACCACTTCTTTGGAAGTGCCTGTACCAAGTCAGGACCATTGCGATCTTTAATTCTTCTTGTTTTGTGTTTCTCTCAAATAAAAATTACAACAAAGTTCAAGACAATTTTGTTCATGATAATTTTCATATCCTACCTGTCCTATTTTGTTCGACTTAAAATACCTAATTCCAAGAAAATTTTACAGTGTCACACTATTTTACGTTACTATTTATTATGGGTTAAGCACATTTTACAGTGTCACACTATTCTATGTAACTATATAGATTATGGACTTGAAGATCGCAATGGAAGAGGGAGGTTTGGCGCCATAAAACCTGGTTTAACCCACCATTTCGTTTGAAATGCCTGTACCAAGTCAGGACCATTGCGATCCACCAATTCTCCGGTATGACTGATTCGTTTTTAGCTCACCTGGACCGAAGGTCCATGTGAGCTATTACCATCACTTGGCGTTCGTCGTCGTCGTCTGTTAACAATTTTTCAAAAATCTTCTCTGAAACTACTGAACAGAATTTAATGAAGCTTGGTATGAATGATTCTTAGGGTGTCCTGCACCAAACTTGTGTTTCAATTTTTGATCCGTCAAAAAACATGGCCACCGTTACTAAAAATAGACCAGGAGGGTCAGACTACTGTTTTTGGCTTGTAAATCAAAAAGTATAAGAGATAGATGGAATCTGATGCCACGCTTCTGCTTCAGCATCAAAAGTTCTACATAAGTCTCCATTTGGTCGAAGTTGTCAGATGATCCCTTATAGGAGTTACAGCCACTTAAAGGTGAAAAATAGCATTTTTGCATGTTTTTTGCCTATAGATAAGGTAATAACAAAACTACCGAACTTGAATGATCAATCTCATAGTCCAGAGAAAATGACAAAAACGAATCAGTCATACCATATATGAAAACTATTGTAAATAGAAAAAAGCTGTTGCTTGCTTAAATGTTCAGCTCATTTAGCTCTACAAAAGTCTCCATAGGGTCGAAGTTGTCAGATGACCCCTTATAGGGGTTACAGCCCCTTAAAGGCAAAAAATAGTGTTTTTGGCCTATAAAATTAAAACTATAAGTGTTGCTTGCTTAAATGTTCAGCTCATTTAGCTCTACAAAAGTCTCTATAAGGTCAAAGTTGTCAGGCGATCCCTAATAGGGGTAACAGCCCCTTAAAGGTGAAAAATAGCATTTTTGCAAGTTTTTGGCCTACAGAATGAAAACTATTGTAGATAGAGAAAAGCTGTTGCTTGCTTAAATGTTCAGCTCATTTAGCTCTACAAAAGTTTCCATAGGGTCAAAGTTGTCAGATGACCCCTTATAGGGGTTACAGCCCCCTAAAGGCGAAAAATAGTGTTTTTGGCTTAAAGAATGAAAACTATTGCAGATAGAGAAAAGCTGTTGCATGCTAAAATGTTCAGCTCATTTAGCTCTACAAAAGTCTCCATGGGGTCGAAGTTGTCAGATGACCCTTTATAGGGGTTAAAGCCCCTTAAAGGTGAAAAATAGCGTTTTTGCATGTTTTTGGCCTATAGAATGAAAACTATTGTAGATAGAGAAAAGCTGTTGCTTGCTTAAATGTTCAGCTCATTTAGCTCTACAAAAGTCTCAATAAAGTCAAAGTTGTCAGATGACCCCTTATATAAACAGCCCCTTAAAGGCGAAAAATTGTGTTTTTGGCCTAAAGAATGAAACTATTGTAAATAGAGAAAAGCTGTTGCTTGCTTAAATGTTCAGCTCATTTAGCTCTACAAAAGTCTCCATAGGGTTGAAGTTGTCTGATAACCCCTTAGTGTTTTTTGATTATTTAGAATGAAAACAATTGCAAATAGAGAAAAGATTTTTCATGCTTATAAACATTCAGCTCATTAAGCTATACAAAAGTCTTCATAGGGTTGACATCAAGACCAGGTGAGCTATTCAGGCTCCTGGGAGCCTCTTGTTGTCATTTTCTCTGAGACTATGAGATTGATCATTCAAGTTCGGTAGTTTTGTTATTACCTTTATTTCTTTGCTACATTCCGGATAATTCCAGTGTTAATTTCCCAAGATACGGGGTCCCGTGCGGGGCCGGGGTGGCGAATAGGCCCGCAGCAGAGCCTAGCTTGTCGAAAGAGGCGACTAAGGGTCTTGGGATTCTGACATCGGGTCAGTGCTCAGCCCACAGAGCGACCAAGTGTGTACCCTAGGTGGCTGAATAGGGTGGCCCTCGTCCGCGGGGGTTGTCAGGTCTATAATACGGAAACCCTGACCGCCGACCATAGTGGGCCAACGTGTGTGAAGAGTGCCACACTTCATGCACGTAAAAGACCCCTTTGTGGACCGCCAAGTAGTGCACCACATAGGCTAAATTTTCCGCCCCTACCCACTTCTCCCCTTTTCCAGTGGTTCTTCAAAATTTACAGTTCCTTTGTGTCCCACTTCACCCCCATATTTCATTTATCATCATCATTTCATGTTCATTTTATCATCCTTTTCATGTTCATCGCCTGTAAATAACCTATATAGTGTTGCACGGGCGTTAAACACCAACTCACTCACTCACTCACCCAAGATAGTAGTACGGTCGTCGTGAAAATAAAGCATACTAACAGCCAGCGTACTGGGATCGTAAGATGATCGTAGAGCAGTCGGCGTCAGTCGTAGCAATGTCGTAGTACAATCCTGGTAAGGACGTAGCTAAATTGACAGCCGATCCCACTACGATAGTGTTATGCTCTCGTCACGATCATACCACGATTATAGTACGACCTACAAGATCATACTACGATGATACGACCTATCAACACTATGATGCTACTGCGTCTTTCACGTCCTTAGTACAATCCTACTACGCCTTAAAAATTACCTTTGTACAAAATGACGTCAGATAGTTGCTGTGGAAAGTTGAAATACACAGTTTATTCATCTTTTTACGCATTGTGTGTAATTTAAAACTATGGTGTGAATATTGAGGAAGAGAAGGGGTGGCGGAGCTCGATCCTCTAACCCTGAACTTAAAAACACGGGCCCAAAAGCAAGAAAATAAAACTGATGCGACCGAAGCAGAAAGAGCTGATACTGTACTTGTGGAGCCCGAAGTTGAACACGAGAATCCAATTTCGTCGCCAGCTGTAGAACCAAACACAAAAAGGCAGAAAAAAGAGAAATTTGTTGTCCTCTCTGAGGAAGAAGAGCAACATATGGTTGAGTGGTTAGAGGTGAGCCGTATACTTTACAACAAAAAGTTGAAAATTTACTAAGACACCGGAAACAAGGAATATCTATGGAGAGTGAAAGCATTAGAAATACAAAAGGACGACATGGTACACTAGCTTAAGAACAAGATATGGCCGACTAAGAAAACTTAGAAAATAACCTTCAGAATTTACGGAGCGAGATTTGTGGATAATGAGGTCATTTGAATTTCTTAAACCCCATATATTAGATGTGACCAAGAGAATTCTAGTTAGCGTATGTAGAAATATCTTTAAAACATGATAAGTTGAAATTAAAAAAATACGGGTTTTGTCAACTTTTTATAAAGAAAAGTAATTCTTACAAAAAAACTGCACGTACATGTTTGCAGCAGTACTAGTGTGTCTTTTTCTTGCTCTATTGAAATTTGTAGAATTACATGAAATCTAGAAAAAAAAATACCTAGGCTTTTATACCTTTTTAGCTCACCTGGACCGAAGGTCCAGGTGAGCTATTACCATCACTTGGCGTCCGTCGTCGTCGTCGTCGTCTGTCGTCTGTCGTCGTCGTCTGTTAACAATTTTTCAAAAATCTTCTCCTCTGAAACTACCAAACAGAATTTAATGAAACTTGGTGTGAATGATCCTTAGGGTGTCCTGCACCAAACTTGTGTTTTGATTTTTGATCCGTTAAAAAACATGGCCGCCGTTACTAAAAATAGACTAGGGGGGTCAGACTACTGTTTTTGGCTTATAAATCAAAAAGTATAAGAGATAGAGGAAATCTGAGGCCACGCTACTGATTCAGCATCAAAAGCTCTACAAAAGTCTCCATTTGGTCAAAGTTGTCAGATGACCCCTTATAGGGGTTATGGCCCCTTGAAGGTGAAAAATAGCATTTTTTCATGTTTTTGGCCTACAGAATGAAAACTATTGCAGATAGAGATTAGCTGTTGCTTGCTTAAATGTTCAGCTCATTTAACTCTACAAAAGTCTCTATATGGTCGAAGTTGTCAGATGACCTCTTATAGGGGTTACGGCCCCTTAAAGGTGAAAAATAGCCATTTTTCATGTTTTTGGCCTACAGAATGAAAACTATTGCAAATAGAGATTAGCTGTTGCTTGCTTAAATGTTCAGCTCATTTAGCTCTACAAAATTCTCCATAGGGTCGAAGTTGTCAGATGATCCCTTTTAGGGGTTACGGCCCCTGAAAAATAGCGTTTTTTCATGTTTTTGGCCTACAGAATGAAAACTGTTCCACATAGAGATTAGCTGTTGCTTGCTTAAATGTTCAGCTCATTTAGCTCTACAAAATTTTCCATAAGGTGGAAGTTGTCAGATGACCCCTTATAGGGGTTACGGCCCTTGAAAAATAGCGATTTTTCATGTTTTTGGCCTACAGAATGAAAACTATTGCAGATAGAGATTAGCTGTTGCTTGCTTAAATGTTCAGCTCATTTAGCTCTACAAAATTCTCCATAGGGTCGAAGTTGTCAGGTGACCCCTTTTAGGGGTTACGGCCTCTGAAAAGCGATTTTTCATGTTTTTGGCCTACAGAATGAGAACTATTGCAGATAGAGATTAGCTGTTGCTTGCTTAAATGTTCAGCTCATTTAGCTCTACAAAAGTCTCCATAGGGTCGAAGTTGTCAGATGACTCCTTATAGGGGTTATGGCCCCTTATAGGTGAAAAATTGTGTTTTTGGCCTATAGAATGAAAACTATTGCAGGTAGAGAAAAGCTGTTGCTTGCTTAAATGTTCAGCTCATTTAGCTCTACAAAAGTATAGGGTTAACATCAAGACCAGGTGAGCGATTCAGGCTCCTGGGAGCCTCTTGTTGTTAGTTTTAATGATTTGAAGAAGTGAGAATATGCTGGTTTATCCATGTCTGCCCTTCCGCTACAAAACGTCTTAAGTTTTTCAGCAACTAAAGTCGTGGGTCGTGAGTACTGTTTTAAGGTCTGTTGCATATCTACTCCAGGTTCACCGACTATTTTCCTGACTAGTTTTCAAAAGCTAAAATAATCGTAACTCTTTTCTCAGTATCTTCAGTATGAGGCAAAGGAGGTTAAAACAATATTCTGCAGAAGTATGTTGTTACATATTAAAAACAGATTTTGTGATGGAGCCTTTCCAAAAAATTCCGACAAGATAAAAAAATCTAGCCCCCCTTCTCAAGTTAAAAGGTCGGTCCGTATGTAAAGTGTGATGAACTTGCGCATTCTGGCAACATTTTTCTGTGTCACTGATGTTAATTAAAAACATGTAATTCAAAATATTTTATTCAGTTCAAGGAAAAGATCGCAGATGAGCAAGAAGACTTCCGTGATGGCTTTGCAAGCAGTATATGCACTGATGATGATGACGCCAAATCCAAAGTATCAGAAATAGGCCAAAATATATCCTTCAAAATCTCACCAGAACTAGCAGCTCTACAGAAGCGCCGTTGTCTACGCTTACGAGTATTCTCCGTGATATAAGAGAATCCGATCGCGAGTAAAGTGCTGAAAACATTCAATATCATGGACAGAGTGATGATTATTCAGATTGACATTATCACGAAAAACGATCTTATTTTTACTATTACTGACTAACTTGTCGTAAGAGGCGACTAAGGGTCTTGGGATTCTGACGTCGGGTCAGTGCTCAGCCCACAGAGCGACCAAGTGTGTACCCTAGGTTGCTGAATAGGGTGGTCCTCGTCCGCGGGGTTGTCATGTCTATAATACGGAAACCCTGACCGCCGACCATAGTGGGCCAACGTGTGTGGAGAGTGCCACGCGTCATGCACGTAAAAGACCCCTTTGTGGACCGCCAAGTAATGTATTTCATAGGCCAAATTTTTCGCCCCTACCCACCTCTCCCCTTTTCCTGTGGTTCTTCAAAATTTACAGTTCCTTTGTTTCCCATCCCACCCCCATATTTCATTTATCATCATCGTTTCATGTTCATTTTATCACCCTTTTCATGTTCATCGCCTGTAAATAACCTATATAGCGTTGCGGCGTAAAACACCAACTCACTCACTCACTCACTATAACTGACTATTTTTGTTCTGTTCAGTATGTATTTGTTCACATATTATTCAGAGAATAGTGATATGTTTGCTTTGTTAATAGAAATATCAGAATTTATTTTATTGATATCAGTTTCATATTTGATGTTATCGTGTATGCGTACAGGAAGTCCAAATAATTATGCCGTCTTGGCATATTTTTTTTTTGTGGTACGCCTTCCTGTGACGTCATAAGGCAGGAGGCCATTTTTTCGGTTGGGATTTGAGAGAAAAATTTGCTCTCAAGCAATGGATGTTTTTTAAAGCATAAACTTTAACTTCTTTAAGTTTTCGGACTATCACTTAATAAATTGGGTTCTTACCTTCAAGAATATCAAGTTTTATCAGAATAAAGATCCATGAGGATGAAATACTTGTTCACTTTTCTCTTACGTACACGAATCATGACCTTCCATGGCGGATTTTTACCCATGATGCAATATAAATTTTCCGGTAAAATTGGGGGGTCCATCTCAAAATACTTTTAAAAAAAACGCCAAAACTTTAGATCTTTGAAACAAAACAAAATTTGTTCAAATTGCCAAAACTTTTAATTACGAGTCAACACTTTGTTTAAATATTAATAATATTATACATGAAATATGATGAGATGTTAACTTTTGTCAACACAATATCATTGGTCATATTCGAGTTTAAAGGAATGTTTGTATCTCAATATACTGTTGTTAAAGTAAAAATATCATGATTGCGGATTACCATGATTGAAACAGTGTTTTGTTTTCGTACCCCACATTGACTCTAACAAAATATTGATAGAGTGGAGCAAGTCCCTGTGCTGTAAACAGTGTATAAATGTCTTTCATCGTCTTTGCGTCAATATTCAGGATTGGACCGCTTCTTAAGGCTTTTCTTTAACCTTACTTTAAAACTTTATTTCGTTGTTATAATACTCTCATCAGTTTCATTGAAACTTTACAAATAAATGAGGAGATGATGCATACATACAATAGTCATATAATGTATTATTGTATATTCAATATGTGTATGTGTGTGCGCTTTAAGCTGATATTTTCTTTGGTCAAACCAGTTGGTCAAACAGAAGTGAGAGGTGAAACTGAGAAAACTATAACAAACGGCAATTTGAAAGAAAAAAAAACACATAACCAGTCTTCAGCGTGACCAGCAGTCACGCATTTGGCCCAATATTAAAGATAAAATTCACAAGATTCGATATCAAAGTCTTATATTTCCATGGCAGTCAGATCACAACATCACATGATTTGTAAAAGAATGGTCATGATGGTTACCAGTTTAATTATTATTTCATATGTAGTATCATCAGGATACAGTAAGGCTTACAAAATGTAAGGTTTATCGATAGTTCCTCAATAATAAATACCCGTGCGGGTTCCGGGTGGCGAATAGGCCCGCAGCAGCGCTAAGCTTGTCGGTAAAAGTCCACTAAAGAGCGCTCAGAAACCTGACATCGATCGGGTCAGGCCGCTTTGCGTACAAAGCGACTGGGATGTGTGCCTCAGGTGGTTGAATGGGGCAGCCCTGACATCGAGAGATACGGGGTCGTTAGGCGATAATGCGGAAAACCTGACCGCAAACCATAGTGGTGCACCGTGTTGGGAAAAATGTCACGTTCCTCGCACGTTAAAGAACCCTGCTGCAGGTATCGGTAAGAGTAGGACCCGTAGGATCCCCATGCAGGAGGCTAAATTTCCCGTCCCTACCCATCACTCCTTTTTCCAGTGGCAGTCAAAACTCTCCTACCCGATTGGCCTTGTGTCCCCATTTCCTCCACTTCATCATCATTTCATGTTCATTGTATCACCATTTTCATGTTCATCTCCCGGATATAGCCGAAATCGTGCTGCTTGGGAGTAAAGCAATAACTAACTAACTAAATAATAAACAAAAATATTCCATACTTTCTCACAAAAAGGGAGCCCTGCATAATGTTTTAGTCATTTTCAGCAAGAAAATAGCGTTGATTTCTTGGTGATACGCCGAATGGATTAGAAAAAAATAATTACAGAATATAATACTTATAAGAAACAAGTTATATTTTGGAAAGCTAATGACAAGTGGTATGTCACATTTATTCATCAGAGACTCCAAAAGATAATAAAAAATGTCATGACAGTACAGTAGAAGCTACAAGTGACTTCCGCTTATCTAACTTAATAGCTAGTGTTACAGGTTTAGTTGTAAGCACATTGGCGACTTCACAATGACCTGATGAACAAAGTCTGGATGACAATTGAACTTCCTCGGTCCAACATGTCTGCGTATACATTCGTCGAGTAGAATGTCTATCATATATCGAATGTCTGACGTATTATCCCTTTTATACCCAGTATTGTGGCAGTCTGCTGTTCTTGATGCTACGTTATACTGGTACATCCTATCCAAAGAATCTCCAATTCCTCCTGCCATTAGAGAATGGCGGGACAGTACTTCTGTGGTCCAAGATCTTGCAGATGGTGCAAGTCGATCTGAAACGAAAGCGCATCAAATAGCAACATGCTCTTTCAAAGTATGAAAGAAGAGATATATAAAAGAAGCTACACTAGTGTACACTAGTGTACAAATAGTACAATTATTTTGTATCGGATCGACAATAAACAAAATATTGTAAAAGTCTAAAGGATTTGAAAATGATATGCTCAACAAGCACCAAGCATCACAGAGTCCACTCATGTATAATCTGATAGGGA